>CM069436.1:75342874-76581999 GCA_035610365.1 Aquatica leii | reverse complement strand
TTTTAACCACAGTGCTAGTAGGCTGTGTAAACTCATACGATAAATAAGATGCACAGCCTCATTATATTCAATAACATTAAACAATGATCGTTTTAAAACTTCTAAATATATTTAAAGCAATTGTTATTTAACTGATTTCCAACTTTATTTTGAAAATCAAAAAAACTTGAGAATTTACCTTCAAAACAATTACAAAAAAATAGTAAACATTCAACAACCGCTTAAAAATGTTAGAATTTTATTTTCTCTTAGTTTTAAATTTCAAAAATAATCTTTGCTTATTAATGCTACACTTTAAGCTATTTCGTTAAAAAAAACTTTGTTTTTATATAATATTTACTTTTTGTATACAAAGACTAAACGTTAAATAATTTTAATTAAAAGTTTTATTATTACATTCTGTTTTATACTAACAGGTTAAAAAGGGTTTTTAATTAAAGTATATTATACATTTATATTTTTTATCGTACTTTAATTTGTTTTTTGTAAACTAGGGCAGCTGGTAGGCAACGTATCGTAATTGGCGTAATTTATATTTTGTTAATGTTAAATGTTAAACGAATAATAACGTTACGCAGTGTTGTAATTATTAGTTATGTATGTTACGTTAAGATTGCTTTGTTTATTTTATGTGTACAAACGACTAAACCTTTCAGCATAGATATATAATAAAAAATAAATTTAAAGAAAGTGTTTTAACAGTTGTTTTTATGTCTTTTTCAAAAACTTGAACACTGTATTTATTTGTTTTTTTTTCGTAGCGACGCGCACTAAATCAAACAGGCGTTTAAAATTAAATTTATTTGTTTTTATAGCATGTATTTTAATCAAAAGAGAAAACGCTTTGTCACTAAAACATAATTTTTTTGTATATCTAGAAGAATAACTTCAAAAAAATTAAAAACATGGATTTCAACAAATTTCTTACAACATAAGTTGTTTTCTACAAATATTCACAACTGCATTTATTTTTACATAAAATGTATCTACTGCGTTTAACATTTAAGTAAAATATACGGTAAACAATTTTTGAAAGTAGTTTGTTTCTGTTCCAAAACGCAAAAATTCGTAAATGTATGATAAATGCATTTTGCATAATATTCAAGCTGAGGTTATTAGTATATGCAAAATACTTGAGAAACTTGCATGCATCTGCTGCGAGTTATGTAAATCTATTTCAATTGAAATTTATTTTTCAAGTTATAACTAAAAACTACAAAAACTATTAAAGTTAAAAAATTTTCTTTAAAACGTAATAGCAGCATATACCGTTAAGAATATTTATCCGTTCGACTGTTGCTTAAACTATTTGCAATAAGACGGGAGCTTATTACTAGAAGATAAACTCGGAAATGCGTTAACACTTAAAGTTTTCGCATGAACGACCACCGTTCTATTATATCCGCAACTTTAGCAATTTTCTGCTTTTTATTTCTGAAAAATAAATTACACATACGGACTTGTACAATATCTTACATGTCTTGATTTTTTTTTATCTGAAAGCGCATTAAATGAACACAGAAATATGATTTAATGCACCAGAAAGAATAATTGAAACGGCATCTGTAACAGTTTTTATTAAAAACTACATTTTGTTTCCTGAAACCACAAGATTTATAATATTATCTAATAGAAAAATAAAACATTTTCTATTAGATAAAAATTTAAAAAGCACGTTTGTTTTGAATCATGTAGTACACGTGTAATTTACGTAAATATTTGTTGCATTTAAAGTAAAATCAGTTTTGCTGCAAAATTCAATTTGAGTTTGCTTACATTACAAACTTTTCTGAGTGCCAATATTTTGTACATTATGAAATAATATTAGAAATATGATTTTAAAGTTGTTTCTTTACAATGTTTCTGTAACTATTGTGCTTGTAAGTTTACGAACACTTAAAAGCAGAGACATTAAAAACATAGTATTTGTATTCTTAGTAACTTAAGCTGATGTAAAGAATCAGATAAAATATTTGAACGAGCATTAATGTTTTATTGTATGTATTTATTGCTAATAAGATAGAAAACGAAATATTTTTACTTATACTAAAAATATGTACACATTTAAATTAACCGAAATAATTAAATCTAATAATATTTAATAAAAACACTTACACTAATTTATATCACTTACACGAAGATAAGATAAAGTCCGCGGATAGCTTCACACACTTGTTTACACTAAAGTCACGTACAAGATTATTCTCCGTATATTTATCTACACACACGCGCTAACGACTTATTTATTTAGACTTGAATAATCTTCTTAACACTGCTGTCTTCGCATTACGGAAATAACTGACCTACGATTTGTTTGTTCCGTATTAATGCACATTTTGGAAATTCTTCTCGAGTGTTCCATATCTTTCGGTATACGTTCTAGAAGATGGATAACAACTTCGAGAAGACTCTTAAATTTGAGAACGTTTTAATATTGTAAATTTGGCACATACAAAAATATGTAACAAACATAGAGATAGCGTTTCATAAGCTCGCAAACCAATACTCGTAAACATATATGTTTTTCCGTCGCTTGTTTGTTAATTAATACTTATATTAAGGTATAATAATGTAATAAAAGTAGACCGGTAATAGCCCCTTTTACCGGTCTAATTTTGAACCAATGAAATCAACGAATTTCTATTACTGCATTATTTTTTTTTCTAACCAATAAAATCGTGGAAGAGAATTAAGATATTTATAAAGTTACGTAAACTGTATTAGTTATTAAATCTTTTTAACAAAAATTGTGGTCTACATCATTTGACGATTATGAACACACAAATTGTCAATTGCTTTTTATCGATGATTAAGACACACAGTTGCTTTTGCCGAACATGCCTAATTGTGTTTCAATACACCTCTCAAAATGTTTACAGATCCGATAAAACAAATATAATAACTAAAACGAACTAGACGTGTTTATTGTGCAATCAACATAGTCTAAACACACGTATCGCAAAAAAGGCCAACTTAAGACTCTGGATTTAATAAAGTCCAAGTAAAAAGATTTTTCAACAACTTGAAATAATTAATAAAAACGAAGAAAAATGGACCTCTTAGAATCTATAATATACACAAACTGATGTTTTGACAGCAGCCAATGAAACTCCCAAAGCCATTGCCCCCACAAAAAAAATCGCCGAAAAAATGATATACTCTAAAAGAGGTCAATTGATAACTTCGGTCTGCTGTATAAGTGCTGTAGTAACCACATGTTACAGCCTTTTGACAGAAGATTCTGTAGGCATTAGAAACAGCTTATGGAGAAGAATGTATAAAATAAATCTTATAGTACCAAACAGCCCTGTTTACACAAAAATTGCATAAATTGAAAAAAACTAACAATATTTTCAAATTTTGTGGGATCTAGCAGTACAATCTTGACGTATTATAGTTGTCAAAAATTTTGCGTTTACTACTGTGACAGACAGGCGAATGCTTAAAGAATTGCAAGTTGAAATAGATCAGTAGTACTCAATCTTTTTTTGTACGAGGGCCGGATTCAACATGACAGGATTTCGCGTGCCGAGTGCATTATAATTCTCTAACCTAACGGCAAATTATGTTAAATCAGGGAGATCTATATAAGTATATCTATGTTTTTTTTAAAATAAACTTAAAATTTGGGTTAAAAATCAAAAAAACAAACAAAATCTGTATTCATCATTTATTAATGTCTGATGTTGCTTTTCAGACACTGATTTATGAATTTTGGCTCAAGTTGTGTAACGTTAATTCTTAATATGGAATGAAAATGATCATTGCTGTCAATTGGTAGATATTTGCCACCAAAATATCAACGGGAAAAAACTTTTTACTTTTCCGGTCTGTGTGGGTTGCTTTATACATGCGCTAAGTAAGTGCCCAGCAAAGTTTTTATTTCAGTTTATTCATACTCATCCATGGTATAAATAAGAGTAGTATTTTTGCTGTTTTCTAAAAATTTTCCTGAGGTAAACATTTCTACATGTTACTGTGATTTACCTTAATTTTCTCGTATTGTCATTAGCGGTTTCTGGATAAACACATGTCGTTTTATTAAGCTGGAGATATCAAAAGTCGTTGCGTTTATTAGGGAAATTTTGATGATGACGTTACGCCACGTTGTTTGAAAATGTCTAAACCTTTATTTAAACTAAATTAATTCTAATTTTATTGGGAGCCCACTTACCAAAATAACTAAATTAATTTGCGGGAAACTCGACGCATTTGTTGTTTTTTAGTAATCGTTTGAATCGAATGAGATTTACTTGTGATAACATCGTATGTACGTGTTTGTTATATTTCAACTAATTTTAAGAAATTCTAGGAAGGTGCTGCTAGTTTCATGCTTCCAAGAAGAACTAAATTGTAAGCATTATATTTTTTACTTTATTTCTTTGAATCTGGAAGTCCAAAATTGTGCTATTCTATAGTACTTTTAGACGTTGCAGTGCGTACTTTTTGTTGGTATAGCAACCAAGAGTACGCACTTGAAATTGTTTAATGATTTTTTCATGTGTGCCTCACCTTGGAAAATCTTTAGTTTTTTTTCAGCTAATGTTAGGTAACATTATATTGATGTCATACATCATGATCTTTTCATGTGTGCCTCACCTTGGAAAATCTTTAGTTTTTTTTCAGCTAATGTTAGGTAACATTATATTGATGTCATACATCAATATAATGTTACCTAACATTAGCTGAAAAAAAACTAAAGATTTTCCAAGGTGAGGCACACATGAAAAGATCATTAACTTTAAGTTCCTAATATGTTTTCTAAAGTTTTTACAAATATTCTTTCATTAAGCGCGCATTCTTACTCACCTTTCCCATAAATTAATTTTTGTTGTAATTTTTTTAGTGTTTGTAATATCTTCTTTTTATTCACGAGGTGGTTCGTCTAGCGCCCCTGCACAGCGGTCTTTTTGGTCTTTTCTGCACCTCAGATTTTTTACTCTCTCAGAAGTTCTGAATCGTTTATGAAGCCTAGAAGCTTATTTCAAGAGGCTTTTTTCAACTCATGTTAGTTTTAATTTGCAGAGAATTGTTGTGCGTTGCGTTTGGTATGCTTCGCATTTACACAGCAAATGCTGCGGAGTCTCTTCGACCTCCAAGCATCTGCGGCATAAAGTGTTACTTTGCAATCTCATTTTATGCATATCTTTGCTAAGGCCACAGTGCCTTGTTACTATTCTAAGTTTTCTTAATTTTTATCGACTCATGCTTGATTATGCATTTTGAGTGTTTGATTGTAGTTCTGCAAAGGAAAAGTTTGTGTGCCTCATTCCTGAAGAGTTTTCCCATAGTTTTTACGTTCCGCTGCTAGTTTGCTGCGGATTATTTCTTTTCCGGTAGGCAATTCTAAAAAGGGGTTCAGGTTTGATATATATGTCCGTGTTGTGCCCTTTTTAGCTAGTGCGTCCGCCATTAAGTTTCTCTAGCTATCCAGACTAACTGCACTTGTTAACGAGTTGCCAATGTTTCTAGACTGTTTATGCATGCCATTATTAATTTGACTTTTATTATTGGCGACCTTAGCGCTAGTAGTGCTGCTTAATTGTCAGACATAATCGATATCGGACCGTTTGTGTATGATCTAATGCAATCTTTGTTTCTTGAGATAAAAGTTGAAGTGTTACAAGGTTTGTTAAATCGGCTATTCTAAATTGACCAAAAAACTACATTACAGTAAGTCCATATAACACTACCGTAAAATATTCACGCTTCTACAGATTTTGAAACCTGTTTTTAAATTTAGTTTTATCGATACAAGTTCTTACTTATTAGTTATTTATTTAATATTTTTGTTACAATTTGTAAATCTACTTGGCTCAGCACAATGTGTAATTGAACCTTTAAATCATAATAAGTTTTTTGAACTTGTGTATCTGCCAATATGTTGTATTAATTTCTATGTTTAAAATCGATGTTTTAAAGTTGTTAAGTAGCCTATCTATTTTATTACTTAACAGAGTGTGTTCTGCTTGTATTAAGTACGTGCATTTGAAAAACTGTTGTTTTTGTGTAGAAGTAACAAGATTAGATTTACATTTACAAATACGAATACTAACACAACTAATGTGATTCCACCAACAATTAACCTACCAATAACTGTGTTACCAACTTTTTCTGTAGTGGGCTCTATTTGTAACAACCACGTCACTTCTCGTACTAATAAAGATCCTTAGCTTGGAGATACCAAAGGTACGTTTAAACCGCTACAAAGCGAATAAGATAGAAAAAAAAACGATTTGGAACAGTGCAACAAAGTATATATTTCTATTCAACAATAACATATACTATTACTAAGTTTATTTTACCAGCAGTAACAAAAAGAGTTTAATAGCAAATAGGATAATTAACAAACTGCAATTTTTTGTAAAATAGTTTGAATTGGGATTTAAAGATTTTTGATAGCAAATAGAATAATGAATAAACTTAATCGGTCAATAATAAATCTGAGGCTAAACACCTTAGGAATATTATGTCGCGTATAATTCAAAACTTCATAGTTTACTAGATGTTAATTGAACCACTAATTAATTTACATGCAGTTATGATAGATTAAGAATCGACAACTATAATTAATAACACCGCTTAAAAAGAACGTTTTAAAAACTTACCCCACCGAAGTTTCTTGATAGCGAGTAGTAAAACGTTTACTATTTTTTATTTGTTTATAGACAAAAATTAACGTAGTAAGTAAGTTTATATATACGACGTTATGTGCCTAAATTTAACTGTGATTACATTCAAAATGAATAAAGAAACTTGTATGGTGTTAACTTACCGTACACACGACAGCTGCGTTATATAACGTTAACAATGTTTTAAATTTACGACAAAAATAAAAGAGATTTAGTATGATCTACGATCAAATTCTTGATAGTAACAAATAAAAATAATTGATACGGTAAATTCAAATTAAAGATGCTGAAGGCTGAATATCAAATTATAAGATACAAATAAGAAATTTCCACAATACAATATTTAAAAATAAGTTTGACCAAAACTCGAGTCAGTAATTGCCATACAGAGATTCCACAAGACAAGATGGGATCCACAGGTGTGGACCATTGACTCCAATAATATTTTTCTGGCGACTATTGGATCATTATCCCCATGTATAGAAAGAATTAGCATTTCTTCAGATCAATTAATATTGCGAGAAAACCGTTTCGAAGTCTTAATGGATTTTAATCGTATTTTTTTAAATTGCCATTTTAAAAAATTATCTGCAACCGCCGATCTAATTTATTAATCACTGCGCCATTTATACACAGTATAATTGGTAAAAGCGTGAAGGGGATAAACAACAACAAAAATTAAATATAAATAAAAATTAATTACAATTTAGCGGAAAACGTTTTGATAAAATTAAACGATCCCAGCAAAATCAAGTGTACAAATGAATGAGTGAATGTCAAATATAATACGCATTTTAAAAACATTGCAGGCGGCAAACCAGCGATGGCGTGAATGTTACTTGGATTTATTATAAAATGCATACATAATGACATGTTGTAACGTTCCGTTAAGAATTAATTACATTTAAAATTCTATTTTGCATTCACATACTAATTTGCATTTAAATTTATTCAGTTTGGCAACGTCGCGTCGTACTTCGAATCGACCGAACAATCCATTTTTGTTCGTATTTCCGTTTAAGTCATGTTTGAGCTTGCACGTCATAAGTGTTGCAAAGAAGATAATTTTATTAATAATGGCGTAAAAACGCATACAAATTAATTTTTATTCTTTCCAACTAAGTGCTGGTAAGGTTATCTTCATTCCGATATAATTTTCTATTGAATTAAACATTTTTACTGATTTCACAGTGTGACGCAATGCATTAACACAAAGGAATTTATTCTCAAGGCCGTTATATGTAAATCAACGTAAGTGATTTCATGTCGAATAAAAATCATTCTAATTACTTATATTTAGGGTCTATTCTGTTATAGGACTTTCTTTTATTGGACTTTTTCTTTACTGGATTTTTCTTTATTGAATTTATATCTTTTGATTATGTGCCTGATGCTTTTGCTTTCCAATCTACATTTGTTTGATTCCTTATTTTGTTCTGGAAGAAGCTTATCATTTGAACAAAGAATGTGCTATAAATAGGAGACCTCAAATAACGTCATATTATATTGGTGAGTCAACTCGCGCCCAAATAATGTTCATTTTTTTCTTTAATGTAAATAGTTAGTGTAATATGTTATAATTGCAAATAAATTAAAGGAATTCACGCCTGTGTATTTTACTTTCATTTAAGCTTACACCTAGAACTCTGTGTTCCGACTGCTGCCGAGTATACCTATGAGCCACATGTTAACGCACAGATTTTGATACTGGCGATGTAAATTAATATCAATAATAATTATAGAAATTTCAATTGGTTGTACATTTATTTAATAATGATATTTCTTCCAAAATATAACTAAAGCCAATAAAAGTGCCAATTGGTGACCAACAGTTGAAGTTGAAATAGATAAAACAGTACCTAGTATATACTTTGTATTAAGTGTCAATTTTATACTATGTATTTTATTTGTATTTGTGTCCAAAACATTTTTATTGTTAAATTGTCAACTTTAATTTGTCTTTTTGTACTTATGTGAATTTTTTTATTTGGTTCCTAACTGATATGACACTCTTATAATGTCTTAATCCTTTAGTTGCTTCTATCCGTACATTACTAAACGATTTAAGTGGTCGTGATATGTTCCAAATCATCAGGAATCCGTATAAAGTATTTTTCAAAATAAAGATATCTGGTTTGAATTCAGCTTATGGTTTTATGAATTTTAAATACAAGTATCGATGTCAACAATCAAAGTCAACAATAATGAATTTTTTGGTTTTGAACAAACGTTTTTTATTGATGTTTAAATATTTTTGATCAAACTTATGCGGAAAGTCTAAAGAAGAGATAAAGTGCCAGCATACAACGTGAGCTTTTTTTGTTTCTTTCTTTGTAAAAAACTACTCATATTGGTTTCTTATCTAGATTTGTATTTAAATCAAAAACAATTTAATTTAACTATATAACTACTTTGTTTTATTTTATGCCAGACACAAGCACCAAGAATATTATAAATTCTTAATGAATTAATTATTAAGTTTATATAAGTATTGAAGTACTGCTAAAACAATTTATTAAAATACTAGATCGAAACATCAATAACATCTTGTACTTCAGTTAATGGTCCTACTTGGGATCAAATTCATTCAATCTGAAGTTGTAATTTATAGCAGTCTGTGCTTGATTTTTTACTTAATTCTAAGGGTAATATATAACACAGAATTTTAGATATAAAAAATATAAAACAAATTTAATTTCTATACATGCCTTGATTCCTATATTTATTATATTTCTAATTAAAATTAAGAAATAATTATAAAATTGAATTAGTTTATTAATAATTAAACTTTTTTAATAAAAAACAAAATTTTGCTTTGTCATTTAACTAAATTAGTTTTTAAACGCTAAAAACTTTGAAGAGTTAAATACATAACAAAAATTATTCAAAAGATAGACATTCTTAACGTAAACTAACAAACAATTACTGCTACTGAATATAAAATAAAAATTAAAACAAAGAATTTGAATATACTAGAAATGTAACTTACACATATAATTAAAACGTATTTAATAAATTAATTTAGAACGTTATTACCAAGTTGTGTAGTTGAAAATTTGTTTCAATTTATATTAAAATTTAATTTAGGGTAAAACATAACACAAATTAAAAAATAGATAAAATAATAGGATGTTTAAAATTATAATACAAAGCATAAGCATTTCTGAAGTAGCAGAAAGATTTTTAATAACACAACAATTTTTTGTGTTCTCAAATGTGCTAGTCAAATCAATTTTTCTATAACAAATAATGCCAATGTATAAAAATGAAATAAGAGAAAACGAATTGTTTTCATTAATTATATCAACATTAATAGCACATAATTTATACAGCTTACAACACAGCATCTTAAAATGACAGTAAAACATTAGACGAATAAGTTATTCCAAATATAACATTAATGTTATATATTATGTTCAGAAAACGATACAAAAATTTTTAAGAGCGGTGCATGACGAAAAGTTTTAAAATTTGCGAAGGTTTACGTTCCAAAAAAACTTATCAAAGGTCAAATGCTAAGTAAATACGGAGTTTATATTTCATGATAAAGACAAAAACAAATACAATTATCCGTGTACTTTATAAAATAGTGATACATTTTTTACCCAAAGATCGTAAGGAAAAGTGGCACTTTTCTCGCTAGCAACACTTTCTTCTTCACTGTTTCAGTTAGAAACACTTTTTTTCATCTATTTATTTATTAGAGTAAATTGCAGATGAAAAATTTGTTAAATAATACACTAGGAAACTGACCGCAACGCAAACACTAATAAATTAGAACTTATTACTTTGCTTTTCGCTACTATTACTGTTGATGTCAGAGGTCAAACATTTCTCTTTACTTAAACTATTAAAAATTTAAGATGAGATCGTTTGGACTTTCTTTGTTTGATCTGTAACCTTGTGAATGTTGAGTAAAAATGCCAATTTTGGAAATTGGATTCGGAAGTAGAAATGTCCTTAGATAATCAGGCACGTGGATGCAGACAACTGTTTGAATATCTCGCTTCATGTAACTATTGTTCACCAAGGTTCTAATAAGATGACGGAGTTCCAAATCTAGATTCTCAGGTTGGCAAATAGAAAAAACGCGATAAACCTAAGATTCAATAGCAAAACGTTTTTGTGCAGAATGATGATGAGACAAAGCATGAAAGTATCTGTCAGTATGGTGGGCCTGCGATAAACAGAATGACCCACAAATCTGTTAGGCTTACGAATCACAAAAACGTCGAGAAATAGGAGATAACTATTAGTTTCAATTTCCATAGCAAATTTGATATGTAGGTGTTGATTGTTTAGATGAACAAGAAACTTGAGAAATTTGAGATGAGCATGAAACCAAACAAGAAATGTTGTCAACATACCTAAACCAAATTTTAGGTTTTAATATTGATTTCAAAAGATTTTATAAAAATGTTAGCTACAACAAGTGATAGAGGAGAACCTATAACAGCACCAGAAACCTGTTCGTAAAACTTGTTGTGTAGTGAATGATAAACACTTATCAATAAGAGGAACCAAAGTCAAGTCTTTGCCATGTTGAGATAGCGATAATTTTCGATGATTATAAGTGAATTCTTAATAGGAACTTTGGTAAAAAGAAAAAAGATATCAAAACTCACAAGAAAACCTTGTGGTTCAAATTTTATAGTTTCTAAACGTTGAATAAGATGCTGAGAGTTAAGGATGTGAGAAGATGTTTTACCTGTGAATTCGCACATAATGTTGGACAAGAATTTGGCTAGCTTGTAACCTGCGTTGGAATTTTTAGCAGTGGATTTTTTATGTAAGACCCCGTAAGTAGATCCAACTGGCTAAATTTGCGGTTTTCTTTCTGTTTTTTTTCTTCGATTGATTAGTTCGATGTTAGCATCGAAAACGTTTTGCTCGTTATTTTATTACGTGTAATTTAAGTTTATTAGTATTTCAAGTTGTTTTACAATTATTACTGGTATTTTTTTTAAATGCATAAAGTTTCGTGGTTTTGATTTTGATTTAGTGTTTTACTTGTTTATCTCAGTAAAATAACAATGCTAGATAATTTACGACTTCCTTTTGGAATGTAATTTGATCCATTTTTCTTGGTATCTATACTTAGTTTATGTTGGGTTCTTTACGAGCGCGATTGCGAACCACATGATAATTTAGCGACGTAAGCATTTTCGGTGAGAAATGTTTTCTGTCGAGGGTCTACGTGTCAAGATGCACATGGCCAATTATAGTTTTCATCTTTGTTAATTTAGTTCGTTTAGTGTTCTATCTTTTACAAAGATTTTACGGCGCAAGTTCAATTAATTAAGTGGGAATACGAAGTGTTAAAAGAGATAAACTTTCGATTTTGGGGATGATTATTGTTTTCGGAGGCAATTAAGAAGTACCGGGTACCGTGATGTAGTTGAGTGGTTAGGGTACTTTTACCCTATCGTTATGTAATACCGCGGAAGTTAGTTGGAACCGTGACAATTAAGTGTAGTGGTGGAAAAGTTTGATTTTCCAAATTTCGTAATTTACGGTTTAAATAGACTTCATGGTTTCCAAAAATAAAAACTCACGTTCGAGAGATTTATTTTCGATGTTTTGTGTGGAAAAATCCTGACTTCGCCGTTGTGCGACTTTAAATTAAATTGTGAAATAAATCTTCCGCCGGTATTCTATTGTTTGGGGGTCACACCGAGCTTGCATTCGCCTACTGAACACCTGGACCGACCGGAGTTTAATCTAAATACGTAGCTTCTGGAAACGCTGTGCCGACAGTTCGTCTGAGTAAAGGTATTTATTGAATTTGGTTATTATCGTGAAGTGAACCGCGATCGAAATGATTTAAAAGCTTTGATTTGGGCCGATTGAGTTACGGTTAAATTTAATTATTTTAAGAAACACTTGAAGGTGTTTACGTGAAGTTCGATTTAATTAATTAGTTTTGTTTTGTGTGTAATTTGTTTATTACTTATGCGGTCAAGGCCTTGAAGTTTATTTTTATTATGTTTTATTTGAAAAAGACGAGTTAACGCTATTATTAGTATTATTTTCTTTTTATATATTTTAATTTTTGTATTCAGTTTGTTAATGTTTTTTTTTGTCTTGTTTATTATTATTTCATTGATTTTCTTTTATTCAAATTTGTTTGATATTCATTATTTTTTTTTAATGTTCAGTCAATAAATGTTAAATTGTTAAACTGTAAAGAGCTTTTATTCATTCAGCTGCCGCGTACGTAATTTTTGTTTTAAGTGTATTTCAGAATAGTTACAACTCAAAGTAAGTTCCGGAGTTGTAACCAACCAGATGAGCTTTCGGGTTATCAGGAGTCTGGAAGCTACGATCATCGTGACCTTGATTGGCGCCTTTACCGATTTTTGAGTCTTTTACCGTTTTAGTTCGATCTTATGTCAATCTCGTTTCCAAGTTATCACGGAGTTTTAAAATATAACCCATCCCGTCTCCACTGAGCAACTGGCACAACATCGTTTATGTTACCTCATTTCAGGCAGTGACATTGTTTTAACTTTGGCATGTAACAAGCTTTTAAGTAGGATATTGGATAACACTGATGGTAGGAAATACATACCTTGTTTGTGAACTTTGGGAAATGCGTATACACAAAGTAGTTTGGAATCTAAAGGAGTAAGTAAACGTTTAGTTTCTAGAGGTAGATTGAAAGATTTGATGATTTGGCTGACTTTATGTAAATCTTCGAAGTGGGATTACGAGTTAGAAAAGCGTAAGGTTTCTCATACAAAATAAAATGCATTTTTGCAGCATAATCAATTTGATTCTAAGCGACAGTAGCGTTGCCTTGGTCGGCTGGAAGAACAATAATATTGAGGTTCCTACGAAAACTTTTTAGGGCTAACCCATCTGACTTAAGAATGTTGGATTCAAGGATTTTGCCTTTGTGAATACGAATGGGATCAGAGATGTGGCAAAGAAGATGTCTCATAGAAGAGTCGACAGCATATAAATATTTTCTTTAGGAATACGTTTAGAAGAAACAACAAAATTCAAACCCTTAGATAACACCAATTCCTGTTCTGAAGTGAGAGTCAAACTAGATAAATTGACAACCGTCTTTAGGGAGTTAGTAGTGGGTGATACGTTATGATTCTTCTAATTGAAACTTTTTGAGATGATCTTCAGTGGTTAATCGTAGAGTGGTATCAGATTGGAAGGAGTAAGTAAACGTTTAGTTTCTAGAGGTAGATTGAAAGATTTGATGATTTGGCTGACTTTATGTAAATCTTCGAAGTGGGATTACGAGTTAGAAAAGCGTAAGGTTTCTCATACAAAATAAAATGCATTTTTGCAGCATAATCAATTTGATTCCAAGCGACAGTAGCGTTGCCTTGGTCGGCTGGAAGAACAATAATATTGAGGTTCCTACGAAAACTTTTTAGGGCTAACCCATCTGACTTAAGAATGTTGGATTCAAGGATTTTGCCTTTGTGAATACGAATGGGATCAGAGATGTGGCAAAGAAGATGTCTTATAGAAGAGTCGACAGCATATAAATATTTTCTTTAGGAATACGTTTAGAAGAAACAACAAAATTCAAACCCTTAGATAACACCAATTCCTGTTTTGAAGTGAGAGTCAAACTAGATAAATTGACAACCGTCTTTAGGGAGTTAGTGGTAGGTAAAACGTTATGATTCTTTGATTCTACTAATTAAAACTTTTTGAGATGATCTTCAGTGGTTAATCGTAGAGTGGTATCAAATTGCTGGTGAGTAATGTTGTCAAAGAGATTCTAATCATCCGGAAATAGAGTGTTGGCCAAAATAAGATGAAGAAAAGAATTGTTTCAAAATGGTGTCTAACTTTCGTCTGGTTGGCTTAATCCATCCACGTATCAATGTGTCTGAATCTAAAACTTGATTTTGAGGAATGCAGGAGTGATGTTATGGTCACGATAACAACTAAGAAAACTTAAAGAGCAGAAAGACAAGTTTGTGCCGAGATTTAGAAAATACGTTTTAGAAATAATATTCTCCCCTTAGAGATTGTTAATGGCTTCCACGGCCGTAGTCTATACTACGATAAAAACGTCTTCCGGGGTTAGACTGTGACATTGTTGTACCCGAAGTAATAACTCTCAGCATTTTATTCAACGTTGAGAAACTATAAAAATTGTACCACAAGATCTTATTATTATCAAGCAGATTCTATCTCAACATGACAAGGACTTGAGTTTGGTCTTAGTGTTTATCATCTACTTACTTTTAATTTGATAACAAGTTTTACGAACAGTTTCCTGATACTGCTATGGGTTCTCCTCTATCACATTATGTAGCTAACATTTTTATGTTGACGACTCGTATATTGTTTGGTTGTATGAAGACAGATATTCAAACAATCGTCTACATCCTGTTACGTATAAAAATTAGTTTTAGTTATACCGCATTTTTAAGTTCATTATTCGTAAAATTTCGGAAACTGCGCGAGTTGCTTATAGCGATAAGTTGGTTCGAAAGGAAATTTTGGGAAATCCACAATTTTGAGTTAAGAACGGTGACGCGAGTACAGATGGTTCCTTAAATTTTAATATTGGGGCAATTATTCTTTATTAAAATTATATCGTTTGCGGAATTGTGCCACTGTACATAATTTTGAGTGTTTCTTCGGAAAAATTAAGAATAGATACACTCTACGGCTTAGCCGGATTACTTGTCCCGTCTTCTCATTATTTAAATTTGCATTATCGCAAGTTTTTGTTTACCTAAGAACCCGTTTATCACGGTAAGTTCAGCGTTTCTAAAATTTCCTGTAAATATAATTTCTTTATATTAGGGTTCTTAATTACCATTGGATTTACACCTATCCATATACGTACATGTATTCATGATTATCTGACATTGGGTCAAGGGTCATCAACCATAGCAGTATTGGATTCGTTTATTGATGTTATTATTAATGGTTACCGAAGATCTGTAGTTTTGTGCATTAAAGACGGGAAGCGCAAGCCTTGTTTTATACTTTTAACCTTTATTGGAAGAATTTAACTGGGTAAGTTGCGATTTGTTTGAATGTTGCGTGAATGCGGTGTGAATACGGGAAATCGCTGCTTACAAGTTCACCTGTAATCGTCACTCACACCCATCTTTGTTCTTGCGTCTCTCACTCTTTCTTATGTACAGGATATAGTTCAACGAAATAAATCTTTATTTTACCAATCAATTTAATTTTTACTTTAATTATTACTATGCTGATTAAACATATTTTTTTGTCTGATTTGATTTTATTTTTATTAGTGTCTTCCAACGCGTTTGTTAAATTTATTGTGGCTACCTCGATCCCTTCTAGAATCCGAATCATTAACAAAACTTTATTAGGTAACAATCCACGAGCTCGATTACCTAATAGTATATTGTATAATGAGTAAGGAATGGTTGTCATTGCCAACGAGTATGAAAATTTGCAACCGAGCCGAAGGCGAGGTTGGAATTTCGTACGAGTTGGCAATACACATTCCTTACGAATTATACACTATACTTTTTCTACGACTCTATATTTAATTAGTAATCAAAGTTACACAGAATTTTACGAAAAAAGTAACGCAGAAAATAAATAAATTAATTTAAAAATTTGTATCGGTAATACCTAAAATGACAATAAAAAAATTATGTCAAAACTTGTATTTATTTTATGTCAACTTGACAGCGTTTATACTATCAGTTATCTGTTACTATTATTTTATTCTTGTTTTTTTACTCATCTCTAGTTAAAGAAATGGTGAGTATAATTTACTTGCTTTTAAATGCATGCAATTTTAGTTAACTTCAAATCATTTAGTATTTAAATTTTTTTTAATACATTAATTTCAAGCATAACCTAATATGAATGAGCTAGAATAGTTTGAAAAGTACTAATGATTCAATGACAAGATTTTGCTTCTGCAGCCAGTAAGTAAAAGAAATCTATTAATGCGAAGCCTGAATCGTTAACAATGTCGTCAAGTTCTGACAAATGTTGATATGTGATAGTTTTTCCTAGAAGCTTCAACCAAATAACATGTGAATGTAACTTACAAAGCAAATAAGGTAAATTTGTAAATGTTTAAAGATAATTTGTAATTAATAGGTGTTATTTTTAAGAATCAAGCTTTTCGAACTAAGAAGGTAATAAGAACATCGTAGTTAAAGAATTGAAAAAAATACCTTTTAGAAAATGCAAAATAGTTAATTATTCTAATGGATCAAATATGCTGTAATAATTTTTACTGCAAAATTAGTTTAAATATGAGAAATTAATTGTTAACAAAACACATTGTAGGTAAAAGAAAGAAGCGATTCAGTGATTTTGCTTATAACTGCATCTGAATATATAATTTTTTCAATGTATAAACCAGTGGTTTGCATTAGTCTTGTAACAATTGATTGTATTTATGTTTATCTTGTGTTATTTATTAAAACGTAAGTCCAAAGTGTTTGTGATTACATTTTTAAGAAGGTAGCGACAATGTGCGAATACATTATTTTTACAAGATTATAATATAATATGTAGTAAAAGTATACATAAATACTTCTGAAAACTGCATTAACATAAGGATAAATAATAACAAACAGATATCAGGCATGTGCGGACCAAACATTTTGATATCTTGCAACTATCGATGAACACCAAAAGATAATTGGATACTTCTGAATTGTCATGCAGTTTAAAAAACTGATAAATGTTCTAATAAATACTAACTTCTTTAACTTAATTTGAGCATGTTATCATAAAATGAGTAATTTTATTTTAAGGATTAAATTACTTAATCTGTTTATAACACTGCAAAAATCTGGTAAAATACTGTTAATATTTCCTTCCCATCAAAAGAAAACCCTGCAAGAAAATAAGTAGTTGGGTTGCAAATTAGAAGTCTTTATTTGTTCTAATTACCTTGAATTTCTAAAATATATTTATATTTGATTATAAGAAAGTCACCACTAAACGTCAACGTTTACGAATATAACCTAAAATATGTAATTTATAAAACACTTATTGTACGCTATAAACTAATCCAATACCTTATACATGACACTCAATGATTTCGTTTTCAAATTTCATAACTTGTGATGCAGAGAATATTTGTAAAAGTCTTCTAAATTATGTTTTCATAATTCACTATCCTGTACGTTAATAGGTTTGACCTGTACGGAAATGGCTTTGACCTGTACGGAAATGGAATTAGACAATCACAATGCACAACGTTGCCTAATCGCAATTAAACATACAATCTATCGTATTATCTGTTAGTCGTAGAAAAAAACATTTCTACTTCCAAAGGCAATTCAAAATTGATATTTTTACCCTACGTTTACAAGGTTACAGATCAAATAGAGAAAGTTCTTTGGAACAACAGTATTAAACCCATATTCAACTCGACAGGCAAAACCTCTTAGATTCTTCTTTCTCCGAAGAGCAAATTTCTTACACTTTCATTTTAAAGTGTGTACCCAATTCTTTGTTTATCTGGTTCAATCTACGTTGGTAAAACCAGTCGTTCAATCACGGATTTCCGAACATGATCGTTGTATAAGAAAAAAACATATATCTGAGCCTGCGATTGCTAAACATCATTTTACTACAGTTCACAATATAGATTTTGATAACAATTTAGTGATTGCAAAGTCTCCATTCTTGTTCAATAGAAAAATACGAGAGAGCATAAAAATCATCAAACACTCCAATAACTTTAATCGTGATTATGGTTTTGAGCCATCCCTTCTTTGGGTTCTTTTATCAAAAACACCCTTCTGTTTGACCGTAACTCAATCAGAGTCGAGCTTACTCATCTGTAACAATATTTCTTCTTTATATACAGAAACGAATTTTTGTTAAATCGCCTCTATGGAATTTAGGTTTGGTTCACAAGTTGACTACAAACTTTTGAGAGGTTTTTAGTTGCTTGTTTAAATTTTTTGATTTTTTTCACGAATTGATGAAACACCTTACGAAAGTGGCCAAAGCGTTGGCAGCTTCGGTAACAACAATGACACGGTCCAAACCCAAAAGACGTTCTCCTTAGTATAGACTCCGGTTGTGGAAAACTTCGCTATTATATTAAAAATTTTTTTTAAGATTCATACTTTATTTTTGATGCTATTTTACATAATCTTTTGCTTCAACACTTGAATGTCAGCTCCGCTGTCGACCAAACAGGTCGCTGCTGTCCTTCAAAAACAATAGCATCTGAAGTTATTTGGGTACGGTATCATTAAGTACGCGGCAGTTTTCTTTGGTAAATTGTTGAATGTGTTTATATATAAAAATAAATAGTCTGCGACGATGCACATTTTTTGGTTTTAAATTCAAATACTATTTGCAAAGCTTCATCTTCCGCTGTAACTGTAAAGACTCGTTTTTCTTTCTTTCTCCATGCAACGCAATTACCAACACTACTTTCATAAGCAGAAAATTTTTTCTAGAAATTTTTTCACAATATCAATAGATTTTTTTACACATTTTGACGTTTCAAGTAAGCTAGCAAATTATATTCAGAAATATTTTCATTTAATTGTACAGTACTTCTCAGCATCAAGTACAATGGCCTTAGTGTTTAAATTTTAAAAGTTTTTACCTAAAAATGCTTAAAAATTAGTGCCAAAAATCTTATAAATAAAATAAACCTCTTCAACAAAGTAAGAAATTAAAATATTTTCATTTGCCCTTTGGTCATTTTTTCAATTCTTTAGCAACAAAGCTGCTAGCAAGTTTTCTCGTATTTGTTTTGGACTTTTTAGGTAGTATCTTTGAGTCAGTTTAAGATACCAATTGTACAATTTCTTCATTGTTTTTGTTTGATTGACTCATTTTCAATTACAAAGAAGAAGAAAGCGATGTCGGTGTGTGGGCGTCGTTGAGAATACTAAAAAAAAATTTTGCTGTAAAAAGTAGAATCATTGGCTTGAAGACGCCAAACTATCAGCAAGCGAACGTAACAAATTGATGTTTATATATTCGAATCGATAACAAAATAACACTTTTGTTTCACCAAAGAGATATACAAGTAATAAGCAAAAATACAAACTCATGTCTTAGAAACGTAGTTAGTAAACTATCAAATAAGTTGACATCAAATCTCTTTTTAAAATCTTGATACGTTCTAACCCAGTAAACACAAAATTGATAATGTTTAGTAACAGTTTCAAAACAAAAAAATTATGATTCACTCTTGTTTCAAACATAAAAGAAACCTAACTGCAATAAAATAGCTATAAGTCCATCGCTGTTTCACTTATTTGAATCAGTATAGTTTCGGTATTTTAAATTCAAATCTGTTGCAAACTGAATGTTGCATTCGGTTTACGTTTTAAAAGTTTCGTTCTTGAACTGATACTAAATGATCGATACATGTATGATTTTTTTGTTTCAATAATGAACTAAAACAATACTTTCAATAATATAATAATACATTTTCGAATGCACGTTTCAAATTTTATTGCACAATAAATATTTTTAAATACAATATCACATTGAGTTTTTTACATATTGCAACTTTCCTGGATGTGGTCGTTTCACGGAAGCCTCGAAAACTGCATCAGTTACTGTTGGGCAGCAACTTTTAACCGCATCTGTAACATAGAAATAAATATTTCATTTATATACATACATAATCATAGAGTTACACAAAATTAATTATATTTTTTTAATCAAAAACAACACAAACTTAATATAAATATCACTTTAGCAATCATTAGAAAGTTATAAAAACACTGTGAATACCTTTAGCTGTACATAATCGTATAGAAAACTTAAAGAATTGAACTGTAATTATAAATCCTAAAGTATCATCAGATTTACGCAATAATCTACCTTAACGCAACCATGTGTGTTAATTTACATTTTTTTATACAAATTAAAACATGATACATAAAGAACAGAAATGATAATAATATCGATTACATTTATGGGTTATAATAAAATGTTTCGACTTACCGTTTATTGTTCCATTTCGTAATTGTACACACAGCATCACTTATTAAACTGCAACCGAACAAGTGAAAAGATATCAATTTGCAGCGCAAGCGTTGATGACAGTAATCAAAAGTATAGCAACGACTAATGCTGACTAATCACAAAGTATTCGTTTTTCCTAGAACGATTCCACTGTTTTGAAAATAATTCAATCCTTTTTAATCGATCTTTAAACAATTCTAGTTATTCAAAAAATATTCGGTTTTAATAAATCAGTTTTTAGACGGTTGCTGATTATGGGATAAAAATTGCAAGTACTGAAACGGTTTAAAACTGATTGTGAAAAATCGGAACTCTTTCAATTTATTCACTATCAGTTACATGTAAATGATATAAAAATGGAACTAACACGAAACAACGTAATGAAACAATTGTTTTAAGTTTGTGACTGTAACAATCAATCCGTGTTTACTGGGAAGAAACCAACATTTTAATTTTTCTTAACATACATCAAAAAAGTATTTTTACGCAAATTTTTATTTGTAACTGATGTTTCTAGGTATTACCAAAGGTATTACTTAAACACCTTAAAATAATCATCTCGATGCATGTATACACCTAATGCCTAATAGCTACAGTCAAATGCTATAAAATTTTAAAAAAGAATGCGAGTATAATAATAGTTTCAAATGCAGAAATTAAAAATTGTAGTAGTTTTCATGTAAAATTAAATATAAAATTAAATTTCTATTACTAAAATACATTTAATTAACTTTGCTAGTATCCGTAATTAATTAGTTCAATCAATGGTAGTACATTTCATAACATACTTATTAAAATTTATTTTTAATTAAAAATAAACATTTAATTAGATGGTTCTACAAAAAATTTTATAATTAAAGTTTTTGTTTGTTTTTTTGGAATATACGTTCATATATGCTTCCAAATGTAATAAAGATAGGTACAAATAAAACGAATTTGTTTTGTAATGTAACTGATTTTACTAGACACAGAATACAACAAACACTAAAAAATATAACACAGTAAATTGAATAAAAACAAACACTTTATATCACTATCATTGTAGACGCCGGCGAATAAGATAATTACTTAATGCACTTTTTTATTTAGCAACGGCAGGTACGTTTTTACACTGACCTTTGCACAATTGTATATACACCGATAAATTTTCTTCAACTTCCTTAGTTTTACTTTTATATTTCTGTTTTATCTTGGACTACAATATTCTGTCTGTTTCGTAAATCGCCTCAAATATTCTTCAAATTTTGGTAATGTTCCAATATTTACAAACAAAAATTGCGTTTGTTGTAATAGTAAAAGTTGTATAACCACCTTGACATTTAAAATACGAAATTAAGCATTTTGATAAACTAATTAAAAAAAAAAGCTTATAAAAAATAGTTGTAGCAACAAATTTGATAATAAACGTTTTTGTTGTAAATTTTTTGTTTTGTAAATTTACAGTGCAGGTGTAGGTTGTTACAAATTTAGATACTTTATTATTCCTAAACTAAATAGCGCCAAATTTGATTTGATTGACATGTACTTTAACAAACATAATTGATGTTGCTTGTCTTATTAAACCGTTCTCAAAATAGTTAGGACATAAATTCAACAGTTAATAATTTAGAGAAAACCATTAGGCGTATTTGTTTACATATTCTTATTAACAAAATCTTTGACTTGTAAAAAAAATAAGCCAACTAAAATTAATAATACTTTGCTGTATTATGTTTTAAATTTTCTTTACTTTTAATAAGCAAGAAGATTTGTGTTGAATACAAATAAGTTTTATCAATGTGCGGGACATTCTGTTTATAGCCGTTTCTAGACGCAATGTCTGACAGATGTTTACAAATTTGTCATGTAAGTTTACTGTTATTAAAATTTTTTGTAAATACTTTCAAATTATAAAAAAGTAAAAAATTAAGTTTGTCTTTCATGATACAAGTTAAACGACATTTTTGAAAATACGTAAGCCTAAAGCAAAAATACTACTTCTGAACGTACGCACGCTGTAGGTTTGTATATTTTAAAGTAGAGTTTCTAATTTTCAATTATAGAACAGTAAAAAATTCAGAATGCTTATTTTCAAGTAAACTTAATTTTTAATAAAATTTAATTTTCAACTTTAGTTGTATTTTGCAGACATAATATTAAATCTTTTTAGTATAGAGTAAATGTTAGTAAATAAATAAACATCTTAATTTTAACTTTGGTTGAAGTTAATTAATACTAATTTAAATACAAAGTTTTGTTATGTACTTTCTTATAAAGTCCTTTTTTGTTACAAAATGTGTAGGAAACAACAAACAATGTTTCATTGTTTTTCTGTTTTTCAAGTATAAGAACAATGTTACATTTAATTAATTTTCTAAAACATAAAGTACAAATCGATACGGATTTATCAAGGAATTTGAAAAGCAACTTTAATTTAACTTGTAAATAAAACAAATAAAATGTTAGTATTATAGTACATTTAAAATTATTGAATATAAAATTGTATAATTCATAATTTTTTGGGATAAATAGTTGCACTACAACTGATGACTATTTTAAAATTTTAACAAAAATACTATACTATAAAAATGTCATTATAACGTTTCCAAAGTTAACTTGTAGGAAACTTAATTAAAATTAAGTTTTTTAAAAATGTATTTACAATTCAATATTTCGTTACATTAATATACACATATATTCAATTCTATAACGCATCGCGTATTAGGCCATAAAAATGCCAAATTTAATATTAAATTTATATCATGTTAAAGGCGCATATTGAACTGATGCCAACATCTATGAATTTACAAAATTCAATAAAGTTTGTCGTCTAGTAAGTATTTTATCAAATTATGTAGCACAAAAAATAGTATTTTATTTTAAAAAAATATTAATTTTCAATAATGTGTTGATCAGTTAGTCATAATGCATGTAAAAAATAATAGTTAACTATGTATTTAGGGCGTAAAGAGAATTTTATGGCGTAAGACGTAATTTAAGAATATGTCGAAGGCAAGTTACGCACGTGGTACATGCATAGGTTTATGCACCGATAAAATTTTTTGAATGTAAAAATATTTTTCAAATAAATTAAATTTTTGGCACAAATCTAGTGTTGCATGTTGCTTTGATTACATTTGAGTTTTGAAACGTAACTATGATAGCAAGCAAACAGTGGTAGCCATATTGTCTAAAATCTTTGTTTCATTTTGTGTCCTGTTATTGTGCGGTTTCTAAGAGGTGGAAAATGAACGAAGCTGATGACACTGCAGAAAAGGCAAAAAACAGTAGCTTAGTTCCCGAAAAAACTAAAGAAGTGTATAGAAAAATATATAATAAATGGTGCGTCATACGAAAGGCTTATTTTTGGTTTTACCAAAAGAAAAAAAACTTTCTTCGATGTGGTCTTATTATTCAATGTTTAAAGCCACTATCAGGAGTTACTGAGGTTACGGAACCCGGTCGAGAGATAAACAAATAATTTTGTAGCAGACAATAACAGTACAAACCAGTGATTTAAAGTAAGGCAATTGTGGGGTGGTAAATGGTTAAGTAATACAATGGTGATGTAATATTGTATGCTAACAGAAACTAAGGTAGGAGTAGAATTAATAGAAAAAAAGTTAATTTAAAACTCAAGCATACAGATAAGAGCTGACCGTCCTCGAGCAAGTCGAAGCGATAAACACAGCCACGGTTGCGTATAAAACGTAAATAATTAAACAGGGTCGGGTTAAGGTGAATTTAAGTTTTGCAAAAAGATGAGGAACCAAGGAGAAAATGAAGAAGAAAGTGTTATGTTGGAAGTAAGAAATATGTTTAAAAAAATGAAGGGGAAGTTATAGGTTGTGGAAGTAAAAATAGACAAAAACGCAGAGGTGATAAAATAATTACAAGATAATAGATCGTTGCAACAAAAATACCAGTCACTAAAAGGACAGATAAGGAAACAATAAACAAGAATAGTAGTATTAGAAAAAGAGATAAGAAAGAAAAATTTAATGATTTATGAGATGGAGGAAACATAAGGACAAAACCAAGAAGAATTGGAGAAGAAAATATGAAATCTATTTCAAAAAATGGGATGTGGAAACAAGGTTAAACTAGAAATAGCAGATATAACATAGTTACGAAAAAGCATAGTACAAAAAAACAGACCAATATTGGTAAAAATGACAGGATGAAGTGAAGAAATGGAGGTATTGAAAGCCACAACAAAAATAAAGGCACAGAAATGTGGATTGCAAAAGATTACCCCACAATAGTCAGAGAACAACGCAAAAAGTTGAGTCAACATATAAAACAAGTAAGAGAAGACGGAAAAAAGCACAATTGAGATATAACAAATTTTTAATAGATGAAAAAGAGTATACGATAGAGAAATTAGAGGTTAATAAAGTGAAACAACTGTCAAAAATAAATAATAAGATAAGTAAAGCAAGGGAATCAAGCATGAGATCGCCAGAGGACGATGACGATGATGAATTGAAGAAGAATTATTACAAATAGTTAACGGCTGAAAAAAATACATAAAAAAAGGAAGGAACCGAATTTTTAGTTAGGGACATGGAATGTAAAAAGTTTAAATAGGGTAGAGGCAACTACAAACTTAATGAACGAAATAACATGGAATAAATTAAATATTGTCGCAGTACAAGAAATGAGATGGAAGGATAGTGGAATAATAGAATCAGGGGATTACGCAATAGCATATAGTGCGGCAAAAGGCGGTAAATTCCAAAGAGGATTTGTAATAAACTACAAATATAAACACACAATATTAATATTTAATCCCGAAAATGAAATAATGGCGGTCCTAGAAATAATAACAACATTCTTTAATATTACCATTTACAGCGTAAGATAAAGAAGACGATGAAAAAAAGTTAGTTTATGCGCAGGTACAAGAAATACTAGATGAAACCCCAAGACACAATGTGAAAATAATATTAGGAAACTTTAATGCAAAAGTGGGAAAAAATGGTATAAAACAATTACAGCACGAAAAAACCAATGATATCGTACAACGTTTAATAAACCTGGCTAGTAGTAATAATTTCATTGTAAGCAGTACAAAATTCATGCAGAAAAAAATTCATAAAGAAACATGGATCTCACCGGATGAAATAACAAAGAATCAGATTGACTATGTTATGATAGGAGCAAGAAATTTGTCAAATATACAAGATGTGTGTGCGGACTACGATATGAACCATTTTTGAGTACGGATAAAATACAATCAGAAAAAAAAGAGATAGAAAGAAGAACAGAGAATAGTGCAGTGCAACTTTAAAATAAACAAATTTATACGAATAAGATACCTTTTTCTTGCAAAATGCACGATTTTGAGTCTTCAATCGGCTTGTCACAAAGTAAATAAATATCATCCAACATCTTTCCGCTGTTTGCTTTTATCATCTTCTGCATTGAGTACATTTCTAAAAAAATATATTCATAAGATTAATGAACATGCACAAACGCATATACGTATTCAATTTTTTTCCAAAAACGTTTATCATCACAGATAAAACTGAATTTTTGAACATAAAACGTAGGTTATAATACTACCTACAGCAGCTTCAAAATCGGCCTAGCAACTAACCTAAGCTCGAAAGAACAGCCCATATTCCAAACAAACAAGTCCAAACAAAACGACAGCTGTGCCGCTACGCCCCGTACAATAAATAAGAAAAAAATAAGAATAAAAATCGCCGGAGTATAAATCAGATGCTCCGAATTTCTGCGTTGTACGTCAAATACCTACGAACATTTGATTTAACTTTTTATAGTGCATGTATATGCATTTATCGAACAAAAACTTTCTCCTTATTCCCCAATTAAAAAAACTAGTGTAGTCACCACACGACATTTCTATAAGGAATGATAAAGGAATAATAAATTCATTATGACATTAATAAAAACAATTATCATGTTTAATTATGTGTCTTTACCGATAAAAATTAATAGTCGTTAATTTAAAATAATAATAATATAATTAAAAAAATATAAACCGCATTGGGATTTGAACCTTCGTACGTCAGGGCGATATGACCACATTCGTGCGACTGATGTCACTACACTAAAGTGACCTAGTTTTTTTACCACGCAATACATTATTGAAAGTATTTTTGATATTTTTTATTAAATTTTGAAAATTATTACGCAAAACGTTCTCTGGTACACATTGTCATATGTTCTGATACTGGAAATATTTTAAAAACACTTTGGGGACATATAAATCCCTATATTTTTACGCTTCGATATTGCTTTCCCTTTTAGTAAACCAGTAAAATGATTATTTTTAACGTATCTTGTTTTCCCTTTAAGGTATAGAATTTTTTTCTAAAAAAAATCATCACGGGCAGGATTCCAACCTACATTATATTTGTGAATTTATTTTAAATTATAAATAAAATATTTGATAAACTGTTATTGTTAGAAAATCTTATTATTTTGAATAAATTGTTAGGAAGAATTATCTAATTTACTAATTTACATTACACAGACACCCAAAATTTTTTTCTCAAAATTTTTCTGATTCAGGAGACCTTGAAACGTAAAATTATGCAATCAAAATTTTTTGAAAATATTTTTATATATATTTATATATTTTCTCTATAGGAAAGTAAAAATTGCATTACAATACAAAGACTCACTCTTCAACTACTCTTGCGTGCTCGGCAGTTTCTCGTGATGTTCAGCTTCATTTCTAACATATTTCTCAGCAATTTAATGCAAAACCAAGATAAACGTTTTGAAGTATGAAAATTATACTTTCAAAATCGTTTTTGTAAATTGAAATCGGATCATACCTGTCGCAGTTATGAATTTTTGACGAAATTGCACTTTGGCCGGTTTTCCCGATTTTTTTCGCGTTTTTATTTTCTACAATTTCTCTTGAGACCATTTCGATAACCATGATAGTTTTAATTTTAAAAACAAAAAACTAAAAAACACATCAATGTTTTTCATAAAACTGTTAATAACAAAGTTATAAATAAGACGAGTAAAAAACAGTTTACTATATTATATGAAACTATTCTCCAAACAGTGACGCAGTTAGCTTTTTTCCAACATTTTTTACATGAAAAAATTTCTGTAGTTTGGCCTATTAGAATTATTCCTTGCAGAATATGATGATTCTATGCTAATAGATTAACCCTGCTTTACTGATAAAAAATGTTTTTATAGATATATGTGATTGTTTTTGCTTCATTGTGTCGGTTCGTGAAATAACACAAACTACTTGTTACGCTGGTTTTCGTGTAACAAAAAAAAATAAGCTACGGCTAACACAGTTGTTTTCGGAGATTGGGCCACAGGCTTCGTGATGCTAGATTATAAATAAAATCTAAAAGCGCCAAAACGATGAAAGACAAAATTAGGGAGGCATAGTTTAATTCTACCCGCAGCTGAAAAAGAACAAATAACACGACAGAAGTGATAACACAGAATATATATTTATTTATTACAGAGAGTAGTTCCAAAGAGAACAAAAAAGATACATAAGTATCATTACGTAAATTTTCCAAATGCTAATACATGGGTCAGACAAATATAAGTTACGCCTTATAATGGGTAACACTGCGTACAGTAAACTGAGCTAGTTGGTCTTTTTACATTCAAAGCCAAAATAATTTTATATTCGAAAATTTAAATTCACAAAAGTATACAAAAAAAAAATGAAGACTTAGAGACTCAGCGCGCACTGCATACGAATTTGTGACGCACAAAATAATCTTATAATTAAATGTGTTAACAATCTAACATGTACGTACGATTATTCTAACAATCGACATAACCAACAAAATACTAATCATAAAACAAGAAGTTGTAATACTTACAGTTATGTTTTATCTAGTAAAAGACTAGCTAATTACGTACCTGTACTACCTATTTTTTTAAATTTTATTTCAAGAGGTGGTTCGTCTAGCGCCCCTGCACTGCGGTCTCCTTGATCTTTTTGTGCACCTCTGATTTTTTACTCCTTCATCAGTTCTGTTTCGTCAATGAAGTCCAGAAGTTTATTCCAAGGGGCTTTTTTCAACTCATAATCGGTCAGCTTTAGTTTTCCGAGAATCGTTGTGCGTTGCATTTCATACGCTTCGCATTTGCACAGCAGATGCTGCGGAGTCTCGTCGTCTTCCAAGCATCCGCGGCATAAAGGGCTAATTTGCAGTCCCATTTGATGCATATGTTTGTTAAGGCCTCAGTGACAATTTAAGTGTTGAGTGTTGCTTGGCTGTCAGACATGATCGCTATCGGCTCAAGTTAATTCTCGAAGATTACGTGTTTACAGATGTATAAATGATTTAACGTTATATAGATGAGTCAAAATACTTAAATAAATAAATAACACTGCAAAAATAAAACTAAATATGTAAAACAACTATATGTAGGCTACAATGATCAAAATTTTTTTAAAATAAAAATAGGTTTGTTATATTTTTGTTCTAGTATACACAAATACCAATTAGTAAAATAAAATGATTAAAAATGCAAACTCAAAATAAATTATAATCAATTTCTTTAAAATTACGTTAAGATTTAGCTTTGTTTGCATCCAAGATCTTGACCTAACTCAAATGTGACGTATTTACTAAATGCGCGTATTGTAAATTGGTAAAAATGTAGACTCAAAATAAATCGAGATCTTGTACGACTTACGCATCAAAGTGCATTTTTACTAATAAAGATAACTTATTGAAATATAATATTTAAGGCGCGTCATTGACTGTTTACAGCGCCATCTGCGTTATAATGCATAAACTTATTATTGCTGCTAAATTAAAGTTTTGTGTTTCGGTAGCTACTTTTTAACTCTAGTTAGTGTTTTATATGTTCAATTTTTGACCTTAATGACATTGCAGGATAATCGTTAACCGCTGAGAACAGGACCACTCAAAAACTACCTAACGTGATTAAAAAAGTAAACCCTCAAATTTACATCTTCTCCTAAGCTATTTTATAATTTCCATAAATATAGTTTGGAGAAGAAATAGAAAATTATCATTAAAAAGTATTGCTTACTTTGTGACCTTTTTCTTATGCAAAAAAATATATTTTTAAGATTTTTGTGTTCTTACACTTAATATTTTTTGAGATTTTCTATGCCCCGTGCACACGCGAGTACTATATAAAATACATAGCCAATTTTTTTTAAATTAAAACTTTATTCAGAGCAACTTTATAACGTCCTAGATAGCATGTAAACTTACAGCAATTTTGCTTTCAGCTTGCTTTTTCCTTGCTAAGTTTACGAATCTTGCTGCAAGTATGCAGCAATATTGGTAATATTGGCAACTTTGACGACACACGCTTGAGAAATTTAAGTAGCTTGCTGCAAACTTGCTGCAAGCTTGCAGAAAACTTTCTTTTTCAAATTTACAGTACGCAGGCGTAAACCCATAAATACCGGCGCATGTCTCGCCATTTTTATGTTAATAAAAGTCATGTCTGTCATTTACATGGTGTTTGTATTCTAACACATTATTAATTAGTTCTGTGTTTACTCATCGTAGACTTTTTAGGTGAGTATTATTGCATTTTAGTGCACTTATTGGTTTGCATCTTAGGTTTGTATATTTATTCGATTAAAAATTTTAAATAATTTTGCAAACACTAGTAACCAAGTTTGAGACCATTGATGTATGTTGTGTATTGTGTAATAATATGATTTTAAATTATTAAAGTTTTGCATGCGTTTAGCTTATTTAACATTACCATCAAATGAGCAATTAAGGTTATTCTTAATTTTATGTTTCAGGTCAACAAACCTAACGATGAATAGAACAGGTGGAAATGGAACAGAATAAAAACAAATAGACAATACCTAATGAAGTTGTAACTTAGTTTGTAGAAACAAGTCTTTATTTAATTACAATATCAGTAAGCAAAATAATTTTTTGTTTTTCTTTGTACCTTGCTTCAAAGTACAGCGATATTACTGAAAGTTTGACGAATTTCCATGACAAGTAACTTTAATATGTCTGTAAGTAAGTAAGTCTTGCATTTTTACAAATTTTAAACTTTGCGATGACAGGGGACTGTAACATTTCTGCAAATTCAAATCTTGTCATGGCAAGATGGCAAACTTGCTGCAAGTCTCCAAACTTGTCATGAGAATATTGCTGCAAGTTTGTCGCGACAAGGTTGTCACAAGCTTGTTATTGCTTCCTTAGCCAACTTGCAGCAAACTTGCTGCAAGTCTCCAAACTTGTCACGACAATATTGCTGCAAGTTTTATAGTTGTCACGACAAGTTTGCTGCAATCTTGATACAAGCTTACATTGCTGTTTGGGGTTGAGTATTTTTTTAAAAACTAAGTCTAATGGCTTTCTAAAACTTTCGAACTCTAAGAGATTAACTTCAATTAGATACACATAAAAATTCGTTAAAAAAAGTTTTTAAATTACATTCAAACTTCATTTGTAAGAAATCCTTTAAGTATTTATCATAACACAATCTGTGACGTGTCTCAGCTGCAATACCGTCAAAACAAATATATGCTTTAAAAAAGCACAAACCTTATTTTATTCTAATAACATCGTTATAGTCGTACCTACATATAAACAATAAAAAAGTAAAGTATATGCATGTAAAACATTTAATATCAACTGTATAAAATAAAAGAATTATAAAAACGCATGTAATTTTAAACAATGTAAATTATTCGTTAGATTTGTATTATTTAAGAATCATTATATGATGTTGAATAATGCTTACTGCTTACTTAATATGAAGTTTAACAAGCAGACGGTTTGTGGTAGTGGTAGTTTTACGAAGTTTAGATAGAAGAACACGCACCACACAAACATTAAATCAACGCATCTAAAAACAAAAATACAAAATGTTTTATAAAATAATAAAATTAAACAAAAATGAAAAAAACTTCTATATATTTATTGATAAGTAAGCAAGGCAAGGTAATGCCATCGTATTTCAATATTGCGTGAAAAAAGTATAAGAGGTTGAAACAGTTATGCGTTATTTAAATGTAACACTTTCGGCTATTCTTTTACTTTCTAGGCGTTTTTAAATAACTGCAAAACGTTATTTCATAATTTTTATTTACATTCATAAACTAAAGAAACTATTTTATATTATTTATTTTTATTTTTATATAGATTCACTAAACCTTCCCATCAATATATTTAATTTTAATTTTTATATTTTAATTAACGCTACATGTTTCGACAGAGTCATCTTCAGGCGTATACTATAATCAAAAAATATAAAATCGAATCTTAATTAAATATAAACTTACATTGGAATTGAAAAATCAAACTTCAAATATTATATAAACTTATAATAATAATAGAAATCTGAAAAATGAATTAATTAATTAAATTAATTAACATGTAGCGTTAATTAAAATATAAAAATTAAAATTAAATATATTAATGGGAAGGTTTAGTAAATCTATATAAAAATAAAAATAAATAATATAAAATAGTTAATCCCATTTTGTGCAACTATAGAATAAATGGAAAAAATAAACTTTAAAGAAACTATAATAATCTAATCTAGTATATTTATGTAGTAAATGCAGATATAATTTACTAATAATAATGTACTATTTTATTTTACATTATTATAGGAATTTTAAAGATACTGGCAGCAAATGAATGTCATCGTGCATATATATATATTTTAAAATCATTTGTTTATGTTGTTAAAAATAGAAACCCTAACTTTTAAAATAATATTAAAGAAATATCATTTAAAAACGTTTTTGACAATTCTTACATGTAGATATCTATATATATAAAAATGTTATGTTGGTTTGTGTACGCTTCAAAAACTCAAAAAGTTCTGCACCGATTGAGTTGAAATTTTAACATGATATAAAATCCGCATCAAGGATTGTTTTTATCTATTTTTTGCATCAGTCACATATCTGCGACCGCGAGAAAACAGTTTTTTTAACGATCAGCTGTGTACCAGTGACCGCGCCATCTGCCATAAGCGAGGAAAACACTCGTTGACAACCGCAATAGTAATGACGCAGTCACATGAGAAACAATTTCGTTCCCAATTACATTGTTTATTTACAAAAAAATTTGCATCTAATTCTGATTATTATACAATCTGAATTAAATATTCACTTAAATCAAGAATTTTTGATGTGATAGTGTTGTGATCGAACTGCGCCTTTCACCAAATCGTAAGTAGAGGTTATATTTTATATCAAAGATGGACAGTAAAAATATTATTAACTGACAGGCAAAAGAAAAGGACTTATTATAATTCAAGTGAATTTCTAACAGAAGTGAGCGGTTATATCTTTTTTATTACATCTAACACGTGGACGTAATTATATTATTTAGTAATTATATTATTTATTTTAGATTAACCTCACTTTTAATGTACATAAATATAATTACATTAAATGTCAACCATTCAATCACAATGTGCCACTGCGAAGCGTGGCAGGGTACAGCTAGTTTTTCTAATATAACTTGAATATTTTACAAAATCATTTATCTGTATTGTAAAAATATTACCAAAATAAATTGTTTAAATATTATAACTTTATTTTTTCAAATATATAAAATATATTTTTTAAAAATATTTAAAAATCTTATTCTAAGAATATTAACAAAACATTTATAAATACATTATGTGTATATGCAAATATGTAAAAGTATAACACTAAATTGTTTCCTTAATATTTTGAAATAATATTTACTTAATGTTTGCGGCTACTTGGGAAAACAAAAATACGTTTTTTTTTAAAATTTATAATATGCACATAACAAATTATTTCTGATTAATTACTTTTTAAATAAATTTTACTATATAATGCATCACATGTTTATCTACAATCAGTAATATTTTTAAAACATAAAAGTAACTTAATACATTACATCCGATTGCTATACAGTCATAAAAAAATCATTACGCGAAGAAGTTAATAATGTATACAAACTAAATTGTAGTTAATTTTATGTAAGGAAAGAACTACTGAAAATGGTATTTAATTGTCTACATTATAAAACACAATTTTCTAATTACTTAAACGAAAACACTATAATTTACTGGTAATAAACGAGTGTTTAAGTAATTTGTAACAAAAACATTGTTTTACCTTTGAAAGATTAATTGTCTAATTGCTTAAATTTGGTATACTATAATTACCTCGAAGAAAGTTTACTGCTCTGGGTAGAGATAAGTTCTAATTGTGGTATTTATTTTACGCATAATATAATTAATCTGTATTTTTTAATTTAAAAAAAAATGGAAACAAGATACAAATCAATAAAACCCAAATTTAAGTTTAATTTATAAACAATATATTAATAATAAACGAGCCAAGAACCATTTTACACAGTGGATTCGTGTAGACTGCAATATAAATATACATTTTTAACAACGTAAAGCCATCAAAATTGTATTAAAATTATAATATAATTTTTCATAGATCCAATAGCATAAAAATAACACAAAGAATTTTTTTTATAATGTGGGGTCAATTTAAACTAACAAATCAAAGTAAAATGTTATCACCTGGTCTTTGTAGATCTCATAAACATTACTTCGGTGTAACCGTCAAATATCAAAGACAGACTGTAGATTTTACATACATATAATATGTACCACATGCAACAGATATTTAAAAAAAATTGCTATTTAGACCGCAACATTATATATCTTTTATCATTACTATACGCTGGAAAAAATAAAATAACCATGTTAAAGATTGCTATTTATGCATTGATAAGACAGAAACTCAGTCAGAAGATACTACATCTTTATGTAGAGACAGTGTCCATTAAAACACATAAAAAACTGTAACGTGCATTTAACTGAAGTGCTACGGCTATAACAAAATCGTATCAAATAAAGAAAATCCAACGGCAACTCTATAGTAGTCGGTGAGAGTCAAAGTTAGTAATTGAGAACAGGCAGTCAGTTTTAATTGTGCAAATTATATAAATATCTAGAAAATAAAAAGACGCCAGAACAATTTTAGTTACAGGTGTTCGTTTACACTAATACACCACCAAAGAGACACAAGAAAAAAACATACAAAATAACAAGAACTAATTTTATTTCAGGTACAAGGGTTTATAGTATGAAAATAAAAATTGTAACGCACTATTTGTGGAGGTAAAAAAAATATGATTTTGTAGATAGTCGACTCACTTTTGGCTAGTTTCCGTCGTAGATAGTCGTGAGTCGGATTGTAGATATATAATTAATTCGGGTGAGTCGACACCCTACACCTTCTCTTGCGTGTAGAAAAAGAAATATAACGGTAAAGTAATTTATCCTCCTGTTTGTTAAGTATAATTAGTCCTAGATCTTGTCTTCCTTAGGAAGGGCAATAAAAATCACTCTAAACTATTTACTTGTTTACTTCTTCAGACCACTGAAAATTTGTTTACGGTAAGTGAACAACATTGCACAAGTTTATAACAACTAACTGAATTTGTTAACAGGTACGACATAAAGACAAAAAACTTACAAGTACAGGTTATGAGTGGAAACAGTCCACTGGTCCAACAACCATACCGTATTATAGTGATACTTATTCTAGTTAACGTAAAATTATTGTCAGTAGAATTAAAATTTAAATTTATGTACAAAGAAAATGCAATGTTGTTCACTTACCGTAAATAAATTTTCAGTGGCCTGAAGAAGTGCACACTAGAGACACGAAACGTAGCTATATAAATAGTTTAGAGTGGTTTTTATTGCCCTTCCTAAGGAAAACAAGATCTAGGACTAATTATAAGAAATATAACCTTAGATAGAGAAAAAATCCTCAGAACCTAAAAACCCAATGGTATAAAAAGAAATAAAACAATCCACATTTACCACGGACTCCAAAGTTTGTTTATTGTTGACTAGTATACTGAACAATTAATAATAGAGGAGAGAAGGAGAGGCACAAGTATCAACTAAACCTTTACCAAAGCTTTGTGTCCTACTGTAAGTGACACGTACTGCACCGCAGTAACAAATGCAATGTCTCGTATTCTACCGCAAGTTAAAGCAAGAGTGTGTCGTCTTACGGCTAAAAACTTGACTAATTCTACGAGAAAGCTATGGCAAAGTTGCTTAAACGACAGTTGAAATTTTGCAAAAATGATTTTAAATCGTTACACAATATATGTATATTGTGGTACAATCAACGTAAACTTTATCCACAAACCGTGGAGGGATAACAATCAACCCAAGTTTAAGATTACATAACCACAATAAAAGTAGACGACATTGGTCGTTGGTTATTCCCAGCAAGTAAGAAGATATTGCAATTTTAATCATATAACATTTTTCGTTGGTTATTCACAGAACAAATTGTTAATCACTTGCTTCTAAACATCCTAAGCCAAAGAAAGAAAATTGACCGTAATTCAATAACTGGATTTTTCGAACATTAAAGTTCAACTAACAGAAAATAAAGTACCTACAGTATACTTAATTATACATCTATAACCTTAGGGCCTTCTAAAGATGTAATTACTTGGCCTGATACGCCAGAAAATAATGACCTACCGTGCACAAATTTCTTTATGCGGCGTTGCCAACTTAGATTTAATTGTTGCAACATATAGAATGTTGAATAAATGAAATTAAGAACGTTACAAAACATTATGCAATTCCTCAACTCAATTTATCAAAAAAACAAGGAAAGTAAAAGTAGTCTTATTGACAGTAGTTTTGAACGATATAAAAATCAACTTAACTCAATTTTATTCGATTTAAATCATAAACAGAGTTACTAGGTTTCCAACTACTGAAATAGAAACTCTTAGCAAAACGAACACACTACAATAATAATTTTTTACAAGAAACGTAAAAATGATAACACTTGCACGTTCAAAGTTTGAATTTATTATAACCTGCATTATGACCAAATTGCTGCTGTTTGCAAAATCTACTATTCGATTCACTCCAAAAAGTGCAGAAGTATTCAATCAAAAAATTGTGCACGTTACGTTCTTTCAAAACGTTTCTTATAATTAGGTCACAACCATACGACCTTTTATAAATTAATTTTCGTTAAAACAGTTTGTTAGATATCTGAGTTTTGAATATCGGATAGTTCTATTTGGAATTGTGTCTTCAGGTAATTTTGCTATCTTACTCTGTCTCGCTTGGCCCAGTTATGTACCTTTCTGATGTTTCATTAGCAAAATTGTTTGTAGTAGACGTTTAATTTTGCGAGAGCTTTCTACAAGATAGTTTCATCTTCAGTGAGATTAATGACTCCATTTAATCTTTTACCTTCTTGTCTTTTGACAGTGCTTCCGTAGTCATTTTTTAACGGTTACCCAACATCCAGGTTCATTTTTTACAGGTGTGTACCAATCAGTTTTTCGACAATATAACGTTGTCGACTTATACATATTACTGCATAATAATTTGAAGACCAGCCTACAGACGCTTGAATTGTGCATTGTCTAATATTTACAACTTTCGTAAATGTAAAATGTATTTGTTGTTAGGTATTGCACATTATAAATTGTAATTGTGGATAATGTCTTGTTTTTAGTTGTAATGAGCTTTGATTTCCACAGTAGGTTTTCAACATTACAGTCTCCGCCAAAAATGAATACATTTTCTAGTGTTTTAAATTACGTTGTAAACTGTAAACTGCTGAAAAAAGCAAACATCGTATGTGATATAATGACTCAATATTTGTAGCTTGTAAAAAGTTGCATGATTACTGTATCGCTTCATAAAATGTTTGTTTTTTTTTTGGATGTCAAATAAGGGTAATAGTTTGGTAGGTTTATGTGTAGTGAATGTTTTTATGAACGTTGACTTTTAATTTAGTTGTCCTTGCTAATTAGTAAACTACGCAAATAAGATCATAATTGCGCAGACTTCATTTTTTAGATTATCTGTAAGAAAATTAATTATAAAAAATAACCGTAAACACTTGCTATACGGGGAAATTAAAACGTCGATTGGTTAAAATAGAGATTACATTTCATATAAACACCCGTTAGTTTGAATGTTTACAAGCGTTTTAGATATTGAGCATCATCAAATTGTCGAGAAAGTAAATAATATTCAACCTGAAGTAAAAATTATACCTAGAATGAATCAAAAGGGTTTATTAAACCTGTTTCTAATAAATTTATTAAATAAAGATTTATTGACCCCCATAAGTAAATGCTTTGCTCTTTCCGCGTTTCTTACACAATCAGCTAGTCTACTAGGAATGCTTAAATAAACGCATCAATAGTAACTTGTAGTACAAAGTACCAAGCTTTTAAAATCCGTAGCTGAAGAACATCTACATCGTTTAGGGGTAGTTGTGACGTGTTTAATTGATAATAAATCTGGCGTAAATAAATAATACAAAATACGATCAACATTAGCATTTTACTCAGTAGCAGTATGTGACTGATTATTATCTGTTAGTTGCTGAAGATATGGAACTAACACTGGTTCCAGCACGTTATTGATGTAACTTTTGGCATTTAGTGTTTCTCAAATAATTACTACAAGGGATCAACTTTAATAATAATTTGTCACTAAAAACTATCTGCTCACATTCTTCATCCCATAGCAACCTTTTATTACACCACTCCAATCGTGCAATTTTATGACGTAAAATGAGAAGTAAACAAAGAAATGGTCCGTACGGTCTAAATCCAAAAAATCGAATTCTTCGATAAATAAATCGTATAAAGATTTGTTGGTTAATTGAATCTCTTCATCGATCAACAATTTTCTTGGTCGATAAAAGACGGTATCAAAACGCCTTAATCCAAAAAGCAGAATTTTTGCGATTAGTAATGCATCTAGTATCTACGCCCAGGTCGTAAACGTCTTGGTTCCTCATTATTTGCTTCACATTTGTGCCAGCATAAGGATATGATGGCGACACTACGTGATACACGATAATTAACATAACGAATAAATTATCCAGTTTCTTGTAGACCGAATTATAAAAATTTGCACGTTGCCAAATGCATCTTTTTAGACTTAGCAAGATTAACTAAACTTTCGAATACTCTTTATAATGACAACTAAGCAAATAAAAACAAATCCTATTTTATTTTTTTCTTTGTGGCAACTTTATCAATTGATTGTATCTTGCTTAAATTTTTATCGTTTCTTAATAAAAATAAAATACATGTTTTCTGAAAACGTTTACTGGGTGTTTATTTGCTTATGGCGGCTAGTATGCATTTATGGTAACAGAATTAATTACATACAACGATCGTTTAAACACATGTTAAGTTAGACATGTAAAAACACTAAACTTAACTACACTTACTCTACAAATGTGATAAGTGTTTGTAAAAAATAAATTACAAGATACGCAATGCGGTGATATTGTTGTTGGGTACGTGTAACGCACAAATTGTAAGTGTTCAAAAAATTTAAAAAAGTAGATTGTCGACTTATTTGTTTGGTTAGCTTAAGTCGGAGATGGTCGTAGGTCGAGTTGTTAGTACCAAACTTCGTCGGGTGTGTCGGTGCCTTTTGCCACCTTTTCTTGCGAGTAAAAACCCCAAAATAAAGTATGGGCTATGAAAAGGATGTCTAAACCCGCAATCCCAAATGTGCGTTGAGAATAAAACTACAGAAAGTTATAAAAAGACAGTGGATAACAAAAAAAAAGAAAAAAAAGCAAAATGTCACTGCAAAGTCTAAAACTAATTATCTAGCGGTTGGTATACCTCCAATTATTAGTACATAAATTATTTCCAAATAATAATAAATTGCGTACCGACAAGTGACGCCTAACAACTGGTAAATCAAACATACTGCCTTAAAAATAAGAGTGGTAAAAAAATAAGCTTAAATGCAAAAAAAATTATTGTAGATTTAGAAACAATTAAAACACTACTCCAGATTGAGATATATGAGAAAAAAAATAATAAACGGAATGAATAGCTAAATTGGAGTTGTTTAACCTCGTTCGATCTTACAGTAATTTCATCGGACCGAATAACGTCAGACGTGAAAGCGATATAAAAAATTTGGTTTAACTAACCAATCGAATCACGTAACTTAAGCAACATACTTCCGAATCTTTTTACAAAAAATTATTCAAATGTAAAAGTAATTCAAACCACATAGAAAAGTAGATGACATAGAAAAGTGGGATATTTCCCAATAACATTTTCCTGTGTTAGTTGGCTTTGTAGCAAACGATTAATTTTTGAAATTTTGATGCACCGAATAATCCGATATTATTTGTAGCAAATTCCAACAAAACTGCTGCATTAGGACTCCGCAACGACGGTCTTATTCAAGCGTGTGGTCCCGCTTAGAAATTCACGAAACGTAACAGCTTGGCTTGGGCTTGAAGGTCCACCTTTGGAAAGTAAAAGCTTGGATTGGCGTGATGTTTGTGGATACAAACTTGGGTTGGTTTTCAAGCTTATCCAAGCTTTCAAGCTTTTACAAACTCTTTCTTGTTCCTTCTGCAAAAATAGTTTATAGCCTTGAAACACGTATCCGCACGTGTTACAGCTCACAGTCGCATTATAAACGATATAAAAAAGTATCTTCTGCTAGCATAGGTTACTTCATAACTTCGAATTGATGCAGAAATACAACGCGTCGTCTAGTATAGCAAATCAAATGTTCCATGCCTATACGTGGGTGTAATAAAAAAAATTAATAAAGAAACTCAAAAGTTTACAGTTTTATTTATTTAATTATTATTTTGATAATAAGAAATGCACAATAAACATTTATGCACAAAATACTACCCTTACACTCTTACAAGGTACGGTTATAAACGACTTTCGGCTTAGACCGCGTCGTAGTTGAACACCAAGACTTTTTAGGCTTGATCCTAGTATTTCTTTGAGAGCCAAAAGTAGAATTTGGCTTTTGTTGTATTGTTGTTCCTTAACCCAACGAAACTGATACAGTAACATTTACCACTCCAAAGATGCAAGCTGCAATGTCTTGCAAAACGTCGGTTTGTTTGAGTTTACGAACGACAATACGGCAAATGCCAAGTTCTACTTCTTCTTTTGACTCTTGTTAGGTTAAAAAGTTTGTAGATCAATTTTCAAGTATAAAAATTTTTCAAGTATAAAATTTGTCCCTCGACATGCCCCACCTTTTTCTTCGTAGCCGGCTGACAAAACAAATTTATTTCCTGTAAACGTTTTGTAAAATACGGACCGTTTTTACAGATCTTTCTGGCTTAACAAGGCTTTCATTGTTAAATTGGTTCACGCGATTCCACGTGAATATGCGGCCAAATTTTGCGTAGTGTTGAGTGAAAGCTTATTTTGGGGTATGTGATTTTATAACGTTTTTTTGTATTGAGGCCTTAAATTAATTCTTTAGCGGGTCCGATCCCTCCACCTGTAATCTTATCAGTGACGTTGCTAACAGCTGTTTGTCGAAAAGTTTCTATGAAGTCAGGCCGCTGAAGGCTAAGGGGTTGTACACCACTTTTTGGGAAGAAATACTTACACAAGTGCAAAGTTAAGGAGAGAGAAACTCGGCGCAATTTTTTACGTTAAATATTGTATACATTAAATCAAATTACTTGTGCTAACATAGTATGTACGCTTGTGTCAATTTGCTTATTACGTTTTAGGTCAGACTAGTACGGAATTAGCTAATGCGCTACTGGATAATACACAACTGTAAGTATTGCATTTTCTATTTTACTTTGTTGGTCATGTCGATTATTGCAGTGGCCACACTTACATACTAGATTGTAATCACAATTAATATTAAACTATTTTTTGTGTGTCAAATACTTATTGGGTGCGCTTTGATTCTCGATACTTTGATTTTCGTATTCTTGTAATTTAATTTAATCAAGTAAAGTCAATACTTTGTTAAATGTAAAAGTTAGATTGATTAGGGCCCGTAGATGTGCGACGTGTTGCCCAGACAAAGGGCATAACTTATATTTGGCCTGTGATATCAACCCAACTATACTTATGTACTGTCTTCATCCTCTTCTACTTTTGTGATACAATAAATATATATTCTGTGTTATTACTTCTGTCATGTTATTTGCTCTTTTCCAGCTACGTTTAGAGTTAGACGATATCTCTCTAATTTAATCTTTTATCGTCTTGGCGTCTTTTTTTAACTTTAATCTATATTTTAGCATTAAAAAGCCTGTGAATTCCTCTCCGTCAGGTGGTTGTTATTTGGACGGGCTTAGAGTGTTTTTAGTAAGCTGCTGGATTATGCGGATTCGAAGAAATATTGGAGGTACCGTTTAAGATAACTTTGCCACGTGATTGGTTTGGATTAATTGATTTACTGTTAAAGAAATTTTAGCAAGACTGATTTATTCGTTGAAACAACGGTTGAATTGCTGATGTTATCCAGTTTACGGAATTTACATTGGTCACTACCTCAAGTTACGGAAAACAATTCCTACCTGCTCAAAGTCGTCTACTTCAAACGAATTCTATACGAGGGTCGGCAAGAAAATGATTGATTTGTTTTGCCTGATTACGGATGCGGACTACCTCAAATTGCGGAAGTCGATTGCTACCTGCTCAATGTCGTCTATTTCAAACAAATTGTATACAAGGATCGATGAAAAAAAGATTGTTTTGTCTCTTTACGGACGCGGATTTATAATTTTAGAACGAGTACTGGTATTCTCGGGGTTGGTTATCTCGAATGCTAGTAGCAGTCAAGCCACTTTCTTCCGAAGAGTTTACTCGACTTATGGCCACCGTGTAGTATATATAACGACCACAATTATATGCTATAAGTGTAAAACCTTACAGCATAAACAACCGTGGGAATTATGCACCTTGCACGTACTTTACGACCAGCAAATATACTTGATTACCACAGTACTACAAGTGACTGACGAGCAAACTTACGGAATGGATAAATTGATAAATAATTGTCTGACGATGAACCTGCCTTAGCTAAGTCGGTTTTCAAAGAAACGGCAGTCGAAATTTATTATGCACAGTGCAGGTTAATGGAGAATGTCTAGAGGAATTGCTAAGTCGGTTATTAGAATCAGAGCAAGTTGTCGGGTTAGTATCGTAACAGAAATTATGAGTAGATTGCAGGGTCGGTTAAGTTGAAGCTTCGGTTTTAGGTTACGGAAATTCTCGCAACGAGAGAGATCCTGGCCGTATGATACAATCGTTTAAATACCCGTTTTTGGCTTCGGATGACTAGTTACGAAGTGGGGAACGTCGCACGCCGGCTCCGAAATCAGTAGGATGAGATCCAGGCGTCCAAAATCCCCGCAAAATTTATTAGATAACTTCACCAATCTATTGTAAATTTCAGGAGTTTGTGTGATCTCGTTACAAGCTAAATAAAAAACGTTGCAATGTAGTAAGTAAAAATTATAAATTTAGTTTTTATTTCTTTAGTTGACGCTGTTTGCTAAAGTGATTTGTGTAAATTGTTTTCGATAAACTTTATTTTGAGATATAAATTTTACATCAAAATAAATTTGTTTTCAAGAACCTAAAGGCTTAGTAAAAACTTAAAAATTTGACCTGTAAAAACTTGGTTCGGTCAATATTAAACTTATTTAAAAGCTTGGCTTCATTTTTCAAAAGTTTGGTTTGATTTCAAGCTAAGCTTTTGAAAAACAGGGCAAGCCTCTGAATCCCTATAACTCCGGTTACCGGCCTAAACATCTTCTTTCTTTCGTCATAATCGTTTGGTACAAATGCAAGTTTATGAAAAGTTTAGTTAATGTTATAAACTGCTTTTCGATTGTTTTAAATATAGTTTGTTTTTCAAAGTCTCCTTGCATTTTGTTTGTTATCACATTGGGTTTGTAACATAATAAAAATTATATGATTTTGAGTTGACTTGTAACCATGGTTTGCTTATATGAGAATACACCTCACGAGTGCTTGCACGGCACTTTTCTAAATTTAATTTTCATTTAAATATTTCTAGAAAATTAAGTTTTTTTTTAATATTTAATAATTACACATTCATTAAAGACTTTTTTTGTATTAAAAAAAAAGTTAAAAACGCCCTATTTGTGTTTGTAAATTAAGATCGTAGTAAAACAGATTGTAGTTGTAGTAATTTTGTATCTGACGAAAGTGTGCTTGGAATGTTATTGTAATTTAAAAAGTAACAGTTTTTTCCTTGTTATGATTACATTTTCAAAAATATTATTATTACGTAGAATTATAGTTTTTTAATTCTAAATTGTACAGTATTCAAGTTTTTAGAATTCATTCAAACTAAAAAAAATTGAATAACTATATAATACAAAAAACATTTCAAATAAATAATTTCATGCATAAACTTTTGCTTCTTATTTAAAAACGATTAATAATAAAAAAGAAAAAAACATTTTATTTTTATTTTAAATGTTGAAACGTTATATATTTAGAATTTTTTTCCTTGTGTTTTCTGTATAACTGACAAGATTAAAATTAAAATAAAAATAAATTGCTTTTTTAAAAAAATAAAAACGAGTAGCCCTTTTGTAATTTAATTTACATAACTTTTGTGTTTAAACTAAAATAAAGAAATGTTTTTTTTTAATTGTATCTGTATATATAAAACGTATCTTATTTTTATCTAATGTAATTTCAAGATACCGTTGGTTTAACTGAGTTAATATTTTAACGCTGTAATAAATTTAATGTTATTGTAATTTTTGTTAATTACATCTGACCTCGCTTGTAAAACAACACAATAAATGTAAGTGATTGAAAATTGAGTTAGAGATGAACGTTATCCAAATACAATAAGTTAAATTAAGAGAGGTCGAGCTCCTCATCTGAAGCAATGATGCAGTTCGATAATATTAGATGAGAAACTAGATTTAACTTGCTCCAGTAAGGCTAAACTATGCGCAAACGTATTGACACCACTCGAAAGCATTTGGTTATTTGTATAATGCCAAAGTTAAATTGTTTTAGTTTAATTTAGGTTAGGTTAACATTTTGCTGCAAAGTCAGCTATTGTTATGTACGCGTTAAATACAATGACTATGGAGAATTGCCGAATAATTACTATGCGTGAATTATCATTTTGCTATTAGTTTAACAAAACGTGTAGAAATTTTACAAATTAGTGAAACTTTAATAATCCCTACATGCAAATTTTTTGTTAACATAAAGTGTTGTCTTTTTAGAGTTGTTAAAGCTGCTAATGCAAAAAGCTTAAAACAAGACTTGCTAGGCTCACTTAAAGTAACTAAACGGAGAATTGTCTTCCTGTTACGACACAAATGTAATTAAGTTTCAAACGTCAGAATTTAATATGAATATTAGTTTACTGGTACATGCGTATAATTAACGAAACCCGGTAGTGGTGAGCGATCTATACACTTATTTTATTAGTCTACGAAATAGTGTAGTAATAAATTACAAATTACGAAAGGTATTTTAATAAAAATTTATAATTGTGAATAAATTAACCTTGTTACATCAGTATACAAAATATATACGTTTAATGTAATTATACTCCTATTTTTTCTTTTATTTTTAGACCAGTGTTTTATTATTACTCAAGATATTTTAGATAATTAAATTTTGTAAATTGCGTTTGATATTTGAGCAGTAGATTTTTTAATGTTTTTATCCAAATGAATTAAAACTTATTTGAGTTATTCACGTAAGTGCACTTTGGTTTGCGTTAAAGTAATATTTATGTTACATATTCAGGAAAATGTCTTATATGTATACACTTTGAAGTTAAAAGTTTTAAACTTTATAAAGCAGAAATTTTTTTACACATGTTTTTAATAAAATGTTGCTTATCGTCATTAATTATATGAAGTTGGTAGTAGTTTCCAGAATTGCAAGTTCTTTGTACTTTAAGATCTGTCAACCAATGAGATTCTTAAAAATGTTTTCGTACGATATCGACTGCGCACGTACATAGAAACGTCCACACAAACAATTTTGAGATATATGTAATCCACAAAATAATTTATTAACTTGGTCGGTGTACTATCGACAATATAATTAAAACTCACTAACGTGAATGACGTGTAACTAATTTTAATTTATTATACGTTTTTTTGTTTCTTTGCTCTGCAACTCTTGCAAAGATTGTTAAATGAATTTGTTTTATAAAGTAATTTGTTTTACTTTCTATTTTTTTGGTTTGAAACAATCCGATATAATCATGTATCAATTGTCTTTATTAATTAAAATCTACATAACTGTACAGACAGGTTTATATAGTGTGGTAATAAAGTATAAGGAACAAAATTCATAATTGTGTTATTTAATGTTTTTAAGTAAAATGCCTGAACAGGTCAATTTTATTTTTTAATGGGCCACTTTATTATTTACATTAATAATTTACGTAACAAGCGTCGAACGCACATCATAACACAACAAACGGTCGAACTTGGCATGTGAGGAAGTTATGCTATGAAACTTTCGACTAGAGTAGCATGCATTATATTTTGTGTTGTGTGTGAATAAAAAACTAAATTTCAAGATTTTTAAAATCACCTTTTTACCTGTCGCGTAATAGTTCTAATATAATAATTTACTTGAAACGCTTAATTTTATGTCGATTTTTAGTTTTCATTTTGCCACGCCTGAGCTTTTTTCGCTTATTTCGTGACTTCACTAATGAATGATTTTTGACGTTTGCGATGTTGGAGCACAAAAAAGTTTTGCGTATGACGTCCGAGTTTTCAATTTTTTTAAATAGTTGCCACAACTAACTTAAATTTAAAAAAAATAGTATCTTAGACAACAATTTTTTAGAAATCACAACTAAAAAAAATTAACTTTTATAGGAAAAAAATGATGAAATCACCCTTCTTCTTTACTATTTAGGGTCAGTAGCCTTGTAGTAGTTGTTTGTGCAAGTTAAAAACAGTATCCCGTTTTTCACAATTTTCACAAATAAAACAAAAATAAAAAGATACTCGTCAATTGAGGTTTTAAAAATGGCACTTGATGAGCATTTTAGTGAGAATGTGAAAAAGCTGTTTAGCAAGTTGTTTGAAAAATAATTTAATTTGATGTATCAAAAAATGCTATGTTTAACTGAACGGGAAAGAATATAAATTTTAATAATGGTTGGATATGGTCATAAGCAAAAAATACATGCATGTGAATTATTCAACCAAAAAGATCCAAATAGATCGCTTATTGCAAGACTCACAATAAGTAAATTGGTTGCCACATTTACTGAAACAAGATCCGTCATTGTCTCGGCAAGGTCGGGCTCAAGTCAACGAAGAAAACAGATTAAATGTGTTGCTTAAACCAACAAATCTGCACCATTCTACAAAGTAGCTAAATTACAACGATGACCACTCGTTTGTCGTGAAAAAAATATTTTTATAAAGTTTAATTGATTCACGAATTTAACAAGGATGATCTGGACCACCGCTTACAGTTTTGCGAAAAACTAATGTTACACTGCGATGAAAATTCCATTTTTTTGTTTAATACGCTTATTTTTATAAAGTTTCTTTTTGTCTAAATGGGACGTTACAGTCAACGCCAAGAAAAAGCAAATGTTTGGATGGGAATAATTCAACGGCGTTTGATAGTTATTATAGCGAACAAGGGTTTTTTCCTGTCTGTGCTTGAAATGTACAAAACTTTATATATTTAAGCGCTGCATCGGTCGCGGTTTCATTTGTTTCTTGATGCCCGATCGATAATTAACTTAGCGAAGTGAAAAGGTGCATGGGGTAGAGATATCTGCTTTTGAAACTTTAGTTTTTTGTAGTTTTACAGACTTTATAGTGATGTGTTTTATGTTGTGAATTAAGGTGAGTGTATCTAAACTTTATTTTTTATTTTAAATTTATTAAAACATTAAAAGTCCAAAACTTGCATCTCAAAAATCATTTCATATTTGATTATATAAACATTATTGTTAATTAAAGTAAATTCAAACAAAATAATTGATGAGCACTAATATTGCTATTTATAAAAATTTATAAATTTTGAAATAACCTAAAATAAGTAATGTTGAGAAAATACTTTCGAGTTTGAGTTTGAGACGTCGAAACATTTCCATTTTTCATGAATAATTTGTTAATTTGTTTACTTACGTATTAATTCCTTTACAGTATACAAGATGTCAGAAAAAAAGAAAAAAATGTCTGGATACCAAAATCTGCTGAATAAAAGAAAGAGAGTGGTTAACTGGAAAACCATGTCAAAGTTACGCATTTTTTTTCAAAACAAGTCTACTTTGCCAAATATTAATAACAACAATAATACAGCTGAATCTCAATATTCTGAACCTGTACTTGAAACTTGAAACTGATCTTCTAGAAAGCAATCTATTAACATATTCAAGTTCCGCTAATAAACTGTTGAAAGACAATAAGTGAAGTGATTCATAGTAATATTTGTGGACCAATAAATCCATGCAGCATAAGTGGAGACAAATATTTTCAAACAAATTTTGGATGATTTTTTTGCGCTTTGTTGTGTTAAAAATTCTAAAAAATTAAAATAAGGTTGAAGAAAATTTAGAGGATATATTGGAGAAGTCGAAATTCAACATAATGCAAAAATAAAACGTCTTAAGCTAACCAACGGAAGTAAATTTTTGCCAAAAATTTCAAAAATTATTGTAAGCAAAATGGCGTTATTCTAAAACATACAAACAATGCTATACAGCCCCCAAATGAATGGTAAATTTGAGAAATAAACCGTATATTAAATATGCTCAGAAAAAAATAATAGATTCACAGGTATACCGAAATTCTTATGGATAGAAGCACTAAGATGTTTAGTCTATAAACTAATCAGAACTCCAACTTCCACACTTTTAAGAGGTGAAACACCTTCAAAATTATGGCACTGCAGAAATGATTTTAACAAACTTACAATATTTGGATGTTGCGTATGGTATATTTTTACCAAAAGGAAATAAATTAAAAACGAGCAAAAAAAGCTTGAGGAGGTTACATGCTAGACGAATGCGAAGAAGAAAAATAGTAAAAAGTAGGTATGTATAATTTGATGAATCGGTTATGGAATTTAAAGAAGGTACATAGAGACAACAAAAACAGATGTTGAAATATGATACTGTAAAAAATCACCAAATAGAAGATATTGAAGAAAAAGAAACAAAAGCACCAAATCACAAGGAAGTCGATTAGAACGAAAGTGAAAAAAAAAACACAAATACAAGTTATAACGTCAAGGTCAGGAAGAAGAATAGTAAAACCTAAACTATTAGAAAACTACAAAATACACACAGTCTACTGTCTACTTTCTACAACGAGCGCAGACCCCAAAACATACAAGGAAGCAAGTAAATCAGAAAAATGGCAACGAGCCATAGAGAGTGAAATAAATTCACATGAACAACTACAAACTTGTACTCCTACCGACTTACCTACAAGTCATACAGCAAATGGATTTTTAAAATCAAAATAGATGGCAAAAATATTACAAACTAAGACAGATAGAAGTACCTACAGCTTTTAAATAGAACCTTGAATAGTGATATATTCAAAAAAGTACCAGAAGGTTTAAGAACAAACTTTAAAATTAAATCGTGCGTTGTATAGACTACGGAATGCACCAAAATTGTGAAACGGTGAATTTAATGAAATTATAAATTTAAAATTTAAAAGATCCGACTATGACTGCTGTTTATATATAAAGGATCAAGTGTACTTAGTGTTGTTTGTTGACGATTCATTAATTACAGGAGCTGAAGATCAAGTTAACCTTCTACTGAAAAATTTGTATGAACAATTTACATTTAAAAGTATAATCAGTGTTTATACTTTTCTTGGTATGCAATTTTGTGAACTGGCCGATGTACTTGAAATTACTTAAACAAAATTGTTCAGCAGCCACACCCATCGCAATTCACTTTCAAATAGATATTGACAAAAAAATTGTTAGTGTTAATATATCCTTCAATCGTTTCGCGACCAGACATCGCTTATGGTGTTTCATATTTAAGCAGATACTTAGATAAACCGACGGTGACTGCGTGGAAAGCAGTACTAAACATTTTTCGATAGCACAACTAAAACTATTGGACTAGTGTACAAAAAGGGTCAAACTGGTTTAGAAGCGATGAATAATACTGACTGTGGAAGTAATAAACAGACAAGAAAAAGTGTAAGTGGTTTTGTGTGTTTCCATGCCAACAATCCCATCGCTTGGCATTCCAGGAAACGAAGCAGCGTAGCATTGTCCTCAATAGAAGCTGAATATATATCAGCCGGATTTGCAGCTCAGGAACTAGTAAACTTGAAAGGTATACTATCAGATCTTGGCGAGTTTAACCGAGTATACCTATACTTTCACATTTCTTCCTCGGTGTGCACGGGATGGTAAAGGTTGAAATACTTTCTCCAGCTGTTCAGCAACCGTGATGGTCTTTTCTAGTTTAATACGAGTTCTTGATCTACCTTTTTGTGTATAAGAAGTTTAGTGTTTTTAATTTGAACTATGTTACTAGATTCTTTCCATAAGGAATAATCCGTATCGGTCGTATTGGTTTTCAGGGATTCGACTTGGTTTTTAAGGATTTTATTGTCTTTTTTAGTTCTTGTGAAGCTACCTCATAACGTCTTTTGTCAGATGGGTACCTAGTATTTTGCCGTATTTTTCTTATAGTTTGTTTATTGATTATTTTTTCTATAATTGTTGTGCGACAATTTTGGTTAGCCCTGTACTAAAATATTCCAATTGGAATAAACTGGTGAAGTTGTTTACAGCTATCTCTATAAGTATCCTCTGTTGATTTGAAGGGAATTCCTAGATTTATTTTAGGCACTTATAATTTTCCCAATCAGTTATTTTGTTGGATAACCTAACTTCTTTTCTGTGGCTATAAATACGATGCTAATGGTTGCTATCACTAATGGCTGGCGAAAGGATAAGTCTAACCTAAAATTTTTATAAAAAAGATACCTTTTGTTATAAAAAAGTCAAGTAAATCTGGTATTTTCTCAGGATTACTAGACCAATACGTTGGTTTGTTTGCTGATATATGCTTAAGCAGCAATTTTTGTGTTATTTGTTAAAGTACTTTTCTTCTACCGGGTGCTGTTTTACAAGAGCCCCATGACATTCTTGATATTATAGTCTCCTCTTGCCATGTGATTTCTCCAAAAGAATTCTACCATACCTTCTTGGTTTGAGTGATAGTTTGGAGGACAGTACGCTGAAGAGATTGTAAATGGATGTTAAAAATTTTCATTGTTTATACTTGCGGCCTGCACGTATATTTCTTCAAATTTTGGTAATTGATAGCTATATGCTGTTTAATAAGTACAGCTGTTCCTCTTCTTACCCTTCTTTCAGCATCTGGATGTACAGTAAAATGTGTTGCATAATTTCAAATTTTGAAATGTGAGTTTTGTGTAAAGCGAGTCTCTGATGTAAAAATCTTCAATTTTATTATGTGCCAGGAATTCGTGTTTGCGTACAGCCAATATATTTGCGTTCCATAATGCTATTTTATACAATTGAACCATTTGTATTAATGATTGTAGGAGGAGTTCGGTAAGTTTGTCAATCTTCTCACTAAGTCGTTTTATTTCCGTGGATAACTGTTTTATTGTTTGTTGTTGTCCTGTTATCGTATTTTAGAGGAATTTCGTTATAATGTTGTTGGTGTCTGTTGTGTGCTTCAATTTAGAAATCTAATAAGACACGTGGTATTGTTTTACTGCTTTGTTGTGTGATCAAGAAGTAGTTTAGTTGTTGTTGAATTATTGTGATGTTTAGGTTTGGATTTGGCTGCGTGTTTTGCTATTGGTTCGTGGTTTAGGTATTGTTGTAGATTCTGTAGTCTCAGCTTTTGTTTTTGGATAACCGGTGTATTTGTGTATCTGTTCTTGAATCTTTTCTGTTGACTATTAGCATTTGCACGGTGAGCTCATTCGCATAGAACACATTTGAATTTTTTTTCTTATTTTATAACCATCTTGTAAATAAAAAATATATGTATTCATTTTTTTAACTTTCTGTGACCTAATTCCAGAATGAATGAAGTTGGATTTAAAACATTTAACATGTTGCTAAAATTATTCTACACATGGTAACGACGCTTTTTAGCGATTTAGACAATACAACCGACATGATCGTTATCCACATGTCAAATAATTTCAGAAATTTTTGAAGAAAATAGAATAGCGGAATAGTTGCAGTTATCACAAAAAACATTGTGCGGTTATTCTATTTTTAAGTGTTGAAAGTTTGCAAACATTGCAAATTGATAGACAAATGTAAACAGTGTATGAAAACGCATCTTTGCGTATCCAACTGTCAAGAAATGGTTATAAAAATTTAAGAACGGAATAGAATAGACGAATAATAAACTGCAATCAAGTGTATTAAGAACTGTATCTACAAACTGAAATTCGGCATTTGTGGATGACTTCGTCAAATTTTAATCAGAGAAATTGCAAAAAATGTTGGCTTAAATTCAGAACCTGTACTTTACAGAGTATAGCCAAATTGGTAGTAATTATGTTGTCAGTAATTTTTAGAGACTCAACTAGAGGTCATTACTTTGAACCATTTAGTAATGTAACGAGCACATTTTTCATTAATTAAGTTTAGTAATTTTGTTACGCTATGTTTGTGTTATACGATATTCTAGTTAAGGATCATTACAAATAAAACTCTAATCAGATAAAAAAAAACAGAATTTAAAAAATTAAATTACGTATTTTAAAAATTGTACAATTTAAATCTGAACGTGATCCTATGCACAAGTCGAAGTCATAAAAGAGACAACTTTCAAACGTTTACATATTTAACCTTGTAAAAACGTTTTTTTTTAATTTGATATTATTATGCTTATGTTATTTTTGAGTTTCAATATTTATTCTAATTTTATTAAAAGGTATTGTGGCATCCAAAATTAAGTTTAAGTTTTGTTTTCAAATTACAGTAAAATTTTTATGTACTATAGAAATCCTGCAACCCAGACATTCAGCATTTGTGGAAGACCTGCTTAGATAAAATCGTCAAATTTCAATTAGAGCAATTGCAAAAAAATTAAGTTTAGGTTTAAAACTTTTACTTTACGGAGTATAGTCAAAATGGTAATGGTAAACTAGACGTCATTATTTTCAACCATTTAGTAATGTAACGTGCACATTTTCCTTATTCAATACCCTTGATTAAAGTTTTTTTTATTCACTATGTATGCAACGCAATTATAGAATGCATATGCGTTTGTGGCCATTTTTAGGTCATTTTTAGGTTGCATTTGAGTTTTGAGCGGACGTTTTTTATTCTTCATGTGGCAGAATGGCCACATGTGAAATTTGAACTGAGGTTTACATATGTAAGTGCTATAATTGTAAAATAAAGAAAAATCGGTAATTTGTGAGGGTAAATTTTTGTTTGTTTCTATAGCATTGTGTAACCTTTAGAATTTGCGTTTCAATGTTGTTTTTTTTGACGTACTACATTTTATCTACGTACGATTTATGAAATGCGTGTTGCGATTATGATTTCTATAGATTTCCGTTGTTTACTACTACAATTTTGATTTTGTACACAAAATCTTAGTCTACGTACCAAATCGATACGTTAAGACCTAAAGTTAGTTTGGATTGGTACGTTTCAAATATGAAAATTTTGTTACGCTATGTTTCTGTTATACGATGTTTTGGTTAAGAAACTTTACAAATAAGAGATTAATTAGATAAAACAGAAATTTGGACATTAAAATACGTATTTCAAAAACTGCACAGTTTAAATCTGAACGTGGCCGCACCCAAAATGCAAGTGCGCAACTTAAAGGCATAAAAACAACAACTTTTAATTAACTTTGTTGTTAATTTAGAATAAGTTTTATACAATTATGTAAATATTGTTAGAAAAGTTTTTTCATTATTTCATTTTATTCTTTTGCGCCTGCTCTAGCCTTTACTTCATTGCTGGGGTGGGATATACCTGAAACAGGTCCCCTTTGTGAGTTAACCCGCACTTTAGTTTTCAATTTTAACAGTCGTGTTTAAAAAATGTAATAGCATAAGTAATTAAGTTAAATTCATGTATTTTAAGACAATAATAAAAAGTGTGTTTGTGTAATAAATTGTTTTACGTAAATGTAGCCTTACAACTACATTAGTAAAAAAAGAAAGGTGTAGCTCGAACCAGCTACCATCAGAGCTATCGAGGTTTTGTTACTACAATTTTCCAATTCAAAAACATGGTCTTCGATGCCGGATTTCAAGAAATTGCAGAATAAACGTTACAAAAATTCCAGTAATTAGATGATCATTTTACAAGGAATGCGATTGCAAAGTGCAAACCAGACTTGGAGACAATAGAAGCTGCATCCGGATTAGGGTCAGGTATGAGTTGTTTCCTTTTACCTCCTTTACGAGTAACCGAATTCCTAAAAACGTTTCATTGAAATTCTATTTTTAAAATTTACAGTTTAGCCTTTTTTGTTTTTAGAGGATATTTTACATATTAGAAATTACAGTACTAACTACTAACTAGCATCCTTTTATTAAGAATTACAGATATCTCGATTGCATTATTTTATTTATCATTTACAAAAATTACCATGCTGACAAACGATTTGAAGTTATATTTTTAAGAAAGAAAAAAAAACTATTTGCTTTCACAAATTTTCATTATTTCGCAAATGTTTAAGTAAAAAACATTTCAAATTACAGATACATTGTCTATATTCGGTTGACAGCTTTGTTACGAGTATACCTACATTTCATTATTTATTTCCATTTTATTTCAATTTTGCTAATTCAAAATGGCCAATAACAAAGAAAAGGATGCTAAACGTTTAATTGCTAAACTTGAATTGTTATTGGGTGAATTAAATGATTTCACTGAATTTACAAAGGTTGTTCAACCCGAAGAAACGGACCCATTTATATGGGAACAATTAGCGTTCAGGCTGGATCAAATCAAACTTATCCCCACGGAATACCGTGCATTATCTGCAGATGCCACAATAATATCTTTAAGCAGTGAAAATATACTATCATTTTCAGATTTTCAATCAAATTACTTTCGTGCAGTTGCACAAGCTTCATTGTTATTAAAAAATAAAGATAAAGAGCAGCAAAATATCGCTGATCAATCAGGTAGCGGTCTTAATTCCAGCTTTATAAATCATAATTCAAATGCAAAACTGCCTGGACTGAGCATTCCAGTATTTTCAGGCCATTACACTGTGTGGTGCAGTTTTTCGAATCTTTTTCAGCTTTAGTAGATAACAACCCTAAATTATCAGAGGTAGAAAAATTTTATTATTTACAGAACTCTCTAAAAAATTCTGCCAAGGATATCGTTCAGGAGTTAGGTGCTACGGCGGCAAATTATCAAACAGCTTTAAATATGCCCAAAGAATGCTACCACAACGAAAAATTAATAATATTTTCCCATTTGGAAGCGATCTTTGAAACTCAAAAAATAAACAAAGAATCCTCCAATGAGCTTAGAAAATTACATGATAACATTACGCGTCACCTTCGCGCGTTAGACAATTTCAAATTAAGTGACCAGCAATTCAAAGCTGCAGTTATTGCTTACATAATTCGAGCAAAGGTTGACCCGCTTACAGCCTCTGAATACAGTAAATTTAAAATTAAAAATATCCCTACTATTGAAGAAACGCATAAGTTTCTTACTTCCAGGTGCGAAATCTTGGAAGATGTTTTGCCAAATTCCGCTAAGATTCATACAAATCAAGCCGGAAATTCGAATAATAACAAAAATAAATTCCAAGGCAACAAAAGTAATATCAAACAATCATTCATGGTCGCAAACAATGGTAATTATTCTTGCACCTTATGCAGAGAAAATCATTTGATTTATGCATGCCCTAAATTTTTAGCTTTCACTGTACAGCAAAGGTTTGACAAAACCAATGAATTAAAAATTTGCAAAAATTGCTTAAAACATAGCAATCAGTCAAGGTGCACTTCAAAATCTAAATGTAAACACTGTCAAAGGGCACATAATAGTCTTTTATGTTTTACAAAGCGTTCCAATCCCGAACCTACGCCAAATATTAATGAGGTTCAATCAAATGAGTACAGTGCTCCTTCTACTTCAAATGCTTCACATTCCGAAACTACCTTAGCTTGTGCAAGTGTGCACACAAATCAAGTTTTACTCTCCACGGCAATTGTTAAAGTAAAAACTAATGACAATAAATGGATTCATGCTAGGTGTCTTTTGGATTCAGGATCACAATCCAATTTCATTTCCAGTGATCTCTTATCTAAACTAAAGCGTACTCCCACCCGGTAAACATATCAGTAATCGGTATAAATGCGAGTGCTTCCCAATTAACGGGCGCTGTAACAATTAAAATTGCATCCTTGCATAATAACTTTGAAACTGAACTTTCTTGTTTAGTTATTAAAAAAATTACAGAAAACCTTCCAATAAAGAGTTTCAGCAATTCAAACATTGCCATTCCATCTAATATTAAATTAGCTGATGACAAATTTCATAAATCAGCCCCAGTGGATGTTCTACTTGGCGCGACTCATTTTTACACTTTAATGTGCATAGGTCAAGTTTCATTAGGTAAGCAGAAACCAATCTTGCAGAAAACTCTTCTTGGCTGGGTAATATCGGGTACTCTTGTTTCTCAAACTAATCATCCAAACACTAATTCAGATGCCAACGTATTTTATGCGAACTGTGCTACTAGCAACTCCTTTCTAAACTCTGATGACCTCCTTCATGATTCGATCACCAAGTTTTGGCAGACTGAAACGATTGAACCCAAAAGCAAATTCTCATTGTTATCTAGAGAAGAGAAATTTTGTGAAACTCATTTCGCTAAGACTATCTCTCATGACCAAGACGGAAAACTCGTCGTATCCATTCCATTCAATTGCAAGCTTTCTCAATTGGGCGATTCCAAACAGCGAGCCTTAGATCGTTTCTATAATCTAGAGAAGAAATTGTCTAAGGATGATTTTCTTCGCGAACAATATTCTAAATTCATACGCGAATATGTTGAATTAGGTCATGCCACTAAAATTTCCAGTGAAGACAAAGACGCATCAACAAACAATGGTAGAGTCGTTATTTCAACACTTGATGGCAACTTGTGCATTAACAGTATACCAAGGTTTTTCCTTCCACATCATGCCGTGATTAAGTCAAATTCCCTTACCACAAAATTACGTGTAGTATTTGATGGCAGTGCCAAATCTGATACAAATATCTCCATAAACGATGCTCAAATTGTTGGCCCAATGCTTCAAGATGATCTTTTTTTTATTTTGCTGCGGTTTCGCCAACACAAAATTGCACTCACTGGCGACTGCGAAAAAATGTACAGAATGATAAATATTCAGCCACAATTAAGAAAATTCCAATGCATTTTTTGGCGTGATCAACCAAACGATCCCATCGATACTTATCAGTTAAATACCGTTACTTACGGTACAGCTTCCGCCAGTTATCTGGCTACTAAAAGTTTACAATATTTAGCCAATCAATACCAAGAAACATTCCCAAAAACTTCCAATGTTCTTAGATCCTGTTTTTATATGGACGATTTACTTTACACTGCGGAAACAGTACAAGAAATTCTTCAGGTAAAGGACGAATTAACCCAAATTCTTTCATCTGTCGGCATACCCTTAAGAAAATTTTTATCCAATGTTCCAGAAGTCTTGGAAGGTTCTTCTAATTCCGATACTTCTCTTTTAAGTATTCCACTTGGCGAACGGTCCAATGCAAAGGCACTTGGTCTTTCTTGGAATACCATTTATTACTCTATTACATTTAAAAACACTGGTCCTTCTAATTCCAAGAGAACCATACTTTCAATGGTATCTCAGTGCTTTGACCCCCTTGGGCTTCTATCTCCGGTTATAATCACCGGAAAGATTCTGATACAAAAATTATGGGAACTGAAGCTTACCTGGGACGAATCTGTATCACACATTATCAACTCCGAATGGAATCAATTTCAAAATCAGTTAACTCTTTTGCGTGACTTGCAAATTCCTCGATGTGTCATTCCGATGTCATCCAATAAAGTAGAACTTCATGGTTTCTCGGACAGTAGTTCCACTGCTTATGGTGCTTGTATTTATGTAAGGTGTCGGAATGGTGGTGAATGTTCTTCTCGGCTACTATGTTCAAAATCGCGTGTAGCTCCCTTACGCATAATCTCAATACCACGATTGGAGTTATGTGCAGCGGTTCTTTTAGCGGAACTAATGCAAAGAGTAGCACTCTCATTAGGTGTAGATACCAGTCAGATATTTCTCTGGACCGATTCAACTGTGGTTCTAAACTGGATAAACTCTGCAGCTAACAGATATAAAACATTTATTGCAAATCGAATAGCGTCAATACAAGAACAATTTGATAGCCGTTTTTGGCACCATGTTAAATCCGAGGAAAATCCTGCCGACCTCGTATCGAGAGGCATTTCAGCGTCTAACATTTTAATTAATTGTCTGTGGTGGAACGGGCCTGAATTCTTATCTTCTACAGACGAATTTTGGAAAAATACTTATTTCTCTCCTAATCCCGAAACTTCAGAATGTAAATCGAGTTTTACGGCAGCGATACAGCCAAACACAGATACGGAAAAAATTGATTTATTTGAAAAATTTTCTTCGTTTTCCAAATTACAAAGAGTATTAGCTTACGTGAATAGATTTATTTCCAATTGTAAGGTTTCGTTGGTTTTCCGCATTTTCGGCTCCTTAACTACTGGCGAACTACAGCATTCTTCAAATATTTTAGTGAAAATCTGCCAACGCGAATCTTTTCCAAATGAAATTAAGCAATTGCTTGCAAAAAATAAACTAAAGGCAAAATCAAATATATTGTCTTTAAATCCGTTTTTGGATAAATTTCAATTATTGAGAGTAGGAGGGCGAATTAGAAACTCTGAATACAAATTTGAGAAAAAACACCCCTTGCTGCTTCCAAGCAATCATGCCTTAACACGGTTAATTATGAAACACTATCATATTACTTTATTACACTGTGGCCCTCAACAATTATTGGCCTGCGTTTGTGAAATATATTGGCCTATTTCAGGTAAAGGTTGCGCCAAGCTTACAATCAGAAACTGCGTAAGATGTTTCAAGGTTAGTCCCGTTTCCAATAATCCCTTAATGGGAGACCTGCCTCCTGAACGTTTGGAGGCAAACTCACCGGTATTTCATAATACTGGCCTTGACTATGCTGGTCCAATTTTTATTAAGGACAAGAAAACGCGAGGTTACAAGCTTATTAAAGCATACATATGTTTATTTGTCTGTCTAGTTACTAAGGCTGTTCACTTAGAACTTGTCACAGAGCTCTCAACTGATGCCTTTTTGTCCAGCCTAAAGCGCTTTATAGGACGTAGAGGTAAACCTCACACTTTATTTAGTGACAACGCGAAAAATTTTGTGGGGGCAAATAACCAATTAAAGGATTGGTACAAATTTGTACAGCACCCTGACACTCAGGATTCTATAAGTTCAAATTTAAGTCAGCAAGGTATACGATGGAAATTCATTACTCCCAGAGCACCTCATCAAGGTGGCATGTGGGAAAGCGGTATTAAATCCACTAAACTTCACTTAAAAAAGATATTAGGTAATACCAATTTAAATTATGAGGATTTCAATACAGTTTTAATCCAGGTCGAATCAGTCCTAAACTCCCGACCATTGTCATCAATGTCCTCAGATCCAAACGATCTGAACCCTTTGACACCTGGTCATTTCCTAATTGGTAGATCCTTTCAAACCATACCAGAGCCCTGTCTATTGGACTTGAAAGAAAACCGCCTGTCTCTGTACCAACGTGCACAATGCTTAGTTCAACACTTTTGGAAACGTTGGAATATTGAAGTTGTTCCAGATTTACAGCGAAAAACAAAATGGTTTCAAAACATGCAAGATTTACTCAAAATCGATTCTCTGGTAATCATCCGAGAAGACAACCAACCTCCTCTATCTTGGAGTCTTGGTAGGGTCGTCGAGATACACAGAGCTCCCGATGGTATCATCAGATCAGCAACAGTGAGAGTGTCAGGTGGAAATACGTTAAAGCGCGTAGTGCATAAATTGTGTGTGTTACCAATTACTTAACGCGTAGTGAAAACAGCATTTAAAGAGTTTTCTCTTGTTACAAGTATTATGGTCTTTACTCTATGTTACCCTGTTGAAAAACATAGTTTTTCAAGGCCGCCGGTTATGTTGTTAATTTAGAATAAGTTTTATACAATTATGTAAATATTGTTAGAAAAGTTTTTTCATTATTTCATTTTATTCTTTTGCGCCTGCTCTGCTGGGGTGGGATATACCTGAAACAGGTCCCCTTTGTGAGTTAACCCGCACTTTAGTTTTCAATTTTAACAGTCGTGTTTAAAAAATGTAATAGCATAAGTAATTAAGTTAAATTCATGTATTTTAAGACAATAATAAAAAGTGTGTTTGTGTAATAAATTGTTTTACGTAAATGTAGCCTTACAACTACATTAGTAGAAAAAGAAAGGTGTAGCTCGAACCAGCTACCATCAGAGCTATCGAGGTTTTGTTACTACAATTTTCCAATTCAAAAACAAACTTTGTAAATACATTTTTTAATTAGATATTGTGCTTATGTTATGAAGTTTTGAGTATCAAAATTTACCCTAATTTTGTTAAAAACCATTGTTTAAAATTAAATTTAAGTTTGTTTTCAAATTCAAATAAAATTTTTATGTACGATAGAATTCCTTCAACCTTATTTATAAATTTGTATATAAATTGTTTTATGTTCAATCGTTTATATTGTGTTTAAAAAACTAAAACAAGAACAAAACGTTTAATAAAAATATTAAAAAATGACACAATAAGATAGACTTTATAACTCTGCAAGACAATATTAGTAACAACTATAATTTACGGTAACAAAAAAATATGAAACAAATCCAGTCGCAAAATATCAAAAACAAAATTATTTTTGTTAGGTAAATATACGTTTTTAAAGCACAAACGCAAAAATAATAGTTCATAAAAACAATCCTAAATTAAATATTCCTATAAAGTGTAACAGTAACAAAAATAAATTTGAATTTATGAAAACATTTTCTTGTAAAAAAATGTAAAAAACATCAAATTTAATTTAATAATAATTAAAATATAATAAAGCTATAAAAAAGACACAATTTTATATTTTTAAAACGCACAGATTTTGTTTGTATGCTCAATGAACTTAATTAACTTGTTTTTAACAGAGAAATTGGTTTGGTAATGTATGCGAAACGAAAATATTATTTTTGTGTAGAAAATACTAGGAAAAATAATAAACTCAAATGTAATCTCTAATTGAATACATGTTTTACAAAAACAAAACATTCCTTAAATTGTGAAAGCTGTTCAAGCTCAGTAAAACATTACATGTATAAACAATTACTTATGTAAATTAAAACGTTATTAAACATGCATTTAAAAAACCAAAATAAAAGAAATAAATTTTAAACTAAAACACTGTAAATGTATTTATAGATTTACTGCAAAATAAATAACTACTTTTAATATATAAATAATTTTTGTATTGACTTATTCTTAGTGTTTTACGTTGTACGCCTACTTTTTATACCTGTTTTCAATAAACATTTTTCTGACATTTAAAAGTTATTTGGATACAAATTGCATTAAAAAAATCAGTTAATTTTAAAAAGACAAAATTAAAAAAAAAATTTTATACTTGATTCGGCGTAGAAAGCGTACTGTAATCTATACTACTCAAAGATTAGGTTGAGTAATTAGCGAATTTAAAAAGAAACATTTGAAATCAGACCCAATATATTTAAATTAGTAAATTAAAGTATTTTCATATACGTAATAATTGTTTTCTTCTTACATATTATATTAACCATAAAATTAAATCTAGATAAATGTATTGGTGAAATTAATCAAATAAAAAAAATTACTGTAAATTAAAGTAAATTAAAACTTATCTATTAAGGCGTTGTTCATTTTTATCTTTTTCAGAAGCGATACATCTTCCACAGGAAGATTATTTTCTTCAGTTCACCTGATTTTTAAACGTCTTGACAATATTTAAATATTTTACATCTCCACACTTAGATCATCCTCTGGGTCAAAAAATTCTTTTACGATTTTAATATTGCTCTTTAATGCATCTTCACTTCAATTAATGACTCTTTTTCTAATAACACTGTGGCACAATACGTTGATTATGCCATCATCAGCAATAAGAATATTAAACTAATGTTAACAAACTAACTTATTTATACTATTGGACAATTTATATACAAATTTATAATTGGGTTGCTGGAATTCTATGGTACATAAAAATTTTATTTTAATTTGAAAACAAACTTAAACTTAATTTTAGATACCACAATATTTTTTAATAAAATTAGGATAAATATTAAAACACAAAAATTCATAACAGAAGCATAATAGTATCAAATTAAGAGACGTATTTACAAAATTAAGTATGTAAAGGTTTCAAAGTTATCTTTTTTATGACTTCGAATTGTGCACTTGGGTGCGATCACGTTCAGATTTAAATTGTACAATTTTTAAAATACGTAATTTAATTTCCAAATTTCTGTATTTTTTATCTGATTAGAGTTTTATTTGTAAAGATCCTTAATCAGAATATCATACAACACGATCATAACGTAACAAAATTTTTATATTTGAATCGTACCAAACTAAATTAACTTCGAGTCGTAACGTTTCGGAAAATTATCAAAATGGTAAATAGATTAACATTTTGTGTACAAAATCAAAATTGTAGCCGTAATCAACTGAAATCTATTGAAATCGTAATCGTTAAACGTATTTCATAAATCGAACAGAAGAAATCGTGCGTGAAAAAAATGTCGTACGTCGAAAAAAAAACTAAAACGCAAATTCTATAAGTTACACAATGCCATAGAAACAAAAAAAGACCTACCCTTACAAATGGCTTTATTTGACTAATACAGCACTCACATATGTAAACCACAGTTTAAATTTAACATCTGGTCATTCTGCCGCATATAGGACGAAAAACGTCCGCTTGCACTGAAATGCAACCTTAAGATGACTTAAAAATTGCTACAAACGCATATGTATTCCATAATGCGTTGCATTCATAGTGAATAAAAAAATTATATCAGCGGTGTTGAATAAGAAAAATGTGCACGTTACATTACTGAATGATTCAAAGTAATAACATCTAGTTGAATTACTACCATTTTGACTATACTCCGTACAGTCCTGAACTCAAGCCAACATTTTTTGAAAGTTTTCTGATTAAAATTTAACGAGATCATTTACAAATGCCGAATTTCTGTTTGTTGATACCGTTCTTAATACCCTTGATTGCGGTTTATCATTTGTCTGTTCTTTTCCGTTCTTAACTCTCAGAATCTGGTTTTCCTGTAACCAAAAAAAATGAACAACGGTTAACACAGTTGTCCCAGAGAGAGAGTCGCAGGCCTTGTGATGCTAAATTATAAATTAAATCTAAAAAGGCGCTAAATCGATAAAATATTAAATCAGAGAGATATCGCTTAACTCTACCCGTAGCTGGAAAAGAACAAATAACACGGCGGGAGTAATACCACAAAGTATATATTTATTTTATCACAGACAATAATTCCAAAGAGAACGAAAAAGGTACATAAATATAATTATGTAAATTTTCCAAACGCTAATACATGGGTCGGACCAAATATAAGTTACGCCCTATACTGGGCAACACGTCGTACAGTAAACTGACCTAGTCGATCTAACCTTTTACATTCGAAGAAGGATTGACTTTATATTCCCAAATTTAAAATCACAGAAGTAGGTATATAACAAAAAAATAAAGACTTAGAGACTCAACGCGCACTGCATACAACTTTGTGACGCACAAAATGATTTTATAATTAATTGTGTTAACCTAACATGTACCTACGGTCAACAATCGACATGACCAACGAAGTACTAATCGTAAAATTAGAAATTGTAATACTCACAGTTAAGTTTTATCCAGTAAGGGATTAGTTTATTTCGTACCTGTATTACTTAAAACGTAATATTAAATCTAACACAAAACGTACATACGGCGTTAACACAAAAAATTATTTTGTAGATTCACGTAGAATTGTGTGAAATAACTTAAGGGTAAAAGCCTCGTTGGGCGTAGAGGTCTGTAATGCACCAAACCTTACCGGAAAGTGAATAAATACGCGTTTATATAATTTGACATCGCCGTTATTATTTTCATTGCTGAGTTGCATAAAGTCTGAACTTTCCATATAATAAAATAGTGAAAGCATATCTGCATATGTTTGCGAGTGTGTTTCTTTTTGTTTTAGTATAATAGATTCTCTACTACCAAGCTGGTTTATTCTGCATTGTAGGCATAAAAACTATTTTTACTTTTAACCAATCAAGTATCACGTAAATTGGAAATACACTTGCTCTGAATAATGAACATTGGAATAAAACTACAGTTTCTAATATTTCTTCATTTTGCAAATAAACTTATTTTTATTATTCAGATTTTTAGTTAGTCTTTAGTTTTTTTTAACCTCCGTTATGTCAATATTTGACCATGTTGCTATGTACCTAGATGTGGACGTGTTTTTGTAAAGTGTCGTTTTAGCATTTGATTTAAACTTTAATCTGTGAATGAATGAAATGTAAGTTTTCTGTGATAAGTATTTCGGTATTCTGTTTTTTTTTGCAAAGATTTTGAAATTATTTGGCATGTAGATAATCATGTAAGTTTTAAAAAAAAAGTTACATATATTTTTATATATACAAAATGGTTCTAAAATAAAAAAAATCTTAAATATGTTATAAGCAAACAAGCTCACCCTGCAAATGCCGAGATTTGCAGAGTACAGTCAACAAAAGATTTTCAAGGACAGATAGGCCGGTTATCTAAAAACAAAAGCCGAGACTACAGCATCTAAGACAATGCCATAGAAAGATTGCACTTTTCAGTACACCTGATGGTAAAAAAACGTTTTTGCAGTATTTACATCTTTTACTTTCTCTACACTTACATCATCCTTTGAGTCAAAAAAATCTTTGACGTTTTCAATACTGTTTCTTAATGCATCTTCACTTTAATTAATAACTTTTTTTCTACTAACAATTTGTCACAATACTTTGATAGCTATGTTATCATCATCAGCGATAAGAATACTGCACTAATGTAAACAAACTGACTTATTCATACTATTGGCGTTATAACTTCGTAACACTTGGTTGATTAGATTAAAAAATCCCAAAAATCTTTAATCGTTATTAGCCATTATTAAATTTTTATTTTTGGGGGTCTGTAAGCTTTCATAACAATCAAGTTTTTTTGTTTATACTACTATTCTCAAGCCTATGTGTGGCAACACTATATTTTTCTAAACGTCGATGCTTAATATAATCCAAATGTTCTTGAAATACGAGCATTATTTTTAACAGCACGTGGTTAGAGTCAAGTACAATCAATTTACAAAAAAAAATTAAAATAAAAGTTTAAAAATAACGGATTTAGGAGTTTTCTAAATTTAATGGAAAAATTGTTTGAGTACCACTGACTATACACCTACGCATTTTAAGTAACTTTGGTCATACATCTTATCAGATGATGCATAAGCACAATTTTGTAGATTTGAAGTCATTAGTACAGATTTCGTCAATAGATTCATTGTTCAGTTTTGTCACGTTAACCTAATCGTATACTTCGTTTCCGAGTTTGTCTTTATTTGTTGTTCGTTGTTTGGTATTATTATTCGTTGTTTGCTAATTGGTATTTGTTATTTAATATTATTTTTTATTTATCGTATTGTGATCAATATTATAACTCAATTTTTGAATCAAGACTTAAAAGACACGGTTTTAATTTATCGTGAAGTGCTTCAAAACGCAGCAAAAGCTTCACCTATTTACACTGAACGTTTTCCAGGAAGACAAAATCCAGTATCTAGAGTATTTGTAAATGCAGTTCAACCTGTGCGTAATACTGGCGACTTAAGGTTAAAACGGGGTCGGCATGCCGGACGCGCTAGAACGCGACGTGTTATGGAAGCCGAAGAAGAAATATTGAACTTGTAAATAACAATCCCACTTTTAGTGTTCGTACAAGCGCACGGGAAGTGAATGTATCCAGAAACGTAGTCTGGCGTACTCTAAGAAGAGAATTTTTATATCCGTATCATATGCAACGCATTCAAGCTTTAAACCCCGCAGATTACCCTTGTAACGCCCTGTTAGAGTTCATTACAATTAGGGTTCAATTTTGCATTCGTTTATTTTTTGCAACTAATATTGCACGTAAATTTATTCAGTTTGGCAACGTCGCGTTGTTTTAACCGACTTGAGTGTAGCTTAAGCTGACACTTCCGCTTGGGCCACCCTTGGCCGTGCGTGTCGTAGTGATGTGGGGAAGACACATTTTCTTGATTATGGCGTAAAAACGCATACAATTTAATTTTTATTCATTCCATCTAATTATTGTGATTTCATAATGTTACGCAATATTTAGGACAAAGGAATTTATTTTGAAGGCCGTTGCTAAGCAGCGGTCTTTTTTATTTTCTGGTATTTCGTTTCTAACTGGATCTATCATTTTGGTTTTGTCGTTTAATTACTGGATTTTTCGTTATTGGAGTTTATTATACATTGGTTTTTGCTTGCTGTTGTGTTTGGAAATTTACATTCGTTTGGACGAATCTTATCACTTCAAGCAAGTATGTGCTAAAAATAAAAGATATCCGATAACGTTATATTAAATATGGTGAGTCAACTGGAATTAAGTTACTATATTTTACATTCAAATAATCAAATTGTGTTATTAAAACTTTTCGGGAAACATACTCGATAACAAATTAACCGTTTACTATTTTTGCATTTAATATCAATTAATAATTAGATGTAAGATTTTACGTTTTTATCACCAATTTAAAGGTGGTTGGCGCCCTTATATATTATTTTAAATCCTGTTTTATTTCTAATATGTTTAATTCAAATATTGTTCTTTGTTCTCTAATGTAAATAGTATATTATGTTATAGTTAATAAATTAAAGCAGTTCACGTCTTGTGTATTTATTTGCATTCAACTCATACCCAGAGGTCTGTGCTTCCGATTGCTACCGTGGTCAAATTATTATTTTTACTTTTATTAAATGTATTTTTACTTTTATTATACGTTCTTTATTTCGGAAATTTTTTATTACACCCTCAACGCATTCCTTTCCTTTTCCTTGACCACCGCGTTCTCCGGATCTAAACCTCATTGATTTTTACTTATGGGGTCATTTGAAAAATATTGTGTATGCCACAGAAATTAACACTCCACAAGAATTACGAGAATGAATAGAAAATGCCACGGATTAGTGGTTACGTCGAGTGATAGTGTATATCCAGGAAGATGGGCAGAACCTAAACATTTTTTATAAAATTCGTAAAAAATCGATAGTTTTTTATGATACGTTGAAATTTTGACAGTATCAAATAAGAACAATATGAAAGTATTAATTGAAAGTATTTTTTTAAATATTATTGTAAAAATTAGACAGCATTAATTTATGTCATTGTACGTTAATCGAATTGCTCACACTTTAAACGGAACAGATTATTTGTCACACAAATTACGGGGTCTGTACTATCATCCTTTCAATGCTGACAGTTCAAACCACATTCAAACACTTCTGGTTTCTTATCGACGTCACGACGACTTAAGGTCATGGAACTAAACAAACAAAAAAATGCAAAAAATAAAACTTTTCTCTTAACTTCTTAAAAATTGCAACTTCGTTATTTTCAAATTTTTAATATAATTTTTTTTGAAAATCGATTGTACTTGACTTGAACTGCGTCCTGTTAAAATTAATGCTCGTATTTCGAGGACACCCTGTTGATTACAGTCTTTACAATTAATTTTTTATATTCCCGATTTACCTTGCATTACCACTAAGTCTTTGGGATTATCTAACAAACTTTGTGACTTGTGACTGATCTAAAATCTAATTTTACAAATGTTTTAGATAGATTTCTGGTATATACAAGATAATTTAGTAATTTGGCATACCTTTTATATTTTTTTCAAGTATAAGTACTTGAAGTAGTTCCATTCTTAGTATAATTTTTGAATTTATGTTTTCTAACTTTGTTTTTTATAACTTCATTTTAAAACAATCATGCACTGCAATTTCTTTAATAAATTAAAGCTTTTCTTAAATTTTTGTTTTGATAAAGAAAACTTGATTAACCTACAAACTAAAAAATTAAAAGTTGAATTACTTTAATAATACATAGTAAATTTATACTATGAGACGGCTTTGCCAACGTATTTCACTTATTAAATTATATTGTTATTAACAATTGTAAAAAATTGTACAATTGATTTTACATCTATTCAAAATGTTGTCCGTCTAAATTTAAACACAAGTTCACTCTTTTTTTAATATTGCTAAAACCATTTAGAGTGTAATACTGTAAACAGCTTCTATAGTTGCATTTTGCATTTCTTCTAAAGTATATAGACGCTAAGAATGTGCTTTATTTAAAAAAAAACAAACATAAAGAAGTCGAGTGGGGTTAAATCGCGTGATTATATTAAATACTATTGGTTTATTTTGTGTATGAAAATAATACAGTGCAAAAACACGAAAGGGGCATGTCTTCCAGGTAAAATAATCCTATAACAGCCACAACGAACTTGCAAGACCATAGGCATTATTTTTAGCATAATTATTGGCCCCGTAAACTTTTTTCTTAGAAAGCTTACAATGCCATAGAGCACTCTGTGACAATAGACCAGATAATTTTCTTTTGAATCCTTGTGATTACGACCAAAAACCAGTATTTATTTAAAATAGATTGTATCTTGTAGGTTGGATAAATATCTGAAATCCAATGTTTAACCTTTATAAATAAACGTTAACATTTCCAATGTACATATACTCAACATAAAATTACAATATTGTTCGAATACATCTGTGCTACTTGGGATTCGTTCTTACCCGCGTAATTCAAATTATCTGTATTATTTTGTTTGTGAAGAACAACTTTAAAATTCAATTAACTATTTAAATTATCTCATGATTACTTTTCCGTGTGCATTTTGTATTTAGTTTGTTCAATAAATGTAATAAAAATAAAAATTTGGAATTTAAAAACACTAAATATAAACACAGAAATAAGCATTACCAAGCAAGCGCAAACAAAAAAAGGATTTGCGCACTTATCTGCGAGTTTACCATGCGCGCAGATAAACGAGGATTTTTTACCTTAGAGTTAGACTACTTGTTCTAAAAGCATTATATTGTGACTTAACTGTAAATAAAATGTCAAATTGAGAAATTCATCAAAACTGAATCAACGCTGCGAAATCAAAATTACTGGAATGACGACGCGCCAAATTTAAACACCCGTCAATAATTTCTAAACACAGTGTATAATTGCATTCGTAGTGTTTGTTTAGACAAAGTCGCCGATTGTTTGTTTTTCAAAACTTAATCCTGAGAAAGTGGTAACTATCTTTTGTTATTAATTTTCAGTAAAACTCTTACATGACTATGTTGATTTATACGTATGCATAATTTCACGCACCAAAACAATTAATTGTATTTAGGCATTAACCAACAGTGATAAGTTAAGTTAGGTTACTTGCCTAGAGGAAATAACACGCAGCAGTGTCGGGGCAAATTTGTGCATCGCGGTATTACCTGGTGTGAAAATGTTTGCTGATATTTAGTATTCGCATTTTTTGTTAGATTTTATAATGCCCCGTACCTGTGTTCGGTAAACCAAAAAGTCGAAATGGACAAAAAATAAACCAGAAGCTGTTATCACTGCTGTACAATATGTACAAAAAATACAAGAAGTAGGTCGATCATTCAATATTCGAGAATCCATTCTACGTGACAAACTAAAGCTCAATAGCAATAAAAAATAAAAGTGGTCAGGAAACCAATTTCTAATAATAAACAAAAAGCCACTATAGCCAACCATATTAAAAAATTGACAAATATGTTTTTTAGAATCACACCAAAACTACGACGTTTAGCATACCAGTTTACCGAAACTAATAAAATAATACACTGTTTTTATCAAAAAAAAGGCCGGTGAATATTAGTTATATTAGTAAAGTACCTGCCAAAACCGCATTTCTGCATTTAATAAATCTGAGGTTAAACAATTTTTTAACAATCTGCTCACAGTTATGGAAAAGTTGAAGTTTTCTGAGAGTCGTATATATAATGTGGATGAAACGGGCATCTGTACAGTCCAGAAACCAGCAAAAATTTTGGCACCAAAAGGTTGTAACGTTTCCGTTACTGTTATTATGTGATTTTAAATTATCTGTATTAGTTTAACTAAATTTGCGTGTAAACCTTCCTTTGTTTTTGATTTGTGGAGTCGCTACTTTTTAAGGCGTTGTCGCCTTGAGATTCATTTAGTACTTAGCGTTCGACGAGTACGCATGTGGTATTTTATTTCAAAGCCATGTAATTTTTTTATCTTACCTTATATCTACAATATCTTTATATAAAAAGTTTGTGTTAATAATACAGATTTTTTTTGTACCGATTTTATCTTTAATGAAATTATCATTATCTTTATAATTTGAATGGGTTTGGTACATAAATAATACAATAAATACAAGAAAATACACTTTGATCATCAATTTTTGATGGGAAATTTCCCAAGGCTATCCGCCAGCTTTAACTCTGGATGACGTCAACGTGAAATTTGATCCGTATGCGTGAGTTACTTATATTTCTACATTCCTTTCGTTGATTAAAAACTGCTTTATCAACAAACTTGGGTTTTCTTCTTGCGAAATAACTTACATTTGAACGTAACTTATTAAATACTAAATAATAAAATTTCTCTAATTAATATCAAAATTAAAGTTGCATACTGCAAATATTTAAAGTAACTTAATTAAAATTGTTTTCTTACTACATGTAAAGAAATACCGGTATTCTCTTAATTTTAAGTTTAATCAACTAAATGATAAAAATTTCTATTTTTAATTTTAAGTAACCTTATTGAATTTTATATTATTGTTTTGTTTTGTTTTGTTTTGTTTTTAAATATAGGATTATAAATCTTTTGAGATTGAATCAATAAATTATTCTTGGTTAACTTTTATTGCAGATAAGACTTTAATAGTTTAGTCTTAAAATCAAACTATTTTGCATCCGTGACATCGGAAGTTAATTGACCAATTTTGACAATTCTTCTAATTGTTTGATTGATTTTTTTACATCATTTGTTAACGCACTCTTCGCTTATCTAAACTACCTGAGAGTTGCGCTACAAGGTTAAAAGCAAGTGGGATCCGTAATATCTGGGGAAAGAGAGAAAAATAGTACCATATTATGTGCTATAAGTGCTTCAGGATAGTTTGTCCGTTCTATGTTTATATTCTCAAGAATACATATAAATAAATGAAGAGTTATTTTTTCATTGGATAAAGCATATTTTTAGCATATAAAGGCATTGAAAGAAGATCCAGTGCTTCTCATATTAGATAACCATAGAAGTCACATTTCTTTAGAGATTTATACTTACTGCACATCACAACCTATTAACCTAAGTTTTTTGTGTTCCTAAAAAATGTTTTAAGCCTTAAATGCGACTTTTATCTAAGAACTCACGTTCATGAAAAGATCACACATTTAGAATCTGCTCTGATTTTTTAACAGAGCGTATCTGAAGGTTGCTACGATAGACACACAAATATCCGGGTTTTGCGGTGCTCGAATATAGCCCAGATATCCTAATAAATTTTCTGAAGATGATTTCAACTTAGTTAAAGTTTCATATATACAAATTCTAATAAACTTAAATAAAACCGACAGCACTCTTGAGCAGTCAAATGTAAATTTTAAAATTGGGCCACACTACAAACAATACCGTCAAAATGTGACAAAACTCTGAAGAGAACTTCACTTAGAAATTCCTAGCAACAGTCAATAAGTCAGTAGATCGAACTACAACAAGAACCATCAAGATGGGATAAGTTCCAGCGTTCCGCCTTCGTCTAGTGTCGCTATTGAAATACTAGCACTTCTTCGTGGCCCAATTGCAAAGAAAAGTTTTCAATCACGTGCAAAACAACAATTCAAAACTTTTATTTTTACGCCACTAAAGATTCAGAAATAAAATAAGAAAAGAAGAATCTTAAGAAAGAAAGTGAAGAGTTAAAAAAACGGAAACTAAGAAAACTGGTCACTAAAGCAAAGAAACAACCTTTAAGTAAGAAAGTAGAAATCAGAAACTTACATTTTGATGATTCTAAGTCTGATGATGAAGTAGATGATGTAGATCCAACCAGAGAAAATAAGGAGTGCTTGGTATCGGATGAATTCGGACAGGACAAAAAAATTTGGTACCGTTGTGTAATGTGTTCGAATTGGGCACATTCAGGTTGTAGTGATTGGGATTCAGCAGTTAATTATATATGGAATATGTGTGCTAAAGTCGAAAGAAAAACAGACAGAAAATAAAATTGTCTTTTTAATGTTTTTTTAATTTTTTTCAGAAATTTGTTTTGTTTATAAAATTTGATTTTTCCTATAATTAATAATTTTTTTTAGTACAACTTTATTTAATTTCTGCGCAGAATTACCCTATCACATGCGCGGTATTAGCCAGTACTTGCGTTAAATTCTTCAACTTTTTAATGTTAAAATTAAGTTGCCGGCAACTCTCTTAAGATGATGCTTGTCTGAACAGACACCGGCTTCCACAGACCACCGAAATGCGGAGAGTGAGGAGGGATAAAATGCCACGCAATTCCGTTGCGAGCGCTTGCTTCTAAAATTGATGTATTTTGCGCAGTGAGAAATTCACCTGGTTCTCTCAAGGCAGAATTTGCTCCAACAAAATTGGTGCCGTTGTCAGAATGCATGCTTGCCGGTTTACCTCTGTGAGCAACGAATCTTCGTAAACTCATTAAAAAGGATTCTGTAAATAAGGTGGTGACTAACTCAAGATAAACTGCCTTTGTACAAAGCCGACGAATAAGCACAAGTAAGATTTGGACGTTTTACAGCCCCGACCCTTGCGGTCTTTAATTGTGAATGGACCTGCGTAATCTACCCCTACATTACTAAATGGGGGTCCAGGTTCAATGCGTGACGATGAGAGAGATCTCATGATAAGATTGGTAGTTTTAGCTGAGAATCTAAAACACCTAATACAAGCGTGAACTATCTTCCTAGCTAGATTGCGAACATTAGTGACCCAATACTGTTCACGGACAATGGCAAGAAGTAATTGAGGTCCGGGGTGATGAGGTTGTAAAGTGTGGATGTCATAATGAGTCGAAAGATGGTGTTTATTAGAAATTATCGCAGGGTGAATCTTGTTGAAGTCATAATTTGAATTATGTAGCCTGCCTCCCACACGAATAATACCACTAGATGAGTCTAAGAAGAGGTGTAAATTACCGATAGTTTCTGAAGGCTTAGGATCCCAAAAACAATTAAAAGCTTTAAGCTAATCTGCGAAAGATTCATTTTGCGATATTTTTATGATTTTGTTCATAGAAACTTGCAAATCTTCGCAAGACAGAGAACCATATCGTCTTGAAGAAAGCGAGATCCGACAGTTGTTGATAAAACGCAAGCAATAAGCAGCCACAGCTATTAGCCTTTTGAGGTTTGAAAATATTGATATGGGAAAAGGATCGTTAAAAGACATAGTCGTATGATGACAAGTAATTTGCCCTTTTAGCTCTAGAAGCGTTGACGTAATTAAAGAACTTACGGAAGGCCATTTGGATTCATCGTCCTGCAACCATTGAGGCCCGTTCCACCATATGGGAGAATCGACTAGTTGACGTGGAAGAATACCTCTAGAGAGCAAGTCCGCGGAGTTGGATTTACTCGGAACATGACGCCAAAGACAACTAGAAGTTAGTTCCTGAATATCAGCAATTCGATTGCAAACAAATATTTTTGTGAGATTGGGAAGAGTACTCAACCAACCAAGTATTATGTCAGTCCATAAGACAGATCGCATGAACTGAATATTCAGCGCCTTGTTGACGCAAACGAAAAGTTTAGAAAGCAAGGTTGCAGCGCAAAGCTCCAACTTAGGAATTGTGAGCGATTTCAGAGGCGAAACCTTGGACTTCGCACACAATATACTAACACGAACCGCGCCACTGCTATTAACAGACCTTAAATGAATGCATGCACCATATCCATGCATCGACGCGTCGGAAAAAAAACATGCAATTCCACAGAAATCGAATTTGGGCGCACAGCATGTTGTAGAATACGACAATCATTAAGGATTGGAAGCTCATGACAAAACAAATTCTATTTATCAAGAATGTGTTTTAGAACGGGATCGTCCCAAGAAAGTCTCTTCAACCATAGCTGCTGGATCAGCATCTTGCCTAAAATTGCACAAGGAGCCAACAATTCAAGAGGGTCAAAGATTTGAGCAATATTTGAAAGTATGGCTCGCTTAGTCACAGCTGTAAAGAACGGAACCGAAATTGAAAACATGAGATCATCAGTTTGGAATTGCCACAACAAACCTAAAGTATGGGCATTTTTGTGGGAGCCAAATTCATGTAAACCTAGATGAATATCAACCACATTGATGTAGTCTAATACTTGAGGATCGTTGGCGATCCATTTACATAATTTAAAACCACCTCGCATGCACACAGCTTAAATGCTCCGACATAAGTCTTTAGCAGAATCTAATGAATCCAAACCAGTTAAAAGATCGTCCACGTAGAAATCTTCTTTAATCACCTTAGAAATTTCTGGAAGAGAATCCCTGCAGTCGATTGCAAGTTGAAGTAGGCTACGAGTGGCCAAGAAGAAAGCTGAGGCTGTACCATATGTTACAGTATTAAGATTGTATGTAGCAAGAAAAGATTGCGGCGATGGACGCCAAAGAAAGCGTTGTAACGGCCTTTGTAGAGGATCAATGAGCACTTGCCGATAAATTTTTTTAATATCCGCAGATATGGCATAGGCAAATTTTCTGAACCAAATCAAGATGGAGAATAAGTCCTGTTGTATCACAGGTCCGACCATTTGTAAGTCGTTCAAGGAATAGCCAGTTGTGGATTGAACAGAACCATCAAACACAACACGCAATTTCGTGCCTAAACTGTTTTCTTTCAACACGCCATGATTGGGCATATAAAAAGATTTTTCCGAAGGACTAACAACAACCTTTGTCATGTGTCCAAGTCGCTCGTAATCGTCCATGAATAAAGTGTAAAGTTTACGCAGAGTGTCATTAGATTGCAATCGTTTCTCCAAAGAGAAAAAGCGCTTGGTGGCTACTTGCAATGAGTCGCCTAAAAGAGATGGCGATTGCTTAAAAACAATTTGTACAATAAAACGACCATCAGGAGCACGTTTACAACTTTGCACGAAATGTGTTTCGCAGATATTCTCTTCCTGTGAATAGACCTTTTCCACAGGATATTGTTCGACTTCCCAAAATTTTGACAGTTGAAAATCCTCATCGTCCGACCGAGAAAGATGGCACATAATATGTTTATTTTTGCTATCAGGAATAGGACCACTAATCACCCAACCAAGGTGGGTGTTTTGAATAGTAGGAAGATGCGGACCAAGATGAATCTGACCTTTGCAAAGAAGGCCCCTATCTCGCCAGGCTTGTCATAGAGAGGATCTGACAGATGAATGTCCTCGGGAATTTGAATATAGCACGTGTTCACACGAAAACCAGGCAAGGTGTTAGTAATTCTATCAATTAATAAGCAAGAAAGATTGACTGTAAAGGAGGAGTGATGGGCTTGAATTTGTACATCACACCTTGAATTGACTTGAGTATTGGTTGTGGACAACCCAGTCACACTAACATTGACTGCTTTGACTGGAAGGTTAAGTTTCTTGCACATATTAGAGGTGATAAAGCTAGACTGAGATCCAGAGTCGAGTAGAATACGAACCGGAAAAGGATTTCCCTCACAATCCACAATGTTTGCCCTAGCTGTAGGTAACAGAACCTGAACAGTATTTGAAACGAATGCCGAAATGGATCGGCTGCTTGAAGTTGCCATCTCTGGAAGCGAAGGCGAAGTAACAATAGGCTCTTTGTGTAGCAATGTATGGTGCTTTCGCTTACACATACGACATTTGAATTTTGCTAAGACAGATAAAGCAGGCATGCAACTCTTTAACCCTTGAAAGCCTATCTGGAACAGAAAGCTGGTGAAAATCTGGATAAGCATATAAATTGTGAACACCTTTGCACAACACACAAGATAGAGTGTGACCAACAAAAGCTCTAGAAGTGACCTTAACCCTCACTGGAATTTGCTTATCTCGTTTTAAATTTAGAGTATCAAGTAGATCTGCGGTGCTCTTTAGAAATCCCTTAAAATCTTCAAGTGTTGGTAGAATAGCTGCTTTGTTACTTTTGAGTATTCCCACTCTCTTGCTGTGTGAGGGTCGAGTTAGACAGCCATCAAGTGAATTATGAGTGTATTAAACAGATCTTCCGTTTCTGAAATCGACTTCAGTGCATTGACATGCTTGAATAACATGTCATGAAGGTGACGAATTTTCTTCCCAGATTCTTGGTTGAGAGATTCAAGATTTAAAAGTGCCTTTATATGGTTGTAAACCAACATTCGAAAGTTATTATAACGCTCACAAAGAGTGTCCCAAGGTAATGGATAATTTTCAGCCGAAAATTCTAAAGATTTTATTGTAAACAACGCGTCACAACTTAAGGAAGCACGTAGATAATGAAACTTTTGTATGGAAGTAATTGAATCATTCTCATGAATAAGACTTTTGTGCAAGTATCTGTATTCTAACCAAAATTCAATCTCGCTTGAGAATTTTGGAAGATTGATAACAGGAAGGCTTGATAGAATTATTGCTGTTAATTGGGTTTTGAAACCCATTCGGATCGCTCAAACCAGTCGGTGCAGGTATACCTTCGGTTTTTGAAGGAGAGAGTTGACTCGACAAATATTCTGCTGTTGCAATTGAGTCATAATAAGAATTTGTGAATTCTTCTTGGACGATAATCTCATCTGACACATTTTTATATTGAGCTTGAATTTGCATTTGTATGTCCAGAAATTGTGACAATAAAGGAGTTGCAGCAGTCAATCTTCTTTGTATTTCGAATATAGTTTTGGCTGGATTAGCCAATGAAGAGATTGTAAATTGAGATTCCACCTTTGACACGAATCCCACAAAAATGTTTAGGGTTTGTTGAATAGAGGCTCGCTGCCGCTTTAGAGATTCCATTTTGAAAATAGACTAATTTAGGAATTTTGTAAATATAATTGGGTTTAGTACAACGCCAAAGTATTTAACAATAAATGTGTAAGAATAAAAACACTCAATCGTACAACTTGTTGGATCAGAGTATGCCGTAACCAAATAATCGCGATGCTTAAAATTCCAGAAGCAAAGCTCACGAAAAAATAGGATACATAAACATATAGCAATCATGAAAATGTCGTTTTAACATAAGAGAAATCTGGTTATAGTAATGGGAACAAAGGAATTGAATACAAAGGAGACTCACCATTGAAGTTTTGCAGATTGTGCGATGAATGTCGTCAAAAGTTGAACTTATACATTCATAAAACCGGAAGTCATACGGTTCGAAATACCATAATGTAAGCGCTTAACGGCGTCCTTTTGATTTTTAAGTTGTTTTTGAAGGACCTTGAAGGTATTTGTTTTTATTAAAGAAACTTCTTCATTTTAATGCTGAGTATATATTTTTAATGTCGAACGTACAACAACATAATAATAATAATAATGACAGACTAACTCCAAATCGGTCTTAACAGTAACAACCACAAACCAAAAAATCTTCTAGCGGTACATGGGCCGCACTTGGCACAGGCCCGTACTTAATTAAAACGAACAAATAAGCTTAAACAGCCAGATTGTTACAAGACATTTTATTTACCACAAATAGAAATGTGACACGCTTGCATTTTGTTGTAAAAAAGTAACTATATATTTGTTCTTATAGTAAATTAAACTAACATTTCCCAAACAACTGTTGAGTTTTGTAAACGAGTTTTCTAAAAAAAATATTAATGAATGGCGCTAAATCGTATAACTTTAGTTTATCTAGCAACGTTAATTAGATTATTTGGTTACTTGCATACTACATATGGTAATAAATACTTGACCATTTTTTCAATTTATTGTAATTTCAGAATTCAATTTTTTTATAAATACATTATTGTATTTTCTACATAATCTACATTTTATACATCAAATGTGTCATGCAAAAAATTGTCATTTTCCACGTGTAGAACACGTATTTATCTGCATGACGTAGACTACGCGCCTATCACTGGTCAAAACTTGTTGAGAAATTAAGCATTATCGTAAAGAATATTAATAAGGTACAACACATTTTTAAATAATAAACGTAAATTTAATTATAAGTAATTACAAAAATTAATTATTTGTGCTTTAACTCTATTCTGAGTTATTTTCGTTTTAATTGCTACGTTTCAAAATTAGTTACTGTTTGACTGTAATAAAAAGATAATTAAAAATCTTTCCATTTTATTAACTGTTGATTTGATACAAAGATTTTAAAGAAGGCAATTTTTTATTATTACATTATTTGATTGACTTAACTCCTAAAATAGATTGATTTTATCTCAAACAAGCATGTTCGTAGAACGCTTGTACAAAATTGTTTTAGTGCAACATCGCATTCGAGCGAATCTATAACGTAATTTTCTTTGTAGAAATGCAATTTTCAATTTAAAAACGGTAGTAACATGGAAAATTCCAAATTGGTACCTTCATAACATCTATGTATACGTGAACTTTTAAAGTTGGCAGTTGTATTGATTGCTATAAATTTATAATCTGCGCGGTGTTTCATTTGGTAAATTATTAACTTATTGCAGTTTGATGTCGAACGTATCTGAATTATTGACTATTCATTCTAAGAAATTATTGGACTAAATAATTCAAAGTCGGTTTCATAGTAAAAGAAATAGAACAGATGATTCATGGTATAGCTAGCTAGTGTTTTAAATACATCACCGTATATGTTATAATTATAGACATTAAAACAAATATGTTTATGTAATTTATTAAAAAAAAAACTTTTTTAATCTTAAAAAATGTTCCTGTACAAATAAAAATATATTTTTTTAGCCTAAATATTTATTTTATATATTAAAGAGAATGTTTGTGTTTAAGCTAAAATAAAAGTAGGTTGTCAATTATAAATTAATAAAGAAATACCGAATGCAAAAAGTTTTATCTGAATATTTTATAATTTTATAATAAAATTAGTTGATTTGATGGTCTCAATTAGTAAAAAGTGTTTGCTTATATATATTTTTTAACAATAATAATTCAGATGTATTTATCAATAATTAATGCATTAACTTCAGTTTTTATTTGTATTTTTATTTTTATTTTCTTGTATGAATGTAAATATTTTAAGAAATAAAATAACTTATAAATAAATACCTTTTAAAAGTATATGTTTGTATTTCTTTTATATTAAACATTAATATATATTTCAAACTTCAGTTTAAATATATTATATTGTTTTTTAGTGTATTTTACAGTATAAATTGACAAAAACAAGAAAATATATTTTTTCGTCAAAACATTTTTTGTTTATTGAATTTTGCTTTCTTTATATTGCACCGTATGGATCTATTTCTTGAAACTATGTTGACTATAACGTATCACTGTCAGATTATTTACTGTTTAATCTTATTTATTGTTTAGTATTAAAAATATACTTATTGTCAAATTTATTTTTTTACGAAAGCTCAAACAAACAAATTCAATAAAAAAGAAGTATAATAAGTCGTTACACAGCTAATTTAACAAAAATTATAAACGTGGATTATTTAAAGTCAATACTAACGTTCTTATAAAATTTTGATATTCTTTTAGTATCTACAATATTGTTAGTTAAGAAAATAATTACAACAAAACCCGATTTTTTTTGTTGGTAAGTAAGTAGAATTGTTTTGCCATTATTCAACCATTACAAAAAAAATTATCAACAAATATTTAAATATTTAATTGCCTATAAAATTAACTTTGTTACACATGTACTCTTTGCGTCTACTTGATCTAAACTTGTAAAACAAAGTTTGTTACTATTTTAATTTCTTCTAAAATCGTATACAGGGTGTATCTGAAATACGACTACAAACCCAAGAACTACTTTTCTTGTGGCGTTAAATAAAATTTTTTCTTCTAAAGATTTGGTCTAAAGTGACCTAGTTTTGAGATATTTAAACTTTTTAGGTCCGTCCTGACTATTTAAACAAATGAAAATTGTTTGTTCATTGTAACTATGCGGCAAATTATGCGAGTAAAAGCTGTAAAATTATTATTTTCTTTAATTTTCCATCATGTACAAAATTAATTAATAAAATAATTAAAGCAGATAGCAACATTTGTTTCTTAGCATTATTACTAACCTAGATTAACAAAATTTACTTTGTGTACACGATCACCTTTATCTTTGGTTGTAACCAAAACAAGAGTTTAGATAATTAAATGCAAAATTCAGTTTTCTTAGAACTAAGTTCAACTATCTGAATTATTTCTGTTTCGATTTTTTAACGGATTTCTTTCGTTGATGCTAAGTGATTCTTGTTAACGTACTCATACTTCATAGTATTTAATTTAAATTTTCGTTAATATGTACAACAGTAATAGTGTTTTAATGTACGGAGAGTGTAATTATAACCTCCAAACCACACGCAGATTGTGGGTTGGACAATATCCTAATAGACAACTACCTTTAGGCGTGTGTGCATGGACTTAGCAAAACTGGAGGTGTTCTTTCTACTTACAAAGGCCGTAGTCGAGAAAGACCACTCCATGTATTAGCAACGGAAAAATAATAAATTTATTTAATAAAATCATAACTTTAATGTTTGATTTTTTTTCAACGTATGTTCAGATATTGTAAATTGTAAAACATCAGACACGAAGTAACACTAGAAAAATAAACCGAGCAGCTAACGTGTCCCCTACTACGCTACATTGTGTTTTAAAGAATTATTCTTTGTATCCTTACCATGTTCAACAAGTCCAACAGTTAACCGACGTTGGTTGCAGTAACAAAAAGCATTTGACCCTGACTTTAATGTCAAAACATTATTTTCAGATGAGTGTTGTTTTACACAAAATGGAGTGATAAATTTTTACAACACGCATGTTTGAAATAAAGAAAACCCATATGAAATTCAACAACTTTCAGTGACAGTTTTCTATTAATGTTTATACGGGTAATTTAATTGGATCGTTTATTTTACCAGAAAAATTTACAAGCAACTTGTAAATTTTACAAGAAACTTTCGCGCAAGAATTTGATGAGCTGCCCCTTAAAGTTGTGGTTTATGCACGATAAAACTTATCCGCAAGTAAATAACTCCATTTGGAAGTATAATTTTTACCGGTCGTTAGACTATAAGAAACGGCAGTAGACGCTGGTTAGCCCGTACGCCAGAAATTAAACTTTTAGACTTTTTTCTGTAGCTACATGACAGGTGAAGTATACAAAATCCCTGTAAGTTACAGAGTAAGTAATAGACAAGAGCTCCAAAATCGATTTTTTGCAGCAGCAAATGCTATTCAATTAGACTAAATTATTTACGCGAGTATCGATCAATTTTTGACGACGTTTAGACGTTTGTGTTTTATTCAATAGAGGAGGTACAATTTAGTCTGCCGAATAACAACTTCATTTGACACCGCAATTTAACTACGTGTTATGCGATAACATTATTTTGTATTTATTTTTATTTTTGGTGTCAGCAAATCGCGTGAAGAAATTTGTACTTAGAACAATTTATTTTTATTCGTGGTCTCAACAACCTTAGGAGACTACAGGTTTGTAATTTACATATTTATTTTGTCAAGCTTTTTTTAATGTTTTAATAGAACTTTTATTTTAACATTTTTCGCTTCTATTTATGTTCTAATTGTATCTGCTAAAATAACCCGTTAATCAAATAGACCCTGTATAATAAGGCAATTTATACATAACGAACAAGTTTAGGCCAATTGTTCTTTTGTTTAAATCAGTTTCAAAGTTGATAATGTAAATAAACTATAATTACAAACACTTATTTTTACATTGTTTTGAAAATCTGTTTTTGATGGCAACTCGATTTCTAACTGACGTAAAACTGGAAACATTATGTATTGTATCTGACAGTAATGAACATATTTTAGAAACAGAGGAAGAAAAGCTGCGGTGTGAGCTGCTTATATCTGGCCAAACAAAACATGCCACTTCTAAGATATTATCCTAAAAATTACTAATATTGAAAGACAGAATGTATTAGTGATTACTGTAAAAACTTAGATGACATTACTTTGCAAGCATACATAGATTTACTATTATTAGCCGGTGTTATAAATGTTTTAAATCTGATTATGATCTTAGAAGACAAACTCTTAAATGATAATTTTTTTACCTCATATAAATTAAAGAAAATGCTGCTCAAAAGGAAAAACACACACACAGTTTTTTGCAGAAAATGTTTACTAGCTATAACTTTTACACCGAGTGTTTGCTGATGCTCTGATATGAAACATTAATAATCATTAACAAAACACTAGTAAGTAACAAATTAGTGCTCAACATTCTGTTAACAGAAAACTTTAACCACCTATAACTTTTAAGACCAATGTTTGCTAATGCTAAGATACAAAATATTAATAAACACTTATAAAATATTTCGAGTAAAATCGCCGATCTGAGGAAAAAGATCCCACAAGATACTGGAACGAGTTAGTTTGCACTGATCCCTTCTCAGATCAATCACCATCGTTGGAAGAAATCTACAGTTTTCTAAGACGCCATACAAAGATTCAAAAAATTAAAAGAATTCACATTGGAAGGAAATGACGCACTAATATTACGCAAAATAGACGTCACTTGCAAAAAATACGGTAACTATATTAACAAACAGATACAACAAAGATCCAATAATAAGTCTAGAGAGGAAGATCTACCAGACCTTGAACCCTAACACCAAGAGCAAATACTACGTTGACTCCGCACTACAACAAACCACCGTATCTGTATAGATTATCCAAGATACACAAAAGCAACAAGCCATTTTGGTCAATAACCAGTTTTTGTTATGGTACATGCCAGTTAGCCAAAGTTTCTACTACCGATCATGCAACTGCTTCAAGACAACGCGCCATTTTTTGTCAAGAACTCAGAACTCCAAGCATTTCGTGAATACTTTGAAGACAGTAAAACTGCAAAAACAAGATCAATTGGTTAGCTTTAACTTGAAAAATGTATATGCCAATGTTCCGGTGGAAAAAGCACTAGAGATCATGTGAAAAAAGCTCCAAGAAAGCAAAAACTTACAAAAAAGAACCACACTACCAGTAGAAAGAATAATAAAGCTGTTGTCTTAGGAACTCATGTTTCTAGAAAAAGAAAAACAAATTTTTTACTCAAGATGACGGCTTTCTAATAGATGCATTTCTACCACTTATCATTGACAACATCTACATGAACTAGTTCGAATCTGTATCACTTCCTGCATCACCAGAATGACATTTAGCTATTCATCAAATTCACCATAAAAAAAAGGAAAACTCTCTACCATTTTTGGACGTTCATGTGAAGAAAAACAATGGAAGGATCAAGACAGCTGTTCACAGAAAACCAACACATAATAGCGAATATCTAAACCATGCATGCAGCCCCACTCAACAACAACAAAGAAAGGAGTAGCAAAGTCTTTATTCTACAGGACTTCATGAAAGAATCAAAAACATAAAAAGAAACCTAAAACAAAATGAGTATTTAAAAAAAATGACAAAAAACTTTTACATAAACACTAGATCAACATAAACCAGCAACCAAAAAAAGATGAAAATCTACTAAAAGCTCTACTCGGCATTCTATACGTTAGAAGCTTATCTGAGACGCATAGGAAAAAAGTTACAAAATCAACACAGTGTTCATATTATCAACTACGATTAGAAATATAATTTCTGATACAAGCCCAAAAACCAGTTGAGCCTGCAAAAATTGCATCTACTAAATTCCGTGTGAGTGTGGCAAGACAAGAGGGAAACCAAAAGACCCTTATAAGTTAGACTGAAACAACACAGAATTCACACGCAGAGAGGAAAGATATCAAGATCCGGCATTGCGCAACAATCCTGGGAAGAACAACATAGAATGAAATAGGATGAGACAAAGATCATACACAGAGAAGAGCATTGATACAAAAAATAAATAAAGAAACAGCAGTCATCAACAACAACAAAGAGATTTTCAACCAACGACTTAAAAAAACTTAGACTTACTAGTGTTTCTATTAGTTCGCTTTTTGTTTATCTTAAAGAAATAATTAATGAATCGATCAATTGTACGCTTGATCAATTAGTTAATTATTTCTTTATTATATAAGCTTTAGTAGTCTCTAAGTGTGTTGTTGTGATATTCACTTGTGCTATTATATCAAATGCAACATTATCTACCTCATTTAAACGGACGAAAGAAAAAGGAAACCGTTGAGCTGAAAATGGCATTTGATATTTCAAAAACAGATAGTTAGAACTTTCAAACCTCCATAAAAATAGTTTTAAAAAATATATAGAACCACGCATTAAACAACACAACGCAAAAAAAGATTAGAATCTTGCAAAACGTCTGGATAAATGCATTATATTTTTAATTTTTTTATAGTAATTTAGAAATTTTGAATTGTTATATTTATGTTGAAAAATTTTAAAATGTGATCAATTTAAAAAATCAAATAGGTGTTAAGATTTTTACATTGTAGGTACTTCTACCAATTACAACACATAAAGAATTTTATTCCGTCAGCAGTATTTTCCGGACGGTATAATTTATTACAATATTTACTCAGACAATAATGTAATTAATTTTTGCGAAATGTAACACAAAACTATATTCTATAAGTGATACCTGTATGCAATTTAGACTTCAAACGGAAAATAAATGTCGTTAAAATTAGAATTTTTGCAAAACATCGTATTTAAAAAAAATCATTACAACGTTCGAAAACAAAATTTGTAAAAAAACGGATTTTTACATAAAATTCGGATCTAAAAAAATTGCTTTATAGAGTGTTTCATAAGAAACATGTTTTTTGAAATTTTTTGATTTAAAAACTCTAAAAAGCAAAACATTTTTTGCAAAAAAATTAATAAGGAAACATGTTTTTGAAATTTTTTAAATCTTTACATACACATAATTTAATAAACTCATGCGGTTCAGTTATTTCTACTGTTTTTTAATTAAATTAATAACTAAGATTTCGTTTGTATCTTTGTTTATGTGTTCATTAGAAAAAGAAGATTTTAAAGATTCTAATAAAAAATATATATCTAAAAAAACAACGCGTTGATGAATAGTTAAAAATCGTTTTTTTGTGTTTTGTAAATAATGTTAAAAACTGATAATAGTCAGTATATAAACATTTTCATCTATACATCATCTATATTTGTTCAGATCGCAAAAGCATCAAACTTTGCACTGATTACAAGTTTTGTAAAAGTTGTAATATGTATCTAAAATGCGATGGTATTTTAGAAATTAAAAAAAACATTTCATTTCTCTTTTTAGATTAAAATATTCTGACTTTGAACAATAATAATCTTTACTACTCTACACGTTTTACTCATTTTATGAAAAAATCGGTATTTTTTAACAAAAACGTATTCCGTTGTAGTTTTCTCATAATAGGCTTCTGTCGTTGAAAATATGAAGAAACTAGTATTGAAAGTTAATTGGTATAAAGTGCAACAGCTTTTTAAAATTTCAATCTCATAAAAATGCATTTATGAGGTTGTTTTCTTTCTGGAAACAATCGAAATATAATTCGGCTGTAGCGCCCAAATGCTTAACACTTTGATTAAAGCATTCTGTCATATTGTATTTTTTATAATTTTAAAAAGCCAGTGCACTTTATACAAATAAAGTAACAATACAATTACGCAGACAACAACTGTTTAAAAGTTAAAAAAAAGAAGAATTTTTTAAACAAAGGATGAAAAGGACAGTTGAAAATCAAACCGAGGCAAACTTCTGAAAACAGCTGCAGCATTTTAGTAAGAGTTGTATAAAAGGAGACAAAGAAGCTTCTCTCAAGAAAAAAGGATAATAAACCAAGGATCTGGAAACATGCCAATTAGACACAATAAGAAATTTATTATCGGAAATAAAAACAGAAAAGCTCCAAAGGGAGGATAACAAACTGTACGAAAATACAGATAAAATTAGGTTAGAACAAGAAATGCGGCAGGGAAATTCAATCTCTCCAAAATTGTTCATCACTGCATTAGAGTATGCATTAGCATTAGAGTGGAACAACACAGACATAAATATGGTTAAGATTTGCCGATGATATTGTATTAATAACGGACAACATTGGAAAAGCACAACAAATGATACAAAAACTAAAAACTGTCACGGAAAAGGTTGGTTTAAAGTTAAACTTCAACAAAACAAAAATATTCACGAATCTTGTCCTAAGTAATAATCTAAAGGTGACAAAGTTTATGACCAATGTGTTTTGCCAGTACTAGCATATACTGCAGAAACATTAACCCTAACAAAACGCTCAGCAAAGAAACTAATGGCAACTCAAAAGACAATAGAAAGAAGAATGCTCGTGGTTAAATTGAGTGATAGATTTACAAACCATTATATACAAAAAAAAACAGGAATTTGTGATAAATTAAAGTCTATAACAACAACAAAGCAAAACATATAGTCAGATTGAAGAATAATAGATGGTCCAAGAAGGTTTTAGAATGCAAACCACAAAAAGATAAAGAAGGTAGACTACTAACCAGATGGTCAGATAATATAAAGCATATAGCAACTAACTGGATTGGAGCAGCTCAAGGCAGCACCATATGGCATTAACTAGGGGAGGTTTATGTTCAGCAGTGGACACAAAGACTAGCTGATTGATGAACATAGAGAAGCTAAACTTTAGAAATGTCATATGGATGAAGCAGGTTGTTTTGTAGAACCAGGTGAACGGTCTTGTTACTATGGAAGTTTAATGGTAAAGCTAACTTTTGGGTACTAAGCAAAGAGTCTTTGTATACAGCGTCTAAAATTTGCTATTTTAGTATTGCACGCGTTTGTCTTGGTCGACCAGAATTAACGTCTCTCATTATAAACAAACCAGTTTTTTAAAATCCTTGATCCAGTCTTCAAAATATATTTCTTCTAGGTTTTCTTCGGTTTGGAAAATGTATGCCATACTAATTTGCAGCCGCGTTAGCATTTCCATTACAGAAAGCGTACATATCAGGAACATATCGGCATATTCATTGAATGTAAAAGCCATTATGAGTGAACAAAACAATACCATTAATAATAATAAATTAAAAATACACAAAACCTTAAAAACGAATCAAAAGTACACTATAAATCAGAAAAAAGCAAAATTTATACAAAAATGAAATAAGAATGTTGATTTGAATACATAAATGTGAAAATTTGACAGATGATTGAAATCTGTTGAAATCGCATTAGAATTCTTATTCTTAATCGCAGACATCTCTACCAACAGATATCGAAACTAACACTTATTTATAGACCAAAAGTATAAACTTCAAATAGCTCGTGGAAACGTATGATACAACATTTTATCATTAAGATTTTCGATTCAGAATTGAACGTGTAGCTTTTTCGTCAAATTATACACACCGTGTATAAATTACTTGTAAGTAGTTTCTTCTTAAATATTATTAGCTATACATTTTATTAGTGTTAGTTTATTGAAAATTAGTTATATTTACAACAATCGTATCTAAGTTACATCTAATAGTTAGCTTAGATAAATTAAGTTCTTAAATTAGTTACAGTATTCTTCATGACTATTCTTGTGGAAATTAAAATTGTTGAAATAGAATAGAATAGAAAAATGTTAGTTTTGTTTTACGTTTTTAATTTTTTGTTATTTACCATTATTATCCCAATGCCAAACATTATTTTTGTTTCAACTAAAAATAAATGCTGTAAATGTAACAATATAGTGACGTTGTAGATACTATATTTATCTGTTATTATTACATAAATCAAATAAATAATTTGATATCTAGTATTTACCAAAAATAATTTTAAAATATAAATAAAATACAAAATAAAAGTTCAACATTGTGTTTTTCCGATTATGAAGTTTCAGAAAATGTTTTAGTGGACTTGTGGAACTTACATGTTTTGGGTAAATTGACAAAAATTTTTTACCGTGTAGCATTTACAGTATGTAAATGTTTGATATACTTAAAAAGCTATAAACGAAGTATATAAAAGTAAATGTAAAAATATTGCAGTGTTTTTTGTGCGATTCTTTATTTCATGTGTTTGTACTGTTTGATGTCACTTTTTGTGTGTACAACTTTTTATTTAACACTTCTAACAGTAAATAATAAATTTTAAACATTTATAAAATCCATCAAATAATATATAAAACAAAAATACTTTATCATTTTCTCTTAATTTAGTTAAACTTTCAATAGAAAATTTATATAAATAAAAACAATTAACGGAAAATAAAAACCTAAAAACTAGCAGCAGTTGTTAACCGTATATTTAATTTAAATTAAACATAGCACGTTTTCTTCGTCTTATAAAAGTAATAGAACTAAAACGTAATTAAGTACTTAATTACAATTTATTGCGAAGTGCAACATGTGTTAGTAGAGATATTAAATCTCCTTTATAAAACGTTAAAGTTTTAAGACGTTTATTTCTGTGCAATATGTTTTAAACAATTTGCATAATTATAAATTTGTTATAGTACATATTTGCTTAGCCAACTACTCAACGTGTTAGGTGATAATAATTGTTTTCTAATCAATTTGATTCGTCAATTCTGACAAAACCTAAAACCATGGACTCTTAAGATTAGTTTTTCAGTAATTAAAACATGAGTCCTATAAAGAATATGACAAAATTTATTATTATTCTCCATGATACGCAAATACTTTTAAATATATTGAGAGAATTATTGTTTTCGTATTGCTATTACACCGTCACTGGAATTTCTACGCCTATGTAATGATTTTTTCAAATTTTAAGGATCTGGAAAATACCGACCTTTGGTAAATTCATTTGATATAACGCTGCAAAAGTAGCAACAATGTAAAATTACTTTAATAAAATTGGTCCTTCGAGCCGGATTTGTTAAATAAAAAAAACAAACGTTTTTTCTGAAGCCATTATCCAGTCAATAAGTTCAGTTGCGGTCGCCTTTTAACTGCAGGGTGCCATTTTATTTAGTACCTGGAGCGTCATTTGTCTTTATTGCATTAACTTTCTAAATAGCCTGTACTTTGTGACTGTGCTCTTTATTTGCACAAAATTTGTTACATTTATTAGTTATTGATTTTTAGAGTCATTTTTTTTGTTCAAGCATAATGGAAAATTTAATTCGCCTTAAGCTGTGATTTGACATTGCGAAGCCGTTTCGCGCGGCGGCATCGCGAGGCATGTCTCGCAATGTCGATACGCGTGCCCGTCGCGAAGCAAGCTCGATCGAGGCTGCCGCGAACTGAACCATGCGCTCGTCGGTTTTTATTCATGCTCAAATACGTCTTATTGTGAGCGGCTCGCGTGGTGTAGACGAGCTTCTTTAAGTTTCATCCCGAGAGTGTTGTGATTACAAAAATAATAAGTATGGATAATGAACAATGTCGTACGTTAATAGAACATTACAAAAGTCATAAAGTGTTGTGAGATCTGGTCACAAGCAATATCATAACAAGTACCTGCGGAAAATGCATGAAGGGATATTAGTCAGCAAATGAAACTGCCTGTAGCATATTTAAAGAAGAAAATCACTGCTTTAATGTGATCCTATAGACGGGAGCGATCAAGATACAAACAAAGTCTTGTTACGGGATCGGGTCAGTAATCATGTATAATTTTGTACTAGTGTATTAATGATATATTTCCGCCTTCATTTTAAAAAAATACACAAGTCAATTCTATTCTACAAGTAAAGTAATTACACTTTTTTAGGTCGAGGAAACGTATATACTTATAAATGGTTCGCAATTGACTGTTTCGATTTTTTGTCTGAAAAAACTCAACCCAATAAAACATCCGATACAATGGAGGCAATTTTAAATATATAGTAATTTCTCTAAACTTTCAGATGTTGTTGAGACCTACTGTTTATTCTTAATAACTTTGCCCACTAATACTTATTTTGCCATGGAATGGATCCATTTGTAATAAAGTGTTCTGCAAGATGCAAACGGATTTCCTTCGCACGTGCAGTTGCTCTCCGGGGTATATTTGCAAGCGGGTGCATCTATTGTTCATTTCTCCATTTGCCTACTATGATCTGTTCATTTTCCTCACTGTCAAAAGTTCCAAGTGGTGTGTACAACTGCCTCGGTGCGGACCTTTTCCATAAAAAAATATGTAAATATACAGTTTATAAAACTATTGTTTGTGCTACTTCCGACTGTAATAACATGGGGTTTTGCAGAACCCTAAACACAGCACTCAGTATGCCAAAAGCATTTTCAACTACCCGGCGATCTCCGGAAAAGCGATAATTGAAAATCCTTTCCTTTGATCCGCTTTCTGGATTACCTTCAATTGGTTTCATAGTATACTCATTCAATGCAAATGTTTTATCAGTCAATATCATAAAAAGGTACCTCAATTAAATAAAGGATTTGTAAACTTTGTGGCTCTGGAATACTCAGTTCCTTATTTTCCAACTTCTTATATTACGTAGTATTTTTAAAAACGGCGCCATCTGATACTCTTCCTTGAGAGCCGACGTTTACATAAATGAAGTTATATTGCGCATTTACCAAAGAGAGAAGGACAACACTGAAGAAGTTTTTATAATTAAAATACTCCGTTTCGCTATCCAAAGGAGCTTGTAGCATGACGTGCTTTCCATCAAGGCACTTATGATAAGCGGGAAGTTCCATTTTTCTTCCAACTCTTGTGCGATTGATAGCCATTTCTCTTCAGACAATGGCACCTGTAAACACACAGTCATTGCAAACGTCATCAAATAAATTATTAATATTATTATTATCTGAAGCAATTTAGAATGCACTGCAGAGTGTGTATTGAGCATAATTTTTATTGTAGATTGGGTTCAATAATGAAGCTCTGTCAATGCAAACTGAAGCTGTTTCTCAAACATCAAAAGCTTCATCACAAACTAAAGTATCAATTCAACCAACAGTCATCTGTTCTGTTTTAACCCCGAAACCTAGAAAGAGACAACAAACATCAGGTGCTGAAGATTCCGTTCTTCAGGAGGCTGTGATCCCTCTGCGCAAAAGTGCAACAACTGATTTTTATTTATCATTGGGGCAACATATTGCAAATGAGTTGCAAAAATACGACTATCAAACACTTTTCTATGTTAAGCAAGCAATAGACAATATCATTTTTGAAGCTGATATTGGCAGATTTCAAATTCAACGTAACTATAGACATGGAATGCAGTACGGATCAATATTTAGGCAAAAGGTTTCAAATACAGGATTTTCCAGTAAAGTAACCACTCCACTTCTATCGCCATCGCCGCAAACCATGCCCTTTTCTATTTTAGATAAAGAATCGGAAATTTCCGACATTGACGGTCAGAGTAGGAGCTCTATTGATTATACTTTGTCGGAACGACAATAAATGGATAATTTTACAGAATATAAAATCAAAATGCATACTTATTGTTTTTCTCACCTCCCTTAATATAATCATTCAGAGCGTCAATAATTGCCTGACAAAATTCAGGGACGATTATAGATATAGATTGCTTCAAAATTCTAAAGAGGTACCTACTGCAAACTTGTATAGGAATCTCTTGTAGCTAAAAATCGTAAAGTTACGATCAATCTTTCCTTTGCAGTATTTGCTTCGCGCATATATGTATTTGTTTTGCTTATTTTTGGACCTATCAGGTGCAATAGATGTTCAAAATCGCACCATGCCATTAAAAGTAAAGTAAAGTAAAATTTTTCACTGTCTCCTCTTCACATTCAAATCTCATTTCATCCAACAATATATTCCCATATTGCAAAAGATTGTTATTTAACTCCTTTAACCATTAAGAAGGTGTACGTCGATCTTGTCGCTTGCGTTTTTTAATAACATAATTAATTATTATGAATGCTGCGGTGGCACTGCGTTGATGAGATAACGACATTTTCGCCTCGCAATTGAAATATTACAAAATATACGGCTCGCTACAGTTCACAGCTGTCTCGAATATCTGCTGCAGTCCGTTCTTCAAAACATAAATGCAGAAACGTTTCGAGGCTGCCTCGCGAGGCTGGTCGTAAGGTCGATGCGCAGCTTTAGAGGTACAATTAAGCGTAATGTCACTAACTTTAAAACTTTTATAAACGGCATAACTGCTGACAAAGCATCGGAGCAACAATTTGAAGAATTGCAAATACGTCTGCAACATTCGGCAATTTATAATCAAGCAAAATATTGCATTTAAGACATAATAATTTGAACAATTTGAGTTCACTTATCAGCAACGTCAGCCCACACAAGCAAAGTAACATTAAGTTACCAATCATAAATCTACCAAAAGTTTAATGGTAATTTTGAGAATTGGTTAAGTTATAAAGATACTTATGAATCTTTAATTCACAAGAATGAAACGATTAATAATATTTAAAAGTATCATTATTTATGAGCTTTTTAGAAGCAGACCCTTTAAAACCAATTCAAGCACTTGGATTCTCTAGTTTCAGTTACATCGTTGTATGAGAGCTTGTAAACACAGTAGTTTTAGTTTTTAATGAATGCACATATGCTGATAACTCAGTATATAAAATAAACCATGCGAACGTGATCCAATATAATGATATAACAATGCGCGGTTGCTAATTCAGAATCTTCGGGTATACCAAACATCATTGGCTCGATATCTTAACATTTACGGTCTCTTTAAACGTTAAAAGAACCTATACAATCATGGAGACACCAAACTAAATAATAATATATTATCCTTCAAAACTGTCTGATCTTATTAATTTTCTTTCTGTCAGAGCTGAATGGTTACAAAGTTAGATTTTAAATCTGACATCCAATCGACAGAAAAAGAAAAAGTAAATCGCAAGATTATTGTACCTGTTGCTCAAACCTCGTGTAACTATTGCAAAAAGACCACAAAACTTCTGTTTATAGCGATTTTTTGAAATTGTCTATTTTATGATTGGCAGCGACCAAAAGATGAAAATTGTGCGAAAATGTTTTATGGTGGAACCATAATCTTAATAAGTGTAAAGGAAAGGAGTGCAACAAGTGTAATCTAAAACATTCTTTTTTATTTCACGCAAATCCAGTAAAACCGCTGGGTCATCTGTTCCAATTGATAATAAAGTAAACTCGGCTCAAGTTTCTCTTACGTCATAAAACCGTGACAAACAAGTTATTCTTTTTACAATCACCGTTAAGGTTGTCGATGATAAAGGTAATGCTTATTCACTTAGAGCGAGCGCTCTTAGACTGTGGATCACAGTCGCATTTTATTACGCAAGATTCATGGCTGAAATTAAACTCAAAAAACGACTCCAGTAAATACATCAATTACTGGAACAAATAAAATTTTTTGTAGTGTAATACAGAAATAACGAATCTACTAAGATCTGATTGTTTAGATACTTTATCATGGAAGCTCATTGAAAACTTGCCTTTGTCTCATCCCATGTTTGACGTATCGGGAAATATTAATTTACTACTTGACGAGGGTCTCTTTTTCTGCGTATTCTATTAAATTAGGTTATTTAGTTGGACGAAGACCTATCAATATTACGTTCTACTTTATTCGGTTGGATAGTGTCAGGGTGTACCAATCTTCTAGTAACGGATACCTACACATGCCAATTTAGTAAAACTAGGTCGTTACCTAAAGACCTAAAATCATTTTTAAAATTGGAAAAGTATTCTCAAGAATCATCGGTATTTTTTGATGATATGCAGTGTCAAGAACAGTTTTTTTTTTACTATTTAGCGCAACGGTGATGGTCGTTTTGTAGTAAGAATTCTTTATAAACATTCTCCTACCTTATTAGATGACACAAAAGAACAGGCAATCAAACGTCTTTGCTTTACTTTAGAAAAGCGATTTAAATTGCAGACAAACTTGAAATAACCATATGTTAATTTTATACATGAATATAAACTTCTGAAAAACATGTCTTTTGTAAGCAACGCAAATGAAACAATACCGTGTTATCTTCTTTCTCGTCATGGAGTGACAAAAATTGACAGTCTTGCTAACAAACTTTGCAACAAATTGTTTGGAAATATTCTAATCAAGAAATTCAAATTTGACAATTAAACACTGTTAACTACAAAACGTCACCCGCTTCTTATCTAGCTATTAGATGCCAAACAAACCCTCTTACGTCAATAATTATTAATAATAACTTTTATGTCAATGACTTAATTACGATGTCAAACTTTCAAGTCAAAATAGTTCAGATGAGTAAAGAGATTAATCAAATTTTAAATTTAGCTCAATTTTCACTCCGTAAGTGGCATTCTACCAATCAGCGCATTTTAAATAAATTACGACTCTAATTGTGTCATTCCCATCATAGATCAATCAATTAAGGCTTCAGGTGTTTTCTTAGTTAGTCATACTATCGTCATAGCTAATATTTTTATTTAACGGTTGTGGGTTTTAAATAAGCATTGGGATGAATCTGTTTCAAATGAATTGCACAATACATGGAAAACGTATTGTAACATTTTTTTTTTGAGAATCAAACGTCAAGTGGCCATTCCACAATTTCAGCAAACTGAATTTCATCGATTTTGTGATGCATCACAAAACACATACGCAACGGTTTTATACGTACGTAGAACTAATTCTTTTAATCTAATTCAAGTAAATCTGTTATGTTCTAAAACTAAGCAGCTTCTTTGAACCAATTAATCATTCCTCGGTTAGAATTGTGTAGTGCTCTTTTACTTGCAAAACTTGTTGATAAGGTTTTCAAGTCTTTAACAATTAATGTTACTGTGTATTTTTGGTCAGATTTTTAAATAGTATTTTGACTTGATTTGACTTAATCCCAGCTGTTATATTCTATACATTTTTAAATTTTGGGCATAAGCCTCCTCTTTGCGCTTCCAACTTATTTTATATATTGCTTTTCGCATCTTGTCTTTAGGCGCTCTACGCTTCTTCATTCTGTTCTAGCTCGCCACTCCATGACCTTTCTACTCCCGTTTTCATCTTGACGTATGGAAAAGTGTCCTGTTCAACTTCATCTGAAATTACAGATTCGAGCTGTGATGTTTTGTACTTTAGTTTGTTGTCTAATATATTCGTTCTTCAATCTGTTTCTTCGTGTGACGCCTAGAAAGTATTTTTTCTTGGCCCACTGTGCAACTTCTGATTTATGCACTACTTCCTTAGTAAACGTTCAGGTTTTTGCTCCGTATGTTAAAATTGGGAGAATACATTTGTCACAGACTTTCGTTTTTAAGTATTGTGGGATGTTAGTTTTTAAAAATAGTGTTTGCTAGTTTTTCGTATCCTACCCATCCTAATCGTATTCTTCTGTCTATTTATTTTGCTTGTTCTTGTTTGTCGAGACTGAAACATTAAGCTAATATGTATTCTTCCACTTCTTGTCGTATTTTTCTTTCTATGTATATAGGATTGCTAGGTATGTTATATTTGGTCATACGTTTTGTTCTTTCAATATTCATACGTCCAATCGTTTTCGTCACCTCATTCAGGTGGTATAGCATTTCTGTTAGTTCTTTAGGAGTATGTGCCATTATGATATCATCGGTAAACCAAAATGAAATAGTTTTAGCTTGTCTCAAAACAAACTCTAAAAACTTGCAAACTTTTGTGAAAAACAGAACCGCTCAGATTTAATATATTTGTGACGTTTCTAAACGGAAATACGATCCATCAAAGTAAAATTCACCTAATGTAGTCTCGCGAGGGTGTTTTCCAAATCTGTTAGTTACTAATGATCTTTTGGTTATTTCTTTCTCTAAAGTATTGGCTATCTCAAACTCCTACACCAATTGAATTACCATAAACTAAAAAAGATTGTGCTTCTTTTGTTACTATAGAGGAACAAGACACTATTGTACTTTTTAAAAAATTTTGTCGTTTTTCTAAATGTTAAAGAGTAACGGCTTGGTGTCTACAATTTACTTCTAATTGTTGTTTTGTATCACATAAACAAATTTATAATTCTTTACAACTGTGTAAACTACACAAGAGTAACAAAATCTTAGTGCAATCTGCACGGTTACAAAACGAATCTTTGAAAGTAGGGCGCTTGCTTCAGAAAAGCAGTAGTATTAAATAAACTCTATTTATTGATGATGATTTTTTTAAAAGTCGAGGAGAGACTGAGAAACTCAACCTTATTTATGTCAAAAATCCTTGGCTACTAAATGGAAAACACGTTTTGGTTAAGTCATTGATAAAACGGGAGCATCAGGATCTTTGGTATGCCGGTTCTCAATTGTGCACGTGCGCCAAACCTATTGGTCTACTGAAGGAATTCAAACAGCTAAACGAACAGTAAGAACTGTTTTCGTTTTTAACCACATATTAGGCAAATCTTTTTTAAAGTCGTGTTATGCCGTCCTATCTCTTTAATACCACTGACGTTGATTTTGCTAGTCTCTTCTAGGTAAAAGATCGCAAGTGTCGCGGAGCAAAACTAACAAAAGGATATATGTTTATTTGTGTCTTTTGTCAGCAAAGCAATTTATATAGAGTTAGCAACGAAACTTAGCACTTCTTGGTATATTGTGTATCTACGTCATTTTGTGGCACGACGTGATAAACTTTGCTTAATTGTTTCTAACAATGGTACTAATTTTGTTGGCGCTCAAAGAATTATAAGTTTTTTTTACAAAGCTCTAGGTTTCAAATACAAGACCATTGTTCAAATATATAAATCCATTAGCAATTTATTCCACCTAAAGTTCCAAATGTCGAAGGAATTTGGGAGGCAAAAATAAAATGCGTCAAACGTCATTTAATTAAAGTTATAGGCGATACAAAACTCACATAGGAATAGTTAAATACCGTTTTAATCCAGATAGAGAGCACAGGAAACTCTACCTCTCATTGTCCAGTATTCCAAACGACATAAATCCCCTCACTCCTTTTCATTTCCTAATTGATTGACATATGTCGTACTTACCTGTTGGTAAAACAATTAATTCAATTTCTGCCATAGCTGCAAAATAAGTTTTTGGAAACGTTGGTCAAAGAAATATTTGTTTCATCTTCAGGAAAAGAAAACGTGGACTTTGCCAACTAGTAACCTACTACTTAAAGACAACAACAAACAGCCACACCTTTAAGTAATTCATTCGACATGTCGCTGGTAACAATATAAAATTGCTTAAAAAAAATTGTATTTTTTAATGAGCCAGTTATGAATAAATAGTCCGTTCATTCTGTTGAAGATGTTTTCTTTATTGTTTTGAGTTCTAAAAATCTATAATTTCCGCAGGCATCTTATAGAGATTTTAATGAGTTAAAAAAAACTATTACATTAGTAGTTTCTGCTTCCATCATGTTTTACTTAATTTAATCCTATTTACTGTTTATGTAAATATTAATAACTCTTAAAAGAATTTAACAACTGCTTTAACAGTCAAAACGTGTGACATTTTTGCAACTGAATAAGATTTATAAGGTTAACTATACTTTATTTAATAACTAGGAGGAGCGATTTAAATTTATGGCGCTTAATTCCTGCTATTCTATTGGCCAAATTACAACCCTTTTTACACAGCCGCAAACGTATTGTTTGTTTACTACGCTATTTTGCTTTTGTATCGTCTTATAATTTTTGTGCTATTTTTGTATTTTAAACCTCTGCGTTCTTGTATTTAATTAAAAAAGTTCTTCTAAGAACTCATAATTTTGTATTACGATATTTGATTATGGATTACGCAATGCCGAGTACCAGTGGAGTAGTTAAATCGCCACCAAAAAAGCGAAAACGACTAGACTTAAGCTACTTGTCTGTCGCAGAAAAGCAGTGCATCATTAATATGTATAAGCAAATTCTGAGTGAAGATGCAAATACAAAAACTGTTGTTATTGTATCTAAAATTTCCAAAGCAGCAGGTATGTTTTGTTGATGGTATAAATTGAATGTTCTAAATTGTAGATTCTTTATAGGCATTGCAAAATCAACTGTGTATCGTGTTTTAAAAGAATACAAAGGTACAGGAACTGTTGCAAGTCCTCAACATTCTGGTGGCCGACCTGCAGTACTCCAAACACTCGATGAGACAGTTAAAAAGAATATTCGAAGAATAGTACATGGATTCTTTTTTGAAAATGAAATCCCAACACTAGATAAGATTAGTAACGCATTAAAAAACAGGTCAAATTTGCCACAAATGTCTCGTTCATCATTATATACTATTCTAAAGCAGCTGAATTTCAAGTAAGTTTGATTGAAAACAACCATTCCGAAAAATGTTATTTTTTATATTTTAGATATCTGAAAAGAAGTCGTAAAAGCATTTTAGTAGAACGCAACGACATTATTAATTGGAGACGAAAATATTTAAGAACCATAAAGCAGTACAGAACAGCAAACAAACCTATATTTTACCTTAATGAAACTTGGTTAAATGAAGGTCACACAAAATAAAAAATATGGGTCGACGAAACTATCACAAGTAAGCGTCAAGGATTCATTGAAGGGTTAACTACGGGATTGAAGAATCCATCAAGAAAAGGAAGACGATTAATAATTTTACATGCAAGTTTCGAGCAGGGTTTTGTCGAAAACGCATTATTAGTTTTTGAAGGCAAGAAATCAGGAGATTACCACGAAGAAATGAACTCAGCAGTATTTGAGACATGGTTTTTTGAATTTCTAACAAAACTACCCCAAGGAGCTGTAATTGTAATAAACAATGCACCATACCATAGTCGAAGAGTGGAAAAAATTCCTACATCAGCATAAAAAAAAATGATATGAAAAATTGGTTACAATTAAAGAATATTGCATTTGAACCAGACATGGTTTAGTCGAAGCTATTGCAGCTAATTCGTGAACGCAAGTATCAACATAATTTGTATACAGTTGATGAAATGGCAAAGAAAGTTAACAAAACAGTGTTACGACTGCCACCATATCACTGTGAATTAAATCCGATAGAATTGATATGGGCTCAAGTGAAGAATGAGGTGGCAACTAAAAATAAATCTTTCAAGTTGTCTGAAGTAAAAATTCTTTTACAAGAAGCTTTATATAATGTGTCCAGTACTGATTGGAAAAATTGTGTAAAACATGTCATCAAAGAAGAAGAAAAAATGTGCAAGTTAGATGGAATAGTCGATAATTTAATAAAACCGCTGATAATATCTATTAATAATGACAGTGATACGACTTCAAATTCCAAATATGACAGTAGTTTGTAGGTTTTGGCTTACATTTTAATGCATTTAAAATTGTACGATTACTTATTCCGGGCGTTTGGGCGGTGTTGTGTTTATTTATGTTCATAGTACTTATTATTTGTAACACAAAATTTTGCAAGTCGTGTTATTTTACTACTCGTATTATGATTTACGTTAATAAACATGTTCTATATTTTACTATGATGAACTAATAGCGCTATAGCAACTTATTTTCAACCACAGAAATTTTTTAAACGTTTATCTCATCAAAATTATGGAAGCCTACTATTTTCAAATTTATCGTCTGAATTTATTTGGTTATTTATCTGGTGACTTTTAGCAGTGTAAATCAATCTTTTGCAATCGCTCCTTATAGTTTTTAAATAAGGTATAAAAGAAAGATTAATTTTACCAGATAATTCAACTATAAACAACAATTTTCGCTACTCTACATTTTGCATAATTTGTAATTATAATTAAAACAATTAAATTTTGTTGCTAATAAAACTCTTAACAATCCTTTGCAAAAAAAGTTTTCTTAGGTTTATGCAGGAATATTATTCCCTATTGGAGTTAGAAGTGTAACATAATGTTGATTACATGCTTTTAGTGTTTTAATGTCTGTTGCAAATTGAAAAGTATGTGCCCTAGTTAATGTGGTTACTATTTCACCGTTTTAATATTTCATAAAACGTAATTAGTTTGTACACACATAAATAAATTAATGCAATAAATTATTTAAAAATATAAAAAAAATTAATAAACACATATATTATTAGAAAATAGTTAAAAAGTTGTATGTTAAACAATTTTTTTGTTAAAAAAAAAGTTTATTAGTCTAGACTGTTTCCAACTTGATCACTAAAACTCAATAATCTTAAGTTTATTAACACAATATAAACAACAAAATACAATCATAAAAATCAACTGTAGTAATAAACATTAAAAATTGTATTAATAAAGCTAAAATTTCTAGAAAAAAGCGGGATTTTATTAAACCTTTTGTCGATTGTGTCAAATAATACCGTTTTATGTAGTGAATATATATATTAAAGATAGAACTGTAATTATTGTATTTTAAAGTACTTTTTTTGTTGTTTAAAGATGCAAGAAATGGATCAATATAATACAAAGAATATTCAAACTAGAATTAAGATAAGAAAAAAAACACTAGATAATAGTAATAACAAGACATGTAAAACGAAGATGCCTCCAATCGTGTCTTCTGTTCAATATTTATACTACATACCTGAAACAGGCGTTGGAAATGTGATATAAAACGCGTTCAGAAATGAGCATACAAATAAGAAATGAAACAATGAATTTTTTACTTTTTGCAAACGAAATAGTCTTGTTTGTGCAAAACCCAAAACCAAAACTTTGATCAATGGAGTTTGACAATAAATTTCCAGAAAATGGATATTTGTGCATTAGAAGAAAGACAAAGATTCTACTTATAGACGACCAAGAAGTAAAATACTATACAGATTTGAAATATCTAGATACAAATATCAACTTTAAAGACACGTGAAAAAAAATATCTCTACAAGAATAATAATAGTTAAAATGACCACAATATGTTAGAAACGGTGCAGAAATGTGGCCAAAAACAAGCTATATCAAAGAGAAATAACAAACGGTGTAACTCGACCTTATCAGAAGATGCCTGAGTGCAACGAAAAAATAAGAACAAAATAAAATCTAGAGAAGAATGGGAGTAGAACAACCAATCACCAAAACATTAGAGAATAACGCACCATAACGATACGAACACGTAAAAAAATGTTAGAATAATGTTTGCCAAAGAAAGTTGCTAAATGGTCAAATAAACGCAAAAGGAAAAAACTAAAAAGCAACTCTGGGATGGAAAACTTATATAAAAACAGAAAAAGGAATAAATGGCATCACATGTTCTTCTAAAATGTTTTTAAAGTAAAAATGTGCATTTATGAATCTCCCGCGTATCCAGAACATTATCAATCCACTAAAAATGGGATTCTTGGAGCGATATTGCAAGCAGCAAATCACTTTCCTGGTCTGCGCTAGACTCGTCTACGTCTATGTGATGAATTAAGAGCTACTTTTGTTTCATCTAAAAACAAAACTTACTTCCAGTCCTCAATGATTTAATTTACGTGTTCTTTTACAAAATGCAGTCTAGTAAGTCTATGTTCCCTAGTAAGCTGTGGTGCAACAGCTGGTTTTCTGCTCTTCAATCCTCTACTATTAGGCTGCTTCTGATGGTTCGTGCAGAAATAGCTACATTTCGAGCTGTTGCTAGGTGTCTGCTTAATTCTAAACTAGTAGAACTCCAGTTTCTCAAGGCAACATGCATGAAATATTGCTAATCTCTTGTATCTGTAGAATTTTTATGGTTTTGTCTTAGAGTTGTACAGTAACTTCTAAGTTCATTAAACCGTTTAACTGTTTGACTAATTGATTGTGTAACTCCTAGTAAATTAGCCATTTATCGGTGGCTAGGTTACTGTTAAGCAGAGTTGCCGCTTTAACTGCTTTACCTTCTCCTAAATTCCCTTGGCAATTCATTTTTTTATACTAAAAGGGCATTAGAAAAAGTGCTTCATTTGAGTAATTTTAAAAAATCATTTGCAAAACTAAGTTTTAAAATTTTACAAATTTGTTCTTTATATCTGTCAAACAATTACAATTGTTAATCAGTTGTTACGAGAGATGTCCACAATCATCTACTTAAAGTAAAATTAGTGATTTGAAATTTCGACAAATATTAAGTAATATTGAGAAGTTTTGCCGATGCGTTAATTTTGTTAAGGAGTATAATTCTTTTGACTTTTAGTTTGGTTCCGATTTGTTAGGTTTTGTTGTTCGCTAAAGCAAAATGTACAAATTAAGTTGTGTGAATGATATACAAATTAAATAAATTAAATCAGACCACATTTGTACTAGTTTTATTATTGTTATTCAAGAATGTGAAATTTTCAGGTAAATCACCATTGGTGCGGTCGTTGAGAAAGAGATCAATTTGATTTAGCTATATCTACTTTATATAAGTAGTAGAGTAGTAATAACGCACCAGGGGTCCTGATATTTTTGATATTGTACTTAAATAAACGCATACATCAAAAAAAGTACATCAAAATACAAATACGTTTCTTAAGAGCCACTTTTGAGCAACCGTTACAAAGTATACGTTTTTGAAAACGTATATGTTTGATTTTGTCCAAATAAACATGGCAACAGTGTAAAGCGTTTGTTTTGACAATTTTTTGAGTTTTTGACGGGTGATTAACTATTTATGTTTCAAATGTCGTCAATAAATACAAGCAGGCCACAATTGCTACATGAGCGCAATCGATGCAGTCAATTACGTCGGAAAATCTATGTTTCTCAAAAAAACTAACATTGATAATTACAACAAACATTACCAAAAAAAAATGTTATCTCTTGTTTTATTATGTTTGTTATGGTCAAAGTTTTTAGGAAAATGTACCTATTCTTAAAAAACATAGTTAAAAATTAACTTTAAAATACCAGGTTCCGTAAGAGCACTCACAACTTCTTTAAAGCACTGTGTGACACTAGTTTGCAATGTATCTACTTATATTGCCTTGGTAAGAACCAGTCACAAAAAAATTTAAAGCAATTAAAATCTAAAAATGTTAAAAACATGTTTTTTCAGCATTACTAGCAGTATACTAATTGTTCTTTGTATGCTCATGTTTTTATTTCGTCGTTGCGGAAGTATAAACGGTCTTAATGTCTGTACTAGATTTTCAAACAATTTTTCGATCCGACTAAACAATATTTATAACAAACTGCGTTCCATTTAACACTTCTACAAGATTTTTATCAATTTTCTGCTAGTTTTGCCGAATTTGATGCTCAGCACCTTCTAAATTAATTATCTCTTCTAAATGTAGCCAATTATCCATTTCTCAACTGTGCAATAAGAATATTATTTTTAATAATAATTACACGTGTGTTATGTGTACGACTTTGATACTGCGGCAAATGACATATTTACACCAAACCAATCTTAACTAAATTAATAATAATTGCTATCTACAAACTCTTTGACATGAAATAACAATAATACAACATCCAACGCATGTCAGCACGTTGAAAACGTATACGTTTATAGGTTTCGTAAACTTCAAGTCTCTTCTTAGTCTTATTATTACTAGTGATTCATGATGTTACTGCACAAACAAGACTATACAACAATCTTGGAAAACAATGTAACGAGACAAAATCTTATGTTGCACTATTAAATAAATTTAGAATAAATTCCATAAATTGCGCGTTATCTTATACTCATATATCTCACTAAGACAACGGACGCGACGATTCCAGTTTTAAAACGGATCAAGCAAAACAAAGAAAACATATAAAAACAATTGCACCGTCTAGAAATCTTTATCTTCTTTCTTTCCAAACGTCGTTTCTGGAAACACCTCGTAACGCTAAGGACGGGTTACATTTGACGTCTCCGAGCAGAGACTTAAAACCTCTAGTAGCTGTAAATAAATAACTAATTCTATTTGTAGACATTTGGGTTAGCGCTTGAGCATCCTGTACTAAAAATCAACAATCTCTAGACCCGTAGAAGTTACTCCAAAAATCGTATCTGAAACTGAGATGTGTTAGATGAATTAGTAGTATACGTTGATACACCAGCTGAAAGCATACCAATTAAATCCAACCGGTGACGAAAACGAATAGAGATCCCAATACATTTTCTACAAACCGGAGAACGTTTATTTAGTATGCCTACTTGTCCCAGTATTCAAGTGTCAGCTCAGAACTCATCTCCAAACCCGTTACTAGACGCACCGATACAAATTTCCAAAGCTTGAATAGCCGCACCAACCGCGCAAGTATGTAATTGGATACAAATATGGAAAATCAAATTTAACGGCCATACCGACCCCGTCTCATTTCTTGAACGCTGCATACGGCGTATGATGTCTATGATTTAGTGATGCTACAAGCTCTCTCGATTGTATTAAAAAAACAACGTACTTCTGTAGTATCGCAAAAACAAAGACACCTCCCAAGTAGCATCAAAGTGAGAATAACTTATACTGCCACTTCAGTTTAGTGATTATTACGTATTTAACACTTTTTATGCAACTTCATAGTAACTATAACTTTATTCTATTGATTTATAGTGGAAACTACGTGGATACATCCTTTCTTAACACCTTTGTAGTTCTGTAGCTTTGTGGTGAAAAGTAAAGTTTTTCCAACGTTATTTTCACTAAGTAAAATTACTTATAAGTTTTTTTAACTTTGTAGTGGCAAATTAAAGTGGCGACCACTAAATCGAATCACTAAAATCTTACTTTAAAGTAATAACCACTTTAAAGTGGCTATTAAAGTTTTGGCCACGTTTTGGAAACTTAAAATATACCTAAAAGGTGCACTCTAGAGTGGTATGTTGTCGTTGTTGTAACGTTTTAGCCACTTCCATAAGTGATTTTCACGACACATTTTAGATTAAAGCCACTACATAGTGACATTTATTTCTGAAATCCACTTTTAAGTTACTGTAACTAAATAGTGGCCTATTTTCTACAATGCAAATCGACTCGGTATAAATAAAAATACACTGCTAGTATTTAAATCTGTCTAACCTAAAATTGCTTTCCAGGAAGACATCAAAAGTTTAACCCGTAAAGTGAAGTTAGTTATTAGGAATCTGACATTTAATAACACATAATCCATAATGTGAAAATGATTTAGAACAATTACAAATGTATAAGCTGCATAACAATATTATTAAGAGTGTTCAAAATAATTGATTGTAATTATACGTTATGAAATGAAGTTGATAATAAAATATAAATTAGTTAGGTTATGTATCCAACTGCATTATGAAGATGAACGTAAAAGCATGTAAATTTTGTTGAGTGGCCGTTCAACAAAATTCACGTGGTCGCCACCAATGCTGCCACTTTTAAAAATCACTTTTAAGTGTTCTGAAATTTGATTGGATGTTTCTTAGTTCTCTTGGCCACTTATTGAGTGGAAGTAACTCCAAAGTGGCTATCCTTAGTTTTTGCCACTTAACAGTTACTTTATTTCTAAGTAGCCATATTTATGAACAATCTCTATGCCGCCATTAACAAAAATTTGCCAATTATTCTAAATATATGAAATTTATAAGTAACAACACATTGAATGTAAGAAATTAATGAATTATAATTAAATTTATAATGTAAATACTAATAAAATGTGTTTTAGATTGTATAGTTATTTAATTTTTATTTTATATTTAGGACCTTTTAATTTTGTTTTTCTAAAAAAATGAAAATTTTGTTGGCGCATGGTTATATTTCAAACTGTAACCTCTACATTTAACAGTAAACTTGCATTTGTTGCAATTTTGCTGTTAGCAAATGTTGTACAAATTCAATAATAAACATGTAGTTCATAGAAACTTAAAACAGTTTGATCGAAGTAAACCTTGTCCATTTGTAAAATAAAGAAGGGATGTAGATGAGAAAGTAAACAACATTTAAAAATGGGACAGAGATATAAACACATTAAAGCAGTTACTAAAATACTCAGGGCCACTAATGGTCACCACGCCGCCACTTGGCAACGACGTGGATTTTACCTGGCTGTAATGTTATTTTATAAGTGATAAAATGGTTGTAATCACGTAACGGCCACCCAATATTTGTTCCCCATTTTGGTGGTAGCCACGGTATAGAACTGTTCCTGTAACGTGGTAGTGACTAGTGGCACGCCACTCTACAGTTCCTACGACTGTGGCTGCCACGTCGCAATCACCAAAAATGCTAGTTGGGCTGAACAATTTGGAAAGATTTTGTAATCCGTTTTGTATTAAATTTTGTAGGCCCGCCACGCCAACAACAGCTAGAAGACGCGATATTAAACCAATTTAAAAAAAAAACTAAAAGAACAATTGAGTACATTAATGCGGTAAAAACTCTCTTGCGACGCTATGACCAGATATCTACATCCGTTTAATTAGAAGTAATCTATGAGAATTTACAGAACGCATACGAATTGTATATTAAAGGCAGAGTTTTTTTACATCTAGAATAGTTGGAAAAGCTCATTCGTGATCTCGAGGCAATACCTGCACACAAACTAACAAAATACCTGAACAACTGTAGTACCCTTAGAAATCGCAGCTATCGGTGCAATTTAAAATTTGTATCGACTAACCGTCCCCGACAAGGACCTATACTATAAAAGCCTCTACCAATACCAGCAGCCGTTCAAAGCCCGAGAAATCACCCAAAGTGAACCGCCAGTTAAACAAAAAAAATCATTCTTATTTTCAGGAAAGACACAATCGATAAACAAGCGCCACTACATTAGCCTGACGGTGCAAAAACTCGTCGCTAAAGATTCTCAACCGCAAAAAAGAAAAGAAACCAAATAGAGTACGACTGGCCAACGGTACCATATCCGAAACTAGCGGAAATTATGTGGTTCCAAGTAAAATAGGTTTGTAAACTTTTTCCTTGAGTTGTCAGTCTTCAGCAAACCTTACCGATCTTTTTTCTGAATTTCTTGTGTTTATACTATGCAGTACTAAAAGTGACCAATAGTATTTTAGTCTTTAACACCGGGCAAATTAAATGCAAAATTTAGATCAACTCCGGCCTGAAAAAAGGATGCAGCGTATCAGTACAAAAGCCGGCAGTCATAAAAAAAAACCAAATAGGTTTATTAAATTCAGCATCTAGTCGTGTAAGCAAAATAACCCACCCGTTCATTTTAACAAAGAAGATAAACTCTCCGCCGAAACCCGTACCGCCGCACCGAAAAATATCTAGGCTTTAAAGAAGCCAAACCTTGCACCACCGAAACCCGACCTAGCAGCTTATCTGGTTTCCCGGCTATAGAAACAAACCGAATCGACGTTTTTCCCGGTAACTACATCTTGAGGAACGTCATCATCTATGTTGTTTCAGGATACCCCGACCACAACTCCGGCTACTCTTGCTTCACCGGCCAAAAATAAACTTCCCCAGCTGGCTACCCTAAGTACCGGTCGTCCTCACCGCGTTGTCCGTGTGCTCTATAAGGGGTGATGATATGTAACAAGACAAAATTCCATGTTGCAATTTTAAACAAATTTAGAACAAAATCCATAAATTGCGCGTGAACTTCACCCTACACTTATATATTCCGGGCTACAACTACCGACCAATATCTTTTTTATCATAGATTTATAAGATATTCACGAAAATACTTACAAACAGATTTATAACAAAACTGGACCAATATCAGCCAGTAAAGCAAGATAAATTAAAAAAAAATAACACATGTGATCACCTGTTGACAAGGAGCGTCTTAACATAAAAAACAATAAAATGCATAGCGTTTGTCGATTTCTAGAAGACGTTTGATACTCTAACTCAGGGCAATAATGAAATCAGTGGCAAATTTAACAATTTAACAGTAACACAAAACCTATCAATATCAAAATCAAACGAGGCATAAGGCAATGTGTTACTTTATCACTACATTAGTTTACTTTAGCCCTTAAGATATATTTAAACAATAATATTGGGAAATAAAAGTATACTGATAGACGGTAAACGACGGTAAAGTCTCTTATATCACCATCAGAAACAACGAAAAGAAAACGTATCAAACTGCATCTATTTCAGTCACACGACATCCCTGAACAAAAAAAATTAGACATTGCAAATTAACCGTCGAAAAAAGTTAGCATAAGTAGCATTTAGTAAACTACACAATGCTCTATCAAGCAAGAACATCCCGTACTCGTGTCACGCCAGTCCTGACGTATGGTGCTCAAATTTGCATAATAATCAAAAAATCAATAAAACGACATAAAACTCTCACCATAAAACATATTAAAGATATTTTGCTTGACGAAGAACTTAGACCCAGTTCGAAAGCTTGCATTTAAATTGTTCTAAATAAATACACCTATTACTCTAAAAATATATTTAATCAATAAAATGCTCCAAACAACGCATTGGATTTGAATATCTTTAATACAACCAAAAAGGAACGAATACATAAGAAGCATAACTAAAATAAAAGATGTAAGTAAAATAATAGCCGAACCTAAATAACGCTTTGTAAGCCATGTAACCGGATGTCGGAAGCAAAGGTAGCACTACAATGAAGACAATACCAAAAACAAAATCCAGCAGACGACTGCTTAAATGTTGCAAAAAACATATAAAACTTACAGCGTGTTTATCATAGATGAAAAACGCGCACATAAAAACAAATGAGAGAAGCCAAAAATTAGCCAAATGAGGGCTAAAAAATTAGGCACTAAGTCACCAAACACAATTAATTTTGTTAATAACAAATGAAAACCAGTCTTGTAACATTTTAACATATTCATCGTTATTTAAGCTTAGTTTCAAATAAAAGAAAATTAAAATATAATTTACATGATTGATTATAACTTTCACTATTATTTACCAAGTACCTAACTTAATAATGTTACTATTGATTAACACTGACGCTGACTTAAAGCTTATGATAGTTATCAAACACAACTAATAAAAAACATTTTTAATACTAAAATAACACAGAACTCTGGAACACGCAAAAAAGATTTCAAGGAAACAGAGGCACAATTGGGTTTATTCCATGCTTTGATTATATCCACTACAACGTGCCACGAAAGCTTGGCTTGTTGTAATTCATCCAGAATGAAAGAATATAATAAAAGTGTAACCCTTTGAAACTTAAGTAGTACCTTAAAAAATTTTTTTTTATTTTATTTCTATTTTATTTCTTGCTGACTAATTTTTTTATTCAATGTTCTTTCTTGTTTTGTTAAAATCTTGTCAAATTAAAACTTTATTTTTTTTGTTTAAATGTTTTCAAATTTGTTGTTGGCGTTTTAGTTGGCACTAGCAATGAGCATCGCCTATACAAAAAAAATCTTCTACTCTTGCATTTTAAGCATTGAAGTGCAGTTTAAGTTTTTCGGAAATCTTACTAAAAGCAAAGCACATACTTTTGCTATAAGTATTCATATACTTTGTTGCATTCGACATGATTATCATAGATGGAATATATTTAAATTTAAGTTAAGTATTTTTTGCTATACTCTGATTCTTAATTGTCAAGTTTGACTGACACTTGAAGATACTAAAAGACCAATATTTCAATTCTTAAAAAAACATAGAAAGGCTAAGATAAAAGTCGTATTGAAATAGCTGGTCGTGTCGCTAAAAACAAGAACAACTGGAATAGTCCAGTCATTTTAGGAAAATTATCTTAAAAAACTATTAGAAGCATGAGACTTCGTACATATATAGTTTTTAGCTACCCGAAAAACATACTAAAACTCGTCGAAACAAAAACTTGTGCTACTGCCGCCATCTTAAAAAATAGCACCCAAAATACAGTTTTTCATCATTTTCTCCAAAACCGTATTTTTATTTCAAACAGAAAATGCTCAGTATAAAGTTTTGTAAAATTTTTGTTTTTTCGTATAACCAATTGGTAACGCTGAATTTCGGGTTAAACATTTGGAAAACATGCGATTCCATAGTTCAGTTTTTTTTATGTTGCAATTTCTAGTAAAATCTTTCACATAAAATAGGTAGGACTAAAATAAATAAATAAAAGATAGTTTTTTATAGTGAATTAGAGGTATTGAGTTTACGCTAAGGTTAATTTTTTTCTTAGTATCTCGGACGAGAGGAGGAGAAGCTAATATTGCATTAGCTGGCGTTACACATTTGATTCCACCAAGTATATGAATTGATCCATGTCCATCTATCGTTCGAGTGTTCACGTCAACATTTTCAAAAACAAATTGTATGAAGGCATATTCTTTTATTTCTGGTTGTGAATTGTCATTTGCTGCATTTAAGTACGCTATTGTTTCATTATAGGAAGTACAGATGGACATTGAATGTAGTAGATTAACTAGATGCCTTGAGCCATACTTAGAATGTAATTGTACTAAAAGGGATAATTGAAGAAGTGACAAAAATGACTTTGGACGACAAGATGACAGAATGGTTAATGGTAGTAACAGATCTAGACTTATCAACTTGTTACGTACGAAATTTTCATTACGGACGACTCTGTATATTGAATTGAAATTAGATTCCGGTTTTGACGCCCTCTACCGATTCTTGCTCGCGACTGTCATTTTTAGGACAAACTTGCGAAGCTGTCGATTGTCTAAAATGGTCGGTGCGTCTTAAGTAATTTCTTCCAATACCATTCGGAATAATGGAAATCAAATTGTAATTACATTAAGTGCATAAAATATTTGAGTCGTCACAGGGTAAGATAATTGTTGTCGTTTTGTTAAAATTAGTTTGTAATTCTTTCTTCCTGAAACAGCCATTTTTTATCCGCTTCGAGCACATGTACGTTTTCAATAAAGGAATGGTGAATAGTAATTCTTACTAAGAAATAACGTTACCGCACACATACGCTTTTGGAAGGCGTTTTCTACGCCACGAAAACGAGGTCTCGATAAGCCTTACCGTGGGAGATGTTACTACCTGTGTATTAGTCGATTGTGTTATCAGCCACCTGTTCTAAATTACTACTTACGTTATTCGATGCACTGGGGTCCTATATAATGTTAAATACATACGTCGATTGTGTTATCAGCCACCTGTTCTGATTTGCTACGTACAGTATTCGATGCACGGGGTTTTTATACAATACTTAATGAATTATTAATACTAATTGTTTTAGCTTAATATTCTTTGTGAGTTGGTATGTGACACGATTTGCGGTTAAATAATTATTACAGGCCACTGGAGGGAGAAAACGTTTTCTTCACGATAGTAGAAACTAGACTTCGGGTGAGTTGATTTAATTGATTTTTTTGTATATCGTTGTCACGAAAATTACTCACAGAATTTTGATCCATATTAACGATCGCAGATATATGTATTGCTTATCTACCAATAAGGTAACTGTAATCATTCATTTTACTGTATCGCATACTGTGTGTGGGTGAAGAATATTTACTTCAACTTACTTTAAAGGTGTATTGTGTGTTGCCGATACTGCGGGCATTCACGTACTAAATCTTCTATAAAATCCTGTAAACCGTTTGTGTTTCGAAATCAAAGTTTGCTACACTTGTTAATGCTTATTATTAGTTCTAGTATTTATGAATTGAAAATTTAATGTATAGCGGTTAATCTGCTACTCTACTAAGTTAAAGCTGTGATATTTGTTAATTATATTTAAAAATCTTCCATGTACGGATGAATGTAGAAAGTTCATATATTCTTGTTATTGCTTGCCATTCACATCTTAAAGTGATTAAAATCGTTAAGCTCTCTTGTTAATTTTCTCTCTCCTGTGGTTATTGTTATCGACTAACTACTTTGGGCTACTCGAACAGCCGAGTATAAGGAGTACGAACCTTTAATTGGGTTACAAGTTTGGACCGTCTGTCGTGAGCGAGACAGAAGTGTCACTTTGTATCAGCTCTGGCGCCCTTAAGCATACTTCCTGTAAACCTCCCCTACTTCCGACTATATGAGTTGACCGTGCAAGGTTCGTAAAACCAAAAGCTTGTAACAAACTCCTTTTTTTCTTCGCCTTAGCCTTAGCGACTGTTGAGGTGGAGGCCTTAGAGACAAAAACCAAGATAAACAAGATTGATGACTAATGGTAAAGTAGTTTGTCCTCCTGTTGTCAAGTTGAAGTTAGTTCTAGTTTTTTATCTTCTTTAGGAGGGGCAATAAAAACCACTCTAAACTGTTTTTATGGCTACGTTTCGTGCCTCTAGTGTGCACTTCTTCAGGCCACTGAAAATTTATTTACGGTAAGTGAACAACATTACACAACGTATATAACAACTAACTGAATTTGTTAACAGGTACAGCATACAACAAAAAACTTACAAGAAAAGGTTACGAGTGGTGGTAGTCCACTGGTCCAACAAGCATACCGTCTAATAACTTACTTAATCTAGTTAACATGAAATTAAGTCAATGATTAAAATAATTTAAATATATATACAAAGAAAACAACGGACATTAAAGTTAAACAAACAATATACACTGAATGCAAATTCAAAAATAATTGTAAATATGATAATGCTAATAGATAAAAATGACCATGAAATCGCATACAACTATAAAGATTATCTTGCAATTTTTGAAATTAAATTATTGTAAATATTACTTAAATTGTTGGTGTCGTTATTGAAATTAATGTTGTTTTTATATATGTTGATGTATATCATTTCCGAGACTAAGCTTTTTTTGAAATTATTTTCAACATCTAAAATTGTAGGATTGTTGAAATCGAAGGTATGACCAGTGTTAATGTGATGGACTGCTAATGCTGTGTCTACTTTTTTTGTTTTACAATCATAACGATGGTTATTAATCCGATTTTTTACTTTTTGTTTGGTTTGGCCGATATAACATACATTGCAATTGGTACAGTCTAGTTTGTATATTACATCGTGCTTTTCGATTGTGTTTGTTTTGTCTTTAGTTTTGCTGTACAGTGTATTATAGATGGTGTTATTATTGTATATTGCTATTTTGATGTTATTTGTTTTTAAAATCGGAATGATTCTATTTGTTAAATTTGGGACATTAATTATTTTCATGTAAGTGATGTTAGTATTAAGGTTAGTGGTAGGATTGGTGTTAGGGGTCGTATTAAGATTAGTTGTAGGTAGGTTAGTTGGTGGCGGGATCACGATAGTTATGTTAGTATTAGAAAGTATTTTGTTTAATATATTTTTTGGATAGTTATTCTTCCCTAATATGTTATTTAAGATGTTAAGGTTTTCTTTGTGAAATTGAGGGCTACTCAAATTTATAATTTTATTTTTCATGGCCTTGATGACATTAATTTTTTGATGGTGTGGGTGTCTCGATAAAAAGTTAATTGTTCTATTAGAGGCAATTGGTTTAGTATACCATTCTGTGACTAACATATTAGGGTTAACATCCTTACTGAGTCTAACATCTAGAAATGGTAATGAACCCTCTTTTTCAATTTCAACCGTGAATTTTAGATGTTGATTGTAACTGTTAAAAATATTTAAAGTGTTTTCAATTTCTGTGTCGGGAATGCATGTAATGATATCGTCAACATAACATAACAAAAAGGTCGGTGTAAATGTCATTTTGTTTTTTACATAATTAAGCAAATCATGCATTGCAAGACTGGCTAGTATAGGTGATGCTGGGTTGCCCATTGCAGTGCCAAATTTTTGAACATACATTCTGTCATTGTACGTAAAATAACTAGAATCAAATAAGAACTCAATAATAATTTCACAAAGAAAACCTTAACATCTTAAATAACATATTAAGGAAGAATAACTATCCAAAAAATATATTAAACAAAATACTTTCTAATACTAACATAACTATCGCGATCCCGCCACCAACTAACCTACCTACAACTAATCTTAATACGACCCCTAACACCAATCCTACCACTAACCTTAATACTAACATCACTTACATGAAAATAATTAATGTCCCAAATTTAACAAATAGAATCATTCCGATTTTAAAAACAAATAACATCAAAATAGCAATATACAATAATAACACCATCTATAATACACTGTACAGCAAAACTAAAGACAAAACAAACACAATAGAAAAGCACGATGTAATATAAAAACTAGACTGTACCAATTGCAATGTATGTTATATCGGCCAAACCAAACAAAAAGTAAAAAATCGGATTAATAACCATCGTTATGATTGTAAAACAAAAAAAGCAGACACAGCATTAGCAGTCCATCACATTAACACTGGACATACCTTCGATTTCAACAATCCTACAATTTTAGATGTTGAAAATAATTTCAAAAAAAGGTTAGTCTCGGAAATGATATACATCAACATATATAAAAACAACATTAATTTCAATAACGACACCAACAATTTAAGTAATATTTACAATAATTTAATTTCAAAAATTGCAAGATAAGCTTTATAGTTGTATGCGATTTCATGGTCATTTCTATCTATTAGCCTTATCATATTTACAATTATTTTTGAAATACATTCAGTGTATATTGTTTGTTTAACTTTAATGTCCGTCGTTTTTCTTTGTATATATATTTAAATTCTTTTAATCATTGACTTAACTTCATGTTAACTAGATTAAGTAAGTTATTAGACGGTATGCTTGTTGGACCAGTGGACTACCACCACTCGTAACCTTTTCTTGTAAGTTTTTTGTTGTATGCTGTACCTGTTAACAAATTCAGTTAGTTGTTATATACGTTGTGTAATGTTGTTCACTTACCGTAAATAAATTTTCAGTGGCCTGAAGAAGTGCACACTAGAGGCACGAAACGTAGCCATAAAAACAGTTTAGAGTGGTTTTTATTGCCCCTCCTAAAGAAGATAAAAAACTAGAACTAACTATAAGATTGATGACTTGAAGACAGCTAGATTAACCTGTATCAAGTAGCACAACACCGAAAAAATTAAAAAAGCATAGAAGAAGCTTCATTCAACAAATGGAGAATGGCTTACAAATTTGGCAAACCACAAAAAATATTGGATAATGGAATTAACAATTTTTTACAAACTCCCAAAAACAACGGCTGATTTTTGTTGTTTCAGTTTCATACTTCATAGCCTAATGATTTTTAAATCAAAACTTAAAAAAAAGAGTGCTATGATGAAATGATAAAATTTTTTTAAAATAGTTTAATGAAAGTTATCTTAACTTAAACCCCAATTCAATAGAAACAATTTAAGCTTTGGTAAGAAAATATGTAACTGTTTTAAAATTATTTTTTAATTTAAATTATTTGTAGTCTTAAACTTGGTCATTGAAAAACTTAATAATGTTACAGTAAAAGAGAGAAACAGTGAGAAACTATTTGTTTTAATAATGATGCACACAAATTTGCCATTCGAATAAAAAACGATAACAAAAAATCTGATTTTTTTCCGGATAGCAATAAAGAATTTGTGATTGAAGAAAAAAAAGATTTCACTGATTAAATAATAATTTCAACAATATACAGAAAATTGACACAAAGCACCTACTTAAAGCTGATGATATTAAAATAATACTTTTTAGTAAAAATATTTATTACTTATTTGTTTATAAATGTTTTTTATATAATTCAAATTTAATTGTAAATTATATTAATAAATTTCTACAAAATAGTTCAAAACTGTAAAATAAGATTGCTAATATTACATTATAAAATAAATGTATTTTCGATTTATTGGTTTTGGTACACAATTTTGTAATAAACTTAGCTATAAAAAGTTAAAATTGTTTTCCAAATCGTAAATACACAAAATTTAAAGTTGATGCATGATCAAATTTTTGAAGTAACTTTAGATTTGGCGTTTGTTACGCAACAAATGTATGTAACGAAATACACCAATTAGTAACGTCAATATGTTCATAGAAAAACCAAAAGGATCTAATTAAATTAAGCAATAACTATTTTTTTAGACAGCAAATTAAAAAATTGATTAAATTGATAAAATTTTGAAAATATGTCTATTACCAAAAGTTAGCTAAAATAGATTAATTCGTGCTTCACATTTAACCTCAAACGTATCTCACTGTTCCGATCTTACTATTTCATAACTGAATTAGCAATGTCAGTTACCATGTTTAATAACTACATCTTCAAAAATTGTTCTTAAATATATTTATCATTAAGCTTCAAACTTATCTTATTATTTATACGTAAAACAAATCTTTATATACTTAACACAAAAAGAATTTAATTAACGAAAAATTAAATTTAATTATGTTCTTTGTAAATAGCTTTCCTTCAAGAGTTTTATAATCAAATTATATTACGTACTTAAATCGCATAAAATATTAATCGGATTCTTTGTGATTAAACTCAAACAATAATAAGAATAATAAAACTATATTTTGTAGAAATTTGTATGTAAATCATTTTAATTTCTTTATACAGTATATTCCGTTAAAAAAAACTATTAAAAAATATAGTAAATTTATTTAATTATCGTAATTTGTCTTATATTTTATAAATTGCAACAATATATAAAATTATTATATTTTTATTTATATTCAGTGTGTCCGAAAAGTATGGAATATATTATACAGGTAGATAAATATGCACTTTACACGAAAAAGTTGTAAATAAAAGTTGTTTATCACTTAGTTATCTACCACCTGGGAGATATCAATTTAAATTTTTGCTGTAAACAAAATTGCAACGAATAACAATTACATTTTTTTAAATGGCAAGGCACGTCTTTATTATACTCATTTGATAGAGTCTTTTTTTCTCTTTTCAACCATATGAAACTTGAATACCTTTACATCAAAAAATTTTCAAGAAAAACAAGGACATGTCTAACAAATTTATTTTACTGAGCAGTATTAATCAGGTACGTAATATGTAGCATTGAAACAATTGAATGCACTTTAGAACACTGTCACACTTTGCTATCTTTTAGTGCTTGAAATATGGCTCAATTATCTGAGAAACATAGAATTGAAATTTTAATGATTCTGGGATATGGAGATAGAAGAAAAACCCAAGACGAAGTATGTAATTTATTTAATAACTTGCATCCAGAATGAAACATTTCGCAGTTCACGGTAAGCAAAATTTGGCGGAAATTTCAAGAGACAGGTTCGGTGAAAGATGCGAGTAGAACTGGTAGACCTTTGTCATTAAGTAATGTGGAACGAGAAAATGTGTTCTTGTCTGTTGAGGAAAATCCACAAATTTCTGTTCGGCAAATTGCTAGAGACCATAATTTGAATAAATCGGCTGTACATGACGTTTTAAAAAAAGAAAAATTTCATCCTTATAAAGATTGTGTAGTTCAAGAATTATTTGAAGACGATTTGGACAGAAGGCTGGAGTTTTGTAAAACAATAACAAACAAACTTGAACGAAATGCACATTTTCATAAAAATATCCTTTTTACTGATGAGGCCACGTTTTGTTTAAACGGCACAATTAACAAACAAAACACACGTTACTGGTCTTCACAAAATCCTCACTGGTATCTAGAAGGACACACCCAGTACCAGCAGAAAGTCAACGTCTGGGTAGGAATGATTGGAAGTAAAATTTTGAGGCCATATTTTTTTGAAGGTAGTTTAACGGCGAATATTTATCTCGATTTCTTAAGATTTGAGTTAGTTCCTGCTTTGGCCGAGTTATTTCCACATGAAGAAGATCCAGATATACCTCATAACAGAATATGGCTTCAACAAGACGGGGCACCTCCACATTTTGGAATTAATGTCCGCCACTTACTTAATAATACTTTTCAAAATACATGGATAGGCAGAAGAGGTACGATAGAATGGCCTGCTCGCTCGTCGGATTTAAATCCACTAGATTTTTTTCTTTGGGGCTATATTAAAAGCAAAATTTATGTAAATAGACCTGATAATGTTGAAGATTTGAAAAATCGCAGTAGAGTTGAGGTAAGAGCTATAACTCGAGATATGATTTCAAAAGCAATCGATGGTTTTAAAAATCGAATTTACCACTGTCAAATTATGAATGGTTTACATTTTGAACATTTATTGTAAGTTTAGTTTAAATACATTTTTTTGTTATAACAATTTTATGTAAAGATATTTAAAGTTTAATATTTTCTATTGTGACAGTGCATACAATTAATTCAATACTACATATTACGTAACTGATGAATACTGATCAGTAAAATAAATTTGTTAGACATGTCCTTGTTTTTCTTGAAAATTTTTTGATGTAAAGATATTCAAGTTTCATGAGCATAATAAAGACGTGCCTTGCCATTTAAAAAAATGTAAGTGTTATTCGTTGCGATTTTGTTTACAGCAAAAATTTAAATTGATATCTCTCAGGTGGTAGATAACTAAGTGATAAACAACTTTTATTTACAACTTTTTCGTGTAAAGTGCATATTTATCGACCTGTATAATATATTCCATACTTTTCGGACACACTGTATAATAAATTTCATTGTTGATTGTATAACAAAAATTACATTTATAAATGTTGCTTTTGTTGTGATTTACACTTACACTAATCAAAATATTACATTAAAAATATTAAAAGTGTATTTAAACTTTTTAAATGTTTTGCAAGTAAATCAATTAACGATCTTTATAGATAAAACTTAAAAGTACGACATGAAAAAGTTTTTGATATAAGCTTTTGATTTTTGTACCTACGTGCGTGTATGCGTGTCGTTTTTTCTTTAAATTGCGTAATCAAGCATAAATGACTATAAAAAGGACAATTGCAGTATTTCAACGGAAATCTATTAAAAAAATATAGCGAGTACAACATATGTGTTTGAATACATGCCATTTTAGTTAACATCAAGTTATTTACTATTTTATTTTTTTAATACATTGATTTTAAGTAATAAGTTTCAAAAACATCATTTACATACAAGATTTTGCTTTTACAGACAGTAATTATATTTATGCCAAAGCATGAATCGTTACAATGCTAATATGTAAATGTTTTTTTTAGAAAATGCAATGCAATTATTATCTACCTAAAACTAAATTGTTTACAACAAAAGTATAGAGTATTATATTGACAGTAATGTTATTATATAACTAATACTATTCATTCAAATTTACTAATATGTAGTTCGCTAGTTCATGTTGAAAAGTTTTTTTCTATATTTATTTCAATACTGATGGATTAAGTAGTATTTTATTTACTTGTAACACTTCTTGAACATTAAAGTTTTTGCACATAGGTAAAAATCATGTTTATAATTGTCAAATTATGTGAGTCCGTCTTTTGAAAAACGTTTTCCATTTTAAATGTATAATAGAATAACTAAACATTATTAGCTTTACTAAAATTATATAAATCACAAGACAAAAACCAACACATAATACAGAAAAACACAACGATACGCAACAATGGATAATCGCAAAATGATTCTCATAAAAATGTAACTCGACCTAACCATTTTTGTGTATTCTGCATAGTACGTCAGAGATCATTTGCGCATTTAAATAAAAATTGATATTTCTTTTGCGTTTTTTTATAGGATAAATTTGTTAATTTCTGTAAAACTAAAAATGTGATTATGAGATTATTCTTAAGTATTTTACAATGTTTAAACTTCATACAGTTCAAAAAGTTGATCAATGTTAATAAATGCTGACTTTTTTGAGTTAATTTGAACGTGTTATTGCAAATTGAGTAATTCTGATTGGATGACTCAACTTTTCAAACATGCAAATTTCAGTGATTATTGTAAAGGTTCTAAACAACAGCTTAAAACCCTTATAATCATAATTGCATAAGCAAAAGTTCGATAAATTGTTGTTGACGTTTATTTTTCAAGAAAGAGAACTGCAAAAATACTAGTAGTGAGGTTACAAATTAGGTGCTTTGATTTGATTTATTGATATAATTTATTCTTAAACCTAATACCTTAATCTTAGATTTAAAAAATATATTTACATTTAATTATAATAAAAATTACCACTAAGTACCAACATTTGCAAACATAACCTAAAATATTTAATTTAAAAACTAAACCTTTTTACTCTATACGTACCGTCAAAACTAATGCAATAGCATTCACCTAATTCTAATTTTTTTTAAATTCTATAGTTTTTGTGCACACAATATTTGTATAAATCTCCTAAATTATGCGAGACATACTTTCAATTAAGTTACAAATCACATTCTGGTCGATATTATTCTACTCTCGCAATAACAACTATCTGAGCTCCCGATCAGCTTTAGAAGCTGGTGTATGTATTCAAATATGTCGTCCTAACTAATTCCAGACATGTTTGATTGGATTTGTGTCCAGACTGACGGCTGGCTTAATTTCTACATCATCCATATCTTCTGGCATGATCATCTAGAACTAGAACCGTAATGTATCTGTGAGATGTCAGAAAACAAAACTGCATAAAAGTACTCTGCTATAATCTTTCTTATTCCATGCCCTATAATTTTGTTCTAATGATAATATAAAAGTATACAAAGTACACTGGCAGTTTGAAAGCTCTTACCAACAATTCTTGCAATTTTACGGTGTCTCTGGTCATCTTGTACTTTGTTATATTAACAAGAATAAAAGACAATATGTATTGTTAGATGAATACTACAAACACTACACCGTGTGACCAAGGAACAGATCTCAGATTGACAAACAATACCAGGTTACAAATCTCACAAATAACACTTCTAAAAATATGTTATAAGACACCTACTATAATCTACAATTTAATTTCAGATTTTAGAGAAAGTTCAAAAATAATTAAAACAAAAAATAAGATAAAAAAGAAATGTTAAAAAAAGTCCAAGAAGCTAAGCTAATTGCAAAAAAATGTTAACAATAGGAGAGAGGAGAAACCATCAAATTTTGTTTAGTCGCATTGTCAACCGTACATGAAATAAGCTGTTTGGTAGTTCCTAAACAAAAACTACATCCCCCACTTTTAATACAAGTTTGTGTTGCCACAATTTTCGTCGTTGAGTAAAAGCATGTAAATATTCTGCAAACCATCAACGCCATCTATAATGCTGTTCAGACAACGCCAGCGTTGTTTAAAAGTTAATATATTAGACCGTAGTGAAGTAGAAAAAACACCAGTAAAATTACTTATACTTAAATAGCTTGCAATTACATAAAAAAGCACACAACAGACAAATATTTTGTAAATAGTAAGAGCAACGATGCCAATTTGGCGATATGCTTAAAAAACGCCAAACCGACTTAATAGCTGCTTTCCAAAAATTACAAAAATGAAGAGCATAAGAAGGATTAAAGCTCTATTGAATACTACATAATAAGAAACGTCAATAAAAAGTTGAGAGCAAAGCAGAGTTAACACGCTTTCAGCCCATCTTAACAAAATCTTCTTTATCAATAAACAAAAACAGCTGTTCTAGTAGAAAAAAGTGAATTTCCAAAATTGTAGTTGAGGAAGTGTTAAAACAATCGACCAAAAAAAATTAAGCCTATAAGAAAATTTTTGTTTGTTGATACTGGTCTGTGACATCTTTACTTCCAGTTAAATAAAATAAAACTATTTTTTCCCAAAAAACATTTCCAGGTCTAAGCTATTAGATCATTGACTTCCAAACTTCTAAAACGCAAGTTTTTCAATTTACTTTACATTCATCAATCTAATTGTTTAATTTTCATGATATAAAAAAATAAAAAAATTGTTACAAGCTTCTAGTAATTTACGAACCCAGCACGGCCAACTCGCTGTAGAATTGAAACAATACCTATCGGAGAGAGGAAAGGCTCAAGTGATTTTATTTTAATGGGTTCCAGATCTCTTTTTGCAGTTATAGCTCCTGCTAGATCAGCACAAGAAGAAACTTGTATAAAATTTTAAGGTTCGTAAAGCTGGAGGAATTAAAGAAAGAAACCAAATCCTTAACAACAATTGTACTTTAATTAATTTTAGAAAAATTAGACTAAAATTTAAAGCAATAACAAGTAGAGATAATTTGATAGCATCACAGTAAATAAATTTAGTTCGAGTACCTGTATACGTAGGTACTAAAACATCAGAAGTATTGGCAACTTACAAGACGCTTAACTCATAAGTGTAACAACCAGGACATACAAAAATCTTTGTACGTAAATTACATTAACAACAATAATTGACAGTTAATTTACCTTAAACTGATTAAATAATAGTAATAAAAAACAAATCATTTTAAACGTTTTGACACGATTAGTGAATTTGATTCATGAGCAGCACCGTAGCGACAGCGAATAGTTAAAATGAAAAATTGATTTACCAAAATTTAGGTGTACTTTAAGAAAACGTTTTCCTACTGGTTTTCTGTAATCAAACTACCTGAAAATAATCATATCTACCTGGTTACTCACAAACTCTACAACAGGTAAAAAGAAACATTTACAAAAGGTAAGAGAACCGAAACGTATCGTATGCTGTTACACATGCTTTTTCGTCCAAGGTGGTATTAGTTATCAATTGCCTCCGAATAGAAATATCAATCGCATCTGGTACAGATGCACTTTTGTACAAGGTAGTATTATTTATCAATTGCTTTCGAGTAAAAATATCTATTGTATCTGCCCTTGTATCGCAGAGTTCGTTGGTGCAATGTTTTCAATTAGAACTTTTCCATAGTAGATTTTAAACTTGTACAGACAAGGAAACACAGATTTGAAAGATAGCACATGGCGCTAATAAAAATACATGGAAATTACCTTTAATCCAAAAAATAGTAGAAGACACTTACCCTGCGTTGAATAAACTAATTAGTTATAGATATGATACATCGTATCACAACACGTGGATGTTTTAAGAAAACAGTTTTAATTTACGCAGGCATCAGGTTATGTAGCAAACGATGTCAAAGTAAAAATGACGGCCTTTCGTTTACTTAGTCGGAAGGGACCAACGATGCTCGATAGATGGCGTCGAGAAACTTTAATTTAACCAATATACAAGGCAGTGCATTTTTAAATTTGTGCACGTAACAAATTAAATTTTGAGATACTTCATCATGAAGCATGCCATTAGTGAAGTCCCTCTTTAATAATATCATCAATGCATGATTGTGCTTAAATAACATAAGCACTTTTGTTGCCGATAGCAAATCCTTAAACAACTCAGAAATTATTTGCAATCAATGAACTATATTTATCGTACATTGCACACTTCCACGGTTGCACGTCTGCTGATTGGACTGCTTTTTCATATATTATTGACACAACTATAACTAATAAATAACTTTATTTAATTATCTGTTCTGGAACTTTAATCTCTCTTCGTAAATTATAAGGTGTGCTTCAGAGGTTGACATTCAACTAAATGCTCAACATATATTACATCATTATACCTAGTATCACAAGATGAGGTATAATTTTTATCCAATAAATACTTATCACAATCTTGGTTTTCAATTATTTCAACTACTTCGTCATTTTTTTAGTTGCAAACTGTAAACGTTTTGAATTGATTTCATAAAAACGAACATCACAACAACTCTACGATTGCTTGAATCATATAAACGAAAATTCTTAGACATTGTTTCCAACCAGTTGTGATTTTTACGCTTTTGAATCCCATTTTTTGCGACCAGTTTGTTTCGGTATTTGCACATAACATTTCGTACCAAATCTAAATACCAAACCATTTTTCATATAGTGTAGTACCTGCACAATTGCTGCTTGTAGAGCTATTTTACAAATACGTGGCTGTGCAAATTAACCACCGGCAATTAACATTGTTCTAGCACTTTCTTCAATTCGTTGACTGCTACGTTCAATTCGATCGTTTTGGTGTATTTGTATACCTACTTTTGTTTTTTTTTATTCTTAAATTCTGTACAATAATTAAAACAAAAATATTTTGACTTTAATCACTATTGGTTCACATAATTCAACATGCATATGCTCACCGTTGATTGATGGACGTTTTCTGGTGACCGTATCACTGTTCCCAGTTGACAATCTTCGCAGAAGAAATTTTTACTATTGGTTAAGTTGACACCAGTGATTAAATCTTCATTACACGTCTTTTTAATAGTGTCTAGGTTATATGACTTAAACGACGATGCCAATACTGAAGTGATACTACGGCTGCATTTGCATATCCATTCAATGGTAAACGGAAATCATGAGTCATGTTAATACGTTTTCTAACAGCCACCGTATTATTGGAATTATTAATTACAGTACAACAATTTTTGTGAATTAACACTTTTAAAACTTTATCAGTTACGGCTACTGCTGATAACAGGTTTTTACGTTTGTTGGAATAATAGATTGTCTAAGCTGCGAGACTCCCACTGATTGTTTACTCATTCTACAATAAAATTGTACCGACACCATGTATTTCTAAACAATATTCATTTGCAATTGCAACAACATATTTTTCTTTATATTCACAAAACTTAGAAAACTATTCACGATGGTGTGTCATGTGACTTGGCGCACCTGAATCAGCTAGCCAAAAACTGTTTTCATTTTTATATTTTTTATTTATACTGGATCTAACAATAGTACTAAATGCTAACTCACTTGCATTTTTCTTTGAATTTGATGAATTATTTTTGCTTGGACACTCCTTGAACCAATGACCTAATTCATAACAGATGACATTTAATCAGTTCTTTAATTTATCAATGTTAATTTTTTCAAATTTTCGTTTCTTTTGTACTTTCCCATAAGGAAAGTATAGCGATCGCTATCTTTTTTTGAAGAATTTTACGTTTCAAGGTCACCTGAATCAGAAAAACGTATTTTTGACCAAAAAAAAAATTTGAGTGTCTGTGTATGTGAGTGTCTGTGTGTAACGTTGTGCCCACGATAACTCTCGAACCAAAAGTCCTAGTAACTTGAAATTTGGTATGGAGCTGGTTTTTCATATTTTCTCGGTTTTACCATAAGATGGGTCTGATAAAAAAACCGGAAGTAGGTGTATTTGCCATTTTAAACAGTTTTTCTTATATAATTTTGTACGAATGTAAATTATTCGAATTATTTTTACAGTTTCTTATACAGTTAATTCTTTTTAACAATTTATTCAAATCAAAAATTTTTCTAACATAAGCAGTTTATTAGATAATTGATTTATAATTGAAATTGAATTTGATATATGATCCTAGGTTCGAATCCAGTCTACGACAATTTTTTTTAGAAAAAATTTTATATCTTAAAAAAAAGCATACGTTAAAAAATAACAATTTTTCTCTAAATTTTTAACAGTTTTTCTTATATAATTTTGTACGTATGTAAATTACTCGAATTATTTTTACAGTTTCTTATAGAGATAATTCTTCTTAACAATTTATTTAAATAAAAAAAATTCTAACATTAACAGTTTATCAGATATTTAGTTTGCAATTTAAAATGAATTCACAAATATAATATAGTTTCGAATCCTGCCTGCGACGATTTTTTTTAACTGATTTACTAAAAGGGTAAGTAATATTGAGGCGCACAAATATGCTAGAAAATCAATACAAACGTGTAAATATCACTTCAAAATGGTTTTATGACAGCATAACTTTATAAAAATATGTAAATATTCCATCATCATTCCTTATAGGAAAATCATGTGGTGACCACAGCAGTTTTTTTACTTAGTAACAAAAGCGACAGCAGACGTTTATGCTTCATCGTTTATACGTTTTCAATTATTTTCATCTAACTCTAATGATGACAGCAACGTGTCTAACAATCGAATTTCTTTCGTATTACCTATACCAAACGGTTACTAAAGTTCTACCCACAATTCCAACCCAACCGTTAATAAAAATTGTGATCTACTAGATCCACATGTGTTCACACATGGAAATTATGTATAAGTTTTTTAGAAAGTTGTTTTTTTAGTAAAAAAAATCAAAGCCAATTGTGGAGTTTGTCATAAAAAATTATATAGATTTTAATTTAAAAAAAATTTATTCGTAATAGATGTATTCGTCAAAATTCGTTTTTACCAGATCCAAAAACGAGCGTTTGTATACGTGTTTTTTATCATTGTTAAAAATTTCCCAATTATATTAAGAACAAGAGCGATAAAGCTCAAAAAACGTACGTGAGTTTTAATAACCATCTTGACACAAGTTTCACAAAATTAGGTTTTTATATTATTGAACTTTTTAAAGAATGTTTCATTATGTGCATACTTCACAAGATATTTTTACAAATCATCATGTGAAACACCCGGCATATGTTTCTGTGTTGTTTCGATTAACAAATTAAACAATGCGTTTAAAAAAGTCTGATAAAATAAAGCAAAAATTAACTTAAATAAAACGACACCTAAAACAGTCATTATTATTCCATTATTTACAATACATATATGTATATATAGTCCTCGCAATTTTACTTTCGATGCACGTCATTAACGTCAGTGACGTAGTTATTCAACCATGTTGTCGGTATTATCATGTAAACTTACTGTTTTCGTACATTCTTAATATTACATTGCATATTACGTTTTCATTAAATGTTTCTACATTCGTAACAGTTGTACTACGCTTACGTTTTGAAGAGATCTAAGAACCTCGTTGTTAGCAACCGTTGTACATACAGAAATAACTGTAGAATATATGTATGTATTACCACAATTTAAATATTAACTAAAAAGGTACTTCTCGCACAGCATTTACTGATATCAATGGACCACCATTATCTCGTTCAAGCTCAAAATAGTACAGTTTTGTATCAAAAATAATTATAAAAAACAATGAGCACTTTGACATAAAAAACACAAATTTAATTTGACAGATGTCAACAACGCTGCAACTGTAGTAAGCACACCAACAACGTGATAAAAAAAATTCAATAAGACAATTCGGTATTTATTTAATTTTTGCTATAAATAGGGTGGTATGAATTTTACGTCATTAATGACGTGCATCGAAAGTTAAATTGCGAGGACTTTATATATATATCTTAAATATATATCTTAAATATATATATATCTTAAATTTCCCGGAAAATGTAATTAACTGGTAAAAGTTTAAGGAAATAATTTTACACATCTCAAACTGATCCTGTAAGAAGGTAAGAAACTACACTTTCAAAAATCACACATTTACAAAAATCTCGAAAATTATCAAAAACTTCTGTGAACGATATATACTCTAAATTGGGTAACTTTTTTGAAGTTGAACAACCTCTATTACAACTACAATTAAATAATAAACAAACAAACGTTTTTATACACATAAAGCTGAGTGCGATAATTAGTAAAATTAGCTTACGATCCAATTATATTATTAATTAAATAACGCTTATCAGCAACAAACATGCAAGTTTTAGATAGTACTAACTTTATAAATCAATAATAAACACTGCAATAATGTTATCGATAGAACAAACACTTATGAATCGTGTTTTGTAAAAACGAAGATACAGTTTGTGTACCTTAATTAATTAAACATAAACAAATTAGTTTAAACGCGATTTTAATTGTATCTGTTTTTGAACCCGATTTTTACCTATTAATGCTAGTTATATTTTTGTACTTAACTATATTTAAAAAGGTTTTATACTTATAAAAAAGCTCTTGTCCTCGTTTTTACGCTCGGTACTTAAATTGACCTGTTAACAAAGTGCATTAAATATAGATTAAACTGATTTACATGTGACGCTTTTAACGATGACTAATCGTTTTTAAAACAATGTATTCTGAAGTTAATTTTCTACAAAATTTTCTTTAAAATAAAAAAAAAAACTTGAGGAGTTTTTATAAATTTATAAATGAAGTATATTTATACCATGTTATACTACCAAGTAAATCGTATAAATACTTTAATTTTTATAACTAAAATTGTGTTGGTAAATTGCCGGTCTAAAGCTTCGATAAAGGAGAAAGTTGGGTTGAAGGATTACAATTTTCGTCTATTAAAAGCCTATTGTTTCGAAATCTCGTAGTAAAACTGTCGAAATGGTATCACTACAACGACCTAGCAACTCAAGGGACAACAACTTAAAAGTTTATACATAGAACTTTAGAAAATTAAATAGGACAAGAACGATAAAACGGATTTAAAACAACAGACAAATATAGAATTTGTCAATACAGAAATGCCATAAAAATCGAACGTTTTTATAGAGTAAAAGTACACACTACAGCTGTGAACAAACAAACAAATATTTAATTACAGAGATGTGCAGCGATATAGATTTTCTATTACTGAAAGCTAAGTAGTACTCACGACATAATACCAAACCTGATTGTAACTAAAATCATTCATACCAACGATTTTAAATATTAAAATTATAATTTAGCTAAATAGAATAATTTAAAAAAAATTAAATTTATAATAAAATACATACATATTTAAGTATAAGAAAACACAAATCGTAAGTAAAAACAATAGAATCTTCCAAAAATTTAAAATTGCTCAATTATAAAAGCTGAAATTAAATAAAAAACACTTAAATCTCAGTAATAAAATAAGTATTAATTAAAACAAAATCCGTTTATGAATATAATAATTTCGTAAACGTGCATGAAAATTGCTTGTAAAAACAACATGCATGCAAAAAAAAATAATTAAGAAATTCTACATAAAAATGTAAATCAACACAAATAAAATTCATCATTAGTATGATTTCATGCTAACTAATAATAAACAATATGATTTCCTTTGTAAGACTTTTTTGGATTTAATATTCTCAACGTTTTAATAAATTATCACACGGTTTTGTATGGTAAGGTAGTTTTAAAAAATATTTATAACTTATCTCAAAAACACCAAAAATGCATTTGCAGATATAAGTAAAATTAATAATAAATTGGATCTGTAACCACGAACGTAATTAAAAGAAAAGATAATATCCTGCCATTATTGTTTGAACATGATTTTGAACATGTGACTGCCGCGGTTGATGCATATATAACGCAAACTGAAGGTCCAGTTTTCGATCACTCTTCGGGGCACCAAACGCTTCTTTCAATAAATTAATTGTTATAGTCGTATGGTTTTAATTCGTGCACAATATGTAAACCAAGATCCTTACATAAGATCCTCCATAAAAATGTTGCAGTTATTGCGCACGATGACAAATCAATTCATTTGGATTCTCTTCAATACTATGCACTAAAGCTGCCACTGCCGGTTCAGTGTGCGTCGTATAGAGTCTTTCAAAGCGCGCGTTATCATTTAAAGTAAACGCGGTGCAAAATCAATCCATATTTAATCAAATCAACTGCTTTGATGGACGATTATGTTGACCGTAATATGGACGTAGCGCGCAGTGAGCTTTACAAACTGAACCATTATTTTTAAAGTAAATTTGAAGATTTTGCCAACGTAAGTGTACACCAAAACCACAACTGAAGTGTGTATAAAGTAGGGTGTATCTACAACTTTACAGACGTACAGTTACCAGAGGATGTGGCTCAATGTCTGGCATTAACTCCAAAGTTTCTATTAAACTATTCCAATAACAAGTTACCTATTGCTAATCTTATAAAAGACAGCGAAAACATACTTCTTCACCATAAAAAAGAGGACCAAGAAAGATTAAGAGGCAGGGTAGTTAATGTCATTACCAATTTTGTTAACAATAGCAACAAAAACAATTTAAAAACTGAAAACCTTTCTATTCAAAAATTTATAATTTCTACTAAACGGATCTAGGTAACGCTGCGGTTATAGTACAAAAAAAACGAATATAAAGATAAAATTTACAAGTTACTCAAGGACGAAAACACTTACAAAAAAACTAACTTAGATCCTCCAATCAAATTTCAAAACAAAAATAATAACTTAGCCAAAAATCTATTTAACAAAGAACAGATTGACCTAATTACTTACAAAAAAATAGTCACATACACAAGTATACCACCCAAACTTTATGGGTTAATTAAAACGCACAAAGACGATAGTTCTGTCAGACCCATTGTGTCGTGCATAGGTGCACCTAGTTACCATCTGTCTAAATTTATTTCCAACATCATTAATAACATTTCATATATGTTCAATTATAATATATCTAATTCACAGGAATTTGTTGAAAAAACTAAAGACAATATCATTCCACTTAATTATCACATAGTGTCATTTGATGTTACATCACTGTTTACCAACATCACCAAAGAACTAGTTTTGAAGTTAATCCATAAACACTGGAGATAACTCAAAAACCATACTTTAGTTAAGTATTTTAAATTTATTGACATAAAACTTACACAGAAAAAAGAAATAAGTCAAATAAGCAAAAGAAAAACGCCAAATTATAAGCTTGAGTTAAATGAACAAAATCAGAAAGTACTAGGCTAAAAATGGGAATAGACACTAATACATCACAAGCACCGAATGCCCGCTACAAGTAATTTTTGTTGCGCTTGTTTTGATCACTTTTTGTTACCAACTTTTTTTCTAGCAGGTGCTGCTGGTAACAACAACGATACCACGGTTAGCTGAGATGTTGGTCAGTGGGCGCGGTTAGGAATGCTTATAAAAAAAAGATAAATAACGGGCGCCATTCCTGGCGCTCTTGTAGAATCCTTGATTCGGATACACCAAAGGTACATATAAACCTTCTGTCGAAGGAATTCGGTAAAGAAGAAATGCAAATAACTTGATAACGAGAGAACGTAACAAGTAAGTTGTATATTTGCCAATAAATAAAATTCACTAAACTCTAGACAAAACCGATCACTAATTAAAATTCAGCCAAAGTCGGCCACACATTAACAAATTAATAATAATTAAGTATACAAATAGCGGGACGTGATTATAATAAATAACATAAGATTTATCCCAAGACTTGGAGTTCCTTAGCGTAGTAAATAGCAATAATTGCTACTTCAGTAATATACCCTCAACACTTTTGAAGAGTGCAAGTTTACATTCCCCAATTTAAATTAGCTACCAGTCTTGAATACGTACAATTTCTAAAGTTACTCCTTCGGTTCAAGTCAACGTAAACAGTAAACCTAAATGCTAAATAATTATACTCGACTAAAAGTAATTTATTAATGATGATCTTAGATACACTAAAAGTGCATGAAAACTTAATATAATTAATAAAGCTGAAAGCTAAACAAAATAAAGACTCCGGCCGTGGAAGCCTTTGCTATTACATAAACAAAATAAAGTTGAAGGCTTAATCTAAATAAGCGCAAATAATTTCGTAACACAGTTGCAAGATTAATACAGTTAATAACGCTGAAAACGTAAGGTAACTGAAATACACAGAAAAAGAAATTTTACAGTTAGCGACAGTTGATTGAAGTCAAATTCCACCTCAAACGTAACTTCTGTGGCCATCAACTTAACTTAATTGTACCGGGTTTTAATTGGTCTACTAAAAATTATGTATCATAACAAAAGACTAATGTTTTTACTTTTTGTAGCTGTGTTTAAAAGAAGGATTATCTCCGCCGCCGATTTGTTGAAACTACTTTAGATTAGCAAAAAAAAATAACGGCAGTCGCCATCACACCTGCAAGCAGTTTAGTGAAAAGAAAACCGATCTAAAACTTCTAATAAAAGAATCTTCATTCACAACCCATTTCAATTGCTAAAAGCGTAATAGTAACGACGACGTGAAATTAAATAAAAAGAAAGTACTTATGATTAAACGGTCAAAGTTCCGACTAAATTAAACTACCAGCAGCAGATGTCAAAAGCAACTCGCTTACAATGCAGTACTAAGAATGTTTGTTAAAATGCGAAATGTAATTTTTTTTTCCTAAGACACGTAACAACCATTGTGTTATGTTAAAAGTGTTTCGGTATGATGTTTGTACCGTAAAAATTTATTCCGTAAACGCTCATTTTTTGCTGCATTGAGAGTGATTGCTGCCAATTCGTTAATGTTTGACATCAAACTATCCATGGAACAAAATTTACTTTTCCGGTGACTGTGGTCTGCTTCGCATATATGTTCTAACGTAAGTGCCCAGCGAAGTTTTCACTTCTAATTATAGACACTCATTCATGGTATAAATGAGTGTAGTATTTTTGCTGCTTTGTGAAATTTTTCCTGGGCGGTTTCTGGATACTCATACGATATTCCATTAATGTGGTGATAGTAAAACCCGTTTCGTTTATTGGAAAAATTCCTATAATGACGTCACGGCACGTTGATTAAAGACATTAAAACCTTCCCTAAATTAATACAATTCTAACCGTATTGGAAGACCTACTTAACGAAATAACATAATTAATTTGGGGGAAACTCGGCGCATTTGGTTTTCTCATTAATCGTATGAACCGAATAGAATTACTTGCGATAACACCGTATGAACGTGTTTTTTTTTATTTCAGAAAATTTTACAAAATTCGGAGAAGGTGCTGCTAGCTAGTTGCATTCTTCGAAGGAAAATTAAATTGTAAGTATTATATTTTCTACTTTAATTGTTTTGATCTACGTTGTCAGTCGGTTGCACACACGACTGTACGTACATATCAGGTTGTCAGCACAATTAACTATAAAACTTTTTTTGTGTGTAATATATTATTAGACGGCTCTGGTTCTCTGAATTATGAAGATTTGCATATTTGAGTTATAATTTACAAATGTAAATGTATTCTGTTGGAATGTATAAGTTAGGCCTACATGTTTAATTTTTTGAACGACGTGTCGCCTAACCGAGAATGGTTTGCTTTAACAATTATTGTCTGTGATATTAATTTACGTTCTAGCGTTTAACCTATGTGAATTTACCTCGTTTTTCTTTTCTAACCTCTCTTTCTGTGATAAAATAAATATACTCGTTGTTACAACATGCGTTTTGTCATTTGTTCTCTTTTAACTGTGGATAGACATCAACGGTATCTCCCATCCTAATCTTCCACCGTTTTGACGCTTTTTTGAATTGCTTTATAATTAGCACATATCAATCTACAATCCAATTACCGAATCAAACTGTGTTAGCCGCTAGAAATTCTTGTAACAATTAGTTTAAAATTTTGTCATCTAGAGCTTGTAAAACCATGTTTTTTTCATCTTTTGAGCGCGGGGCTAGTAGATCTTTATTGTCGTTTCTTTATAATCTTTTCTGTTATTTTTTTTGTTTTCTTTTTTTAGATTTTTTTTTGTTTCGGGCCAAAAATTCCGCATTCAGATTGAGAGAAATCTATTTATAAATGGTTATAGTTTTTAAAACTGTTTGTTCATCATATTTCCAAGTCAAGCAAACCTATTTTTTCAAAATTAGAAAGAAAAAAATGTTTATACGATATTAAAACTGTCAAAATTGTTTTATGGATTGACATCTCAAAGCATACGTAAATTGGTGCTTAAATATGCAGAGCATAATAAAATCCCACATCTTTTTAATATGAATAAAAAGGTGTGTGGCAAGGACTGCTCTATTCGTTTGTGATGCGTTATCCGCAGCTTAGTTTCTGCAAACCGGAACCCACTAACCTTAGCAACCTTTCAAGTCATTGCTTAAAAAATGCCGTTTAAAAGTTTATCGTATATACAACGTTGACGAAGCGGGTATTTTAAATGTTTACATTCCAGGTCGTATATCAGCAAAAAAAGAAAAAAACAGGTCAGCGCAGTTACAAGCGAAGGAATGGGATAAATGATCCTACAGGTGCGATATACAAATGCTCAAAATTTGGACGGATTACAGAAAAGTTGTTTACCGAATAGTTGCAACATTTGCTAATGCTATTCCAGAGCATCTTATTCTTTTTATACTGGATAATAATTCCACTCATTCCTCATTAGCTTTGTATAACTTTTGTCAATAGTCTGGTAATCAGTTACTATCACTTCTACCCCATACATTCCACAAAATTCATCCTATAGATATAAGAGTCTTCAAAGCTTTAAAAACCTGCAAGAATGTGATTAGTACATCAAAAATAAAAATGATGAAAAAATTAGACACTGACAGCCAAACTTTTTGGAAATGCTTATAACAGGGTTGCCACAATAGAGAATGCTTTAAACGAATTCAAAATACCTAAAATATTCCTAACCAATTGTAATGGACTTTGTGAGGAAGATTTTATACCTATTTGTAAAGATTGGCGAAATGCAACAGCTCCAGAAGATAGACCTTTAACTGAACAAACATCCCAAAGTATTTAGAAACCAATGAAACCCAGACATAAGTCTCCTTCTGAAGAACCAGGACCAAGTTTGTTACGTGCAAATTTTTTATAACGTAATACCCTGTATATTGAATTAAAATTAGATTCCTGTTTTAACGCCTTCTGCCGATCTTTTCTTGTGACTGTCATTTTTTTTACGACGAAGTCGTTAAGCTGACAACTGCATAAAATGACCTGTTTCGCTTAAAGAAAATTTTCGAATGACATCCTCTGTAATGAAAATCAAATTATAACTTCATTACGTTTTTAAAATAATTTATTTGTCACAGGCCGTTCCACCACGTTTTGGCCACATGTTTCTATTCAATAAAGAATAATGAGGGATTAATATCGATAAATACCTTCATGGGACGAGTATAACTCTATATATAAAGCCTACGTTTAAAACTAAAAAAACCGAAGACAAGAACTTTTCTTCGAGATCCTACTCATGCGGCAAACACCTGCGAAACCAACTTTCATTGAATGTGTACAACAGCATTCGACAATCGGGTTATGTTATGTGTACTTTTTTTTAGCAGTAATTAACAATTTTGTAGATCTTGATTTTGTGAGTCATTGTGTTGACACGATTTGCTACCCAAATTTATTTCAAGCTCACTTACCGGGGAAAACGTTTTCTTCGACCAAGTAGGTACTGGATTGTGGGTAAGTTTATTTAATTATTTTATCGCTGTCAGAAAAGTCACTCACAGAACTTTGGCTAATGTTAATTTCCGTAATTACGATCATTGTTTTAATACCATTAAGGTAGTTTCATTAATTATTTTGCGTGTATCGCCTGCTGTGTACAAATAATGTTTACTACGACATTTTCTTCGCTATTCGCTTTGACTTAACCTATGTATTGTGTGTTGTCGATACTTCTGGCGTTTATGAATTGAGAATTAGATATATTCTTGTTAATATTCTACGTTACTAAATTAAAGTTTTTATACCTGTTAATCTTTCTTTTATGTTAACATACCTTTCTCTTTTATTGTGGTTACCCGAACATCAGAGTAACAAGGATTACGAACCTAAAAATTCGTTACAAACTTGGACCGTCTGTCTTGATCGAGGCAGAAGTGTTAATTATAAATGATCTGGCGCCCTTATTTATTATTCACTTGAACCTCCCCTATCTCCGACTGTGTGAGTTGGCCGTGCAAGGTTCGTAAGACCTAAAGCTTGTAGCAAGTTGAACTGTTTTAGAAAGATTGAACATCTTACGTAATACATTGTTATCAAATTTTTCTGATTTTGAATTTAGTTTGGAAGAAGTTGCTGAAGATAACTTAAGCGATGATGATTAAAAAAGCTTAAAAATGAAAAAAAAGACAAATACTTATTTTCAAGGCTCCAGCTCCGGTTTTTCAACTAAGCATTTCACAGCAATAAAAACAAAATTTTAAAATATTAGCTTCTACTCTATTAAAGAAAAAAATTTAAAAATAAGACATTAAGAAAACAAAGAAATGATAAAAATGAAAAATTAAAGGTAACAAAAAAAATTACAAACAAATAACTCCAGTTGAAAATAGAAAAAAGTAATTGATGAAATTTGCACTATTTGTGAACAATTTCTTTATGATAAACACGTTTAGTGGCGATGCCGCTCTTGTGGAACTTGAGCTCATGCTGACTGTAAAAAACGCTGAAAAAGCGACAGAATATATTTGTGACCTATGTCTACCATCAATGTTAAAAAGTTAAAATTAAATTTATTTTAAAATATTAGTTTTTTGTCGATTTTGTCTTCCACTATGGTAGATATTATCCTGCCTAAAAGTCTTTCTTAGATATTTTAGAGTACCTTTTTGCAGAAAAAAAGAACCTTAGCCTTCGAGCAACAAAGGTTTAAATACTGTCAAATAAACACATTTATAAAGTGTGTCAATTTTAAATCTTTGGATTGAAAAATCCGTATCGACAATAGAGAATCAAATTGACATGGTCAGGACACACTCTCATCTACCTTTTCACCCCCGGTCATCCCAACTTCAAAAATGTAAATCGCAACTTCCTTCTTATGATACGGTGTAAATTGAAATTTTGGGTCGCTCTGTAAAGTTGCAGAATTAAAGAGAGTGTCAGATGATTTGTTTCGGAAAGTCTTAAGAGCACATAATTTATTTTCTTACAAAATGCACATTCTTCAAGAACTAGGAGACGATGATTCTCATAGACGAATTTAGTTTTATAAAACCATGATTGAAAAGCTTAAACAATATCCTAACATTTTAAGAATCATCAGTTTTTCTGATGAACGCACATTCTTTTTAAACAGGTTTGTCAACAAGCAAAATTTTTGTATTAAAATAATGAAACTGCGCGTATTCTACGAGAGGATCACACAAAATACCCGCAGAAACTAAATGTTTGAGCTGGCATTCTAGAAGGTAATATTGTTAGACCTTTGTTTCTGAATGGAAACCTTACAGGTGATAGTTTTGTGAGTTTGCTTGAAAACACAATAGAACCGTATGATTGTTCAAACTTTGAACGATCTAATAGATGGCGAGCCCCAATTAAATGTAAATCTGCTTCACCTGCTACTAAATGGTGCTGCACTGCAAACCAAACAGTGGCTAGATGAACATTATCCACGAAAATGGACTGTTTGTAATGAAGCAATCAAGCGGCCATGGCGATCGCCTGATTTACACACCGACAGATTTCTATTTGTTGAATTACATTAAATAAATTGTTTATAAAACAAACCCAGCAGATCTACTGCATTACTAGCGAGACATTTCAAAAAGTGAGACAAGAAATTGAATTTCTACTATTCTTCTGTTTAGAAAAAACGGTGAACACTTTGAACAGTTCTTGTAATTACCTTTCCAAATAAAATTTCACAAACAGTGTATTTTTAAAGCGTCTCCTAAAACATCATTATTTGCTAATTATTTCAAAACTGTCAAGTGGAATGTCATTTTTTGGTATTTTTGTATAGCATTTTTAAAAAAAATTCATCGATGAATTATAAGTGGGTGGTTGCAATTTTTAAAGTTGGAGTAACCGGAGTTGAAAAGGTAGGTGAGGGTGTGCCACTGACCATGTTAATTTGATGCCCCCTCCGTATTGTCGAAACAGGATTTTATAATTTTTGGTATCTTCTGTTGTAAATTTATTCCCAATCCAAAATTTTCAACACTTTAAATAAAATAAACATGCATAAAACTAGAAACAAAGTTACTAAATTAACCAAAAAACTTTGATTTAAAATAAGCTTTTAATAGGAGCTAAATCTAGTTTTAAAATTAATGTCTATGTCTACGCAAAGCATAATAATTCATGTAAAACTAATTAAACCGGTCGTATAAAACATTGATGTAACACGTATGTTGTCTCTACAGATATTAGAACTTGTTGTATAGAGCAATAAATTTTGATAACACTTTCAAGATCAATAGTTGTGAAAGTAATAAAAGCACTTTATTTGCGGTCTTTCTATATAACGCTTCAGTTGATACTATTTTGTAAGCTCTAAAGTTATATATTATATTCTTAAGTTAATATTACCTGTTACTCCATTCGGTTTTACAAAGATGAAAGTACTTCTTACCTAAAAAAAACAAAAATTGTTAAAAATATTGATATAACGTCGCATATAATAAATTACACAAAATGTAATATAAAACTTAGTACATGCAGATTTCCAAGCAATCAATTTTTTGCTATCTGTCTGTAAATTTTCAATTACACGTCAAATCCGATGAAAGCAAATTTAGATACGGTGTACTCCAAAACACTACTAAAAGTAAATTACATAACATTTCAAGGAACATTGGTTGTTCCTAACGTAGATTTTAGTAATATTGAACAAGCTTGGTACAAATTTTGATAAAATCTCAAAGGAAATAAAACCAGAAAATTATTCTAACATATTGAAGCATATACTAAATATTTATTACGTTCTGTGCTTATTAGACTATCTATAAATTATATAACAGTATTTTATGTTTTTATGTACCGTCTAAACTTAAGAAATGTTGTAAATTCATCATCCAACCAAATTAAATTGTATTATATGTTTTCAATTTTTATTTTTAAATTAAACATCTGAAAATTTAAAGTTTAGAAGTAACAAATTTGTACACACTACAAAAAAATTATTATTTTACGAAAACGTGTCTTATTCTAACATAAAAGTGTATTCGTTCAATAAAGTTTTTTTACATAGTACAAAGTATTTCATTGGTTAACAAAAGATATTTTAGAATTGCTATTTGTTGAGCTCATTTTTGAAAATAGATAAAAATAAATCCATTAGGCAAAAACCACAAAATAATTGGTTATATTTTAAGTATTTCTTTATTTACATAAACATAATTAGTTACCGAATCTATTTAGACGCAAACACAAAGACTAAATGCATTTAAATTTTGCTACTTGAATAAGAAACAGAACACTGTTCTAAATACGCTTAGTACGGAAAATTTACATAATTTGCTGAGGCCAATCGCATATTATCTATTTGATCAAGAAGATTTTTGCCAGTGGTTTATTTTGCATTGCATTTTGCACTTTATTGGAATTACTCCACCATGGCTGGTCCTAAGCCCGGATGAGAAAGGAGAAAGGTTCATGGAGGAGGTTAGCTACCTGCCCATGGTAAAACCAACTAAGCTCAAAGTATCAAGGATTAAGCCGACTTACGCTACGGAAAAAACATAGATTAGACAATTGAACATAAGTAATGACGCCCAGGAACATATAATTAACAGACAATTATGGCAATCTTATAATACTGATTTTATATGCAAATTTTAGTATTTGCTTTTCTACTTCAGTATTCGTGGTCTAACGTATGCACGGATTCGTCGTCGCTGCTTAGCATTTCATAGCTCGGCATTTTTAACAGCTTCACAGCTTTAGCAACTAATGCCTTTAGCTGTTCTAGTGGCAAATTTGGGATGTTCAATATCAGAAAATCTGAGGTTTTTAAAATCCTCTGAAACATGTCCTCCATATTTTTAATGCAGTTACATTTTAGCACGAAATCCAACCGATATTTTTTTATAAATTAATTGCAAGATTCTTAAACTTCTTCAGACACTTGTCAAATTTGTAGAATTGAAGCTTCAAGAATCGTGTTGCTGTGAAGTAGAATCTTGTTCACCGTAGTTGGCATACAAAACCAGGGATACAGCTGCACATACAAACGAGTCGTTTCTATGTAATATTTCTCGTACTTAGGAACATTAATATTAAAGCCGCATGAAAAAAATTGTAAGATGAAACCTTTTAATCAACAACTGGCCTAACCCAGTAATCGCTGCAGTAATTTTCTCATTTTCGTAAAACGGCGCGCAGTGTTTCCGTTATTTAAACTTCTATATCTTTGTTTAGCCATCCATATCTACCAACAGCCCCAACTGTTCAAAAAATCCTTTCTAAATGTTTTATTTTTGCGAATTTTGACCTTTAATTTATCTTCGCCGTCATTTTGACATTTTTTTACACATAATTTGTGCAACAGGCACTCAAAAAAAAACCAATCCCTGCATGCAAACTGGAAACCCTAAATGCTGATCATTTATAGTTCTTTTAACCTACCATTAATATCGTTAAATTGTTTTGATGTGCATTTGCAAAGGTAGCATCTTGTACTTGAAGATGTGCAAGTCAAGGAATTACAAACTTTTCCATCGATTATGGTGAGCAATAATTTGTATGTAACATTGACTTCTTTTTCCGCCAACAATTGTTTTTTTTTTGTTTTCAATGTCATTGACTATAAATCCGGTATATTCAGCAGATTCGTGTAAAAATTCGATTTTTAATGGCCGACAAAATCAAGGAGATAAAAAACGCGGATTTTTCTAAATGACGATATTTTTGTGTGTTGACTTCTTGACAGACAAAAGTTGAAAAGGCACAATAAAAACAAAAAAATATTTGCGTCGGTTTTGATGACATGAGGATCGTCATCGAAGTGCGTTGTCTCGAAGTACTGTCGCATCCCCAAGTTAAATCAACATCGTCAAGAAAGCTGCAAATTACATCTTTTCGGACCCGCAAAATTCTTTCGACCGTGTAATCGAGCTATGCTTAAAGTTTCACTTTAGCACTAGTTTCTGTAATTCGCATATTTACAGTAGAAGTAACACTCTTTCTTGGCGTGCAAAATGTTCTTGTATGACGGATATAATTTGCATTTATGACTGATGCTCGCAGCTCTACTGGTGTTATACATATTCTTTGACAATTGACTCTCGATAATAAACGATAGAGCCTCATCTTTGGTGAATTGTTTTTCGTGGACAGCTTTGAAGGAATCTTTGTGCCTCGTTGTTGTGCTTGGACTCTCTTCAGCAATCTTCTCATTTGGAACGCGTAGGCCAGCTTGTCGATTTTGTTTTGGTTTTGCACGGTCTGTGTTCTTCTTCTTTTTGTCCTCTTATTGCAAACTTCAAAACCGACAGATGAACGCCCTGCAGCACGTTGAGATGTATCCTCACTAATGTGAATAAACATATTATTGATGTCTAATTAAGGTATAATTTATGTTATTAGCACGCTTTAGCTTACAGAGTTTTGTTTTGTGTTTTTGCGTAGTTCGGCATCCATTTCCAGCCACAATCTATTTGCAGCGAAAAACCTGACATGCATCCTCTGGTGTTGTAACTTTGTGCGAATTTTATGAAAAAGTTTTCGCAAGGCGCTTTTTCGCATTACTATGTAATTATGTATAAGTACTTTTTTTTCATCTATTTGTTGTCGTTGATATCAACAATATTCAAATTAATTTTAACAATAAATTTAATTATTTTTATAATACATTATTTCAATGTAATTACACTGTAATGCAGTTACACGATTATTATTACTTTACACATTTTTAATCATCATTTTTACTACTTTACTGATTAATTATAACTAGATTAACTGATTTGTAAAGTATGTATTGCAATGACATTTTTCAACTTTTTTACAAAAAACTGAATTAAACAAAAATGTGCAAACTTGTGCTGTTTCTGTCACTTTCACATTATTTAAAAATAGTTAAATCACACGGAAAAACTTGTTGGAGAGTGGGATCTCGTGGGACTTTTGACTTATGTATTGATAAACATTGAAGTTTGAAACCGGAACGCATAAAAAAACTTTTTCTAAATATTACATTAGTTAAATAAGAAAGAAAATTACTTGTTCACAAGTTATGTTCAAAAGTACTCACTTTCGTTAAAAGAATCCATTTGGTTAGTGTAAAACTATACAGCGTTTAGATTTTCGTGCGTGCGGCACTCGTAAAACAGTGAGTGTCAAGTGCTCCTCGAGCAAGTTTGACATTTATAAAACGCTGTTTCTAATAGGCCAGGCACCAACCTACATAACTAATACTCCAGAAGTCTGCAAATTAAAGACTGGTTTTAGAGACTTTTGACCATCTTTTTGGCATTTGGAACCACTGTGCGATAGTTTGAGTCTGCTGCTATTCTGATTAGTAATAGACCTGATTATAGAAAAAACCGCCAATGGGGTATACATAATAGGAGCAGAGAGGATTTAAATTATAGGCTATGCTGACGACATCGTTTTAGTAGCAGAAAGTATACATGGACTGCAAAGACTTCTGCATAAATTCAAACAATTTGCAGAAGAATTTAACATGATTATAAATTACAAAATGCCAAACTATCGCAAAGGAACCAGTACGGTGCAAACTAGAAATAAACAGTACAATAATAAAACAGGTGATGACATTCTCTTACTTAGGAACCACAATAACAAGTTGGAAAGATCTGAACAGGGAGACACAACAGCAAGCCAATAAAGCAGCAACTTTATCTGGTGCATTAAGAGACGTAGCCTGGAAGAATAAAATTATGACCACAGAGAGTAAAGTAAAGATATATAAAACTTGTGTTAGGCCTATATCAGCATACAATGTAGAAACAAGAGCAGATACGCGCAAAACAAAACAAATCTTGACGAATAATACAAGATCATAAGATGTATAACTGGACAAACACTAATAAACCGACTGCATTATCAACAAATAAGATAAGAATGCAGCGTTGAAAACATTGTAAGATGGGGAACAAAAAGAAGGCAAAAATGGAACGAGCACATTCAAATAATGGAAAAATATAGGATTGCTAGAATATGTAAAAACAACACACCCTATGGAACACGTCCTAGAGGCAGACCACTTAAAAAGTATGAAGAGAACTATGCAATTCTTTATCCATTGTTATGTTTGCATTTACACAAAGTTTACATAATTCATCTTATTTATTTATTATTTATTTATTAGTTTTACCTTCCAAAATTTATTTTGAGTAATTGTGCACTACGTATCAATACACAATGGATTGAACGTAGAGTAAAACACAAATGTTACCATGTATCTAAAAAATATGACATTTATATGCAAGGTACCGTTTAATTAACAAAAAAGTTAATTACATGTTTTATGTTATATAGAGATGACTGTACAGTTTTTATATTTTTTAATTCTTCACTTGACGTAAACTAATACTAAATAAAGTTAGATACATTTAATAAATATATTGTAGCACTAAATTTAAAAAAAATGCTTATTTTTAAATACACTCACAATTATAAAGATTTAAATTATTTATAGATAAAACAACGTAGGTACTACGCAAAAAATAGAGTAGGTGAATCAATTGGACAAAGGACATGTGCCAATTTACATTAATGTTAAATAAAAAAAAAAATTCATTAAAAACGCCAGAAAGTTAAAATAGTATAATAAATAACGATTACAGGTACACAGTGAACAAATAAAATGACATGTATAATCAAAAATTTTAGTCAAGGTAAAAGTTAGTGCTATTAGCCTATAGAATTAAACAAACACAATTACCTGCTAGCAATCGACCTATATGAAGTTACCTTGCAATTTATGAAATTAAATTGTTGTAAATGCTACTTAAGTTAGTGTAAGGCACCGAATTAAGAAATCAGCGAGGATAGCTGGAGCCTTAAGAAGAACTATATAGAAAAACAAACACATTTCAACAGAAGCCAAAGTAAGGATTTACGAAACATGTGTTAGGCCAGTTATGACAAGACCCGATACTGTTGAAACTAAAAGAATGCCTCGCACCTCTGAAATGAAGGTACTCCGCGTGATCTCGAGAAACACGATTAGAGATCTAAGAAGAAGCGACGACATCCGTAAAGACTGCAACGTGGAGAATGTCGTAAGATGGACACGTGCTCGCAGAAGGTTCTGGAACGAACACGTATCCAGAATGGATAATAACCGGCTTGCAAAAATTGCCAGATATTATAGACCAGTATTCAAACAACCACCAGGAAGACCTCCAAAACGATGGAAGAACAGCTGGTCTTCAGCCTCCCAAAAAAAGCAATACTCGGTATAACAAACCTCTAGGATTTCGACAAGAAGAAGAAAAAGAAGCTACTTAAGTTGTTAGTATTGCTATTGAAATTAAGATTATTTTTGTGGATATTGATAAATATTATTTCGAAAACCAATCTATTTGTATAATTATTCTCAACATCCAAAATCGTAAGATTATTAAAATCAAAACTGTGTCCCGTGTTATTATGATGTAAGGATAAAGCTGTTTCACTTTTTTTGTTAGTACTATTATATTTATGATTATTTAACCGATTTTTTCCTTTTTGTTTTGTTTGACCAATATACACTTGACAACACATAAAATTCAGAGTTTTGCAATTGCTGTCATATACTGTAAAGTTTTCAATTTTTGTATGTAGCACAGTTTTTTTGCATTTGTTCATTACTTTGTGTTCTTTAGCTTTTTATTTTCGAGTGATTGTACATTTTTCTGTTCGTTTGTTTCTCTTCCTCTGTTTTATTATGTAACTGTGCATATAAATCGCATTGATTTTGCTTAAATCGATAGTAACCAATTCTGTAGTAAAAACATGTTTATAAAAACTTTTTTGGGGCTATCCAAAGTTCCTCGCAATAATTTTTATAGTCTAGATATAGTTTGTTTTTCGATAACTTTGAGAAGATACAAACGGTAACCATGTAAGTTAACCTCTATACTAAAATTGATACAAAGTAATTCGACGGGTAATTGGTCAGCAAACGCACAACGTAAATGGTACGATGATTTAAAAGTAAAGCTTTAGTGTAATTTACAATTTAAAATGTTGAAAGTTACGAATCAGAAAAAGTAATTACCACAGAGAGAGAGAAAGACGAACGTACCGTAGAGAAACCAGTGCAAGCGTGTATTTTACCACAAATTATTGTTTATAGCAAATACGTAAATAACGGCATGTAACACCTTTTTTCTCTAATTTCACGATTATTTGCGCCGAAATTCTATTAACTACAGTTCTCACTTTTTTAGTAGTAACTTTAAGGCTATATATGCCCGGCCTAAAAATCGTTTTTTCCATTTCCTGAGTTTATTTTTGAATGAAATATTTTGATGTATACATGATAATTGATAAAAAAAATTGTTGCAAATGGGCAAACAGCCCATTTTTTAAAATTTCTTTAAGGCTTTAAAAATAAACAAAAAATTTTGATTGACAATTTTAGAAATTCTAAGAACATGTAACATTTTAATTTTTTTTATTATTGAATTGAATTTATATCGCTGCATTTGCTGAAATCTAAGTTTGATACATGGTACGGTTTTGAGCGATGGAAGGATGGAACTCCGCCTATTGACATTAGCACATTTCGCAGTCGCAAGTGTTTCTACAGTAAGCATATGTGGTAATGTATATATCTACATAATGTCTTGATAAAAATATAATTTTAAATGTTCTTTCTTTAAATTACATATATGTACCTACTTACTATTTATAAATTTCTATTGTGACGATCTCTTCTACTCAATAAATGTACATTTAAATTTACTCTATTATAAGATTCTGGAATTGTATATTTTGTTAAATTGTAAATGCTAAGCTAATCTAAAGTAGCTGTCAGAATTAGCACTAAACAACGGCGCTAAAAATTATATTTATTGCATCTTCAAGGTGCAATCAAAAACTTCCATATAATTCAATTGTTGCAAAATTTATTGCTGGAAAAAGAATTAACTTTTCTTTAAAAAACAGTTACAAAGTACGATGCCATGCCATGTGTATCTTATAATCGTAAGAAAGAATCTAGTACTTTATAAAAAAATGCCCGAAAAAAGTCCAGGTAAACACAGTAAAGTGTACCTGAAAAAAATGAGAAGAAAGAGAATTTATTTAAAAAACAGAATGAGACTTTTTACTAAAAAACGAATCAGTAAAACTGTACCAGAAACTAATGAAGATTATGGTATGGTTGATGCAATTTCCATCGAAGACTTCGAAGGAAAAAAGTCTTTAGTAATGCATCATTTGAGAAAGACACAGGAAGAATTAGTGTAGCTACAAAATTAGGTCAATATTATGAAGACAGCAAAAATAGAATTTTAAACAGCATTTGAAGGGAATATTGAAAGTTGTGGACTATTAGTGTTTACCGAAATGCCATATCTTGGAGCAAGGATGGATTAATTGGAGACAACGCTATCGTTAAAGGTTAATGCCCCTATAAAATAGCTAAAATGAAAATTACTCCAAAAGAAGCAGCGTAAAGAAAAGTTGTACCATACTTGGTACTGAAAGGAGATTGTGTCAAGTTAAAAAAGACGCATAATTATTTTTATCAAATCCAGAGTCAATTGGCAATTACAGGAAGAGACTTGTGTTATTTCATTGTATGGACACCCCTGGGAATGACTTGTGAAGAGGTGGATTAAAAAAAACATACACATTTACCTCACATATAAATTTTCTCTGTTTGTTTACAGATATAAAAAGATGATAGTTTCTAGTTTCATATGAAACCCCAATTGAAGGACTTTTATTTAGAGTACATGTTGCCTTTATTGGCATTGAGGGAAAAATAGTTTCAATTACCTTTGTAATTTTCTACATTTTTAAAAAGTATCTATGTTTATTAGTATTATTTTTATTAAAATGTTCCAGGTACTCTTTAAGTATTATATGGTATCATATACGCAAGTAAATGTTTCTACAGAAACATAAAAAAATGATTTCAGTAAATCAAAATCTTCATATCATTGTAAGCAACGTTTACTAACCTTTGTTATGTAAATATGTATGACCTCATAAACATCATCAAATTGTTTAGTTATCTCAAATTTGCAATTTCACCATAATAAATAGTATAGAATTGTAGTCCACGTGAACTTAAAGAATGCCAGTCAAAGTGTCGAAGCACCAATCGTGGGTATTAAACCCATAAATTATCAGTAGCGCAACCGCGACTGAATCTTTTCTACTCTTTCTTCTTTCGTTACATTAACAGTATGTAACCATATCTCTAAATATACGTGAGAGTTTAAATAATTGAACAAATTAGTGCAACGCCCATCTCAAAACAAATGTAAATTAAACCGCAACTATAGCCTTAAGAAACAAATTTTGACATACATGAAATTGCACGCTTTTTGGGAACTGGATTAACATGCTTAACAATGTAGTTCCATCTGAGCTTCTCGGGTGTTTTGACAAGAAACTTTAGGAAATAATTCGTTACATTTTTGACTAAATTTGATATCTCTATAAATACATACAATATTTAATTATTTATATTTTATGTTCATTTTTGGTAAAACAAACGTTGCAACAACAAAAAATATAGCACTTCTTAATGTTGTCGGTTGTAATCAACAAACCAAATAATAATTTGAATTTAATAACATAGGATTTAATTTATTAGTTGCATGCAACCAATTTTGTTTACTTCAAAGCAGTGTATAGACTATAGAAAACGTATAAAAACATTTTATCTATAAAGATAAAGTTCTTACGTTTTTAATATATTACAACGTTCAAAGTGTAAAGTTTGTTACGTCATAGAACAAGTTCTTTTAAGTCTTTAAATAAAGGTTCTTTAATAAATTTGCTAAATACAATTTAAGCTTAAAATTTGTTTTAGAAAAGAAAAAACAAATTTAAATACGGCATATTTTAGCTTTTATAAAATAAACACATATTGAACTATTTGAAGTATGTGTGTATATAAAAATGCATATGTAAAACATTTTAAACGTTAAATTACATACAGGGTGTCTCAACATTTGCCATTCGGGCGATTGCGTCTAAACTAAAAAAGATATTAATATGAAGTTTTTCTACGGATAGTTATAAATACAGCTTACGACTTAAAACGTTTTTTGTATATACAGGGTAATCAAATTCAGAGCATTGACCGATACTTATGTTTCTTCAAATAGAACACATATTATTACATTTTTAAACAGCATTTAAAACGTACAATATTTTATAGGTATTAATCAGTACTCTGAAATTAATCACTCTGTCGATACAAAAATATTTGTAAAAAAGTTTAATTATATTAATGCTTTTTTTCGTTTGAGCGCAATCGTCCAAGAGGTGAATGCTAGGACAACCTGTATATTATAATATTTAATGAAAATTTTAAAACAAGTTAATAACATAAAAGATATTTGCCATAAATTAAACAAATGTAACATTTTATTAATATTAAATGAAGAAAAGTTATGCAAAATTGGATGTTTCTAAGAATATATATATATTAGACACATAGGTAAGTAACGCTAAATATACACGAAGAGAAATCTGTAATCACTAGTTATGAATAATATGTCCATAAATAACACATTGAATAAAATGTATAAAATATGAATTATATAATGATGTTACGCGTAATACGCATACAACATTCCTAAGAGTGCAGTTTATATGCGTTAGGTATATTCATGTATTATGAATATAGTTTATAAATGTAATCAAGTTATGAATTGTTTTCCTTTTTTTCTAGTTATCACTATAGTTATAATTAGATCTTAAGTTATAAATAAACCTTCTTATATTATGATACATCAGCAAAACCAGCCGAACGATTCACACGCTGTTAGTGTGTGCATTGCATTAACTATAGCAGTGATTGTGTCAACTGGTAAAAAGGTAAGCAAAATGTAATACTGTCATATATTTCTGTTTTTTGAGTTCTAATGTTTGTATATTAATTATTTTCTACGAATATACATAAGATACAAATATTAGTACTTATAACATTCACAAACAAATTTAAAATTCTTTCGAAAAGATATTACATTATGAAGTATGTAATTGTATGAGGTGTACAAAATTAATTTGCCGTTTATCTCGATGTATGCATGCAATGCGTTTTTATTTTAGATTTAATTAGAATTAGATATACAAGATATTCAAAGATATTTGCTTATTAGTGTTATTTTCATTAATATTAAGGTTACGAATTAGGTTAGATTAGTAAAGTTGAAACAAAGTAATAACATTCTGCTGAACTTTCATTGTTTTTTCATTCAGCAGAATGTTATTACTTCGCATCAAGCAACATTGTTTAATACATTCAAACAAAAGTTGAAACACTTTCTGTGGATTACGACAGTGCAATCAAAAGCTCAAATTTTATCAATATTCATAAAAATACAATTATTTTATTGGTACACTATATATTTTTAGCTGTTTTAAAAATTTATAAACAAATGTCGTACGCACTAATATTTTAAATTAAAAAATAAACAAATGAGATGCGTTTCAAGTTTAAATATCCGTGTAGCACATAGAATGGTTCTTCCTCAAATACGTTGTATAATTTCTTTGATTTTGTTTTAAAGTTTTAAAATATTACGGTATTGCTGCTTATACACTTCGTTTTTTGCAAAACCCCACAAAAAATTAGTGGCGTTAGGTCCGCAGAACGTGTAGGTCAACGTATTAATTCATTAAGGAAATCGCTTAAGATTTTCTATAGTAAATGGGCATAAAGCTTGTTACATGCCAAAGTTAAAACAAAGTCACTGCCTGAAATGAGGTAACATAAACGATGTTGTGCCGCTGCTCAGTGGAGACGGGTTGGGTTATATTTTAAAATTCCGTGATAACTTGGAAACGAGATTGACATAAAATCGAAATTAAAAAAAAGGTAAAAAAAACTCAAAATCGGTTAGGGCGCCAATCAAGGACACGATGATTATAGCTTCCGGACCCCTGATAACCCAAAAGCTCATCTGGTTGGTTACAACCCCTGGACTTACCTCGAGTTGTAACTTACTAGACTCTGAAATGTTCTTATAAATTTACGTACGCGGCAGCCGAATGAATAAAAGCTCTTTACAGTTTAACAATTTAACATTTATTGACTGAATAAAATAAAAATAAAAAAAAAATGAATATCAAACAAACTTGAATAAAAATAATAAATGAAATAATAATAAGCAAGACAAAAATTCACAAACTGAATATAAAAATTAATATATGTAAATAAAAAAAAAATAATAATAAAAGCGTTAACTTGTTTTTCAATAAAACACAATAAAAATAAAATTCAAGGACTTGTCCGCATACTTAATCCGCAAACAACAAATAAAACAAAAAATACAAAAGCCATAAAATATACGTCCGAAACTTTGCTTCGAACTAAACGTTCAAACAAATTATATGTTACATTATCTTTCATGCATTAATAAGATTTACTTTTACATACACAAAACAAAATTAATTAATTAAAGCGAACTTCACGCAAACACTTTCAAGTGTTTCTTGAATTATTTAAAGTTAGCCGTAATTCAGTCGGCTCAAATCAAAGCTTTTAAGTCATATCGATCGCGGTTCACTTCACAATAATAACAAATTCGATAAATACCTTTACTCAATTGTATACTCCAGATGAACTGCGGGCCACAGCGGTTTCAGAAGCTTTTGAGTTTAGATCGAACCCCGGGGCGGTCTAGGTGTACAGTAGTCGAATACAAGCTCGGTGGGACCCCCAAACAATGGAATAACGGCGGAAGATTTATTTCACTATTTAATTGAAATCCGCGCAAAAGCAAAAATAAATCCAATTCGAACGTGAGTTTTATTATGGATACCATGAAGTTCCTTAAACCGTAAAATTACGAATTGGGAAAACCAATATTTCCCATCACACCACTCAATTTTCACGGCACCATTTGTTTAACTTCCGCGGTATTGCCTAACGGTAGGGTAAAAACACCCCGAACACTTGACTACATTCCGGTACCCGGTATTTCTTACTTGCGACAAAAAGATCCTCCCAAAATCAAAATTTTACTCCTTATATCACCTCGTAATCCCACTTAAATCACAAACTTGCGCCGTAAAATCTTTGTAAAAGATAGAACACTAAACAAAGTAAATTAACAAAGATGAAAAATATTATTGCCACGTGCGTCTTGTCACGTAGCACTCGAAAGAAAGAAAATCTTCTCACAGAAAACGCTTACTTCGTTAAATTATCAGGTGGTCCAAATCGCGCTCGTAAAAGAACTCAACATAAACAAAAGTATAGATACCAAGAAAAATTGATCGAATTACATTCCAAAAAGAAAGTCGTAAATTAGATAGAGTTGTTATTCTACTGAGATAACCAAAAGTAAAAACACTAAATCAAAATCAAAACCACGGAACTTTATGCGTTTAAAAAACAAATAATAATTGTGAAATAACTATGAAATACAAATAAACTTAAATCAAACGTAATAAAATAACGAGTAAAACGTTTTCGATGCTAACATCGAACTAATCAATCGCTAAAAAAATTCCAACGCAGGTTACCAGCTCTCCGGCTACACTACTCTGATAGAACACTGGTCCAAGAACTCGCAAACCTATTACATGTCACCAACTAAATTAATTTTTAGAAATTTGCAAATTTAAGAGGGTTTTCTCTACTCCAACGATTTTTTGTCACACATGCCTGAATTTAAAAAAAAATATTTTTTTTCACATCAAGTTTTAAGATTCGTCTGTCTATAGAACAAAGTTAATTTTATCCTGTTTTAAAAACACTTTCATAGTTTTAAATTATCTATATAACCTTAAAAAGTACAACGTATGTGACACTTGATAATCACTTTTGGTGATGTCTAAAAGCATTTATTGAATTATTTCTAAAAATGACTTATGTTTTTAGGATATCGCACTTTTCTGTACGTGTAAACGATATTTTTTTATAAATTAAAAAAAAATATTTATTAAGTAGTAGTAAATTAGAAAATCAACAAACACTTTTTTATTTTGTTGCCGACAACCTACCGTTGTTTTACAGAAAATAAACATGGCTAGCTTGGGTACATTATGGTTAAATATCAATACTTTAAACGTCTCTCATTTGTTTATTTTTAAATTGAAAGTAGTAGTGCAAAAACATTTCTTATTTAGAATTTTATGTATTCTTAAAATATTCAAAAACATATAGGCAAAAAATAGTATTTTTAAGAATATTACTAAAACTCGATGTTCAATTACACTGTCGTAAACTTTGCTAATCTAATAAATTTCTAGTTTTAATAATAAGAAAGATCGCAATAGTAACAGATAATTTTGGACACGTTGTTTGCAATATAAATAACTCTATTTTGATAATTTTAAAGTAAAGCCATTGTTTACAAGATTTTGAATTACTTTTATATATTTGTTTGTATTGTGCTCGTTATGGTAAAATAATTAAATACTCCCAATTGCACAGTTTAGGATTTAAAAGAGTAGCTTTCTACTACACATAGGTACCTACCTTAGAAGTAGGTACCCTTCAAAAATAATTTAATATGTACTATATTATTAATTTATACATACATGTTATACATATGTATGGTGAGATGAATCTGTATAAACATTATTTTCAAAAACGTTAAGTCATATAAGGCACAAAAAAATTGATCAAAAAAGCCTACACAAATAATCGAAAATGGCAATAATGGCATCTTTAGAAAATTTTGACACCCTGAAAAATTGACTACAAGGTTTAGATTTTTTTTTAATAGTACGTGGGAAATCGTCAAAAATGTTTTTTAAATTTTTTTTAAATTTAGAATTAATTATAAGACCGTTTGAACACATATTACTTATTTGTTTTATTTTTGCTACCTTTAGTAAAGTTTTCATTATTGTTTAGAGTTTAACTTCAATAAAATAATTTTTTCACGATTTGCCTATTTTCAGCAATACCATTTTTGATTTATTGTGTTATTTGACAATTTAAAGTTTTTAACATTTTTTTAATGGTCTCTAAGATAGTTTCTGCAATTATATAAACAAATTTTTGCGCTTGCCTAGTACAGTTAGAAATATTATGCCGCGTATAATTCAAATACATTTTTTGCAATTCGCGGTTGTAATGTTTACTATCTAACTAACAACTTCATAGTTTCCTACATGTGGGTTTATTTATCACATATTATGATTGGTTGCTTATAAAGTTATTCTTTATATAATTAAAGTTTACGAATAATAATCGTAAATATGTGATTATTAAGCATACATAATAAAAATACTTCGTTACTGGATGTGAATTATAATCATAACAGATGTGACTTAAACCGCTTAAACTACATATTATGATTACCTGGTTAAAATGTTATTATTAATATGATTATTGTTTGTGAGTATTATTCATAAAGGTATGATTATTATGCATATATAATGAAATCGTTTACTTCATAAGTTATGCATTATAATCATTCTAGATGCCAACATGACTATTCACAAATTATACCGATGGTTCATAAATTTATGAATAGCCAGTAGTAGTTGTATTTTATTCTTAAATTACGCATAAGTTGTGCGTCTTACGAATTATATCTGAAAACATTTCTCTTCGTGTAGTGCATGCGTATGTCAAGATTGTTTTTAATTAGGGAATTCAAACACAGACCACTAAAATTGTTGATATGGTACACAAAGATTTCCCAAAAGTAAACTACATTGTTGTATTTAAAACTTATATTAAAAGTCACATGGCTTAGACCTCCTTATTAGCAGTTCCATTTTTTTCAACCAAACATTGACAATGTATTAGAAAATTCATGTAATTTATTTTAAAATAGTTAACATTTAAAAAAAATGTGTTTAAAGACTGTCTTGAGTTTAGTAAATTTAGAACAAAATTTTAATAGAAATAAATAGCAAATTTAAAGACAATTTTGCTTACTTGAAATTTTATTTCTGTCTTACACTGTAAGTAAACTTCTCTATAAAATTTGTGCTTGAGTGTGCACATTTAAACAACAATATATTTTGTTGTTGTTAGTCTCGAGTTAATCTATTTACCATCTTATAATATAAAAAAATGTTATAAAGAATAAAACGATTAAAACAAGAACGCAATAATTCTTGCCGATTGTTATGTACTAAGTTGTTGAAACGCAGAAACAAACGTAAAATATTAGAGAAATATTACAAGAATATAATATTGTAAAGGTCTTATAAAAATTCTTCAATTAGACAATGATCAGTTTGAATAATTATTATCATTAATCGAAAGCTAAACCAACAATTCCCGTTTGCATACAGCAAAGTTAACTATGTTGTCAGTTAACGCCGTTGTTAACTGACAACGTTGTCAATTATTTAAAATCGTAGCTATTTATTTGTCAATGTGGTTAACAAAACAATTGGTTTTGTACTTGACAACCAATGACGATACTAAGCGACCTGGTGCGGTAGTTAACTACATCGTTAAAGTTAACAATGGTTTCTGCAACCCGGTCGTAGTAAAATACATATTTTCTAGAGTATATTCTTACCAAAGACAAGCAGGTAAAGAAAAAAAAATGCATGCAATTTTAATGATCTCTAACAGTTTTTGTATGCCTTTTACTGCCGTCAAATTAAATTTCGTTCTCTTAGTTCTTCTGGTTAACTACAAATAACTACAATAAAAAAACAATTGCTATATGTTATTGTTACTGATGTTGCGTTTTCCGTATCGTACAAAGGCAATAATAGAAGTTTATGAAAAGAAAAATTTGTAATTAAAAATGCATTAAAAATTGAATTAATCACTTTAGAATTCATTAAAATATTACTGTCAGTTATTTTCTATAGTTTTATGACAATTGTTATGTTAAAAACATTTTGGAAAGGTTTTTGTGCTGTAGGAGTTTTGACCAGTGATAAATGCACTGGAAGTCACTGATGAATATATTTCCGTTTTAAACATTAAGCAAGTAGCACGTGTGTCGACACAATGCTTAGAGATTTCTACATTTTAAGTATCTTAGATCATCCACGCTCGAAGTGAGTAAATAAATTGCGATTGTGAATGTGTTGGCTGTGAGAAATTCGCTAGGGTAAGGATACATTTTCATGTTACAACGCGACTTGATTTTTGCTTTGTTATCATAGCAACTCGCACACGTTCTTTTACGTTAAAAAATTCCTGTGACAGACTAATAAAGCATGCACGAAAGATAAGAACTATACTGGATGCATATTCTGTTAATCTGCGTTAGATGGGGAAATGGACACCATAGTTTATAGTTTTGTTATTGTGTAATTTATTACCACGAATTGGAATTCGAAGACGCACTTGGAAAGATACTTTAATTTACTTTGGGAAGGTTAACACGCTTTGCTTTTAATTAATCGCGTAAAACTTAGCAACATATTTGTCGTAACTGTGTATATATGTATTAGTTTAATGCGCAGAAATTTTAAGGGGATCTGTGTCGAATATGCCATTAGCTAATCGCATATTTTAAACGCTGAATAAATACCCTGTTTCTTATAATTAAATATTTGTATTGAGGTCAAACGTATGCACGCAAGACCTAACATATTACGTTTGTCACGACTAACGTACGCCACCTGTTTGTATTTATGTAATAAATTGTAACCGCGCATGGTTTCAATATTGTGCAATCGCCAAATTTTATGGTAATTGGCAGCATTTTTTTGTTGTATTTACCAACGTTAATTTATTGAATGTAACTTTAAGCGATTTACATTTGTTACTTAAGGTAAGGGTCCTGTATAACTAGTTAGATTGCGATATTATTGGCGAACCCTTAGTTGTTAGATATTTTTATTCTATTTATGTTTTTTTCCCATTATGCTATTGTTAAAACAAATATACTTGTTGTTAGACTTGTGTTAGTTGATTTATCTACTTTAAGTGTTGTCAGATGTAAACGAGCATCTGTAGTGTATATCGCTCTCGTTTTGGCGCCCTTTTAATTATATTATAATTGGCACATCAAAGATCAAGCTGAATTTTATCAGTTATACATTTAGGCCTGACTCTCCCTGGTTCTGAGCTGTCGCTACTTCCTTTGCGGTGATTTAATCACTGGTAAGTGATTGCAACCTACTGCAAGCTTTGGTTCTTACCGTAACACAATCTATTTACTTAATGCGTCATTTTTTTCATTATCTGAATAATTTGTTTGCTTTAAACTTAAACAAAAAAATAAATCAGATACCTGCTATGAGACTACTAATCCCAGCGCGATTAGTTACGTCTCAGTATTGTTTCGGTCTCCGCTCAAATTTATCGGTACCATATTTATAAGGTTCGTTGTTTATAAATTACATTTTTTTGTACGTTTCTAAATGTGCCGTAACGTTGTGTAAAAAAGTGCATAAATATGGATAAAAAACGTTATTACTTTGATTGCCGACGTAGAAGAATTACGTCGTTTACGTTACGAGAAAATTGACGAACATTTGGTTTTACTCGATGAATCGGATGATGCAGAAACTGAAGATCACATAGAAACAAAAAATTATAAAAATACTGGAGTCATAAATTATTTGATTAAATTTATCTTACTTTAATAAAATAAATTACAATGACCATTCTCAGCAGAACTACAAAAGAGAGTATAAAAAATTGGGAAAAGTTGTTGTTCTGGGACTGGCGCGCCTAGGTTAAACTACCGATGTTCCACAAGAAACAAACATGGTTTTATTTTTCTGTACCGGTGATTATTACTATTACTTCTACTAAAATGACATTGTTTTTTTTAAATATTTAACGTTAATAATAGTTCAATAATGAACTGTCAAATTACGCACAGTTTTTGGAGAAACATTTTAGAATAATTTCTAAAAAAGTATAAAAGGATAGAATGAATCCAAATAAAAATGTAAGTAAGTAAGTCCAACATTGCTACCATAGTACAGAACCAATCGAATGTTACACAAACCTACAACGGGAGCAATTAAAAAATATTATTATGGTGCGTCCTGGTGTTGTTCTCCAAGTACCTAAGTCCAGTAATATGACAGAATTGTTATTTATTTCTGCTAGTATGGTAAACTATATAACAAACTTTGCAAATCAATGAGAGGTTTACAACACCGAAAAACGTAATGACAGAGTAGATGAAATGATTTAGAAGGATGTCGATAAAACTGAAATATGTATATGTCTTTATTGGTCCGTTGCACTTAGATGAGATGTAACTGAAATTTTCAAATGAAACTGTCCAGTGTATGCATAAAAAGTATGTTTGTATTTTAGCTGACGCTGAGACTTCTTATTGCAAACACTTGGAAAAGTATTTAGAAAACAACGGAAATGTCCCAGAACAAAACCAAGGATTAGAATTGATTTTGTGTTTGGGTCCTGTATACGCTGTCACGACAGACAAATTTCTTACTTCTTTGGAGTTAGCTTAAAAGTAATTAGACTAAACATTTACAGTGTATAAAACAAACAAAAATAATGTTTTTATACCTGCAGAATCTTTGCCACAATGGCAATATCCTCTGCATTCTATTATTTTTGCATATTAATCAGAGGTTACCATCGCATTATTCAAACCGTATTTTACTATCATTTTAACATTGCGATGGTATGTTTTCGGAAGAAAAACACACGAAACCGGAAACATCTGTATCCAGTCAAAAAAGAAGATTGTTTCTTTTAAAGTTAGCGAAAGAACTAATAGAACTCTATATAACAAAAAAATTAGCAACGCTACCATATGCTCCAGGCTAACGGGAAATACAGTTCAAGAGATAAAAGTCAATAATCAATACCAGTCAGCAGCCAAACGTAAACCAAGAAGATCCAGTACAACCGTCGTGAAAAACACAAAAACGTGGTCGATGTCATGTGTGTTTGAGGTCAAAAGACAATAAAGTGCAATTAAAATGTAGCTTATGTAAAAATATTCTATGTCCGGATTACAGCAAAACAACGTAAGTATGTAAAAAATGTTAAATTTGATTGTATACAACGTACCCAATTAGATTTTAGCAATAAACATTTTGATTTGGTGTAATCTTAAATTGAAAACCATATAAATGTAAAAGAGATAAAAAGCTACCTACTCAATGATACGATGATTTTAAGAAAACGGCTGGGTTAAAATGGATTCAAATAACTTATATCTAAAAATATGGATGAAGAAAAGTAAAAATGCTAAGGCATTTAAAAAAATGATTTTGTTATCTAATTGAAGCACTTTAATACCTAAACACCTACCTATGTAATGGTATGTTGTAAACATGATTAAAATACTTATAATGTGTCTTGTACTATATGATATATTTTTGTTTACTCAATTACAGTTTTTTATAGTGGTTTGAACGATTATCTACTGTATGAGTAGATATGTTTGGTTCGAAAACACTTTAAAATGGCTTCTAAAGTGCTTTGATTTTTAGAGATTATCTTTTTTTCTTAAAAAAACATTTTTGACAACTTTCGTTACGGTTTGAATCTACTACCCTTCTTACTTTGGTTTTACTTTGATTACTGTTAATGTTAATGACGCCAGTCTGGGTACGCCACTGATAAATGCTAATCCAAAATTCAAATTTATTTTAACAATTATGCTTCTTGTTACATCTATCCTGAGACATACTGTATACAGGGTTGCCCACTTGCCTTCCTTTAATTTAATTAACATAAATTTTTGTACAGATGCTCCTCCTTTACAACTTTAAAATATTTTAAGTTTCACGGGGGTCTCAATTTCTTCTGTACAGAACCGTACTCAGTATCTTTAAATAGAACACCTTTTATATTTCTGTATTTTTAAAATCTATATTTTAATTTAGGTCAAGTTTGTTAATACTTTTACTGACTTAAATCCACTCGTTTAGAAAAGATTTTTTAAAGGTTCTCGTTATAATTCATTATAACATTCAGTGAAAAAATCGTAACTATTGATTCGTTAAGAGCAGAGCAACGAAATTTGAAATTGTAAACGAAAAAATGTTTTATTTATTGATATGTTGATTTAAAGCAAACTTGTGTAAAAATATGTTTTTTTTAATGGAATACCCAGTATATTTTTTCATGAATGAACTTCTTAAGTTTACTTTAATTTTAGTTAAATAAGCCTTATACCTATACGTAATAGTTTCGCAGATAATTACCTTATTTTGAATTGTCTTCTTTTTCGCTCAAACCTTGTACTTAATTTAATATAAACAAGAAAAAATAACGCAATTTGCTTCAAATATTTAATTCTTATCATTATCAGTGTGTTATTTCAACCTAAATTTAAATATACATTTCAAAAATACAAAAACTTAAGACGTGTTTCATTAAAAAAAACTGAGTACGGTCATGCAAAGAAGAAATTGAGACCTCCGCGAGACTCAAAATATTCTAAAGTTGTAAACAAGGAACATCTGAACCAAAAATATATCTTAACTTTTTCTCGTAAAATTATTATTAAAGTTATTATAAGAGAAAGAAATTTCAATCAAGAACACTGAGACAACAGGTAATCTGTTCGTATCAAAAGCGTTTGCGACACACCTAAAAAATTGCCCAGTTTCCCCAAAGTCTTCGCACAGAATGCCATCTGAGTGAAGCAAAGAAGTATAATAAACATAGTAGCAGAAGAATACATTGAAGACTCAGTTCCATCTTAGGAGCAACAAAAATATTTAGCAACAAATGAGTTTTAACTTTGAAATCTTAAATTTTCGAAATTCTAATAAAGAAATAATTATTATTAATGATAATTAAAACATCATAAAACTATTATATTGAAATTAAACAAAAACTAACAAATATTAGGAAAAAGTTTAAGTCGTAACAAAAATATACGTTTGTCAATGTGTTAAAAGTAAACAATAATTAATTATTTTTATATTACTAAAAAAATAATTAAAAATTTTACAAAGTAAGTTTACTAAATCGAAATAAAAACACAAAGAAAATTGTGTTTAAATTTAAAGCTCAACTAGTAAAGAAAAGCAGTTGATTTACGTAAATGTCGTTAAATAGAATCTAGTTGATTTATATGCGTACTGCACGATATTCCGCAATTAATGACGTAACCTTTTTTGCACAAAGATTCTGATTATATTTTTCAGTCACTTCTAATTTAACTTTCCGTTTGATGCAATGCAATAATTGGACACGTTTAGTTTGCAATGTTAAATCTAAAACGCTTCATACCGTCATCGTCATTTATAAAAACTAAAAATTGCGTTTAATTTTTATTGCGGTGTAACATTGCTTTGACGCTTTTAACAGCATTTTTCGTTCTCAAATCATTACGAGATATGAACTTCAACGACATATCTCCTCGTAAGAATCTAAAATGTTACACAAGTGCGACACTGAATTTAATTAAAGATTTTCTAATTTGGAAATGCACGGCAATTTCAGTTGTACTAAATTAAGAGCAACAGGTGTAAGAATCTAGATGATCACATTACTAAATTTTCAAGATAAACTGTCTCTTACTTGGCGAAAATGTTTTAACATAAGAAACTTTAAGGTTAATTGTTAATAGAAATAAATAAACGTTAGAATCGTTATAAACGAATTAAACGGCTAATGTTCTTTGTCAATTTTGTTGATTTTCTTAGTAAAACACGTTGCTTAATTAGGATTGAAATTACTTTAAGCTCCAATATATCTTAGTGTATATTAACTAATGTTGTCACCAGTAAATCAAAAAGTAATCTCAATTGTTTATTTACAAAAAAAATCAACCCTTGGTCAGAGAATAAGATGGTTAATGGTTACAAGATACTAAAACAGTTTTAAATAGTACAAATAGAATTAACTTTAAAACATATATATTGGCAACACTGGCGTTCTCAGGAACGATCGATAGTACAATTACACGACGCCGTACTTCTAAGCAACGCCGACGCCCGGTGGTATCAATCAAGGTTTTGCAAGATACTTGTGACATTGCCACAACTGAGTCCTACAGGTGCTGCAATTTCTAATAAAGATCTGTTTTGTGGTAATTGATTTATTAAAACAAAGCGCGTGCATTGCAAAATTGCAATATTAAGCGTACAAATTTGTAGTTATTCATCAACGTAAAATTAAATGAACCGGTACATTTATTCTTGCAAATGACAGTTATTAAATTAATTTTCTCGCTATGCTAAATTACGGCATGTTCTGTGATTGCGAATTATACAATACATTTGTTGTTTTTTGTTAAATATTACAAATACAAATTACTTTGTTAAAAACAGTTTCTATTAAAATATATTTTGTAAAATATTCAAATAGAACAATACTTAGACTGTAATAAAGTTTTGTAATTAAACTTTACAGTTGTACGTTTATAAAGAACAAGAACAATTAAATAACATTGTAACAAGCACTAAAAAATGTAACCACAAAATTACCAACTGTAAAACAATTTAACTACAATGTTTAACAATTTTTGATTATAAAGGTCGTCTATTATTTAAAGAAAAAAACATATGATATTTTTCTAAATGTTTTTTTCTGTATATATTTACAGCCAATAAAAAATTGTTACAATTATAAAAAAATTATACAAACTTTAAACTGGTACTATATATACACTTTTATACAGAGTGCTTATTCAGTTTATATTTTGGAAGCTCACATTGGATTTCATCGACTTACACTAATACTTGTAAATCTTTTTGTGCATACTAAACTGTTTAACGAGTATAATTATCAAAAATATTTTAGCGTTTGTATTTTTCCACCGAAAATAAGAATCTAATTTAAATTAGTAACGTTATTAACAAACATAAACAAAATATTATGGCAAGTCATATCATAGTGTAAGTTTACTGTGAAAAATAGTAATTTGAAAATTGCGAAACGTTAACAAGCTGATTTTTAGGCGCGTAATTCACTTAAGTATAACGTAAGGTAAACAGTGTTTATAAGTACGTTATAGTTTTAGCCCGCGGTATATTCAAAACTTATTTAAATTACACGTATAAAAATCATCGTGTACACGTTTCCACCTCTATTTTCAAGTTATTAACAAACTAAAATTTGAGAAACTCTAATGAACAGTGATTGCACACGGACGCTCCTAGAAAACTGTTAAAAAATGAAATTGGTATGAGTACAACACAACATAATATTGCCTCAGAATAGGACTGTATACAAAAAGACAAAACTATCAAAAAATTGTTACGTGCATAAATTTCATAATGTAATAACCTGTGTATTCATTACCTTACAGTTTAATTTCTATTGGCGATGCCCTCTAGAAAGTTTAGTTTTACTTCATTTCCTGTCAAGACGTCAACTACTAAAAATCGTGCTTGTGATGGTATAACTTCTTAATCTTATAACATCGGCGAAAATCTAATTATAATTTGAAAACGCATTTATAGTAGTTTATTCATCACAGGGTAATCGTTTCTTATTAGTTTCTAGAATCATTTGGTAATTTCCTTGTTAATTTTGATAGCACGTCTCACAACGTGTTGGCAGAATGTTTCGATGTATTATCGATCGATGAGGGGTTAATATCGACCCAAATACCTTCATGAAACGATTCTGGAAAGCCTACGTTCAAACTAAAAACGAAGTCCCGCAAAAACTTTTCTTCGAGATACTACTGCTTATGCGATAGTCGATTGCGATACCAACTTTTACTTAATGTGTGCAACAGCATTCGATAATCAGGTTTTTATGTCTAATTTCTTTTAGCAGTAGTTAACAATTTTGTAGATTTTTACTTTCGTGAGTCATTGTTTGACACGATTTCCTATTCATAAATATTCCAGATCAACTCAACCAGAAAAACGTTTTCTTCGGGCAAGTACTGGATTGTGGGTAAGTTTTATTTAACTATTTTGTCGCTGTCAGAAAAGTGTCTCACGGAATTTTGCTTGTTTTAACTTACGCAATTACAATGATTGTTTCAATACCATTGAGGTATTTTCATTAATTATTTGTCATGTAATTTCTTCGCTATCGACACCCTATGTGTAAACTTAGGTATTGTGTGTTACCGATACTTCCGGCATTTATGGAGTGAATAATGCACTACAAAACTTTGGGTGCTCGTTGTTAATACCTTATCTACGTTATTAAATTAAAGTTGTTATACATACTTATCTTTTTCTTTTTTTTTTTTGATTACACGAAAACTAGTGTACCAAGGATTACGGACCTTATTTTGATAGCTTGGACCTTCTGTCTTGATCAAAACAAAAGTTTTACTTAGAAAGATCTGGCGCCCTTTAAATCCTATTTATTTGATCCTCTCCTATCTCCGACTAGTGTTAGTTAGCCGTGCAAGGTTTGTAAGACCTATAGCTTGCAACAAAATGAACTACTAGATAGAAATTAACGTGTTAAAATATTATCTCGTAGGCAACATAAATTAGAAAAATATTCATAAAAATAATTTTTTAGAAAACTAAAACGAAAATATGACTAATCCAGAATTGTTTGTTTATATATAACAACGTGAGTAGTTGCTAGACCCCTATAGAAGGGCGGATAAGAAAACGTTTCCCAGATATGGGTGGTACCGGGAAAATCAAATAACCTGGGGGGTCTGCCTCAGAGTAAACGGGTACAACCAGCGTCTGACTCATGTTGGGCAGCTGAATGAAAACGAGCCAACCCCCCTAACAAACGTGGCGTCAAATTTAACCCACTAAAATAATCTATAAAATGTCAAACTTTAAAAAAGAAAATATATTCCAGGTAAGTAGAGGATTCCGGAGAAGGCAAAAAATTGGATAAAAAGGAAAATAAGACAACTTTAAATTTAGCAACTGTAGATCCCCATTAAGCAAAGAACAGTTGGTAGATCTAGAAAATGAGTTCCAAAAAATCAAATATGACAACTTTATCAGATGTAAGAAAGCAAGGACGCAGTATGGTTACTTTAAAAACAAGAAATGCAATATTTTCTATTGGAAATGACAATGAAATCCAAAAAACGTTGGTTTTCTGGTTAAGAAAATGAAAGACATTAAAAGGTATATCGAATAGAGTGGCCTACATAACTATTAAAATCCCGATTACGTATAAGGTAAAAATGTTTCAAATATACGCTCCTACATCAACCCATCCTGACTAAAAAGTAGAAGTTCTCTGTGAAAAAATTAATACCGCTATGAAAGAACAGAAAAACCACCAAAGTATTGTAATGGATAATTTTAATGCCATCCTAGGACGACAATTAGATGACTCTGAAACATATAGCGGAAAATATAAATTGACAGGGGAAATATGTTAACTTTTTGGAAAATCAAAAACCTTTTGCAGCAAACACCTTCTTTTACAAAAAAAAACGCAAAGAAAATAGACTTGAATTACCCCGAACGGTCAAACAAAAAACGAAATCGACTATACACCGAAATCCAATAAAATTCTAATCCAAGAAGTAAAATTAAACACATTTAATACTGAAAGCAACGGCCGTATCGTAAAGACCAAGGTCAATTTAAAATTAAAAAAAAACCTAATAAACATACAAGACAATTCAGAAAATCTATAAACACAACTATTTAAACAAAATAGTGAAACCTAAAAAAAAGTAATTCTCTAAAAAATTCTAACTAACAACAATAACGAAGGTTTTACAAGGAAATGCATTTAGTGAAAAATAAAAGTAATAAAACAAATACACTTTTAGACAAAACGAGCAAAATAATTCAGAAAAAAAGAAAATTATATAAAACGAGCTTATATACAATGAAATAATACAGAAAGGCTCGAAAGGAAGCAAGGAAATTGATACGTAAGGATATGGAAGATGCGTATAAAAGAATGGCAGAAAAAGTAATAGAGAACAACCGATATATAGAATTTCCAAGAAGAAACGAAGGAAAACGTAAAATTCCCAAACAATTAGAGAATAATACCAAAGAAAGGATAATTATTTTTGGGTTTTGAATCGCGCTCTATATTTACACTTTTTACAAAATTTATAAAACTTAAAAAACTTACTAACTTTGAAAAATTTACAATGTTTGACATTTCGACAGTCATGTCGCTGTTTTCTTCAAAAAAAACTGAAACTGAAGATGTAGGATCCTGACAAGCCTTTATATTACGCCGTTCGGCTCAATGGTTCGTGACGGTTCGGATTCATTAGTTTTCCGGAACATGTTTTTCCATATTGGCACTAGAACGATTATATTATCCCTATTAAAATTGTCGTACTTCTGGATTTCAATGGCTGTCTTGTATAGTCTAGGTCAGAAATTTTGGGCTAGTCTGGCTAGACATTTTTGTGTAAATGTTCATAGTACATTTTTGTGCGGATGTGCATAGAACATCTTGGTCTAGATGTCTATAAGACATGCTTTAGCGGATTTGCATTGAACATCTTTCTGTAGATGTCCATAGGACAACAGCTTGATGGATTCCGCAGGCAGCTGCTAATCTGCAAGCACTTTTAAATACATTATTAAACGAATGCACCCGAAAAATTGTTTCACTGTTACTGATTCCAGATGCAAACGCAAATTTGAATATCCACACAAATGTTTTTAATGCTACGATAGGAAGGGTTCTACAACGGAATAATGAAAATGGAGATAACGAATCCATAGTATTCTTTTTATCTAAACTGACTGGAGCTCAAAAGAAGTACAGTACTTACGACAGAGAGCTGTTAGCAATTTATGAAACCATCAAGCACCACTTGAATAGTTGAGATTTTATTATCTTTACCGACTGCAAGCCACTAGTATATGCGTTTAACCAAAAAATGGACAAGTGTAGCCCACAAAAATCCAGGTATCTAGATTTGATTTCCCAATTTTCAACAAACATCCAACACATCAACGGCTCTGAAAACATCCCAGCTGACACAATGTCCCGAGTGGAAAGTTTAACCATATCTGCAGTAAACCATAATAACTTTGCAGAAGCACAGACAGGTTTTGATGAACTAAAACTTTTACAACAAACAATCAACTATCAGTTTAACTAAAGTCTTGTTCCTGATTTCAACACTTATTTATGGTATAAAACATAGCATTAGCCCCGACACCGCAATTGTATAGACGACCAATTGTGAACGACATTCACAGCACTGCACACCCTAGTATAAACACCAAGAAGTATTTTTGGCCTAACATGAACAAGGATGTCAAAGGACTAAGATCTATAAACAAACAAGATAACCAATTGCAGAGTTCCAAGACTCAGATGCTCAATTCACACACGTACATATAGACCTTGTTGGTCTTCTACCCAACGATCATTGACGGCTTTACCAGGTAACCAGAAACATATCTTGTATCTAAAATTTTTGCAAAAACTTGTGCACGGTTATTTTTCGACACATGGGTATCTCCATTTAGGGTGCCTGTAAAACTAACAACAGATAGAAGCAGTTTTATTTACAATCTTCCGGGAAATAATTGGAATTGATCGAGCAAAAATAACATCCTTTTACCCCCCAACGAATGGATTAGTTGAAAACTTCTACAGAAAGCCTAAAGCAGCTCTCTGATGCCACGATAACACAAAGGCGCTCCCATTACTACTTTTCGGCATTAGATGCGACATCAAAGAAGACTTGGGGAATACCAAATCGAAATTGGTATATGGGACAACCCTGTGATTACCAGCAGATCTATTATTGGTTCTTCCGGAGTTACCAACCACAAGAGTTTACAAAAAAGCCAAAACATTAGATGCAACACATACAATTTAATAAAACAAAGTGACATGCAAATTCAAACGTTTATCTACTAAAGAGCTTATTAGCAGCGTCTGCGTTAGAGTAGATGCAGTAAAGAAACCACTCCAACACCCGTACAAAAGTCCCTATAAAGTGATCCAGCCAGAAACTAAGTTTTTTACGTTGGATATCAACGGAAAACATGGTCGTTTCAATTGATAAGTTAAAAGCAGCATTCCTAAAAACTAAAGATCCACCAACCGCAAAAACCGGGACTACCATTTCGACAGCAAGTATTACTACACAAAGCAGCGGCGTCCCGGATATCTTGGAAAAGGAAAAACACAGTGCGGTAGGCAAAACTACAAGGCGAGAACGTACTGTTTATTTCCTTGCCAGATATTGCGGCTTAGTACAAATTCAATAGCAGAATTTGTTTGATGTAACCGACTCACTGGAGGGGAAGCGCTGTAGCGTCCAAATAAAACTCTTTAGTTTTTAAAACGTTATGTATATTATGAAATAAGTTAATTGCAACGACACAAATCAAGATGGTAATAAATAAAATATATCTAAGGACGTGCCTTCTTTGAATAGGAGTATAACGGTTACAACTCAGTATTATGCGCATAGCTGTATTTTGAATTTTTTGTAATTGTTGTATTTGGCAATCTTTTGAGATAAATAATAATGTAGAACAGTATTGTATATGAGGCAATATTTTTCCTTTGTATATTAACCTTTTTATATATCCACTTAAATGATTACCAATTCTCTTTTGAAAACAAATTTATTTGACATTTTACCCATAATGTATGTTTGACTTGAATGATAAATTTTCATCGATTATGATTCCTACATATTTTATTTCATTTCCTATTTGTAGTTGAATCTTGTTAATATTGATTTTTATAAAACCCCTATTAATATTGTCTAACTTATGTTACAAAGTTTTGCCGGTGCTCAGTGAAAACGGAGTAGGTTATATTCAAAATTCCGTGATCGTTTGGAAAACTCAACAGAAAACACAATAAAAAGTCAAAAATTAAAGGGTGTCAGAAAGGAATAAAGTTCAATGGACTTCTGGCCTTTGTTAACCACAAACCCGCTCCTGAAGGATACACTCTAAATTTGACTTAACTTACTAGAGTGTATCGCACTAAAATCTGAAATGAATTTAAATTTTACAAAACGCAAAGGTCGACTGTATTAAAAGCTTGTTTACATTTAATTATTTAACTTTTATTTAATCATTCAACACTCAAAACAAACAAAACAAAAAAACTATTTACAATTGCGCAAAATGAAAAAAATAATAATAAAAAAAAAGTTAAACATGAAAGTTAAAATTAAACTACTTGAATAAGTATATCAAAACAAACAAAATTAAGTTTTTTTTTAAATGGCCGTAGATTTTACGAACTAGGAGAAACAAAACTCCTCTAACTGAACTAAAATCCCACGTTTTTTGCATAATTTCTGCGGTATTACTTTATCTACAGAGGGTGAGTTTATTATCTAACCAATGACATTCCGTTACTTAAGGCATTTCAAACGACTATCAACTATCCCCCTAAAACCAAAATCACTTATATGTTTATTAACTTAATCGACTACCACTTTCCTATAGGTTGCGTGTGAAATCTTTGTGCAAGAAAACTATACCAACAAGAAGTGCAAAAAGAATGCAAACAGATTTAATTACTACACAAAAGTAGAGTTTGAAAATGACCTTTGATTTGATTTCATTACGGCCATAAAGATCACTTGTTGAAACCTCAATCATAACAACTGTCTAATAAATTATAAAAATTACTTCAGTCCAAACACATAATTTAATACAACTAACACAAAGAACATAAGTGCGAAGGTACTGAGAATGTACTTATAACAAAGAAGGTTTAAACCAACTTAAATCAAACAAACTGCTAAAATATATTTAATTACAATTATATATCAAAAGGGAGACAATAAATCACAATTGGAATTTTAACAGAACAAAGAAAATGCCAAATCTAGAATACGGATGTTTAAGCAACGTAATAATTTCTAAATATTTGAATACAAAACTTTACTTACAAAATTGATTGATTGACAAAAATAAATCTATAAACGTAAAATAACTTCTTTAATTCGACGTGAGATCAGTAAAAGAATTCTAAAGTACATGAGACGAATAACATCAATTCAATTACCGGGTCTTTCACAAAAAGATCGCACAAACTCAAACGACGGTTACAATGTTTACGGCCTATAGCAATATATTTCAATTTTGTTTTATATTAATGCTTAAATTCTTCTTACAAAGTCGTTTAAGTACGACATCAAGATCAGTACAAATATCATTTACAATATTTTTACCCTTCATGCATATCATAGTGTCATCTGCAAATATATGTGCTTTACATTTAGTAATACAGTTAATCATATCGGTTATGTACAAAACAAATAATAATGGATCTAAACATGTAGTCTATTGTCTCAATACTGTTGGAAGTACATTTACCAAATTTGACTCTTTGATGTCTGTTGGATAAATAGGATTAAAATTGTTTTAACACTGACCCACATAAACCCGTCTTATTTAACTTTTAATTGAGTAGATCTCTATATCTCATTTTGGGTATGTAATAGCGATTCCATGCACCCATATCTGAAATGTAAATGCACGCCTTACTAAAACCGGGATGTAAAGTTGGTCGAATGCACTAGTGCATTTTATTTTACAGAATACTTTTAATCATAATAGTTTTTATTTTCCAATTATTGTTGGAAAATCCTAAAGCGTATGTGTAAATTAGACTAACATTTATACTAAGTATTAACCTTAAAGAGAGCATTTATGCAAAAAATTAAGAATACTGATGACATTTGTATCGCTTGTATACTTGATTCCATCTGCCTTGAAGAACTAGACATATTTTGTAGTACAGTATTTTCATTTGTTGTTAACTTGTTAGGTCTTTTGATTTTATTAGGTAGACTGTCCTCAACACATCCTTCTGCTACTACAGAACTTTGCCAACCACTAAGACGTTTCACACTGCACTCTTACTTGCAAGCAGAGTGGAAAAAATCGTCGGAAACAGTGTCCTGTGTAGCATTTAGCATTGTCAAGTTAAAGATACTCTGCTATTTTCTACGGAAACGCTCCAAATTAATTGTTACCAATTGAGTGATTAACACATTTTCCAGCTCTGTATGTCATGAAGAAACGATTGCAAGTTGTATGTTGTGGTCCCAGCATCCTATATTTTCTTATGAGGGTTATCCATGAGACATCAGTTATTACAAAATTTCCGTCAATGTTTGTCTTAGTGTTTGCAGCGTTAACATGTGCAATGTGATCTTGAATATCATACAGTTATATAAATATTACCTTTATATGCAAGTAATTTTCATCCAGTGCATTATTAAGAAAAGTAGAAATATGTTCCTTGCTTAATACACGAGATTTTGTAGGTTTGTGATGTTCTGTTTCACGAATTAAATAATTTTGAAATGCATATTTTGATATGTGAATATTATTTTTTATATTAAGACAACTTTTTAATTTTAAGTAGGTATAGTGTGCAGACTTCTTCGATGAGATTTGCTTTAAATAAGCTATTAAAACATTTACTGTGTAGGTTTTTACTTTTTTGGTGACACATTAATTGATAAACTCATTATATGCATCTGCATATCCTTTTTTTATTTTTTAAAGACAATAATTTATCGCGAACACTTGCTGCTTCTGAACGAAGTTCAGGAAGAGTCAAATCGATTTCATTTTCGCTATCACTCATTTTTTGGAAAAAATTATCATCAAAATGTAATTTGCAAAAATAAAAAAATCACACTTTTTGAAATAAAATAATGTTCTCTATTAACGCTAATTTGAATTGAGTTGAATTAACACAACTTTCTTGATAAATAAACAAAACTCTAGAACGTCATATAAAGTAAAACTTTATTTTATTTTTACCTTTTTCTTCAATGTGAAAAATATTCGTGCTTAAACTGTTTTACTACGTTCGAGCACATAGATTACAACCCTCTCGCTTCGAGGTCGGGCTTTAATATAGTGCCCTCACGCAGTAAAACATTGGATTACGCACTTATATTGTAAATTACTATTTACCGTTTCAAAAGCACGCATAAAATCTAGAAACCCAGCTATTATTATTCCACCAGCATCTATTGATTTTAACCACTCGTTGGTAACTTTAGTTATAATTGTTTTACAAAAGTAACCCTTACGATAGTCTCTTAACAATAATTTTATTATCTTCACAATATTTAGATAGTTGTTCTTTCACAGCAATTTCTAATACTTTTTTGTAGCATGGCATTGTATTAATAAGATAAAATTCACATTTTTTGTACCATTTATTTTTAGTAGCGGCACTGTTGTTGTAGTCCTCCAATTTTTAATAAACATGTCCGTTCTTAATAATTCATTAATTAAATCGAGGTACAAATGTCCTTCTACGTCAAAACTGTCTTGTAGCGCTTTTGTGTCGGAACCATTATCTGTTTTATATATTAATGAATTAATGTATCTTTTTACTGTCCTTATTTCTAATGTTTTAAAGTTTTTAAAAGTTGTATGGGAATTTGTATAGCCTCTATCCAAGTTATTATTTATTCCTTGCCTTTTATCAATGCTTTTTATAATGGTAGTGATACTATTTCTGTAATATATTTTGTAACAAAGTTTCTTAAATTAGTTAATTTATTTTTAGTTATACTAAAAATATGTACACCACAAACCATGTACACGTTTAAACTAACCGAGCTAATTAAATCTAAGGATATTTAATAAAAACACTTACAGTATAATTTATGTATAGCACTATCACTTACACGAAGATAAAGTCCGCGGATAACTTCTATTTATTTAAACACTAACGCTTGTTACATTAAAGTCACGTACAAGGTTATACACCGTAGATTTATTGCACACGCGTTAATCACTTATTTATTTAGACTTGAATAATCTTCTTAACACTGCCGTCTTTGAATTACGGGAAATAACTGACCTACGATTTGTTTGTACCGTATTTATACACATTTTGGAAATCCTTCTCGAATGTTCCATATCTTCCGCTATACGTCCTAGAACATGGATAACAACTTCGAGAAGGCTCTTGAATTTGAGAACGCTTCAATATTACATTTGTTTTTAATATCTGTCACAAACGACAAAAAAGTTTTACTTCAATCGCGCGTAAAGATTACATGTATTTAATTTTTTTTTTGTAAACGTGTCAGTATTGAGTACTAATTAAAGACTCCGTGCCATTTAAAACTCCTAAACAACCCTGCCATGTATGTTAATATTTTTTACAAACGAATAAATTTTGTTTTTATTTGATAAATTGTTGAAATATAATTTTGTAAAGTTCCAGAAAACTACTATACTAAAAATACGAAATTGCAATTTAATGCAATTATATGCGCATAATATGTAAATTACAAACAATAGTTATGTTAAAATAGATTACACAAATAAAAAAAATGAATTGTGAGAGTAGTATGTAAAAGCTTCCATAAGAAACATATTAAAAGTCAAATTTAACGTATTGCGATCAATATGCGAAGCACGACGGTAAAAAGAAACATTTTTAATCTACTTCCATCTGAAAATGCGACATAAAATAACTGTAAAACAAAAAGTTATAAAAGTACATAAAATACTTTAAAACAGAAGTTAAATTTTAAATACTTTAAGTTTATTTACTTTCTTTTTAACACAATTTTATAAAAAGAACTCTTTACTTGTGTTTAATTAATTTATAAAAATCGTACTACTTAATATTTTTACATAACTGTAATTAACAAAACCTAAAAATTTTCATTTTTGTTGCACTATACGCTAATAGAAACGTGTGATAAAAACAATTTATAAAAAATTGTTAAAAGCCATTTAAAAACTATGAATAAAAATTAAAAAAAAAGAAACATTTAAAATCAGTAGTAAACCAATAATAAAAATTCTTTTAATTTGATGGAGAAATCTGGAATTAACAAATTTGTTTTCAAACTTTGTGGGCGTTTGGATAATTTTTTTCTGTTAACGTTTACATAAATGCGACACATACTTTTAGTTTATCCTTTTTAATATTCAATTTGTACTTACCTATATATTTGCAATAAATATTTTTAAACGAAAACTCTAAATTTAAAAAAGGTTTAGAAAACATTAAACAGTTTTTAGACAGCATTCAAGTCATAAGTAAATCAAAGTTTTTATTTATCAGTTCGACTTTACGCGAAAGCCAAACACGAATTCTTAAAAACTTTACAGGATTTGAAATGCGTAAAGCTTCGATGTCTTGACAGTAGACAAAGCGTTCTCGTTGTATTCAAAATAGGTAAACAACAATTTACAAGTTTTCTTTTTTTTACGCAATTTACTATTTTTTTCATAAAAATAACAATATGCATTACACATTTTCATAAGTTTTTATAGCGTTTTTCAACTTTTATGAAAAAATTCGTATACAATGTAAACATACGTAAACTGAAAAAATAATCTTAGCATAAATAATAGGTTTACATTGACAGCGACGTAAAGAATAACTTTTACTTAAATAAATAAAATAGATTATAAATCAAAATAATAAATCTTTATTTATTGTGTATAGTAATGTTACTTTATTCCAACTATAAATACTATTGGTTGTTATGTGACTTTTGACAGCTTAAATATGATACCAAACAAAAACAACAATTTTAACATGTAGTATAGAGTAGAAGCAAGTTATAGTTAACACTGACTGCGTGTCAAGAATATTTAAAAAATACTATTTAAAATCTTAAGTTGGAAGGAAGTACCTACAGGCCACTATGTGTTTTTCTAAATAATGACATCGTTATTTAAAAAATCCTTCAATATTCAGATATAATTAAAATGTTATTAAACCATTTTTTTCTAAACATAAAACTAACTATTAACATTTTATTGTGTGTATGCATATGCACCAATACGTGACACTTAAGATATCGTCATAATTTCAGCAAGATCTGACTTTTTAAAACAAAAATTACTAAAATTCGTTAAGCTTTAAAACGTGCCAGTCTTTGCAGCATTTCAAAACCATCACTTCAGCTTTTGTAACAACTATTTGCTAAATAATGTATTTTAGACTTTTTTAAACTTAGAAAAGATACAACAAAATCTCTCTTAATTACATTTCATTTGCAATTCACTATTTCTTCATCAATATGTTTTTCAGAAGCCCTTTTGGAACTCCTCAGCACGGTGATAACTCTAATGTGTTTTAACAAAAGGACGAAACAGCTGTCCATCGTTTCTTTAGTGTTGTTTTTCGCAACTATACTGACTACTTACTACGTTTTCAGTTGGTGGTTCTTATACGACTGTTTGATCAATGTTTAATTGACAACAGTAGTTTTGTGAACTATCAAATACCAACTAATCTTACCTGCAGTATACTTTTTTCTTTAATATATAGTACGTGGATATTGCCACGAGGTGGAAACACCATTTGTTATTCACATATGCTTACGAGATATAACTGCAGTAGTTCTCAGGAATAGCTGTGAAAACACATTAGAGTTATCAGGGCGCTGAGGAGTCCCAAAAGGACGAAACAGCTGTCCATTGTTTCTTTAGTGTTGTTTTTCACAACTATACTGACTACTTACTACGTTTTCAGTTGGTGGTTTTTATACGACTGTTTGATCAATGCTTAATTGACAACAGTCGTTTTGTGAACTAACCAATACCAACTAATTTTACCTGCAGTATACTTCTTTCTTTAAAAATTTATGTTTTCTTCTTGTTTATTTTGTTATTTTTAGTACTGATTTTAATTTCATTGCAATTAGGTTTTTGTATGATAATTAAATAAATTTGATGCAATTTTAACAACATTAATTTTGTATGTACCAAAGAGAGCAACTGCTTTTTGTAAGTCACAGTAAATTTGTAATTTAAAACCTTAACACATTAAATTCGACACTAGCAGTGACTTCAAATAAGACTAGTACAGTATGAATATAACACAACATTAAATTAAGGAAGGAGAATGTTCTTTAATATAGAACAATATAAATAGTAAACGAATTGGACAAACAATGGTAAAAACCGTCTTAACATATGGATCTAAAATATGGAAAAAAAACATACATTGATAAAAGTGGAAATGTACTAATTACGCAAATAAGTTCCCAATCATGAATACTGCGAGTCCAAAATATCAAAATCAGAAATAAAATGAGAGCAAGAAAAACAATAGTTGACAAAATTGAAAAAAAAGCGTGAATTGGTTTCGAAGATGAATGAATTGCAATTGCCAAAACAAATATTTGTCTGAATGCCATCAGAAAGGAATAAAAGAAGCCGACCCCGAACAATTTGGAAACAGGGAATAAAGCGGGTTTCTCAAAGCCGTCAGATAGATGAAGAAATAACACATAACCGAGTAGCAGAAAGACTGGGATTGAAAATGTAGTGATGAACTGGCTGATTTTAAATATATTATATATTATGAATAAAATGTAGAATCTTCTTCACTAGGAGGGGAAAACTAAACCATTTACATTTTATGGCATCACTAGTGTATCAGGTGTGACTTCTTCAGGCCACTGAAATATATTGTAAGTAAGCTACACATTTCTTATTACATAACAACTAATATATTTTAGTGGCCTGAAGAAGTACACGCCTGATTGCACAAAACGTCGCCATAAAAAAATCTTAAGTGGTTTAATTTGCCCCTCCTAGTGAAGAAGATTCTACAACTTATTCATTAATGAAATATAAAAGGAAGACGAAACTACAGTACTTGATTATATATTATGTTGTACATAGTATAATTAAACCTTAATATATATTGCCTGTTCTACAAAAAGAGCTCAAGTGTATAGCAATTTTAATTGTAGTTTAACCACAGTCCTTAGTAAAAAGAAATTAAACGTGTTCGCTCACTCATCTAAGCTCACTAAAGAAGTAAAACTTCTTTGCTAATTAATTTGATTTATTTGTATTTATCGACGAAAAAGTAAAATGTTCTTGTTCAAAAGAACGCTTCATTAACACGTGGATAGTCACAACAAAATTAAACACTCATGTCAATATAAACGTCAGAAATGTAAATAAAAAAATAAAGTTTGCTGCGACTGTGCTGCCACTTTTTTTGTTACGGTGCAATTGTGCTGTTTTTTTTTCGTTACAGTGCATCTTACAAAAATTCCAGATTTACTCTAGCTAAACAAGTTTCACTTCAAAAATCTTTTTAATGCCCATTCATTTTAAATACTTTTAATATGAATTATTGGCTACTTTCATCAAAACTTTTGTGAAAACAAAATAAGCAAGTCAGGAGAATCTGAAATACTACTACTAATAAAAACAGTACAACCACAACAAAAACAAAACAAAACTAAAAAAATTGCTTAAAACGGCGTTAAATCGAGAAAATGAACCATTTAATTCGGCCGTTAGAACCTATTTAGTTTACTCCAACAATTTGTAGTAACATTTGCGTTATGAAGGTGAGCATCATCTTGCTGAAAAAATATATTTTGACTCACAATCAGTGTCAGTTCGTCAAGATATGAAGCAAAATAATTAACAAAAAAATTACTATAACGCTCGGCTGTTAGTGTGCCATTAATAAAGATCGAACCCACAATGTTGCATCCAAAGATGCCACACTAAATATTAACACTGGATTTTTTTTTAAATTGCGCTTTCTCACTTCTGTTGTGTTTTCAGTGCACTAACGATATTGTTGGTTTGGTTAAACATGACATTGTTAGCAAAGGTGTAAAGGCATACAACTTTTGAAAACAAATTGGAGTTTTTTTTAGGTGAGTTTAAAAAACCAAGTTGAAAAGGTTGTTTGTCATTTGAATAAATTAAACATAAAAATTAAATGTTCCGAGCAAACAGATGCGTTAGTGGTATTTGCAAAACGGTTGGAAACAAAATTTTTTTCTACTCAAAATAAATTTATAGCAAACCGATGGTATATATCTGTACCTCAGCGGTAAACTGCATTAAGCCAACTTTATCTGGAAAATAAGTTTTCTGTACTAAGTCATATATATTTGATGTTATATTATGTAGTAAGAAATATTTTAAAACCCAATATTAAAATAACAAGTAAATTCTTAACTTTAGAAAAATTCTAAGTCACAGTGGCACTCAAAAGTTATCTATTCTAAATGGACATAGTATCGAACAACAGCCTAAGAACTACAATATGCGTTTTTGATAATTTTTTGCACGTCAGATCTTGTCGGTAATCGTTTGATTTCGTCAATCGGATTTAGTCTTACACGCATCATGCAATGCATAAAACAAGTGTCGCACGTATTCAAAAAGCGCGGAATTTTTTGCTGTCCTAAAAACTGTTAATTCACTGGATGTAACCGAAGATATCTTTGCAAGGAACATATCGCTCAACAATAAAACGCAACTATATAACCAGTGCGTGCTACCAACTACAAGCAGTATTAGAAAAGCTGAGAGTAAAGCAAAGGGCTATATAAAGAATATTAAGAATCACATTAAAAAATTATAAAACCAACAAATGAATCGTAGATAGAACTAACGTAACGTAGATGTAGTGGTAAGAACGACCACGCTGAAATGATCTTGGACCGAGCACGTTGCATGAGATCAAAAGAGTAGAAAAATAACCATATGAAAACCATGGATACACAAAAATAGTGTAGGTTGTCCCCAAATGAAGTGAAGCGACAACATAAAGAAAACCGCGAGTTTCAATTGGTACAACGTTGCACAGAAAAGAAAAAGTTTCTACTTATAGAGTAAAAAACAGCTAATCAAAAAAGAGTCCAAATACCGCACTCAAAACTGAACGTATCATTTTATTCACTTTTAGTGGGTGAATTATTTATCATGTGGTTTTTTTAGAAAACAAAAACGTAAACAACAGGATTTCGATACAAACTGTTTGGCTTCAAACTGTTAACAAGTATCTTATTGTTTGTACTCCGATTTCATCAGCAAGTAAAGAGCATGAGTCAATCGATCAAAAAATTAAATGTCACAACTCAGATAATAGTCTAAAAAATCACCAACAGGTAGAAAATAAATATGAATCTAAAACAAGCGTCGATTTAGGCAAATCTTCTAATCTGGAAACAAACCAACGTAAGAGAAATACTGCTAATTGAATATCTAACGTCAAATTTTTTTTCTAAACGAAATACTTTAATAAAAGGAGATTGTATTGAAATTTTTGGCAAAGATACGTGCAAATATAAATCTCCCATAAATGTTACTCAAAAGCAACGGAAAAACATTTTTGCACTGTTTTGGTTGCCAGCTAAATTAATCGACGTCAGTTTGTTGCTTTGTCAGTACATATAGCAGATATCAAATAAAGACGTGAGGCTACTGGATAATGCAAATAGGAGTGGTTTCAATAAGAAATTCTTATTTACCGCTTGAAACTTACAGTTGGAAGACTGTAAAACATTTTTCTGAATACGTGGAGTGTTTTGCAAACTTTTGAATCAGATAAGCGTAAGAAAAAAGTTCTTCCAATTAAACCTTTAATCGAGCCCAAAAAGCACAACAATAAATCATATTTTGAACTTTCCAATCATTAAAACGCATGATAGTAGAGCACGGTCATCTCAAAAGTACATTAACAGTAATTTAAGTATAAACAAAGCGTACAACGCTTACAAAAAAAAGATGTTAGTGCAGAAAATACCTGACACTGATATTCCCAAAGTATAGGTATATAGTGAAATATTTAACAACTAATTTAGTTATTCACGTCTTGAGACAACGACACCTGTGATCAATGTGACACAATTAAAAGAAGCAAGAGTTCACGAAAGAATAACTATACCAAAAGAATATGACGCACATTTCAACTACGCCAGTAATAAGTGAGCAAATAAAATAAAAAACTAAAGGTAATAGTCGTTGAATTGAAAAAATTCTTATCAACGCCTTGCTTAGCTAATGCCAGAAGTTTTTACTTACTCAAATTATGAACAATTAACTACATAATTTTACATACACTTCTAAAATCTTACAATTTGTTGCACGTGAGACATGAGCGCAGCCGGAAAGAAAGAAAATAAAATTGCCCCATGCTTACTTAAATAAGTTAGTGTTGATGAATCTATTGAGGAACTTACAATGTGGTCTGAGAGCTGTCTTTCGAAAATCTAAATATGCACATGAACATTTGGGCATATTTTACCATTTTAGTATACATACCTACATTAAAATATATAAATCATAAATATCTTTTAAAAGGGCATACTTACCTAGAAGTAGAAAAAGACTGAGAAAGAAAAAAAAGTCAAAATTTTAGATTTAGATTACAACCTCTTGTCACTGGCAACGAGTTAGTGCGTTTACTCAGCGATAAAAATCTATTTTGTGTTATCAACATGAAAGTAACAAATTTTAAAACTTTATAATTTTAATCAAAAACTTTTTTGCACCAAGAAAACTTAAAACCGGAGAGGACTTTAAAGTATCCCTGTTGGTTTACATACAGATTCGATCTTAACAAGAAAAATATTCGCTAAAAGAACGTTTGGCAAACAAGTATGAGTTCATCGACTTAAATCGTGTATCAAGTCGTTTAATAGTTTTTCTTAGAAAATTGCAGTTATTTGAACCGTAACTTATCAGCAAAAAAATGAAAACTAAAAATTAATGATTTTTTTAGGGTAAATGGTGTATATTTACTTAATACAATTTACAAGCAAACTTTTAAACTTGAGCTAAGTTCTTCGTCGGCATACTGCTTGATTGTATTTACGAGGGTCGTCCACAAAGTAACCTCCGTTTTGAACTAAAAATTAAACCAGTTGAGGTACAAAAATTTTATTATATACATCTTAAAACTATAGCTTTTCTTTACTTTTATATATAATCGCCAAACAAATTCAGGCACTTATCATATCTTCTAACAGTCTTTGAAATGCCACCTGCAAAAAATTCTGCCGCCTGGGAACGAAGCCAACCCGTTACGACGTTTTGAAGCGCTTCGTCACTTTCAAACCGCTTTGATGCAAGCCACCGCTTCATGTACGGAAACAGGTGAAAATCACTAGGTGCCAAGTCCGGACTGTAAAGCGGGTAGTTAAAACGTCCCATTTGAATTTGGCTAAAAGTTCACTTGTTCTTTGGGCTGTGTGAGGGCGAGCAAAGTCATGAACAAACACAACGCCCGATGTCAAAAGTCCACGACGCTTGTTTTGAATTGCTCTTCTTAGTCGTTTCAATGTTTCGCAATAAACTGCAAATCAACGATTAAGATTCTCTTAGCATCCCAAAAAACTGTAGCCATCAATTTTCTCGCTGAAAACGTTTAGCGGGCTTTCTTTGGCATGTTTGGAGAAGCAGTATGCCCTTATTGCATTGACTGCTGTTTAGTCTCAGCATTCACATAGGCTTCCCAAGTCTCATCTCCGGTAACAATTCTGTTCAAAAATTCTTCTCCTTCAACGTCATACCGAGAAAGAAAGTCTATAACAAAGCTCATCCTGTTCATTTTGTGGTCGTCGGTGAGCACTTTCGGTATCCAACGAGCACAAAACTTGTAGTAGTTTAGTTTTTCAGTCACTATCTCGTGTACAAGAATCCGAGAAATTTCAGGGAAATTATCTGAAAGCTGAAAAATTGTTAAGCGCCGGTTCTCACAAATTTTTTCGTCCACTCTGCTCACCAAGTCATCAGTCACAAGAGATGGCCTACCGCTTCTGTCCTCATTGTGAACGTTTGTTCTTCCATTTTAAAAAAACGAACCCACTGACGGACTACATTTTCACTCATAATATCTTGGCCATAGACCGCACACAATTCACGATGAATTTCAGCTGCTGAATAATTTTTCTTCCACAGAAATCGTATTACGCCACGCACTTCATACTTGGCGGGATTTTCTATCGCAGCGCTCATGTTTTTAGGTTATAAAAAGAGAACGCGCGAACGTACGATGCTCCCTCTTGGACAGCTAGAAGCGTACTAAACGGTAGCGCCCACCAATGTCGGAATGGCGGCACTACCCCCACTACTTTTCACGCTACACTCAAACGGCGGTTATTTTGTGGACGACCATCGTAAAATTGTATTAAATAAATATACACTACTTACCCTAAAGAAATAATTAATATGTTTGTTTTATGGCAAAACTTTTATGTCAAAAAAAATATATATATATATATATAAAATAAACAAAAATGTTTATTGTAAACTGTAAATAGCTATAGATATGTTTCTCTATTTCGCATATACAATCGCTACTTTGTGCAACTACTTTTTCAAAAAACAGTGTCACAAAGTTCAACTTTGTGCAACCGAAAGTAGTGATTTTTGTGTGTGTAATGTGTAAGGTTGTCAGTAAGTATTGGCTGTCGACCAATCATGTAACGCGGTTCATTAAAGTAGATTTAAAAACGTAAACATTTATTTAATAATTTTATCGAAATTTTGGTTTTTATTTACGTTGTTATTTTGAATTTTCAATTACGTTTTGCTTTTATATTTGAATTTTAGTCTTGTTTGTGGTTTTAGGACAATTTACTTCAATTTACTTGTATAACAATTGGCAAGTATTTTTAGGTTAAAATTATTTCTATTCAATTTACAACACAGAATAAGTTATTTATTGTATGTATAGAACAGAACCAGTTATAATTAAAGTAACTGTTTGTATTCCAGTTTTAATCAATGGATAGCAGAACCTGAAAATTTGTTCGTTTCGAACCACGAAACATTATTTGTAATGTTATTGATTTCTTTAATAAACAAGAAATACCAGGCGGCGGAAGCAGGGCCAGTATATGTTTCATAATTTGACAATTTTAAGAATTTAGTAATGTTTTTAGGAACCAATTTTATTAATTCCAATTGGAAATACGGTACATCTACCTCTACGATGAGTTAAAAACAATCTATCGTGTGAAGTGTGAGGTGGCAGCACTTCAACGTATTTCTTAATGAGAGCATTCCAAGATACCTTTGTTATGAGGAATACACGAGATATGTTATTTTTGGTTGCGAAAACAGTTGCTTCTATTCTAACAGATTTCAACTTAATATTATTTAACTTCATATGAGTCAACTCATCTCGTCTACAGGCTCCACAATACCCTATAATTAATATAACCTGAAATAAACTAATTGAATATAGTGTCTTAAAAGTGTAAATCAAGATATTACTTTCATTGCCAAAAAAATGTAATCGTTAGCATCACTAATAAACTTAATGTTGTACTCGGACTGTAAAATACTTGATTTTTGGCTGATAATTTTCTGACTGCCTTTTCAAATAGGCGGTTACTTTTAAATACTGCGAAATGTCAATATTTTTTAAATCGAGAGGCATGTTCGAGCATGAAATAACTTGACCACATTGTAGATTACTTTTTGTTCTACTCATTACTTCAAAATAAACTAATACAATGTTTTCAGTCAGATCGTTCACATTATTGTCATCACACCAGGTACAAAACTTTTGATACTCTTTTTCATATTTAGCTTTAGATTTTTGTGGGTAATAATTCCTGAATGGCGTTATTGGCATTTTCACGTAAATCAGAAGGAGTGCAGAAAAGTTCAACAAAATCCTGGACAGAGCACATTCTTGGGAACAAAAGGATAGACAAACTGATAAAATTTAAATATGTAGACTTTTATATTAAAAATAAACAGTTTTTTATATATTTCTAACTATCTAATTAACAATCGCGTTTTCAAATTTGAATTTAGAAAGTAGGCAGAGGCTGACAATTGTGACCAACTAAAATACATCGAAAATTGCTGCTATACATATGTTATAATTTCTATCAGAAATAAGCATAAATCAAAGCGAAATAGAGAAAATAGTATGAAAAACTCATGTTACAATTCCTTTTTGTAACGCTCGTGCATTGCTTAACTCGCCGCTACGCGGCTCGTTAAGCAAACTTACTCGCGTTACAATCATCGTCATTGTAACACTCGTTTTACAATATACTATTATGTAACTGCTTTTGCGCAATGCATTTGACGCACTGCACATAAGTGATAAGCCTTCTTCTTAAGTCATAAGCCATCTTGGGTACGGTCCTGGCCGCGTAAGAACGTTTTCGTCTTGCATAAACTGCAGAAAATGTCCATGTGTTAAATTTGAACTGTGGTTTTCGATTTCGTCGTTATGCATCGACAATTCACCTTTCGTCGTCATTACTAATTATGCGTTTGTTATTGTGTGAAAAACATTTAATTTGCAAGGATTGTTTTTCTACGTACAAAGTTTTTAATCTATGTACAAAGTTTAGCCTTTTTGGTATACGATTACGGTTTGCGATTTTTACGATGCTATTATGTTTGTTACAATTTCGATGTTTGGAATGCAATAATTCGAATATGTTTACGATATATTTTTGATACGTTTAATGGTAGTCACAACGTAGTTTTTCCGAAGAATTTCCGTTACGATTTTTATGGGTTAAAATCGATCATTATTCATGTGTTACGTCCGAAGTAATTTGATTTGGATTGTTGCGAATGAAAAATTATCATATGTTTCGTTGGTTTACGATATTCTGGTTACTGCATTTGTACGATTGTTAGATCAATCAAGCAAGTTTAGATATGCATTTTGAAGATTACGCAATGTTGAGTCATCGCATCGAATCAGATGATGAACGCGTCGTCGGTCACATTTAAATCGAATCGCGCATTTAAGTAATCAGGTAACGTTGAATTTTTATACTGAACTTCCATACAGTGAAATATGTAAATACGTTTTTTTATTAGTTAAGATGTAAGTAGATGTTATTGTGTTAATCTTTTAGGTTTCAATATTTAATCTTTCAGTATAAAAATATTGTGGAGTCCAAATTATAAATTATAAATTTAAGTGTACTATTAGAATACCCCGACCCTAGTTATAATTTGTAAAATTGTTTTATTGCTTTATATCAATATTTTCTTGTTTTGTTTAAATGTTAATAAATTTATATAAGTTAGCACGGTGCATTATTTAAATCATGTAAAAAAAATACATTTAGACTGTACGGGCTAGAAAAGGATAATGGCACTTATTGAGTGGGGGTTTATTGTTACTTTTAATTTTTTAATTTGTTATAATTTACGTTGGTGAATGCAACAAAACGTACATATGACCGACCTCAGAACAAATAATTATATATGCTAGACTAGGTACTTTTATCAGCGTTTCCGAAAATGTGATTTGCTAATAGAACATCCAACAGAAATAAACTAAAATGTCTATAAATTAAACTAATACATATATACAATTACCACAATTCAATTGCTCAGTTTCATACGAGTAAGCAAGATGCGCTAAGCTTTCCGAAATCAATTAAGGTACTTCAATAGGTGTGCCAATTCGTCGTAATGCTGTTCACAGTGACAAAAATCAAAACGGTGGTTTAAAGGTCCCCATCTAACGTAGGTTATCAGAAAATGCATCCTGTATATTTCTTATATTCCGTACATGCCTTATTAGTTCATCATAAATCTTTTTCAAAATAAAAGAACATGTACAGGTAGCCAAAGTTGCTACGATAACACAGAAAAATCAAATCACTCTGTAAAATAAAAATGGATCCTTACCCCAGCGAATTTCTCACAACAAACACATCTGAAACCGTAATTTATTTACTCAACGCCAGCGTGGATGATTTAAGATACTTAAGATTCTTCTCAGCAGGACGTTAACACAGGTGTAATTTCATTAACGTTCAAAGCGGAAATATTTCCAGTGCTCTCCAGTGCGTAAAATGACATCACTAGACGAAATTTCTACAGTACAAAAACTATACCAAAAAATGTTTAACATAAATAAAAATATAAGTTCACGAAACAATAAATGAAAAATCATTATTCGTGAAACATGCTTTTGTGCTGCCAGCGTTCATTGTAAACATCAATATTTGCTCATTAGTGTAGTTACGTAATGAGGAAAAAACCGCAAGTGAAACATAAAACATATTTTAAAAGAAAATGGATAAACGGTATATCGCTGTCAAACGTTCATTTTGTACTTTGCTTTTACCGGTTAGAAATCGCTGGTGAACGTTTGTTTCCTTGGATATTATTTTAAGTCATTTAAGTAGTTTTCTTTCTGATGAATTTTCCTCGGTAGTTATTTCTATTATGCTTTTAGCAAATTGAAACGAAAACGTATTCCAGGTCAAATTTGGCGTTTTGGGTTAATTACGCGACGTTCTAAGGTAGTAAAGCAATTCTCAAAGATGGCGTTGTCACATTATCTTTTTATTTTTTTTTTAGCTATTTTCCTGGGATTGCCATTTAATACCATACATAGCTGTCGTAGCAAAGTAACTTGTGTAGGCCACCTTTTTTAATAATTCCAAAGTGACGAGATATGACTCACACTTTCGTCTGAAGGGTCAGAATCGTATAATTTTAGTTATTTATATAACTAGTTAGTCAGTTTTATGCATCTTTCTCAGCATAGCGTACTTTGTGATTGTGGTGCATTCGTTAATTAATCATGTTAGTTTAATGCGTAAAACTTGATAGTATCGTATAATGTTATTTCTTTTTTTTTCTCAATTGGATCAATCTTATCAGTTAACCGTCAGTTTTAAGCAAAATAGATATTGTATGTAATCCTAACGTAGATCACACTTTTTGACTTTCAGTCGCAAAGTTTGACTCATCTTTAACTTTATGTATAGTCGTATGAGTACATTGACGTGCTCCAAGTTCTTCGAATCACTTAAACGCAGTCAAGGCCAAATTGGGCATAAAAACGTCGTACATAAGCTTATAAAACACAAACATATTTTTTTGTAAATCAAATAAAAAGAAAGTAACGAACGTTACTATTGATGTCGAAGAATGAACTCAATTGGGTATGTTTTTGTGCTTTTATTTTGTTTTGCAACTCGGTATTATAATTGTCAATTATCGACTCGTTTTGGGACTGCAGAGTAGAAGTAGGAATTGTCTGACTTTTAGTTAACCTTGGTTAAACTCAATCATTTAGGATTTTTGGGTAGTAATTGCATATAATTAGTGGTAAAGTGTGTTGTTAGAAATAAGTATATTGTAGTAAGAAGTTGTGTTTTGCCAATTTGTTCCTTTTAGACATCGACAGATTTAGGCAAAGTTTGTATTGGGTGATATTTAATTGTTTTGGCGCCTTTTTAATTTAGTGTAGGATTAGCACACCGAGGCTTACGACCTGCTTGCCGATACAACTGAGTTAGTCGCCAGCAATACTACTGCAAGAAAATTCTCGTAACAATTTTGTTCTCCATTACAGTTTGTACCTATTTTACTCTCACTCTAAATCATAATTTTGATTTTCATTTTTATCAAGAATATTTTTTTAGTTAAATCTGAGATAGATTTTTTCTCAATTTGTATACAACCTTTTAGGACATACTGTATTTTGGAGTTAGTAGTATTTATTTTTAAATTTTAAATTGATTGAGAAAGTTGACAAGTTTTGCTTGTAATAAATGTAGCATCATTATATTTTCTTTGTTCTCAATTTTATTTTTTTTTAAGTTAACGCAAACATACTCTGCGAAAATAATTACTTGTATCCCAAAAGGAAACATAAATCGTGTAACAACTGGAATTTTACTAAGACAAAAAAATGCCAAATTAACGTAGATACAGAAGACGGATGTTTAAGCAACGCAATACCTCAAAATAATTGAATACAAAATTGACTTACCAACTGGAGATAAAAAAGATAAATTTAAAGACGTGAAATAATTTTAATAAATTAAAGTGAAATAAATCACGTAATCTCAAAGGAAATAAAATAAATAAAACAAACTGAAATACCCGGTCTTTTACAAACAAATTACGCCTATATTCGAACGACGGTCACATCTTGCACGAGTTATGCTTCACTTACAACGATAGTGACAAAAATTACTATTGTAATACTTATACCTATTAGCTAATTTTTTGAAAACGTGTAATAGTGAAAAGATCATTATTGAATAAATTTACAACAAAAAAATAACAAGATGGCATTCGGTAATAAAAAATATTATTAATTTTGAACTTTTATTATAAGCTACGTAAAACTTAAATCAATTTAAAAGCATTTAATTATTGACAATATTGTTCATTGCTTTAATATTTAAACAGCTGCTAAAGCCTAAAGCTAATTAAAAAGTCTCGGATTTAAATAACCAAACCACGAATAGAAGTAAATCATTTTTTATTTAAGATTAATTAGACGCCAAGCAAACAAAAATATATAAATTTAAATTATTTGCCGTAAAGTAATCTGCCATATCTTAAATTAAATTTTAAAAAAAAATGGTTAACTTATTGAATAATAAAAACCTACGTTTACGTATTTAAATTTTCTCTAAAATGAAAGATGTTTTTTATTTTTGCTATAATATTTTTAACAAAATTGTTAACAGTGTATTTTATTTTAGTATACTTGTACCAGATCTGATAAATACGTAACCATTGTAATAATAATAACATTGTTGGCAATCTTCCAACAAAAAAAAACCTACTGAAAAGTACGATGAAACAGCTATTATACACTAACCATAATTTTCACTTGATTGTTATTACCGCAGGCGCTTTAAAGCCATTATTATAAGAAACCAAGTAATCAGACTGTTTAATTGTTAAAAGAACTTTCTGTTTTCTTTCAACAACAACTTTTTTGATAACGAATGTTTGTTCTTAGAACTTCAACGCGTCCAATTATTTAATGTATTTTAGTAGCTAATTAATTTAATGTTAGTTTTAATAGTTTGTTGTCACCTTTGTAAGTTTTAATAATTAAAAATGTTTGTATGTAGAAAAGCTTTAAATAGACAAGTTAGAATTACGTTTTACGCTTCTGTTAACGTATAAAACACTAAAAATTATATCAACAACAAAAATATTTTTTGTGACGTTTTTTTTATACATTGATGTCTTCTTTATTTTTGTCAGTGTTCACATTCAATACCACAGTAAAGGTTTCGTTTTATATTAAAATATTCGCAATTCCTTTTCCTTTACTTGTAATTGTATGTAAACAAGAATTCAAATGTGTTTTTCACAGGTGTCAAAAGTTAAAATTGATTTTTCAATATAGTTTACACATTGCTTACAGTTTATTAACAACCGACTTTTGTCGTTTGGCCTAAGGCCAAAATTTCTGTTTGAATGAAGGTGGTTTTGCAATAAATGCCGGTTTAATTCATTCAACACAATGAAACCAAATTTTATTGATGACGTTGTGCTAAACTAAAATAATAAATTTTCTATCTTGAAAAATAATATTTTTCCAAGTTAAAACGCTATCAAACAAGAAGTAATCAAATCTTATAAAATGCTTTACCTTAAATGAAAAACTTGGAAAAGGTTTTATTGTGTGAAGTCATAAGCAACAAGTTGTAGCATGTTGCAGAATAAGTAAATTAAATAAGTAAAATTCAACATGGGCTATTGTGGCATACATGTTTCTCTAAACGCAATGTTAGCATTCAAATCTAAATAATAAAATATTCAAAAAAAAAACCAATCAGTAAATTCAAAATAAAAAATGAAAAAGCTATTTCTTAATCTTACAATTAATGGTAGTAGTAAACTAATTGTAATTAAAATTAGTTGCAACTAATTTACATGTCACCGCGTTTAAAGACAATTTTGAACTTAATCACAAATTCTTAAATAACAAAATTTATCGAAATTAGAAGACAACTGCATTAGTAAAAATATTTTACAGCTTCAAATTTTAACCGATTAAATTCACTCAAGCTGTTAAGGACGCCTCGGAATTCAAAATTCCCAATGATTATTTTTTTTTATTTACTATGAACTGTATATATTAATAAAATCGTATTAATCTTAGTAATTTATCAGTCATTACAACAATTTATAAAAATAAACGAGGTTTACCTGAAAACGCAACGCTGTTATGAAAAATCATTTTTATCGCATTTTTTCAAAATAATATTTTACATTTTCTTATGAATAGATGTTTGCAGCAATTCTGCGATAAATGCTAACAACGTTTTTTTTAATAAGCGTGACTTCAGTTTCACTACGTTGCGTTACGTTTTTGAAGCCTTATTGATTAGTTTCGTTGTTAAATTTGCACGAAATAATTGTTGAATTACTTAAGAAGATTGATTATTTTTACTTAATTATTTAATATACAGCACAAACTACAAACGTTTTAAATTACACGCTAAAGGTTTTAATTGATATACTGCAAAAACAGTAAATGTCACTGTCGAGTTTCATACAGAATTATTAACTGTAAAGTCATAATTTTGTACAATTACATTGTCACATTAAATAATACTTTCTAAAACACACGTACGAGGGTACTATTAAGTAACCTTCAAAAAAGTGTTGTAATCAAGTTGTTAATTAATAAACGCACTGGCACGACTTACGTCATTGCTACAAATTAGATCTGTGGATATTGGATTTTGTCTTTTGTCTGATAATGAAAATCGTGTTCCATAAATGCTCATAGAATTCTCGTTATTGTTTGGATAATGTGAGTTTCCCCCTAGCTTGCAATACTGGAAAATCACTTTTACTTGATGCGTTGTGCGTTTATACATTATTTTAATCAATCCGTGTCTATGACCGTATTTAACAATTTAATAGTTGATTTACGTTGCTAAAATAATTAAAATTAAAATAATAATAAAATAATTTAAAAAACGGCGGTTGCAGTATTTGGTATTCATTAATTTACAAAAAAACATTCTGTTTCTCAGACAATTTATTGAATATTTTTTTAAATCGCCAAATTTTATATATTGCTTCAAGGCAATAGGTAATTTTTGTGCAAAGCTTGGTAATTCATAAAAAAATAAAAAGTAGGATTTAGAAAAATAGAAATAATGCAAACAGAAAAATTACGCTTTGTCTAGCTTTTTACATGCAAAAAGATTCAGCAGTAAAGAAACTCAAAATTCTAGGTGCTGAAAATAGAAAGATAAACCTAATAAATCGAACCACGAAAATAATGAATATACAAAACATTGGTGATGACACCTAGTGCTACATACATAGAAATCCGTATAACATGTAAGTAAACAAATTGATAAATCACTACGAAACAAAATAGCAAAGATAGGAGAGGCAAGGGCAAAAAAATAGAAAACATAAAAAAAGTAGTAAAAAGATTAAAAGTCAAAAATCACCAAGCATAGATTAAAGATTAAAGTACGAAAGTGCTAACATCGAGCACACATAACAATTTTTTTCAAAAAATTAATTGTCTAAAGAAAAATTCACAGATAATCGTGCAATTATCGGAAGGTGTTGAAAGCAAACACAATTATTACCTACATAATATAATAAACAAGGTATATTACAATTTTCAAAAATAAGAATGTATACTATTAATGTATTTGAACTATTTTTTAATCCAAATTCAGTAAAATCTACATTTGCACATGTTTTGGATAATCGTCATACTCTTTATTCTTACAAATTGTTTCATCCTTTTAATAATATCAATCACAAATAAATTCTTGAGTTACAAGAGTTGATTTATATTTAAATATCAAATAAAATTTTTTTGTTGAACGATCAAACCAATTTCAATTATGATTTTAAACTTAAATTTTCTCAGATTTGTTTCTAAATTGCACCATCTTCCTTTTTTAAAATAATTTACATTTAACAAATTGTAAAACTTAGATTTTTTAATTATCTAGTTACAATTTTTCATATTTGACACTTTTCAAAAAATGTAATTTCAAAAATTTTTTGAAATCTTAACTTTTTATAAGTTGTAAATATTTTTTGAAGACTTTTTTGAAGATGAGCTTCATTATTTTAAAGTTCGAAACATATGTAAAAAATACATTAACGAATTTATTATTAGTAGGCTGGTAATTTAAATAATTTGAAAATTGACCGATAACAATGAATCTCCTTAACAATTTAAAAATTTACCAATTCTATAATTTTTTCTCCTGTTAATATTAAACAAATGGGCTACTGACTAAGAAAAAATTTAAAAAATGAACTTTACTATAACATAAATCCTCTCTCTACCCAAACAACACATACCCATCTAAATGTAATTTAATAGACGTCTAAAACCATCTATGAACGTCTAAATAAAAAAGTTGATAGGTAATAGACGTCTATTGTGGTATTAATTTTATTTAGACCTTAAATTTACATAATTTAGACTACTTCTAAAGTTGCGAAAATCTTGTATCTTTATTAGAGCTTTATAAATTTTACATAAAATTAATTCAGCAAAAGTTATTTCTAATGGACGTCTAAAATCTCACTTTATTTTACTACTTTTTAGTCACATGAGGAAAACATATAAAAACACCTTTTTGTTTGTTAGCAAAGAATAATTGTGTAAAAAGTAACATTCAATTGAAGTATTTATGATACCAAATACTTTAACGCATTATCAAGAAATTAAATAAACAACAGAAAATATATTTAATTACATTTTTGTGCAAAACAGAAAATTAAAAACAAATTAATAGTCTTAAAATTATTATTTTTATGAGTGTGATATTTTCTTTAGCGATTACAGCGATTACAACGCTTATCTCACTAGCACCAACGTTAGCACTCACAGCAGTCACAGCGAATTCTTTCGAGCCTCGGTCAGTGTCAGAGCACATCATTGTCGAAATTGCCAATTCATGCTTGTCAGAAGTAGGTGCAATAAGCGTTTTACTTTAACGAATTTATTAAAATTACGTTGTTCAATCCAGTGTGTGTGTGTATAAAAACGTGTGTAGTAGGTAAGTACTTAGATAAGTGCAAACAAAAACGTTATGTTTTTTTGAATGCAATTTGAACGTACTAAACCTTTTATTGCGAATCCTCTCAATAACATCTAAATTTTTATTGCATACAATTGATTAATACGCGTTGTATGTAGGTTTAAGTTAAACGTTTTCAATATTTTACTTACATTGTAGCCTAAAAACGATAATGAAAGCAATATGTGGATGATTTTTTAACATTAACACAATTCTCTATGGTTTATTGGTTGGATGACCTTCAACAGCATCACCATAATGTAACGCTCATGAAGCGTTATACACGGTGATTATCCCACAGTATAATGTAACGGTATATGTTTATTTTGAAGTACTATATAAAATCTGCTGCGCTCGACATTGTTATCTGAAAACGAAATTAATTTCGTATTTAATTTACAACGCATTTTATACATGATTTATCAAACATCTAAATGAGTTTTTATATATCTTCTATAATTTTTGATTGGAATATGTACGAGAAATAGTTTTTTTTTCTAACAAAACGGCACATTATATGTACTATGTACATGATGGTAAAAACTTAGATCTTATATGTATTATCTTTGCAGAGGCAGTTCACGTTCATTTCACTACAGATAAACCTATAGATTTAACAGACTTGTCAATCACAAAAACCATTCAAGATTGGCTTCGGTCGGCAGCACGTTATAACTACAAAAAGAAAAGTAGCCTAAGAAGTAGGCAAGAAAATTAATCTTTACGTAACCCAGCTAAATTTGGATACATGTTACGGCAAAAGCTAGTATTCTGGTGTTATTCAAGTGAAAAATAGAACGTATAGAATGTATTGTTTTTAGTTTTGTTTTAAAAAAATATTACTCAAAGATAGGCGATGTCTATTGCATATGTTTATTTGTTTATTTTATGTAAAAAAATATATTACAGGTTTTTATAATAATATTTTTTATTTAAAAAATGTATTTACCAATTCGGTTATATGTAAAAGGTTTGAATATTTCTACCACTTTTATAATTTAAACTTCTAATTTGATGTATCTAATGCACATAACCGATCTTTATTCGAATAACAAAATCACATTTAAAATCAAAAAAGTAGGTAACGTATTCTGTGCGTGTTGAAGATGTTTCATTTTCGCAAAAAATGAACGTCTAATATTGGCATATTCTTTATACAAATTATTCCGTCTAAATTTGTTATACTCTAAGACATCTTTTAGAGATACAAAATTTAACGTTAAATGTACGTTAAATTATAATGCTACGACTCGGTATAATTAAATACATCTTTTAGAAGTTGAGAAACGAAACATTGTAAATACGTTTAAAACTAGATTCAAGTTATACGTAAATACCGCGGACATTTACATGTCGAATATACGCCCGACTTTGAGTAAATTATACTATCTATAGACCATCTACGAGTACGTTTTATTTATGTCTTTTAAACATTAGCGTGTTGTTTGGGTAGTCTTAACTGATTTATAACGCTTATAATATTTACAATTGCTTGACTGTTGATACAATTTCAACATTCAAAATTTACTCAAATTTTATTTTACATACTTTCGTCCTATGTTGATAACTTTACGGTGAAATCTTTTATGACTTAAACCAGTAATTGCTGATAGTTTTTATTATAAAATTGTTAAGAGGATTCATTGTTATTGGTTATTTATTAAAATTATTCAAATTATCAGCCTACCAATAATAAATTCGATGATTTTCAAAATGTATTTTACATATGTTTCGAGCTTAAAATTATGAAGCTCATCTTCAGCAAACTACTAAAAATATTAACAACACATAAAAAGTTAAGATTACAAAAAATGTTAAACTTACATTTTTTGAAAAATATAAAATATGAGAATTTGTAACTAGATATTTAAAAAAATGTAAGTTTTACAAAATGTTAAATGTAAATTAAAGGAAGATGGTGCAATTTAGAAACAAATCTAATAAAATTTAAGTTTAAAATCATAATTGAAATTAGTTTGACCATTCAACAAAAAAATTTTATTTGATGTTTTAATATAAATCAATTCAAAAATTTGTTTGTTATTTATGTTATTAAAAGGATGAAATAATTTGTAAGAAAAAAGAGAATGACGATTATCTAAAACATGTTGCGGAAATGTAGATTTCACAGAATTTGGATTATTAATATATTTTGAAGTATTTTTTAAATATCTAAGATGTTCATTAAGTATAGTTTGAAAAGATCTTTGTGTCATACCAATATAAAATTTTTTACAAGTACAGATTAATTTGTAAACTCCACTTTTATTTAAATTACTATTATTGAGAATATTATAAGAAAAAAGATTCCGAAGAGATATTTCATTAGAAAAAGAAAACTAATAATTTAAATAATTTTAATAAACAACCAATAACAATGAATCTCCTTAACGATTTAAAAATGACTAGTCTAAGCAAGAGGATAATTTTATACAGAAAACATTCATACGACGTCAAAAAGTTTTATTTGAAAATTTGGTTTCTCAAGAATTGTCTGAATTTAAATAAACAACCAAAATTTACTAAAATACAAATTAATATTTAAACAAAAACCCAACAGTTAGCTCATTATAATTACATTACCACATACATCCAATCGGAAATAAAGAAATGATACAGCAAGATAAATGATACTCTTTTTAAACCTTGGTATCTACATTCGAATATTTCTTCAACAGTACATCCTGCAATTTGGAATTCACTTGATTATAATGTTAGAAGTAAGGTGGAACAATTTGGTAACATTTTATATATTAAACTTAGTAATAAGTTACAAAATTTAAATTATTTTCATAAACCACAATTTAAATCTAAATTTAATTCTTTTCTTTTTCAACAAAATAATTTTTGTTATAATTTTGATAAAAATATAAAACCAACTTTTGAATTTAATAAAAATACTTTAAATCTTACTAATGTCAACTTTATACAAATGAAATAGAACTTAAATTTTCGCTTTCACCTCATTTAATAATTTTAAAACTTTTGTTGAGTTTATTTTCCAATTATTACCTAATTTAGATTCTTCAAATCTTGATATTTCTAATATTCCAAACAATTTAAATTCATTTAAACAAAATTACATTAATTTCAATCAGATAAGTTCAATTAAATCTATTAAACAAAAAATTATTGAAAATAACATAATAATTACTAAAGCAGATAAAGGTAATTCTACAGTTATTAATACATTAATAAAACTTTTAGTGTTTTAGATTGTACTGATTTTAAAAAATTAAAAAGATCTTCTTTAACTAAATCTGTTACAAGTACTATTTATGTTTTGCATTTAACTGAAAACACGTTTAATTTTTTTAATGTTCATTTGTCTAGTTTGAAAGTATTTAATCTTTAAATAATTTAATTTTTTTTTTATGTTAAAAATCTTTTTCCTTCAGTTCCTCCTACAGATGTATTACTTATAATCTCTAATCTTCTATCACTTTCCGATTTTCCTGATTTTGTAACAAATGATTTATTAAAAATTACTAAATTTTGTTTAAATAACGTTTTCTTCTAATTTGATAATCAATTTTTTAAACAAAATTTAGGTCTTCCAATGGGTTCTCCTTTATCACCTATTTTTGCTGAAATTTTTTTAAACAATTTAGAAAGTAAATATATTTCTAAACACCAAATTTTCTTACAAAAAGTAATATTTTGGAAAAGATATGAGATATTTTTAATGGTTCTAATGACTTTAATAACTTTTTAAAGTTTTTCAATAATATTCATAATTGAATTAAATTTACCGTTAAATTTTCTAAAAATAATAAGTTGTCTTTTCTTAATTTATTAATTTCTTTAAATAATAATAACACTTTCGAATTGAAAATTTATAGAAAACCTATAACTACTAACCATTTAATACCATTTGACTTAAATCACCATATTTCTTATAAACTAGCTTCATTTCTGTAATAGCGAAGGCTTCTACGGCCGGAATCTATACTAACACTAGAATGTATTCCGGGTTTGGACCGTGTCATAGTTACAACCGAAGCTGCCAACGTTTCGCCCACTTTCGTAAGGGGCTTCATCAGGGCATGAGATAAATCGCAAAACTCAAACAAACAATCGAAATCTAACTAAAAACTTCTAAAATTGAGTTAGATATTATTTTTATTTAGCTTATACTAATAATTTTCTTGTAGATATGATTTATAATGTTTATCACAAACACTTATATAAATCTATCTTGTGACCTGTAGTAAAAATCCCACACAAAACTTGGAAGTATACCAATTTCCAACAAATTCTATTTTTTCAGTTCCTTTTATACCAGATTTTCTTAATTTTTTAAAAATTAAGTAAAATAACGATTTCAAGATTTTGCCTGTCGAGTTGAATATGGGTTTAATACCATTCTTACGAAGCAGTTTCTACTTGATCTGTAACCTTCTTAATAATAATAATAATTTAAATAAAAGTGGAGTTTACAGATTAATTTGTTCTAAAAAAATTTAAATTGGTATGACACAAAGATGTTTTCAAACTAAACTTAATGAACATCTTAGATATTTAAAAAATACTTCAAAATGTATTAATAATCCAAATTCAGTTAAATCTACATTTGCGCAACATGTTTTAGATAATCGTCATTCTTTTTTTTTCTTACAAATTATTTCATCCTTTTAATAACATAAATAACAAAGAAATTCTTGAATTGCTCGAGTTGATATATATTAAAACATCAAATAACATTTTTTTGTTGAATGATCAAACCAATTTTAATTACATTTTTTAATTCTTTTTAATTATTTTTTAGAAATTCTCATATTTCACATTTTTCAAAAAATTTAAGTTAAAATTTTTTGTAATATTAACTTTTTATAAGTTGTTAATATTTTTTGTAGTTTTCTGAAGATGAGCTTCATTATTTTAAGCGCAAAGCATATGTAAAATACATTTTGAAAATCAGCGAATTTATTATTGGTAGAATGATAATTTAAATAATTTTATTATAAAACTTTATAAATCAGGATTATTAAATTATTGCGTTTATGCATTTTAAAATTTGAACATAAATTATCGGTTTTGTAGAACCTAATACAGACCTTGTTTAGATCTGTCGATCACTGATCTAATGTGCTGTATATGAAAAGTTAAAAGTATTTAAGAAATGTGTAATTATAACTGACCCCTACACAGTATCATGTAGGTAAATTATAGCTTGGATAGTCAGTAGTGCAGTAAATACGATTTAAGAGGTATCAGTCCGTCACAGCCTCATACAAGTAATTATGGCTTGGTCCACCGATACGTTAAACCGTCGTAGTAATAGTAGTAAAAAAAAGTACAATTTAAGAGGTATCAGCCCTACAGAGCCTCATACAAGTAATTATGTCTTGGTCTACTGATACGTTAAATTGTAGTAGTTGAAACGATTAAAACACGGTTGTAAAATGACAGCTGTTTTATTAAAGTAACTAAAGACTATTTATACACATAAAATACTTAGTTCTACATTTAACTATTTTATTGTTAACCTACATTTCAGGTTACATATTATGACATTATAATTTTTTTGTTTATATCAACTTACATCACAATACACATTATGACATTGTAAAGAATGTGTCTATATCGGATTACATCACAATTATTAAATTCGCAATTTTGGTCTTTCTTTAAATATAATTTATGTTTGTAGTTCCAACAATCACTAAAGGAACAAATTGGCAAAACACAACTTCTTATATTAATATATTTATTTCACACAAAAGAGAGTAGTCGTTAAAATCAACAGAAAAAGAGGTAGAATAACAACAGTTATAGATTTGTCGACTACTATAGTAATATCACAGCTATAATATCTATGTAAGCTCTTGCGTTTAGACAACCCACCAAACAACTATTTTTATTCAATTGCTGACAAACGATATAAGTAAATGGTTTTAAATCATCAAATTACCTCGTTTACTATGCAGTTGCAAAATAAGTCGACAATCGACAATGATAATAATAAATCGCAAAAAAGTAAAATATAAGCACAGATACTTACCCAACCGACAATTCTTCGTCAACAGTAGCGACTTTCACTACTCCCTTTTATCTGATTTAAATACGAATGTATGCGTGGAATATAAACTTAAGTATGACAATTAATGTTATCTTGCTTTTGGCGATAACTGCGTTAAAATAATCAAAAAACTTGATGGATATCATGTCCACGTACTCAACGACAATACATAAGGTTACAACTAATATGAAATTTGCGACTGAAAGTAAACTTCAGTATGATCTAACGTTATAATTACATAAAAGAAGTTATATGCTGAAGGTTAGTGAATACAATTGAAACAAAGTACATACAAGCAAAATTATACGTTACTAAGAACGTTTCTAGTACGTACAAGACTGACAACATCCAAGTAATACATGTAACGTTATACTAAATATTGTGCATAAAGTTTTTTAACGAAGTAATACAATAGTGATATTCTATAAACAGGTGTGAGTATTTTCTCGTCTCTTCTGATTATATACAACGAGGTGGACTCCACAGGTTACATATTCCGGAAATAGCCGATTACAAAAACATCATAGTAATTCCCAATAACACGCCAGCTAGAACGTCACGTAATTAACCCAAACGCGAAATTCGTCTAATACCCGGAATACGTTTTCTTTAACACATTCTATGTCGTAAAATAAGAATCAGATATACGAACGTTGTCAGCGGTTTCAAACAGGTAAAGAACGATTACAATGACTGTAAGCTGCTGTATCTCGTTTATCCCCACCCGTAAAGAGAATGAGTAGCGCCGTATAAACAGTGCGGCCGTTAATTTTGATTTAAAATAAATACTTTTTTTTAAATTAGTATTGGAGATAAATAAATTTAGCACTGTGAACTTTTGTTCAAGTAACCTTGACCTTCCTTTTTGGGTAAAATAGTAACCTGTTTACGTAACTAATTAGCACATTTTAATAGCACGTGTCGAGATACATGCCACTACAACTATGCGGTTATTTGTTATAACTTGTCGTGTAAGTGCAAAGTAATTGTTATGATACAATGGTATTTACCTCCGCGAAAAATTCGAAAATTTGGAGTTATACTAGTAATCGATAGTCTGGCGTACTACTTGCTTCAAAACTGTATGCTTGTAACTATTGTTATTTGTGATACCACCGTAACGTAATCTGTTCTAGCGTTTAAAGATTTGTGTATACCGGCCTCTCTAGATCTAGACAGGAATGAGTATTAAACGCAAGTAACGCAACTTTTACTATTTATTCTATTGTAAATCTTTAAAGTTATTCATTACGTTTGACAACATTATATTAAAGTGCAACTAATCACAAATTCTACAAATTAAATTTTAACTGTTCAACTTGTTTTGGTGTACGCCATCCATTCTTTGTTATTTGTGTTTATTTTATCATTGTAATTTAAATTGTAATATATCTTGGATATACGTTTTGAGAGCAAGCTATACTACGTATAAACCGTAGTTTGTCTGTTAATTATCTCTTGAATTGCATCTCTGTACGGTGTGTTGCATACCTTTCTCACTTTATATTACTGCATGTAAATTTTACTGGGATATCTTCTATTAATTAGTGCCAAATATTAAAGTATTTTGTATAACATATGAATGAATTGTAGCGTAATCGTTGGCTGTGATATTTTTGAGTCGCATATTGTATTACAAAGTTATATTTTTCTAAAAAAAAACCCAATCACACAGAACTCTTTTATCTTTTAAATTTTCTTTAATATTATTTAAATAAAAACTCGGCGTTCGAGATATAGAACTTTTTTAGTTTTTATGAAGGTAACCTATAAACGACGAAAGTTCTAAAACTCCTAATGATAAACTTCAAGAAAAGTGATAAATTCTTTTAGTGTAGCAGAGAGTAAAAGCGTTTATTAATTTACTAGTTTAGTAGTTTATAAAATTCAAATATACATTAAAATATCAAGTTTTTATAGTTTCTTTTGTAATTATTTAATTGTTAACTCTACTCTCTTGTTTGTGATTACGATCTAATTATGTTGTGTTATTTCTGTTATAAACGTAGTAGCTTGAAAACACACTGTGTCATAAAACATTGCCTATAAGTAGTGTTTCTTTTGCCCTCTTCTTCATGTAGACGCTGAACGGAACGTTATCATTCATATAAACATACAATGCCAGTCAAGATAGTTACACGGGAATTTTTGGTGCAAAAGTACGACAATAAAAAAAACCAATTGCATTTTAGTGTTGAAAACACTTATAGGATGCTTGATTCAAAGGTTCATGTAACAAAACGATGAAACGCTCACATGAAACAAAGCTGGAACTTACGGTGGTGCCGAATTTCACTTTATTTTTGTATTTTTGAATGCAGTGTTTATTATTATTAAACAAGATATTCTTTATAATTCGTTTTATGTTTTAAAAATATAATATGCCTTAATTTCACTCAGCAGTGCTAAAAAAAACTATAGTAATTGTAGAATTAGATCCGTGCGAGCTTCCGCCTTGTACGCTGCAAAAACTGTACAATATAGATGAACAGTGCACATAAACAACTTATTTAGCACAACATTTACTACAAAAAAGTCCGCAGGAGTGTATAATTATACCTAATAGTTTAAGAGTTACAAAATTTTAATGTAATGTGAGACATTTTTTTGCAACTTTGCACACTTGTATCTTCTAAACTATTGAAGGTAATTCCGCGGACCTTTTTATAGTAAATTTTGTCCTCTATAAAAGTGTTTATGTGCAACTTTCTTCTATCTTGCACCGTTTTAGGGTAATAGTTACAAATCTACCCTTACTGCAAAAAAAAGCCGCGGTAGTCACCAAAAGCAACTCGACCGAAACACACATGTTCTACTAAACCGATAATTTATGTTCAAATTTTAAAATACGCAAACAAAGTAATAATTTAATAAATCTGGTTTAGAAAGTTATAACAAAAACTATCAGTTATTACTAGTTTAAGTCATAAACGATTTCACTGTAAAGTTAGCAACACAGAACAAAAGTATGTAAAATAAAATTTGAGTAAATTTTGAATGTTGAAATTGTACCAACAGTCAAGCAATTGTAAAGATTATTAGCGTTATAAATCTGTTAAGACTAGAGAAAAGATTCATGTTAAAGTAAAGTTTATCTCTTTAATGCTTCTTTATAGTCAGTAGCGCATTTGTTTAATATTAATAGGAGAAAAAATTGTAGAATCGGTAAATTTTTATTCTATTTGAAACACGCAGCGCCGTCCAGTAACAAAACGTCGTAACACCTTAAGGGTAGAAAGAAGCATAACTCCGCTTTTAACAGAATAAGTAAAAAAAGGAAAAGCCAATTGGCAGGTTTGGTACTGAGAGGGTTCGTGAACTTAGCTAATCAGAAAAATGCGTTTAAATAAAGTCAAAATTGAATAGAAAGAAAAGTTTTAAACAAAGGTTTTTAACCCTGACGCGGTGCAAAAACAAAGAAAGTTGCGTAGGGAAGTTCTTCTTTTGATTTACACGCAAAAAAGAACTTACTGTCGAGCTGTTTTTTAACGTACTCGCGCAAGGGAGTTAATTTACGCGCTGGTTTTTTTACCTACACGAAAAAGTTATTTACGCGTTTTTTTTTCACTTATCCGAAGAAAAGTTACTGACGGGTGGGGTTTTTTTTGTACTTGCGACATGAGCTGGTTTCTTTCACGTACATTTATTATTATTTTTCTTTGAGTGCACGTTTTGTATAAAGTTATTAGTTAGTGACAAATTGTTACATGGTTGCCAACCTGCGTCCCAACTAACCGCAAGACGTGATCTTCAATTTGAGGATTAAGCGCCATATAAAAAGATCAGAAATTAATTAAATTTATTTGAATATGCGTTTGTAAGTTTTTTATTTGATTATTGTACGTGAGATGCGATATGAACTGTCTAACGCGAGAAAATTGAGAATAATTACTTATTTATTTAATTCTATCGCTTAAACAAGGTTTTTTGTTTGTTTTTTTATTGTAAACGGAGAGAGCAAATTTAATATTTTTTTTTTATTTTTGGCAATTAACAAGTAGCTTATAAGATTAGTTTTACTTTTTTGCACCAAAGGATCAAGCTAAGAACACCTAAAGAATTTAATAAATAGACATGTCGATTAGTTCGCGCCGCGAAATGTCTTTATTGTGAGTCCAATCTGCTGTAAGTCTTCTTTAGATAGGTACGACAAGCAATGGCAAACGCAACTAACTGTTGAAAAAATTCTAGTTTTTAATCTGTGGATGCACATTTGCAAAGGTGAAATCTCCACTTTGCAACTTTTACATCTGAAAGGATGTGGTAAAGTAGATCAAATTGTGTCATAATCTTAGAAGCTGTTGAACTGTGAACCTCTATAAAACTGGGGTAAAATCCAGTAATCATATAGTTCTGTTTTTTTTTTAATGCGCGTCAATTAATTAGAGTGTGGTGATACAATTGTCAGGAATCATGCTATATAATAATATTTTCTAATACATGTTGCTTAAACAAAGCTTAGATTTGAGAAAGTATATAAGTACGGTCATTCCCGATATTAAAGCTTTACAATCAAAACATCGCGTCTCAATGTTGGTGCCAATAGTAGACTACTAGTGGAATAAAGAGAGTCTCGTTCATAATTTGTTATCATTAAAAAATCTCTATAAGTCATTGGTGTTGCTGATTCATCATCTTTCAGCAATGAAGAGGTTATGGAAAACAATTCTCAAGCATTTTATGAACAAATGTTAAATACAAACAATTGGCGAATTGTCATACAACTCTATTCTCCTTTAATATGATCCTAGAATACTAGTTATTTGTGTTTTTTTTATTTTTTTTATTATTTATGTATGCATTCTTATTTTTGAAAATTGTAATCAATATTGTTCATTATATTACGTAGATATAATTTGATCTGTAATTACTCGCCATAGTAAAAACTTAGATGTCCTCTTTGCATGCATTTCTTGTTTTTATTTTATATAATTCGTCGACAATTTTCTCTCTGCTTATCGTTTTTGCACTACCTTCTTCTTCGTTTTCTTCATCTTCAGCTCTTTTTCTTGAATTGACAAACGTATTTATTAACCTCAAACATTTGAGTAAAGTGTTATTTTCATATGTCTAGTATTTTTGTTATCCAAGAATCTTGTTTAGATTTTTTAACTGCATTTGTTGTTTCTTTTTTCTTCCTATTGTAATTTTTTTTATTTATCTCATTTCTTAAATGTATACATCTTTTCTATATTATCATTTTCTGTTTTATTGCTTTTTTCACCTCCGAATTTCACTATGCAGATTTTTTGTCATAGTTATTTTTATTCTACATGTTTTAATAATTGCTTTGGTTAACACTGTTTTAAAAGTTGTCTCTTTTTTTTAAATATTGCTCTGATCTTTTATTAATTTCTTTTTGGATAGTTTTATTTCCAGGTCATTTCTGAATATATTTCTATATTTCTTTTGCTTAATGGTTTTTATGTTTATAATGTATGTGCTGTTACATGTATCTTTTTCTTGGATATCACATTTTTGTTTGATTTGACATAAACAAACCTACGTTGGGAATCTATTTTTGCATCTATATTTACCTTTACTTTTACGACACTATGTTAAAATTTGAAAGTATATAGTATATAGTATTTTATGCATTTCTCTCTTGAGTTTCAAATGTATAGTAATCCTCTGAAGATTGCAGCCAAAAAGGTTTTGAATAACCAGCTATATTCTTATGCAAAAAGCGACCAATTTAAGACCATTTCTATTTTTTTTTCTCCATACTTTCCTAGACATCCTTTTCCTATGTATATGATCTCCTTCAAATAACAAAATACATGTAGAATTTTTGTTAGGTTTTTACTTTAAATAAAATAAAAAGACATTGTGGCTGTTTTTTTGCAAATAGACAACTAAAAACCTTCATCAAAACAGGATTAACCAAGACTTGTGTTTCAACAGGAAAAGTATACTACAAAAAATATATGAAGTTGGCGATTGACAAAAATTACTAGCTGTCTTGTCACCAATGAAAGAAAAAAGACATTACTGAATTTTAGAGGTACCTTTTCAAATTGTAAAAGTTTTATTATAAGTTAGTCCTTGCTTGCAAAAATTAGTTTTTTCTAGCAAAGTTACATTTTGCTGGCAAATGTTAGCCCTCGCTGGCAATATATAGCTATACCTGCAAAAACACTAACTGGTAAAATAACTCTCGATGGCAACCGATCCTACTAACTTAAGTCTACGTAAACTAGCAGGATTGAACACCTACTTAACCTATAAATTTTTTTTTATTAAAATCCTTGATGAAAACAAAAACCACTATGTTGATTTGACCTGAGTTACCCAATTGTGTTACTACAATTTTGAACGCATCAAAAATTTAAAAAAAAGTAGCGTCATTCGAATGCTGTCATATAATTTTTTTTAATGCAACATTTGTTTCTCGTATTAACAAACAATTTTGATAAATAATTTAATTTAAGATAGAATTTCTTAGAAATACTTTTAAAATTTGTAGCACACATTTTTTTTGTATTAACTTATCTTAAAGTTTTCTAAAAATATAAATGAGATACATATGTATGAAGACAAAAGCATCTGCAATAATTTATTAAGTAAGCAACTTAATAAAACTAACAAAATAACGTTAAAACTTTTTTTCAGTATATACAATGGTGAGCTAATAATTTGTGTTTATTTTTGTTGTTGATAAACTTTAATGAATGTAGCTATTCGAAACAATTTTATTTATAACTGTGCATCTGAGAATTTTAAACAAATACATTTAAAGAATTGCTTGCTATCGTAGTATATTAAAGCTGTATATGTAGCATATGTATGTTAATTTTTCAAAGCCATGCAGCTTTAAAGCGGTCGTTAGTTGTTATGCATGTAATTTTATACCACCCAATCTATGTGATTAATAAAACAAAAATATTTCTATTACAGAAAACTTACTTCTAAAATTACATTTAAAAAAAAACTTACTTCTATTTCTTTTGTTTTTAATAAAGTTTTGACAGCCTTTTCTATATTAATTTAACGGAATTTGTAAGAATGAAGGTTTTTAGTAAGGTCATGTAGTTTTTCATTCTATAAAAATTCATAAAAAAACAAATGCAATTTTATGATAAGAAAACGTTTCCTAAAAAGTCTGGCGTCAGTGTTTTTTACGCTACGTAGACGTATAGTATTATTTTTAGTATGATGTTTTTTTACTTCAGTAACAACATTTTTCGTACATGATTGCTATATAATTTTGCATTTGCATACTTTAATTTGTTTCAGACAATACTTTACAAACTCTTAATAAAATTATATAACTTGTTTTTTTTAAACTATTATGTTGCTAAAAAGTAATTTATATAATTCTGTAAGTAATACCAAAATCTTTATCAGTTTAAATACATACCATAGATTTATTTATTTTAAAGAAAACATACGTAGATATCGTCATTGATAATTTAAAAAAAATTAAAAATAAACGCTTTTTATTTTTTCATTTTACTTTTTCTACTTGTATCAAATGTTTAATATTTTTTATTTTGATTGTAAACGCTTTATAAAAAATACACAAATTTATAGAGAAATATAAAATACGAAATTAGAAACAAATTTGGATATAAATAATTCTAACTTACAATGACATCGGTAGAAATTAGACTCTGACAGGTCAATTACTGTGGCACTCTTCTGCAACTTTGTAAATAAAGTAAGTGAGATCCTGACAAGTAAACATAAATTTAAACAGAACCTCACTGTATAATTCATGTTTGAATTAAAACATGAAACGTGTTTTATTCCAAATCATTTTATATTAATAAATAAACACGTAAAAAACATACGTATAGTAAGTATATGTAATAACAAAAATGTCAAATTAAAAAAAAACAGAAACAAATAACGTATAATCAAACAAAAACAACAAACACAAAGAAAAAAAGTACAATAAACGTACCATAGACAGAATATGACAATATGTAAAGTTAAAAAAATATTTAAAAAACCCATTAAAGTACCTATTAAATAATTATTAAAATTTATTAATATTGAAAACCCTGTACTTAATAATAAAAAAAAGATTGGTTGTAGCAATTTAATTGTAATTCCTCAAGACTTTTTGAATACAAATTAACTATTGTACCGTTGTTTACGCGTTTAATAATTAACAATAGTCTTTATTACGAAGTTATTTATATGACACTTAACATACGCTAACACCATGACATCTTAGCCAATACTACCAACTTAACTAATTAAATTGAAATTTTGTGTACAAAGGAGTATGTATTTGTAAAGACAGCAAGTATTAGATATATAATAGAGTATTTTATTTACAATAATAGTTTTTGCAATTACTTTTTATAAACAGTTACAAAATCAAGAAATATAATTTTAGTTACAATATTTGCTTTTCATTAAATAAAAAAGTACCTTTTAAAGTATGCAGGTGCTTTCAATTTAAGTACTTTGTAATAAGAATTTGCTAAATAACCTTCAGATTTTTTAGAACAAAGTAACAAACTTCAGTATTAAATTATTGTTATTTCTTACATTGGAAATGACACTACTGTATTGACAATAGTTAATTATTTATTGGTTAACGCGTTATTGTATTCAAATAGAAAAAAGCTAAAAAAGTTATTCTGCGATGTCAATTTCAGTACCTGTTTTTTTAATTAATTTTTTTAAATGCTTTAAGTGAAAAAATATATATCGTTGCATTATCATTTCTTTATTTAACCGTTTTATATCTAATTTGTGTTAATGGTACTAATGTATATGCAATTAAATATAATAATTAACATTACTGAAAATCAATTAAATACCTAGATACATTAGTTTTTGTATTACTAATTTGGAAATGTTTATACATTTATAATACAGACATACATATAAAAAAATTATATCGTCTACATTGATAAGATACTGAACATTTTAATATAAAGACATCATTTTAATCAGTTGGTCAATAATTATTGTTTTATGTGAATTGCATTCAGTTAACCATGAATTTTCTATCCACCTTAAAATGTTTTTTAATCCTTTAATTTTTCCGATTAAGCCATTATCTGTTTGTAACTTATAAAACTTTATTAAAAAATATAAATAGACTTTACACAATGTTCAAAATTATGAAGTTGGTCTGTATAAAAACTGTATTTTCTTGAATTACTGTAATTTTTATTTACAACTAATATTTAAAACACATTTATCTCACTTGTTTTATCAACACATAAATATTTTTTACAATTTTCGTAGTGACATAAATAACCCGTAATATGGGGTACGAAACAAGATTCTAAAAAAACATCATGCTAACGTAAACATAAAATTTATCAAGAAAAGCGTTTTAGGCCTCCTAATGCTTGATTAAACAAAGATTGGTAAACCCTTTATTTTGTAGGAGAGGCTATAAAAACTACTTGATAAGTTTTCTTAGAGCGACGTTTTGTGGAACGGTTGTGTCCACTTCTTTAGGCCAAGAAAAACAAATACACAGTAGAATGGTCCGCAAACAACGTCATTAATACAAAATTAATAAATAACGAAAAACAGTAAAAATACACGAAAACCGCTACAAACTAAATCACTAACATTACAATTTTTGATGTTAGTGATCTCTGGACCAACAAGGCTTTCATTATTAAATTGCTTCACGCCATCCCACGTGAATATGTGGACGAATTCTGCGTATTATTAAGTGAAATCTTGTTTTGATATATGTGATTTTATAACGTTTTTTGTATTGACGGCTTAAATTAATTCTTTAGCGGGTCCGATTCCTCCACCTGTATCAGTTGGTTATCGTTGGTAACACCTGCTTGCCGAAAAGTTTCCATGACGTCAAGTTGCTGAAGGCTACAGGGTTGAACAACATTTTATGGAAAGAAATACTTAAACGAGAGCAAAGTTAATTAGAAGAAAGGTCGGCGCATTCTTTTACGTCAAATATCGTATGCATTAAATCAAATTACTTGTGCTACAACCGTATGTACGCTTTGTGGCAAATTGCTTATTACGTTTTAGGTCATACTGATAGGGAATTAGCTAATCCACTACTGGATAATACACAACTGTAAGTATTACATTTTCTATTTTGCTTTGTTGGTCATGTCGATTATTGGAATAGCCACACGTACATACTAAGTTGTAATCAAAATTAATGTTAAACTCATTTTTGTGTGTCACATTCTTATCGGGTGCGCTTTGATTCTCTTTATTTTTGATTTTTATATTCTTGTAATTTAAATTAATAAAGTAAAGTCATTCCTTCGTTAAATGTAAAAGTTAGATCGATTAGGACACTTTGATGTGCGACGTGTTGCTTAGTCAAAGGGTGTAACTTATACTTGGCCTGTGATATCAACCCATGTAATATTGTTTGCAACGTTTATATAACGATACTTATGTACTGTCTTCGTCCTCTGTACCTACTTCTGCGATACAATAAATATATATTCTGTGTTATCACTTCTGTTGTGTTATTAGTTCTTTTACAAGTAGAGTTAAACGATATCTCCCTAATTTAATTTTTTTTATCGTTTTGGCGCCTTTTTATATTTCATTTATAATTTAGCATCACAAATCCTGCGACTCCCTCTCCAGGGAAACTATGTTAGCCGTCGCATATTCTTTGTTATCAGAAAACCAGTGTAACAGCATATTCCATTAAAGTTCACTATCTTTAAAAATGCTTCAATCAACGCTTTAAGTCTATGTTACATTCTTCTTTCTCTATAAAAAAATTAAAATAAAAGTCTATCAACTGGCTTAATCACGCGGTCAAATCAGGTTAGTAGTACAGGGGTTGGTTATGAAACTTCTGTTACATTTGCTGGTTGCCTCTCATCATGTAATTTAGACACAACTTCATGTTTATCAGTTGATTTTCCTAACTGACTGCATTTCTTTTGTACGTTCGGTTGTATTTCCAAGCGCGGTGATCTACTTGGTCTGTTATTTGGTCACCAATTTTTATGCTCATCAATTTCTGGCTAGGTAAATTATTGGTATCGTTCCTAGGTGTATTCCTGTAATTTAGTAATGCTAATTGTAGATCGGTGTTATACATAGCACATTTTCTAAGCATATCTTTGACTATTTGCACACTTCTTTTGACAAATACATTTCCTGTTGGATGATGTGGTGAGGAAGTTTGATGTTGAAAATTCCATTGTTTAAATTTTTTTTTTAACTCTTCAGGAATATCGAAGACCATTATCTGACTACAGTTTTGGGTATACCATAAACTTAAAACCCATATTTTAAAATATCTATTACTTCACTCATGTCTGATTGCACCGTATTTTTTAAGTTATACTTAATGTAAAGTTACACTTAGTTGCTATAGAAACATTTGTTATAACAATAGTTCCTACAGTAACTAAACGTTACTTAGTATTAAGTATTACTTAAAAAATACGGTGTAATCGAGCATTAAGTTTGTTTTTTCAAGTTTTTTATAATATATAAAACCAGAATAACTATCGGTTATTACCATATAGTCACTAGTTTTAAACTTTAAACCTTTGTAATTGGTTCAGTTTCGATAACTTCTTTGTTATTATTTCTTTGTGGGTTCTGGCACACCTCACACTTTTTCATAAAGCTTTCAATGTCTTTATACAAACTTTTCCAATATAGATATTGCCTTGCGCGTAGTGAGCAACTTTGTATTCTAAGGTGTCCTTTATGTATGCTTTTCAACATTTTTTTAATTTGTTGTTTTGGCACTACTACTTTATCGTTTTTAAATATAAGTCTTTTAAAGTATCTTAGTTTCTTACGGAAATTAAAAGAATGTTTAACACTATCTGGAATTCTATTTACTGATTCGGAAAAACCGTCACGATTGAAAGTCTGTAAGGTTTTTAATTTTGTGTTGTGTTTTTGTACCACTTTCCATTTTTTTGCTCTATCTGATGTTGACAACACTACTATTACTTCTATTTTTTCTTGATCCGTTTTATCACAAATCTGTTCACAATCTCGGCTTAATGTATCAACTCAAATTCTTATCAGTTCCTTTTTTGTACACAATCTTAAGAAAATATATTTTGATTTGTGTATAATTCTTAGTCATTCGACGACTTTCTTTAGTAAGTTTCTAAACGGCAATGTCTATTCTGATAGATTTCATATCAATTTGTTTAAGTGTGTTAGTATTCTTAACAACTTTTGCAATTCCTTTTTTTACAGTCCCTCTTCTGTTAGAATCTGTCCTAAAAACTTAACGTGCTGAACTACAAATACACATTTCTCTTTGTTAGGTTTAAACCTGACTTTGAGACGTTTCTTCTAATTTTTTTTGCTGATAGCATATATTACGCAAACGTTAGGTATTTCTTTGTGCTTTTGTTAACCTTTATTAGCAAAATGGTTTTTTACAATCTAGTTTTGAGAACCATCTTGCTCCATCTAGTTTGACTGCTATTTTTTCCAGAGTTTTTAATGGATAATGCTTTCTTAAAATATTCTTGTTTACACAAGAAGAATCGATGCATATTCTAATATTTTCATTATTTCTCACAATTTCCACCTTCTAATTTAATTATTTTTTTTTTAGTTTATTGCGTATTGCATAAGGTGAATTTTCCCAAATGTTGGATCTTCTACCAAATCTATATCGTATTCATAACTCTTCAAACAGCAAAAACCTGTAAAAATATTATTAGTAAAACTTAAGCATTTGTGTTGATGCTGTTAGTTTGAGACCCTACTTGTCAACTATTTGTTTTGTAATTACGTTGCGTTCCGCTCCTGTATCTAAATTACGATAAATGTTTCTTTACCAACTGTTATTTTTTTTTCAATTATCATCTTAATTGTGATTAATGGAATTAACGTACATTTCTTCAGATTTACTGCTAGTAGGTATTGTTGTCGATCATGTTAACGTTATTCATAGCTTTATTCTTGTTGCTCCAACATTATTTGTTAAAATGCCTTTTCTTTCCGCAGTGTTTGCAAGCTTATATTCTGGCAAGCTCCTTGGTTTGTGAGTTGTACCATACTTTTTACAGTTCTACTCTTTAGATTTCTTATTGTTTTTGTTGGACTTTGACAAACATTTGATCATGTCAACTTTGGGTGGTGTGCTGGAAAATGCCTCTTTTGTTTTAAACTGTAGCTTGTCAAACTTTCTTCTGAAAATAACTCTTCTTTAAGTTTTTCAGATTGACTGTCTATAATTCTTTTATTGAGTAACAAACTTTCATAAGCTTTAGCTAAATTTTCAACTTTTGTAAGAAATTCATTAAAATTTTCTTCTTCACTATGCATTGCTTCGTTAAATTTGAATCTGTTAAAAAATAAGTTGGTTTTTGGTACAAAGTGATTATTAAATTTGTTCTTAATTACCTGTACATCAATTTGTTGATTTGCAGTTAGATTAAAACTATTGAAAATTGAGACTAATCAGAACCAGGTACTGTCATGAACGTGGCTGTTTTTATACCTGAAGTAATTTGTTGCAGAATTGCGTTGTTATTGCGTATTAGCGGCCGCATTCTTGCCAGACCCTGTTCGGTTATTGCGTCATCTTGCATTTTGTCTCAGTTTACTTTTTTACACACTGGTCGAGAGTTAATCACACACTTCTGTTACCATATAACATTGTTTAATAATATATGCGTATAAAAACTCTTTATTACGTTGTTATTTACATTACACACATCGGCTAACGTTATGTAATGCTTAACCAATAATACCAACTTAACGTTTATTTTAATAACTGTGTAACAATCTACAGTCGTAAAAACTTTTAGTCTGACTCTGTTCAAACCATTAAATTAAACTTTTATTATTGTCTTTATGCTTCGGTTTTAGTTTTACAACGCAAGTAATCATTCTAAGTAAACATATGTATCTTACGCTGAAAAACAACTATATCTTAAATTTTAATGAAGCATGTCAGTTTATAACTAAATAAAACATCAAATTATTTAATTAAAGTATATTATACTTTTTAAAATGCTGATATAATCGGTAATAAACAAACGAGTAACTAGTAGATTTTATATTACAATCGATTTTTTAAAATAATTTTTAATTATTTATTTACAATGCTTGTAGTAACAGCAAACACGTCCTTAATTTTGTGTAACAATTCAAGCTTCTGTTTAATTAAAAAAAATATATAAAAATTATTTGCATGTATAATTTATTTTCCGATACAACTAACCAACAATTTTAATAACTAAACAAATAAAAGTGAAACATTGCTAAACAAAAATTATTGGTTGAAATATTCAAATATTTTGAATACAATTTTTATTTAATATTGAATTTACTCACGTTTAAACCTAAACGTTTTATTTATTGACATTATTTTTGTTTAGATGTAAAAAACAGATATAGATGTAAACACATTAAAATAAATAAAAGTTAAATGTATTTGTGTTGGAATTTTCTTTGTGACTAAAAATAAAAGAGATGTTCTTAGAACATTTTTTGCAGCGCGTTAGAGTATCTCAAGTTTGTGACTCAAGTACTATAGGTTTTGTTCATTTTTAAAAGAAGTGCTGGCGTAAGCTTAACTGTTTATTGTGTTTTGTTCTCGTTCGAGAACACAAGACAAAAACTACGTCTAAAAGTTTTTTTTGATAAATAAAAGCAATTAACAAGTTTAAGTCTTACATTAAAAAATGTGGAATATGTTTAAACACGTAACAAATTACATTAAATCCAATTGGATGTTTGAAACATATTTTCAGTAATTGAAACATTGTATCTTATATAACAATTTTATTGAATAATACATTAGTTTTTCCGTATACAAAATAACTTCTTAGTTAAAGGTTTATTTCTTAATTTTATAGATTCAATGTTTTATTAATTTTTATGTATTAGAAAAGTATAAATTTTAAATTTAAAAACAAAATTTGGTGTTGAAAAGTTTCATAAATACATGTTTTCTATTTACTGAAACAAACTTTTTTCACATAACTTTAAAAAGTTTTAATTTTTGTGCGTTATAGAAAACAATCATCAAAAATGAATTTTCCGAAAGAATTTAATGCAACACATCTATGATAAACTCAATAACGAAAACCAATAACTTTTAGTTATTTGAATAAACGTGTAAAAAAATTAAATAATTGTTTAGCGATTGACGTATCTTGTTTTTATACCGGGTAATGTAATTTTTGCTTCTATAGATTATAACTTTTTAAGTAGTGACTAAATGAGAAGCAAAAAAAAGAGAAGAAGACCGACAACTAATTAGATAAAATAAATCTACATGAGAGACTCTATCAGATAAGAATAGCAAGACAGAACAATATAGAGGCCAAAATGCAGACTCCGACGCAAATACACACATACAACCCGTTTTGATAAGTCATTAGAAATAGCGTTTTAGTTTAGTTTTATAATTTCAGCCACCAGTAATTGAGCAGTGTCTAATTTATAAAACACATTTGATAACATACTAAATATAACACAAAGTAATCAGTTGCTGTCAGGTTTACAATTTATACATTAACACCAATCAGTAATGCGAATTTTTTTCAGAAAGCGACCATCGCACTAATCTTTTGAATCTGATTTTAGAAATATAAATTATTACAATTTATACAAAGTCTTGATTTTCTGCCTCTGGTATGTTTGACAAATCTTGTAACACAGTATTTTGTACTGAAAAGACTTATATAAATTTTTAACGGTTCTAAGAACAAAAATAATGTTTTACTATTTTGGTTGTTGTGCGGAATTGTTTTTTTTAGCTGGCAAAAGAGGTATTTTAAGCACAGATTTTCTGAGCGGCTCCAAAAGTAAGTTGGTAAGTGGCGCTCATAATTTTACTTACAGTTTTGCCACTGGCTATTCTTTATCTTATTGTCTGCCAACAACCTGTTACATTTTAAAAACATTTGTTGTTAACGTTTTTTCCAATTACTTTGTAAACAGTTGACCGTGAGCAAAACCACTTATGTTTCTGTGATAAGAGATCTGACAACGCCGCATTAATAGGCTTTAAAAGAGAGAAAATACAAAAAAAGGATAAACAGCTAATTAATTCAGAAATAATAATTTCCAAATTATTTTTGCGTAATTTGTAACCGTCGTTTAAGGCTCTTCGATTTCTTTCGTGAAAAGCCCGGTATTTCTATTGACGTTAGTCATTTCATGTATGTGGGAATTGTGGTTCCTGCCGGTAGAGTGCGCGCAAAGCGCAAGTGCTTTTGTTGCGACAAGAATTAGGTTGGCAACATGGTTGGTAACCGTGTGTGTGAAAAAAGCGCGGACTTTACTAAACGACATTTTATTGAAGTGTTAAAATTAAGAATAGTTTTTCATAATGTATCAGAGGAAATAAAAGATTTCATTTAAAAGGAAACGTGCGTAGTTTACTTTGAATTATCCACAACGAAAAAAACGATAACGAAAAGCCCACAACGAATTCAGAAGTGGGATTGTTCAATGTAAACACGTGTATTGAAACGATTAAGTGAAAACAAACACGTACAGTTTTTGAATACGGTAAATACGAATAACAACAAAATAAAATGAGTGAAAGTGAGTCAGACTTTGATGTAAAATCAGTGCAAGTTACAGCAATAAAAACACCGATGTTTTCTTCGACTAAGTGTGTAGAAAATAAACTTTTAACGAAAGAAAAACAATTATTAAGTTACGAACGGGAACTGTTAATGAAAGAGCGCGAATTGCTTCGTCGAGAACATACGTTAATGAACATGTCGAATGACATAACAAGCAGTGGCGTCGGTTTGCAAAGGGATGTTGCGGAACGACTTTTACCTGAGTTTGACCCTGCAAAGCAAACGGGTATGACGGCAGAACGATGGTTAAAACGGGTAGAAAGTGTTGCGAAGGCATATTCATGGAGTGAACCTATGTTGTTGGTACATGCAGTTGACAAAATGCGAGGTGTAGCAAAGCAATGGCTGCAGTGCAATGCAGACGAGATAACTACGTGGAACGAATTTAAAACGCAATTACAGGTTAGTTTTCCAAGTGCCATTGACCAAGCTGATGTACACATGATGTTAAGCAACAAACGAAAGCAAGTTAATGAAAGTTATGAGGCTTATGTTTATGGAATGAAAAGTATCGCTGTTAAATGTAACATAGGCATTGTTTCATTAATTAAGTACATAATAAGCGGATTGAACGATAAAGACCTAGCTAGAAATTTAATGTTATTTGATTTCAACACTGTAGAAGAGCTTTTACACAAAATAAAACGATACAAAGTTTTGTGTGAAAGAGACAGGCCAAAAACGTATTCGCGTCCATCGTTTAACAGAATCAAACCAGAATTACAAATTACTAGCCAACAACAAACTGCTAATTTGAGACCTGCTGAACGAAGAAATGAAATCAAGTGCTACAACTGTAACGAGTATGGACATTTATCTCGTAATTGTCCTCAACCTCAACGACGACAACGGTGCGCTAAATGCCAAAAGATGGGACACATTAACGGAAGAGTGTCGTTCGTCAACAACAACTGGACAAATGAACAACGTACCACGAAGTGAAGTGAGCTATGTCGAACTTTCGAAGTATCACAAAGAGGTAAGCGTGCACAATTGCAAACTTACAGCTCTAGTTGATACAGGGTGCAATAAAACGTTGATTCAAGAAGATTGGGTGAAAAAATTGGATTTACCAATCAAGAAAGATCCATGTATTCTGCACGGACTTCAAAATGTAGAAGTTAACTGTACATATTCTACTAAGTTTCCAGTAGAAATAGACGAAGTAACCTACGAAATCGATTCAATTGTTACACCTAACAATTCAATAAAAACTGACATCATAATTGGTCGAAACTTTCTAGAAAATGTCGATTGGATTTCGACGTCAACGGGCATAAGCTTTAAACGAACCAACGAAACAGCAGACGTCAATTCATTAATGGCAATTGAAGGAGTTTCCCCGACAAACGACATAAAAATTAATGCAGAGATACCAATTGCAACACAAAACCACATAGTACAAATTATACAAGAAACTCAAAAGAACGGACCACGAATAGCATCAGATGTTTTACCAAAGTTGACGATAGAATTAAAATCGCAAAACGTAATTAGATCAGCACCAAGGAGATTGTTGCAACACGAGAATGACGTAGTGAACGGTATAATACAAGACTTGATCGAAAAGAACGTTGTCAGGCCGAGCAAATCGGAGTATTGTAGTCCGATAGTGTTAGTGAGAAAGAAGAATGGGGAGTACAGGATGTGCATCGATTATAGACGGTTAAATAAAGAAATGAAACGGGACAACTTTCCTTTACCTCACATTGACGACTTGCTTAGCAACTTAAGCAACAAAACATACTTTACAATGATCGATCTCAAAAACGGTTTTTATCATGTTTCAGTTGAAGAAAAATCCATTCCGTATACATCATTTGTTGTTCCAAACGGACAATACGAGTTCTTGAAAATGCCATTTGGTCAAGCTAACGCACCACCTGTTTTCCAAAGGTATGTGAATATGTCGTTTAAGAAATTGATTGAAAAAAGAATTATACAAATGTACATGGACGATATCTTACTTGCGACGGAAACTTTAGAAGAGCATGTAACAAACTTAAAAGAAGTGATTCAAGTGGCAAAGAACAACGATTTAGAATTACGGTTAGACAAGTGTAGATTTGCAATGACTGAAATAGACTATTTGGGATACCAAATAAAGAAAAATGAAATACGACCCGGTTTAGAGAAAGTGCGCGACGTGATCGATTTTCCGTGTCCCCGAAATGTACACGAAGTGCGTAGATTTTGCGGTTTAACGGGATATTTTAGGCGTTTTATCAAAGACTATGCTCGCAGAATTAAACCTTTATCAGACTTAGTAAAGTTAAGTGTGAAATTCGAAATAGGTGAAAAACAATTAAAAGCCATGGAAGATTTGAAAGAGGCACTAGTGACTGAACCAGTTTTAAAAATCTACGACTCTAGGAAAAGATTAGAAATGCATACTGATGCAAGTGTAACTGGATTGGCTGCAATTCTGCTACAAAGAGAACATGATGGATGTCTTTATCCGATACACTACGCTAGTTGGAAGACTAACGATGTGGAATCACGTTATGACAGTTTCCAGTTAGAAACATTAGCCGTAGTGCGCGCTTTGGAAAAATTTAGGATTTATTTACTTGGCAAAAGATTCAAAATTGTTACTGATTGTATAGCCTTAAAACAGACTTTATCAAAGAAAGACGTTAACAGAAGAATTTTTTCGTGGTGTACGCTAATGGAAGACTTTGATTACGAAATAGAACACCGTTCTGGTAGTAAGTTGAGTCACGTAGACTGTTTGAGTCGTGAATTCTCAGTAAACTGTGTGGACAACATAACTATCGAAGAAAGCGACGAAGAAACGTTAAGTTTTAAAAACGAAGACGGATTAATTCAACGATTGAAACATTTGCAACAAAAAGACGAGTCGCTAAAAGCAATTTTTGCTATCTTACAAGGAGGCCCTTACGAAGATTATATTATTGAAAGTGGACTACTTCATAAAAACGTCAACAGGAAAAAAATTACTTGTCGTTCCAGATGGATTAAAGACTGAATTAGCAAGACGAGTACACAAACAAAGGCATTTCAGCTTTAAAAAGGTTGAAGAAATGTTGAAGCGTCAATACTACATTCCACGACTAAAAGAACGAGTAGAAGCAGTAATCCATAACTGTGTTCCTTGCATCAAGACCAAAAGTAAACAAGGTAGGCAAGAAGGCTATCTAAATCCGATTGAAAAGGGTGATACCCCCATGGACACTTATCATCTCGATCACCTAGGTCCATTACCTAGCACCAGAAAACGCTACGCTTACGTTTTTGTTATAATTGATGGTTTTACCAAGTTTGTATGGATCTACCCAACGAGATCCACCACAACCGAAGAGGCATTGGAGAAGTTAGAGCTTCAACAAAGAACGTTTGGAAACCCGAAGAGGATAATTACGGACAGAGGTACTACATTCACATCCATGGAATTTCAAAAATATTGTGAAACTGAAGGAATTCAACATGTGAAAATAACAACGGGCGTGCCACGCGGAAATGGTCAAGTGGAACGTATAAACTCAACGATAATCTTGGTGTTAAGCAAGCTAGCCTCTCAAGACCCAAAGAATTGGTTTAAACACGTTTATCGAGTACAACAATTCTTTAACAGTACTTTCCACAGAAGCACTAAATTAACTCCATTTGAACTATTAACCGGTACTCGCATGCGGCTCAAGGACGACTTAGAAATTAGGGAACTGATAGAAGAAGAAGAGTTATTTAACTACATGGAAGGAAGAGAAGTCAAAAGAATAGAAGCAAAGAAGAAGATATTAGCGATACAAGAAGAGAATAAGCGTACCTACAACAAGAAGAGAAAAGCAGCACACTTGTATGTAGAAGGTGATTTAGTTGCAATTAAGAGAACGCAATTCGGCCCAAGGCTGAAGCTTTCTTCAAAATATTTTGGTCCTTTTTCTGTAACCAAAGTAAAAGGTAATGACCGCTACGAGGTTCGTAAAGAAGGAATTCACGAAGGTTCAAACGTCACATCTTCGAGTGCAGACTTTATGAAACCATGGGTTACAAGAGGATTGGAAGAATCTCGAAAACTTTGAAGAACAGATAGATGGTTCTGATGATGTTCAGATTGACTATCCCGAAGACCAACGCGCCGACGAGTTCAAAGAGCGGGATGTTCGTACATCACTCGATGCTGAGGACAGCACATTCGTCAGCGATGGCCGAGATGTGGGAATTGTGATTCCTGCCGGTAGAGTGCGCGCAAAGCGCAAGTGCTTTTGTTGCGACAAGAATTAGGTTGGCAACATGGTTGGTAACCGTGTGTGTGAAAAAAGCGCGGACTTTACTAAACGACATTTTATTGAAGTGTTAAAATTAAGAATAGTTTTTCATAATGTATCAGAGGAAATAAAAGATTTCATTTAAAAGGAAACGTGCGTAGTTTACTTTGAATTATCCACAACGAAAAAAACGATAACGAAAAGCCCACATGTATTTTGGAATTGTTCTATTAATTTCAGATTGGTTTTAATAAGTTGTTTTACGTTTTTAAATTCAACTTTATAATTCAAAGTTGTGGATAAAATTTTGTATTTATTTATTTCAAATCAATTACGCTGTTTAATCATCCGTCTTTTGTGTTGACTTGACATTTTCTTTGTTCGGTCAAAATTCCGGTAGTAGTTTATGTTTCCCTTCTGAGATATAATTGTAATTAAATATATTTTAACAGGTTGTTTATTTTAAGTTTGTTTAAAAGTTCTTTGTTTTACGGACATTCTGCGCTTAGTTTATTGGAGTTAGTTCGATTAAATTACGTAGGAATGAAGTCATTTTTATAATTTATTAGGCAGTTGTTATGATTCAGGTCTCAACAAATAAATTTTAGGACTGTCATAAAATCTGATATTTTGTCAATTTGACATTTTTACGCAAAAACAAACTTCGTCGCCAAACACTACTTTTGTGACGTTATTTAAACTTTTGCATCCTCTTTCCACATCTTGGTGGTATGGTTTTCTTTCATGGAGTTTTGAACACAGCGATTGGGGAAGTAGTAGTCGAATAAGTTTATATATATATAAGTGATTTTGGTAAAAGAAGTTAAGTCCAGTCGGTTAACAACTGTCGAAATGGAGTTTGTTAGTTGGTTTTGGGGTGGTAAACTCCATCCCCTTTAGATGAAGTAACGTCGCGGAAGGAATATGCAGAAAACGTAAATTTTTAGAGCAGTTAATAGAGTTTTGTTTTTCCTAATTCGTGAAATCTACGGCTTTAAGAAAATATCACGCGCTTTCAGTTTTATTATACGTAATGTAGAACCGTGTTCGTCGAGTAGTACGACGCGGTTATATCTTCGCCTTGGTGGCGGTTATTGAGAACCTTACGACGGTACATAGTCCTCTGGAGGGGACCCTTCAACGTTTCTTTTTGATTACATCTGGCAACCCATGGTCAACCACTAGTTCTTTCCTGGATTTATGACGACGACGATTTAAGGTATTTGTTTTGTACCAATTACTTCAAGTTTGTGAATTATATTTACGCGTTTAAGTGTCTTAAAAGCTTTGGTTTTTAAGAAAAATGAGTGTTGCGAATTAACGATTTCATTGATAATATAATTAATAAATGATTATTGTTCGTTGTCGAAACTATGTGACAAAATTTCGTTTTGTTAAAAATTTGTATGACGTTAATCGGAAAATTTACTATTAAAATTTTCATCCTAGTCTTAAAATAGACAAATATACTTCACTTTTTAGTTAATGAATATCTATTTAATGCGCACACAGCCTTGCTTTAGTTAATAAGATTGACAATTATTCCTTTTCATTATGATTCTATTTTTTTCGTTTCAGTTCATTAAATTTTTGTTTGTTTTTTTTAATATTATCATCCAATTTACTTTTATTTTTAACTTTCATGTTTACTTAAATCTTTTTGTTATTATGCGTTAATTTAAACAGTATATTTTTGTTTGTTCTATTTTCTTGTTTTGAGTAATTTTTGTTTAAATAAATGTTAAATAGGTAATGTAAACAAGGTTTTAATTCTTTCGGTTTTCGCGTTACGTAAAATTTAAGTTCATTTCAGATTTTAGTGAGATACACTTTATTAAGGTAAGTCAATTTAGAGTGTATCCTTCAGGAGCACTGAGCACCAGCATAACTCTGTTTAAGTTACTTTATTTCAGGCAAGTGTCATTGTTTCAACTTTTGCACGTAACAAATTTAGTACATAGTATACATTTGTATTTTTGCTCATCTTTTGCACAGCAACAACAACACGTTTGTTATTTTTGCGTTTACCATAATTATTTAATAATACATTACCAAAAATTAAATAAAAATTACGAATCACAATATTAGTTTTTTACACAAGAGATAGTTCATGTACATTAAAGAAATTATTTTTCTTCAGATTCAGGTTTGTCATTAATATATTGAAACGTTCGAGAAGTTATCTGCAAATTCAAGAGCCTTCCGGAAGTTGGTATCCATCTTCTTAAAAATATACCGAAAGATTGGGAACACTCAAGAAGGATTTCCAAATGTGTATATATACCGACAAAACAAATCGTAGGTCAGTTATTGCCATAATGCGAATACAGCAGTGTTAAGAAGATTATTCAAGTTGAAATAAATAAGTCACGTGTGTGTACATAAATATACCGAGAATAATCTTGTACGTGATTTTAGTGTAAACATTTGTGTGAAGCTATCCGCGGACTTTATCTTATCTTAATTAGTGTAAGTCTTTTTATTAAATATTATTAGATTTCATTAGTTCGGTTAATTTACAAGTGTACATATTTCTAGTATAAGTAAAACATATTTTTAATAGTTTAAATAAATTAGCAGTTAATAATAAAATTCGTAACAATATGTTTTCGTTAAACCGATGTAGAAAAATCACAAAGTGTTATCATTAACTAAAAATTGCATCAATGCATATAAAAAAATAAACTTGTAGTACATATACTGTCGGTAGACGTAATTCACCTGAAGTAACTGTTATTCTTTGATGTCTTTATTTATTTTTGGCTAAAACAACAATTAAGGACTGAGAAACTGGCATACTCACAAACACAGCGTGTTGTTGCGACGTCAAGTTCACAAATCTCTAAATAATTAGAACCTAATACACAATTAAATTCATCAATATTGGGATATTAATTTTCTCAAATTTATGCATTATAGCGTTTATAAACGGTTTGTTTTCTCTTGCAAGACGAAGAATTTTTTACAACAAAGTATTTTTCGCTTTCTTCAACAATTTTTTTTCTCAGTTGCATGCAGTTGCCTCAGATAATTAATAGCTGCTCTCGTTATGTTAAAAATTCTTGATGGTTTATTGGCTTGTATATAATTTGCTCATTTTGAACTCAGTTGATAGTATTCGATTTTTTTTCTTCCGGTAAAATCCACGTGGTGGCAGTTTACCAGCAAACTGCAAAGTAAATACATGTGACTTTACATTTTCAGTAAAAACCGTAGATTCTTCACTTGTTTTATGGCGTAAATCAAAGGAAAAAAAATAATTGATGTTTATGGGAAGAATCGCTGAGGAATTGGAAGTTTAGCGCACGTCGTGTTTCAGTATTGAATGTAACTAACCTAACCCTATTTGTGATACCACGTTGATATATTTGTTACTTATTTTTCAGGGTTTAGAGCTGTTTGCACCTTTACTAGCACTAGCAACAGAAAATGAACCGTAAATAACTTTTTATTTTATTTAATCACATTTTACTGTCAATAGTATGCACGGCAGCTAAGTATACATTTATTTTTTAAAACAAAAAGTTTATGTCTTATTTAACGTTCAGACTATTCAAGCTGCAGGCTTAATTGTCTGTGCGCAATTCATTTCAATTTATATAAATTTCATATTGTTAACGTTCAATTTTAACATTTTTACTTTAAATATTTGATTGTACAGGGTGTTCCCTATTCTATTAGTTGCCACGCCACTTTTTGATGCCTGAACTGCCATTGCTTTTTTTACTATGGTTTAAGTTTACAGGTAATTGATCGCACTCTAGCTAAGCGCACGTAACACTGGAATCGTTAAAATCTGGAAACAAAAATGTACTCAAATATTTTTTTTTATTTAGTCAATTATTTTACATTTTTAAAAATATAAACAAAATTGTAAGTAAAATAAAATACCACCAATTTTGACATCTAAATTGTTCATAAAAAAATCATTTGAACAAAAAAGTTTGAACAGCAGTTTAAGTGATACAAATTCTTTTATCATTTAAAATCAGTTACAATTGCTTGTTAATAACACTGGTCTGCAAAAAAATATTTTTTATCGAGCCCTGACACTATTCCGGGTGATTCTTATGTAAAAAGATGTCCTGAATCCAAATATGTCTTCCGTTTTCTTCTATCACCCACCACTTTCGAGGGAGCTCCAAATCTCTAATTTTACCACTTTTTGATAAATTAATTATAATTTATTTATCGAACGATAATAATAATTATAATAATAAATATATGGACATGAATTTAATTTAAATAGGAAAAAGAACTATTTTAGCTATAAACAGTAATAAATAAAAAGATATTCATCGTTACTTGGTGCTTGCTTTCCTTTTATACCCTGAGGTACAACTTTCTCGTTTCAAAAACCAGCAGTACTCCGCCAACATGCTTGCATTCCACTTCCCTGAAAATCTTTTCTCCAGCTTAGCGATGTCTTGATGGAACCGTTCCCCGTGTTCATCCGAGACTGCTCCTAAATTTTCAGGGAAAAAGCCCAGATGCGAGTGAAGGATGTGAACTTTAAGAGACATGTTACATCCTATGTCCTTGTACGCTAAAAGCAGTTCCTCGACGTGAGCGACATAATCTTCACTTTTGTGGTTACTCAGGAAGTTCTTACAAACGTTTTGAAATGCAACCCAAGCTCGTTTTTCTTTTCGATTTAAGTGTTCAATAAACGTCGAATCTTGGAAGAGTTGTCTAATCTGGGGACCAACAAAAACGCCTTCTTTGATTTTAGCTTCGCTAAGACAAGGAAATTCAGTTTTCAAAAATTGAAATGCGCCACTGGTCTTGTCCACTGCTTTCACAAGCTGCTTGATCAATCCAAGTTTGATGTGTAAAGGTGGTAAGTAAATATTTTCCTTCGGAACCAAAGGATTGTGGGCGACATTTTTCTGACCAGGAATAAGATTTTCTCGCAGAGGCCAGTCCGGTACGATATAGTGTTTATCTCGGGCTCGGCTATCCCATTCACAAGGGAAGCAGCAATATTTTGTGAATCCTGATTGCAGGCCCGTGAGTAAAGCAACAACTTTTAAGTGAGCGCAAAGTTTCCACTTATAATCATGATAACTAATTTTATCAAGGATTCTGAAGATGTTTTCGTACGTTTCTTTTATATCAACAGAGTATGCAACTGGAACTGATGGGAAGTCATTCCTATTTGCCAACAGGACAATTTTTAAGCTTGTTTTTGATGAGTCTATAAACAGTTTCTATTTGTCTGGATCACATGGCATCTGTAGCTCTGTCATCAATAAATTTGCATTAGGGTAGAACACTAAAACTTCTAAAATCTTCTGAGAAAAGACATTTTAGGTTTGCTTGTCTGGTCCTGTAAGAAGATATTTTTACTCCCTTTTCTAAGAGATTCTACTGTTGAAGTCGCGATCCTAGGAGCTGAGATTTAGTCTTGGGTAACTGCAAATCCCTGACAAATCTACGGAATCCTCTTCATCATCATTGAACGTATCATTCGAAGCCCCAGGTTGTGGCTCAGAGTCTTGTAAATCAATTTCCGGCTCTAGAGTATAAGTGTTTAGGGGCTCTGGTATTGGCAAAGTATCGTTATGAGGAACAGGTCTTAGAGCTGACGGAATATTGGGATACTGAATTGTATGCTTACTTTTGCTCAAAAACCCGACGGTGGAAGTCATACAAAAGTATCAATCTGTACGATGACAGCGAGGTTCACGCCAAACCATAAGCACAGCAAATGGCATTGATTTACGGGTACCTTTGAGCCATTTGATCAAACTACTGTAACAAGTCGTACAGCAAACTGATGCAGCCCAAGTCTTGTCCTGGTCGCCAACTTGACAATCAAAATACAATTTATAAGCTATTTTAACAAGCGGAGAAAGGGGTTTTCGTTGCGCTTCTAAAGTTAATTCCCCGCAGACATAGCAGAAGCTATCGGGATGATTTTTACACTCGCGTGGCATAATTAAACAGTAATTCAACGCCCGACCTTAACCACAAATCACACTTAGTAACTTGAAAATATCCGGAGTAAAAGTAGTTTCACTGTTTTACACAAATGAACAAAAATGAACACAAAATCCAGCACGTTTAAAACGTCGACAAGTTAACTCTGCAACAGCTATAGATGTACTGATCGAAGCAGTTAAGCAAACAATGTAATATACTATAATGAAAAGAGTAATGCAAGTTCAAGCCTGTCGAAAATTCCTGTTCAAACCTGCATGTGGTATTGAGATCGTCAGCGTCGTGCAGTGAATCTTCCTAACTGTTTATTGATGTTTTTTTACTTTTCTTATATATTTGTATTTTATTGTTGTTTCTATATACATTTTATAGCAAAACTTTTGCCATATACTTTGGTATAAATTTTATTACCTGCTTTGAGGTGTTTAACGGCTATAAGTTAAAATTCTAAAAAAAATGCAAAAAATAAAATATAAAAGGGGTCCCTCCAAAATAGGTGGGTGATAGGTAAAAACGGAGCTCATTTTTGGATTCAGGAGGTCATTTTACATAAGAATCGCCAAGAATTGTATCAGGGCCGATTTTTATGCAGACCAGTGTAATTTCAACATCATTTTTACATAACGTGTTTTTAAACTAGTGTTCTTTTGTTAAAATCATTATATCTAACTTACAAATTCAGAATCTGTGATCCACTAAGTTATAAGTTACATAGAAGATTGTTTTGAATGTTATTTATGCAAAAATTTACTATAAATTCTCACGAAACTAAGATGTTATTTTATTTTATCTATTATCAATATTTAGTGTATAAAACCAAAAGCAGTTCTTACATTTTTTATATTCAACTAGTTAATTTGATTTATTCTGTCTATACAACAAGAAATGAAATCACAAAACTTTTTAATACAATCTTTCTCCAAAAATGCATAAATTTTTTCAACAGTTTTTTCTCACATTTTTTTCCTGTCATCTAACAATATTTTTTGTTTGTGAAAGATTCAAATAAATATAAATGAACATTTCTTTGAACAATTAAAGCACATCATGTTCTATAAGTCTAAGATGTTGAAGTACTAATTCTTGCACATTCTCACTTTTTGTTTTATATGGTTAGGAGTCGATTAGATGTGTTACGAGAAACTTGGGTTCCTAGAGTTGAGATGTCCAAATAGAAAGTTCCACCGGTCTTCTCGTAACCAAACAAAGCAACGGCCAGCACAGCTTCTTCGGAGAGGGATCGCAGGCTTTGTTATGTGTGATTATAAAGTGAAACTAATAAAAAGGCGCCAAGACGATGAAAAATTAAAGTCGAGGGAGACCGTCTAACTCGCCTCGTAGTACACGAAGAATAAATAACCTTACAAAAATAATAACACCAAATATATATATATTTATTGTATCACAGAAGGCGAGACAAATATAGAAGTATAAATTCTTGAAAAACATACACACGTAGGTTGACTAAATTAGAAATTTGTGCCTAGTGGCGAGCAACACACTGTGCAACCAAAAGCTCTTGTCGAATTAGATAATGACATACATTTAGCGACTAAATAGATAAATACATATACATAAATCGTAGATAAATCAAGCAATTAAGTTTTCGAGATTCGATGTGCACAAACGATAAATTCGCGAAGCACAAAAATATAATTAATTGTGTTAAGTTAACATGCACGTACGGTCCTTAACGACCTAGTCCCCGAAACACGAATAATAAATTTTAAATAGTAATACTTACAAGCTGGACCTTACTCGGACTGTTAGCGCTAACCTCCGACTTCGGTACACCTAAAACAATACTATTAAACCCCGATTGAAACGGGCATATCCGTTTAACACAAGTAACAAGAAAGGTTTGGTTAGCATCCAATTAGTACGAACGTAAGTGCGCAGCGTTTCCCTGTGGCTTAATCGAGTAAATTCCCCATGTTTGACTTCATAACAGAAAAGAATAGTCCTGGCGGTTCTCAACCTTCGACGGTGGGTATTATCAGTATGTAACACTACTTCGACGTCATGGAATGTTTCCAATACGACCACCTGTTGGTTATCTTAATTGATAACGCCGGACAATTGGTGACTACCAAGATCCGCTACAGAAAATTAGTAGGTGTCAATTTAAACCCTCGACAAAGAAAATTGTATACCACTTACCCCGTTTCAACCTTCCACAAATATAAACGCATTAGAAATTTGTAGCGTGACACAATTTAGCGGTGAAGGCTAAACCGGGCAAACAAATAAAGTTAACTCGGCAAAGATTTAATGAAGAATGACTTCGGATATGCTGTCATAATTGTGACAGTCTGGCGCAAGAGCAGAACGATCCTGACAAGTTTCATAATATCTACCGAGATATTTTCCCTACTCGCGAATTGAACTACTAAGTTCTTATTTTTAACGTTACAGATGCTTGTCATGAAAAGGTTTTATACAAATTGCAGACTTATTAAAAATAATACAGTTTTTATAAGGAATTGCACATCTCCACAATTTTTTCTTGATTTAATGTTTTAGAAATGAAAAGATGCTTTCAGCATTTAAGTTATTAAGGGTACTAGTGTAGTTTGATTTGAATTATGTTACCATATGCATAAAATGAGGTTATATTTCAAACGGCTGCTTAAATTGCGTAAATAATATTTACCTCTAGAGCTTACAAGAGCGTCAGAAATTAAATCAAATTACGTTAACGCTGAAACCGCCGGTCAATTTGACCCTTCCTGAACTTTAAAACGTTTCAGGTTTGTGTTTATTTGAATTGGAACTTTGTAGTTTTATGACTTTTCTCATCTTTTTGTAATCTATACACGTGCAAAATTTAGAAAAACACATTATTATTTATTAAAAATTTTTACTCTTCTACCTAAAACCGCTAAAGCGGTCAATTTGACCCTTTGCAAAGTTATTGAAATAATGAATATTTTAGAATCTCATAATATGTGCGTAATTTTGATTATTTATAAATTAAATGTCAGCTACTTTACAAGTGGTGATTGTTTGGTCAGCTCCGGACAAGTTTGTTGCTAGCAGAAAGACAAACAACTTGTTTGTTAGCTATGTGTATATAAATGCAACGTTGCAAAAGTTCAGCGCATATGTTACAAATTTGTGCCGAGAACTTCTTATTGACAAATAAAGCATTACAAAAATTGCTGATGAAAATTCATTTAAAGTGGAAGAATCTGATGAATCACATTCCCAGTAAAAATGATGAAGGATCTTAAATTAGTGAATATAACTATTCCTCTACATCCGATACTCGTAAAAGCATTTTTTGTCATCAACACTGTAGGTAGTGGGAAAAAAAAACCGCTAAAAACTGTATGTTTCTAGAAATAGAAAACAAATAGCAAAAACCAGAGATCTGTGAACAGTTATAGAATACAATAAGCATAATGTTGGACGTGCACAACAACGAAATATAATTTGTAATATTCCTGAGCCAACTTCTTTCCAAAACAGAATGTAACAGATTCTCTACTTACTCTACCATTTATTCATAGACAATTATTAAATTATTTAAAGAAGCTGTTAAAAACGTATAAATCTGGTAATTAATAAAGCATTATATAAACAGCAAATAACTGTTTAGTAAATTTGTTTATTAAATAATAGACATATAAATTATGAAAATTGAACCTTACGTACGTTTCGCTTCAGCTTATTCTAAGGTTTAATAATTTTACATTTTAATATCTAAAAACGAAATATACAATAATTATATAAGTTAGTGTGTAGATAATATTTTCTTAAACTTATCAACTATTTGTCATTTATAATTTAGCATTTTAATATTAAAATTAAATGATTTACAATAATAACAAATTTACAACTTCATTATAAAGTGATGGTTATACGAATGACTATCTTTAAATAAAATTTTGACTAATGCACAAACGTTCAATAACTAGATAAATAAAACTATAAAATTTAAAAAATGTTTTTTAATGAAATAAAAACTAATAAATATCTAAAAAAAACTTTTTTCTTAATATGAGAAAAAGAATAAGAAAAACAAAAATTAATAAGAACAAAAAGTTGGTTATTATTAAATTAAAATTAAATGTTTATAGAATGATATAATATTAAATTGAATTAAGATTTTCTATAATTTGGGGCATTTGGACTTTTTCTAATTTGTATCATCTCATAAATTAGTCTCTCTTTTAAATTTTTTTTCTTATGTAAGATTTTAGGTGAGTTAAAGTAAAAATTATGATTGTTTTCCATGGAATGATCAGAAAGAGTAGTTTTAGAATAATTTTGTGTATCTTTTTTATTTATTATTACATTTATAAAATTTATACATTCCGTTGACACGATAAAAATTGTAAATTTAAAGTTTTAATTAATGATTAATTCATTTAGTTTAAGTGCATATAACGTATTTAAGTATTTTAATTGTAATTTTTAAATGTTAAGACAACACAACCTAATTTAGTGATTTGGCCTGATGAAGTGGTCACTTCAAAACCACGAAACGTCACCGTAATTACGACAACTACGGTTGTTTAATTTAAAAATAGAAACCACATCTAATATCAAAGGCTCTAAGAAGAGAAAATAATAACTGAAAAATCAGTTATAGGTAGTAATACGAAATTCAAAGTAAACAACATTCCTTCAATATAATGACCTATTTTTCAAGTATTGCATAGTTTTCCCAATATAACTACAATTGCAATTTAGGCAATTTAATTGATATACAAAATTAGAATCATAAAAAATTTGTGTTTTAGGTTTTTAAACAAAATTTTTCCAAGAGTAGAATGATTTTTAAAAGCAATATTTTTTAATTTTTTTTCTCAAGTATAAGATAAATGAGGTAAAAATAGTAATAATAAAAATTTTTTTTTTCTTAATTATTATTAATATTTTCTTTTTTTATATTTAGATTAATAGTTTTTTCAGAATGAAATTTAGGTGAAGATAAAATGATTCATCTGTTAATTAAATTATAAATTATACTTTTGTTATAATTAATGGTAGTAAATGAATTAAAATTTAAGTATACACTAGTTTTTATATTTTTGCTATACCGATTTGTGTCAATTTTATTATTTAAATTTCTGATAAGTGTCATATCTAAAAAATTTATTGATTTCTAATTATTTTCTTTTTCTATATTAAATTTTAGTCTTGGATGAATACTATTAAAGCTATTAGAGATTATATTCATATTATTTTCATTGGTTGTAATTAGAATGTCGCCCATATATCGTTGATAAAAGGTAATAAGTTCTTATTCTAAATTTTGTAAAGTTCTACTTCTTGTTTTGGCTGTCAAGAAGAGACTAGGACCAAACCTAAGTCAGGGTGTTTAACTAACACGCGGCCGAAAGTCGCATATAATCATAAATTTTGTTTAAAAACCTAGTTTTATTGGGTAAACTCACCTAAAATCTTACATAGAGAACAACGTTTAAAAAAGAGACTAATTTATGAGATGATAGAAATTTAAAAAAAATCCTAATGCAGTAAATTATATAACTGACAGAAAATCTGAATTCAATTTAATATTCTATCGTTTCCTAAACATTTAATTTTAATTTAATAATACAAAGCTTTTTGTTTTTATTAATCTTTGTTTTTCTTATTCCTTTTCTCATATTAAAATTTTTTTTTTAAAGATATTTATTAGTTTTATATCTCATTAAAAAACATTTTTTAAATTTCATAATTTCATTTATCTAGTTATTGAACGTTTGCGCATTAGTAAAAATTTTATTTAGTGATAGTCATTCGTATAACTGTCACTTCATAATGAAGTTGTAAATTTATTATTATTGTAAATTATTTAATTTTAACATTAAAATGTTTAATTATAGATGAAAAATTGTTGGTAAGTTTAAGAAAATATCATCTTCTTATTAACTTATATAATTATTGTGTATTTCATTGAAGAAGCTTATGCGAAACGTACGTAAGGTTCAATTTTCATAATGTATATGTCTAATATTTAATAAACAAATTTACTAAAGAATTATTTGCTGTTCTTATAATGTTCCATTAATTACAAGTTTTATACACAATTATATTCTAAAACTGCACTCTAACCGAGAACCGGAAACAGCTGGAAGACGATGATTGCAAAATATTTATTTCAGAACTTGAAGCTTTCATTGCCGTTTTACTTGCTCGTGAAGCATATAGTGCTCGTGTTTTAAAAATCTATAGCTTTTGCTCAAAGATGTGGGGACCTGCTTTTTTAGCGAAACGATGTCGTGTTAGAGGCTTTCGTGACATTATAAAATTTCTAGTAAACAGCTGCTGTCGTTAAAAGCAAGACGTCGTTTTTCTCAAATATGTAGTAAATAGATTTTGTAATCTAGAGAAGGGTGACGTGCAGCCAATAAATCAACTTTTTGTTGCTGAGCACGTGGTCCTAGAATTAATGCAACCTGTTATACGTTGTTATTTTGAAGTCATCGAAAAGATTTATTGTAAATTAAAATTAACGACGGCACTGTCTAAGGACGCTACTGGCTTTCCTTATGAATAGAGGTAAACGGTATATCGCTGTCAAGCGTTTAATTTGTACTTTGTTTTTACTGGTTGATAATTGCTGATTCGTGTACCTGGGTATTATTTTAGACATGAAAGTAATTTTCTTTCTGTTGAATTTTTCTTGGCAGTGATTTCTATTACACTTTTAAAGGATATGTTAAGAAAAACAAAAACGTATTTCAGGTCAAATTCGGAGTTTTGGATTAATTATGCGACGTTCCTAGGTAGTTCTCAAAGGTAGCATTGCCACGTTCTTTTTTTACTTTGTGATATTAATTGACAAATCTATCTTGTTATTTAATTTGTTATTGGTCTACCTTTTTTTCTTTTATTTAAACGCCTATCCTCTCTTGTTAGAAATAAATATACATATTGTTGTTAGAAATTGTGTTTTGCCAATTTGTTTCTTTTAGTGATCGACAGATTTAAACAAGGTCTGCAGTGAGTAATATTTACTGTGTTGACGGCTTTTTAATTTAGTGTAAGATTAGCACACCAATGCTTACAACCTGTTGGTCGCCAACAATAAAGTTGCGAGAATATTCTAGTATTTGAATAAAAGCAGGCACTCTAGTATTTTAATGAATTGGCAACACTTGCATTTTCACATATTGAAATTTATGTACATATGTTAACCTAAAATCACATATGAAATTATGTCTTTATAAATAAATAACTTTGCAATTTGTTTTATATAGTTGTGGAAACTGCATTAAAGTATTTCAGTGCTGAGGAGTCCAAATAGGACGAAACAGCTGTCCACTGGTTTTTAAGATGGTTTCTGCAATCATATAAAAAAAATTTTGTACTTGCGTAGTACAGTTAGAAATATTATGCCCCGTATAATTCAAATACATTTTTTTCAAATTCGCAGTTGTAATATTTACTATCTAACTAACAACTTCATAGTTTCCTATATGTGGATTAACTCGTACGTAGCTCCGTTCCTACGAGATGGCGTTTAGCCTCAGATTTATTAATCAATTTAACACCCGAATGGGATAAAACTATGGCAATTTGTTTTATATAGTTGTGGAAACTGCATTAAAGTATTCCAGTACTGATGAGTCCAAATAGAACAAAACAGCTATCCACTGGTTTCTAAGATGGTTTCTGCAATTATATAAACAAATTTTTGCAATTGCGTATTACAGTTAGAAATATTATGCCGCGTAAAATTCAAATACATTTTTTGAAATTTGCGGTTGTAATATTTACTATCTAACTAACAACTTCATAGTTTCTTACATGTGTAAAAACTATAAACTAATATATATAATCATAAGAAAAATAAAAACTTTAAAAAGCAAAGTTGATCAATATCAACTAAAAGCATAGGTATTAACGTTAAAACTTCTAATTCTTAAATTAATGGATTTTAAAAATACGTTTTAGTTTTCAGTAGAATCAGCGCATACTCGACCGCGAGCTTATATTCAAAATTAAAGCCCTTAAACTGCACTTATATTATTACTATTAGCATTTACATGGAATATTTTAACAAAGTTATTTTAACTGATGAATGTTATAATTATTTTAATCGATACTATAGTTTTAAAAATAATTGTTTGTAAAACCTTTATTTAGCTTCTTTTACAACTTTCAATTTTATATTAAAAAATATCAAATTAACAAAGTAGCGCATGAAAAACAAATTTACTTGTGTAGTAACATAAACGATATATTAAATTTTAGCTAGAAGGCATTATTTTATATTTAATTTAATAACAATTTCATAAATCTGTTACAGCTAATAACTTAATATTGTTTAATAATATTACTTAAATTTTATAGTCGCGTTGTTTTTTTATAATTATTAATTTAATACGTATAGTGACAAAATAACTTTATATTAAAACAAAATCAAAAAAATATTCAAATACCTATTATTATTATAGACAAATTTTATTTAGATAATGGTATAAACATTTTTACAAAATAATGCCAGACCAAAACAGCTATGAAATATAGAATACGAATTACAAAACAAAAACAAATTTAACAAAACTAAATTAATTTGTTTTATAAACATAAATAAGTTAAAGTCTACATATAAAAATCAAAAGATATAAGAAAATGTAAATATCTTAAGAAATAATTAATAAAGCTAACTAAAACGTAAAATTAAAAAAAAAGCACAACAAAAAACTGTTTTCAATGTATTAAATTGAATTCATCAGTAAAGAATTAAATTTATTGGAAGAACTGTAATTCAAACAAAATAAATAAAACGTTAAGCAAACAAATGCACAAGTTGTAAACAAGAAAACAATAATTACTTTACAAACAAATATTGTGCTTTTATATCTGTACAATTTATCATTATTACTAAACTCAAATAAATTAATTCTTTCTGGAACAGCTCTCAAAAACAACATAACTCTTAATAAGACTCTTATTTTATGACTGTGAACTAAGTTGCACGTTGAACTCGTCTTTACCACTTTCTTTTGTTTGTTTTATAACTTTTACATAAATATTTGTGTTTAATATTTTTTTAAAAATTTTAATAACAAAAATAATTTTTTTTTCTTATATGTAACAGTATAAGTAATTTTCAAAACCGACACATTGTGTTTCAATGAAGATTGTTATACGAATTGATTGTATTTATTTCAGACAGTTTTTCCATTAGGGAATTTCTAAATCTATTCTTTTCAAGGATAACTTCATCGAATATGTTCTTAAAGGTATAAAATTTTTATTTATGAAGCTTTCATCTTCGACACACAACGCTTTTTCATTATCCATTTCAGTTTGAATTAATCGACTATTATTAAAAATAATTTAAGTTTAAAACGTTTGTTTATATTCTAAAAAAGTTATTTGCAAACATTCGTTTATTTTATTTTAAAGTGTTTACTACAAAACAGTTCATGTACCATAAATATGTAAAATTTGTTAAGACTATTCAGTTTTTTTAATATAAAGAAAACTTATACATATAACTAACACTATAAAAAAATGAAATAATTAACAAAATCAGATGTAAATAGAAATAGTAAAATAAAGCAAGAAAAAGTACTTTGGTCTAACAAATGTATCAACTTAGAATGTCAACATTAAGACATTAAAAAATAAATAATGTTGTAAGCGTTTGTAAAAAAAGTGTACAAAAAAACAATTAAAGCAAATATTAAGAAACCAAACCTTGTTGAGTGTTTTTTAACTGTTCTAAATTTAGGCACAAAAATTAAATTCAGTAAAAAAATGTAAACCCAAATACTACAAATCGCTGAATAATAAACCAATAGCAAGAAATTTGAATGACTAAAAAAGAAAGCTAGTAGAAAATATGATCAAATATAGTAAAGTGTATACAAGGATTGCTTCTACTTAAGAAAATGTTTCATACAAAATATGTTTCTGTTTTTCCTTATATTATAAAAGTTATTAATGTATTAATAACAAAACTTTTTTTCTAAGAGAGAGGAAGTTTGCCGCTCGACGCAAAGCGGAGTGAGACAATCACTCGAGTGCAAAAAAATTACTTTTTGCTCATAATGTATACATCATTTTTTTACAAACAATACCATTTGTGATATTAAAGCTAAAAGTGCAGTTTTGACAATCTTTGCTGGAAACTCCCGATCCAATAACTAATTCCTGGTTTTTGTTCAAAATTTTTACTATTTTCATTATTGCAATTTGGATATATAGACAATTGTAAGTTTGAAGATCCTGGCATAATTTTCTGCTGCTGTTTAATTTTTTTCATTAATGCTATCATTGATATAGCCTTCTGCGACTGACATGTCATATTTTCCGTTAAATAACAAAATAGCCGACGATTGTCTGAAGCAGGGTCTTCTGTCCATATTTCTTAAAATTTTTGCAATGGCGTTCATTTTTATAGGTTGATTTAAACATTTGCTTTGATTACATTTTAACAATAATCTCGGCAAAATATTTTTTTTCCTAGGTCTTAATCCAACATATTTTTTGTAGAACGCTTATTGTTATTTGTCATCATAACTGTTCTACTTTTCCCGGTTTTAGAATCAGGGGTATTAATTACTAAAAGAGCTCTTTTATCTTCCACATTTCTTACATCTACTTTAACTAGTTCATCACACTTACAAGCACCAGCAATTCCAATAATTAAAACAATTTGTGATATAAAATAACTTTTACAATATGGCAGCAAAAATTACACCAAAACAAACTATATTTTTCTAACAAAATAAACTTCATCAAAGGCATCGTTTAAGAATTTGCATATTTCACTTTGGCTAAAGGTTTTTAATTTCTTTGGTCTATATCCCACACTTTGCTTTTTTAACCCTGGACCACTACCCGGAGTACGGGAGTACTCTAACCTTTTTTAAAACTTTTGCTATTCTTTAGTATGTATGTCCCTGCAAGTATGCCTCTGGGTAGTATTAGTGACTAGTGCGTTTTTGTATATAATAATAAGATAAGATTACGCCTAATTTATTATGACATTACATTTTATTTGTTGAGGTGCTTTTAAGCATTCAGCATCGCATATCTACAAGTATTTTAAACCAATTACTTAAACAAAACTTGAGAACATTATCAAAAATTGGTCTGATTTTAAAGTAGACCACAAACCCAATGATTCAGAATGAAATATTGTAATAGAAAACTTTAGAAACGATTTTAAAGAAAAATTCTGACAAGGCAGAAGATTTTAATATGCCTTTAAGCCTTCTTCAGCAAAAATAAAATGTCTAAGTGATATCGACGGAACAAGCAGCAGTTTGGTAGAATTTGAAAATGTAGAACATAAAATACCACTAAAAACTAAGGAAAACCAATCTAAAAATAGTAGTAACAAAAACAACATGTATTCATAAATTAATGATTTGCTTATTAAATTGCGTGGAACAAACGGGTTCAAGTGGACTGGTAAACCAAGAAAAAAATCAATTCGAACTCATGATCGAAATATAGTTAGAAATCCTTTTGGATATAAAGAAGCTGCCTATACTGTATCTTATGGACTTGGTCTTTGTTTTTCATCATTCATCAAAATTAGAGCTTTGCGTGGTCTGTTCTAATACGCTGGTGTCATGAACACTGTTTTTATTGGAACATTTAAGAATGTGGTCAATATTTTCATACTGAAATATATTTCTTCCATAGTCAAAACTTTTGACTTTTTGGGCTTAAATACATTCGATTTTCTCTTTAAAAGCCCAAATAAGTTTGAGTAACTGCTTATATCTATGCTGTAGTTAGATTTGATAGTGGCCTTAAGCATTGATTAATAAGAGCACATTGAAGACAATTTTCTTTCTTTTGATAAATACCAAAAATAGGCTAGAAGACTTTATCTACAATAACAGTTTTTTAGTTGGTAGAAATGGTCAGCCCCTGTCTATTTTCAAAATTCAAATTTGAAAACACGTTTGTTAATTAGGTAGTTACAAACGTATAAAAACTGTTTTTAATTTTTGTATAAAAGTGTAAATATTTAAATTTCATACGATGTATTCTTCCGGTGAAATTTGAAAATAGCGGACATCATCTAGCGTATTGTGTATGCACAACAAGGCTTTTATTGTTAATTATTCACATCCATGCAAATATGGAATAGAATATTGTGATTTGAGTAAACGTTTGTATTTGGAGTAAGCATTTGTTTCTTATGCTTGTGGCTTAATTTAATTCTGTCCTAATTGTCTGTAGCGAGTTTCTATACTTCCACACGAGTTGTTTGTCTGTAGAGATAATAATCAGATGTCGTAATTATTAAATTTTCATGGTGGCGTCACGTCACTGTAGCTAACGCTATCTACACCTTTGAAGAGTTGGATGCAATTATTATCATTTTGGAAAAAACATTGACCGAAAATACGAAACTAATTTGAGAGAAGCTCTGCGCATTTGTTTCTTTCAGTGATTGTATAAATTAAATGTGTTTACTTGTGACAACACTGTATGTACGTCTTTGTTAGATTTCAATTGAGTTTTAGAAAATGCTGGAAAAATGCCGCTAGCTAGTCGCATGCTTTTAGAAAAATTCATTGCAAGTATTATACAATCTTGTTTAATTCTTTATTTTGATAATCAGTCGTTTGTAGGGACGACTGTATGTACATGGTTGTTAACACAATTAATTATACAATCGTTTTGTTGTGTCACATATTATTATACGGTGCGCTTTGATTCTCTAGATCTTTGAAATTCGTATTCTTGTATTTTAATTTACAAAGTAAATTCGTTTCTTTTCAGAATGTAAAAGTTAGGCCGACAAGGTCACTTGGTTGTACAAAGTGTTGCCTAGTCAAAGGCTTATTTAGTATTTTGTCTGTAATACAAACCTACGTGCTAGTGTTTGATCAAATTTATATACATCTGATTATGTATTTTCTTCTAACGTGAAACCCTGTCTGTGATAAAATAAATATACTCTTTGTTACCACATCTGTCGTGTCATTTGTTCTATTACAGTTTCCAGATTAGAAAAATATTTAAGGCAAAAAAAAAAGAAAAAGTGGTCATTCGCGACGTGAACGTTGAAAAGACGACGTATAGAAATTAAAAATTTAAATGCTTTTAATTGCCCATAATTATATTTGGGTTAAAAATTAAAATTCTAATTATACAATAACCCACATTACTATAATTTTAGCGGCTAGAGATCAATACTAGGCCAAGACTAAAGATATCCACTATTTGGAGTTGGCTGTTCCGGTGGCCATTTCTGTAAGAACGGCATAATTAGTTTATCCCATCCAAGATGTTATCTGGTGGTACCAAGAAGGTAGTGTCTTGCCGATGCTCCAAGTATTGACCTTTCCTATTTTTTGTATGTCTTCAACGAAACAATTACTCGGATTAAGCATGCTGACTAAAACGGTACCCGATAGTCTTATCTAGGACAAATTATTATTATAATTATTAAATAATGCTATAATTATACTACTGTGAGACTATCGAGCTAATAACCACCATAGTCGTATTATTTTAATAGCAGAAAGTATGCTCGTATTCTTTAACTGGTATTGAGAGCGCCTTCTTCGTAGCTATAACCAATACAGAGTCCGCGATTAACTAAATTTGCTTAATATTCTCTTTCACATGTAAGATTTTTTTGTTAGGTTAAGTCGTCGCTTCTCTAAATACGTGTTAGAGACACAAAAAACTAACGCGTGAGGTAACTTACCCTTTAGTAAGTAGATTGAGATATTGATATCGAGAGTATTCTGTTTTTTTTGTTTTCTTCTTTTGCTTGAAAATAATTGTAAATAAATTGTCGCACGACGCTTAATCACCTTGATCACATGTTTTTTTGCTATTACTGCCAACTACCGCTATAAAATGTATGATAGTGTCTAACGCACCGACAACGTGCCTATAGTATTTTTTTAGTTTTATGAGAATAATACACCTTAGTCAAAATATACTGCAATTTTATTTGATATGCTTTTTTCCTTTTCTTTCTTTTACTGAACAGACCGCCATAGTTTGTTGTGTTTCTTTTATCTTTAGTTTAGGTGGCTGAATCAGTTGGCGCCCAGAGCAACTAAGTTAATCGTTGCTTTTTTAAGTTACATGAAAAACCACGTAACAACATACATATTTAAAAAAAATATTATCAACATTTTTTGAAACAAAGAATTAATGTAAACAAACCTTTAAAATTTTTTTAACATGATCTTCTTGAGTATACATATAAAAAATGCTCTGAAAAGCAAAACATTTTTGTGTTAATTGTTTAAACAATTTTTATTGCTTGCAATGATGACGGAGATCATAATTTTTTTTGAAATTAACAATCGCCTTATTTGTTCAAAATCAACTTGGATCAATTCTTCTAACGGGGTCTCATTCGTTCAAGTGTTGAGAATATACCATATTTTTTTAAGTTTTCGAATTAACATTTAATGCTTTAAAAAATTATTTTACGTGACGTACTCGTTTCAGATGCCGCGCGCGCATTTCGAAATAATCACGCAAAAGTCAACTTTCAGCGTTAATTTACAATTATTATCAATGGAGATCGAGTTCCAGGAGCTGAGACTTTTTTATTAAAAATTTCCACCTCTTTAAAAAGCTGTCAACTTCAATTATCTCTTATAATTTCTAAGTTTTTCGCGAAAAACTAAATGGCTTCTTTTCATCTTAATTTGTTTATAATTTTTGAAATTTTTTATCTGCTAAAAGAAAATTTTAATACTTTTTTCTAAACGTCATATTAAATCCAATGAACTATCGCTCATACTTTTAGCAGCTATTTCAAGAATTAACAAGTTTTTGAACTTGTTGTCTAGACACGCCATAAATACATAAATAATTATTTTACTTACACCATAGCAACTCAATTATTTTTGTTTAATTCGTTTTTATTTCTCAAAGTTAGATTAGTAAATGTTACCACGAAATATTTCAAGTACTTTTTTACATTAAAAAAATTATTAATAAAATTGAAAATTGAAATTGTGTAACATAAAGAGAAAAACATTTTTTTGTGTTGCCAACATCGTAAACGTCAATATTCGTTCGTTAGTGTAGTTACGTAATGAATGAAAAAAGCTCTAGGGTGGCAAAATGAAAACTAGGAATCCACAAAAAAGTACGTGTTCAAAGTCAATTAATATATTAGAACGAGTATGCGACAGGTAGAAAAATCATTTTAAAAATCTTGAAATTCAGTTAAAATTGAAGAAAAACGATGTTAAAGTTAATGTCAAATTTGACAGATTTAGTAATAAATGTAGTACCAACATTATATTTCTGTTGATTTTTTTAATTTTTTTAAACAAGAATGTAAATTTATAAAAGGCAACACAAAAAATAATGTACATTACTTTCGACTATTGTTACGTAAACAACTATTAAATATTTTATTTTATAACGACCAATCTATAAGCATAAATAAAAATAATAATAAAATGTAGAGACTATAACGCTTGTAAACAAAAAATATCTCTCATTTAAAATATTTTTTAGTTGACTATATGAAACTTACACTTGTTAAAAAGAATGTTGACTACCACAAAAAAACTAAGATCGTTTCTATTAAAAGACAATCGACATTTAAATGTGCAGCTCTAACGTTAAGCCAACACCGCCCCATTTAAAATTCAATTTTCTTTTAATGCGACCAATCCCAAAAATAATTTTTTGCGTAAAATTCACATGTAAAATAAAAAAAACATTAGAATGCCAGTTTAATAAACACCTTACACTTACAAAAAAACTTTTTTTAAGAAAAGATAATTTAATTTGATTATATACAAGACATAGAACGTTAAACAACAATGACCGTTTTTAGAACCGACTTTAGTTTGAGCAATGCTTTTAAAGTTCTATTAACTAAAATTACGAATTGATGATTTAATTAAAACTAATGCTAGCGCTACCAGAACTTTTCTCGGTTATTAAATTACAAAAGCAAGCTAGCACGTAGTACCAACATTAACCAATTAACCCTATAAATGTATATAAAAATAAAATCTTAAAAAAACTTAATAAACATTTATTCGATCGGATTTGATTAAAATTTAATCGAAACGAATAATGAATCGTTTGAAAAAAAAAACAAAACTCAAGGCAAAAGCAATTTTTATAATTATGTTAAACGATATCTAAAAGCATGCAGATATTTAAAAAAAAAATGAAAATCTATATCTAGATATGACCTTTTGACATTTAAGTAATCATTTTCTGCGATTTTTAATAAACGAAAAAATTCAAATATGGATGGTACGAGTAGTGGGATGTAAATATTTAACGAACGTTTTCTTTTTTTATTTTGATCATCAAGTTAAATATAATTTCTAAACACAATTTTTGAAAATATAAACGTACATTCTTCAAACATGATTTTAAGTATACATTTAAGATCAGAAAGAGAAGGTAAAAGCAACAAAATGAAATTAATTCCCTTGACGACTGTTAACCGAAATTGGTACTTGAGAGTTTTGATTCGCATTCAAACTTTTAATTTTTATTATAGGTATTTCAATTCAGTATTAAAATTACAACACGTATTTGTATTGATAGCTGAATTAAAATTAAAATTTGCAGCGGTGTATCAAATTAACTGAAGCGTTTTAAATATGCAACAGCGGAACAGTTAATTGGGTTTTATTAAAAATTGATTTTTATTTGCTGGCTACGTTGGATTCAAACAATTGACTTTTGAAAACTCTTGCATTTTATTACAAAAACCTAATGATTCGTTAAAGTATTTTGAATGTGTTTAAATTGTGCCAGGCAATGAAGCAGGGTTTATTAAATTTTAGTATTTTAAACGTAAAAGTTCCTCATAATAAAAATCATGTTACAGGTAAATTGTTTAAACATAAATTTAATTTTAATTGTTATCAAACATTTTCTACATTGTACTTAATTGCTATCAATTTTTGTACTTAAATTTTTTAATTAAATTTAAATATTATACAAGTTAAGATGTAACAAAATAAAACTAGAAAACCTGAACTTTAATCACTGAGTAGTATAAAGCAACTAATTTTGAAACGAATACCAACGTTAATAGTTCAAAACCGTAAGTTTCAACTGAATTTGGTTCGTTAAACATTAAAGGAGTATGAAAATATATAATTACTCTACTACTTGTACCTGTATTAGATAAACATAAAATTAAGGTGTTTGACAAATACTTCATTTCATCCGTTGAATCAACTTGTCTTAATAAAACACAGAACTGTAATAAATTAAGCAAACGTTGTATTATACCTACTGCAAAACGATGTAAAAATATAAATACAATTTATTCAAATGCAACGGTTCCCTAAGTTGTTCCTACAGACCTTTACTCTAGTGGTCCCCAGGAGCATTTAGGAGGTCTGTGGAAAATTAAAATTGATTTGAGGATCTCTGAGCAACATCAGGGGGTACGCATATTTTTTATTAATATGGAAGATAAAATAAATAACAATGAATAAATTGCAATGGTCTGCAAAAAAATATTTTTTATCAAGCCCTGACACTATTCCGGGTGATTCTTATGTAAAATGACGTCCTGAATCCAAATATGTCTTCCGTTTTCTTCCATCACCCACCATTTTCGAGGGAGCCCCAAATCTCTAATTTCACCACTTTTCGATAAATTAATTATAATTTATTTATCGAACGATAATAATAATTATTATAATAATAAATATATGGACATGAATTTAATTTAAATGGGAAAAAGAACTATTTTAGCTATAAACAGTAATAAATAAAAAGATATTCATTGTTACTTGGTGCTTGCTTTCCTTTTATACCGTGAAGTACAGCTCTCTCGTTTCAAAAACCAGCAGTACTCCACCAACATGCTTGCATTCCACTTCCCTGAAAATTTCTTGATAGAACCGTTCCCCGTGTTCATCCGAGACTGCTCCTAAATTTTCAGGGAAAAAGTCCAGATGCGAGTGAAGGAAGTGAACTTTAAGAGACATGTTACATCCTATGTCCTTGTACGCTAAAAGCAGTTCCTCGACGTGAGCGACATAATCTTCACTTTTGTGGTGACCCAGGACGTGATTACAAACGTTTTGAAATGCAAGCCAAGCTCGTTTTTCTTTTCGATTCAGGTGTTCAATAAACGTCGAATCTTGGAAGAGTTGTCTAATCTGGGGACCAACAAAAACGCCTTCTTTAATTTTAGCTTCGCTAAGACGAGGAAATTTAGTTTTCAAAAATTGAAATGCGCCACCTGTCTTGTCCACTGCTTTCACAAATTGCTTGATCAATCCAAGGTTGATGTGTAAAAGTGGTAAGTAAATATTTTCCTTCGGAACCAAAGGATTGTGGGCGACAATGGTTTGACCAGGAATAAGATTTTCTCGCAGAGGCCAGTCCCGTACAATGTAATGTTTATCTCGGGCTCGGCTATCCCATTCACAAAAGAAACAGCAATATTTTGTGAATCCTGATTGCAGGCCCGTGAGTAGAGCAACAACAGGTTCTCACTCGTCATCAACCATAGCAGTTCTCCGGAGGCATTCGACTTTTTCTCTAAGTCGCGAACAATGGCTGCAGTCCGCCGGACATGGTCTTCTGGACAAGGCATCAGTGTTCCGATGACTGCTTCCGGCACGGTGTTCTGTGTCATAGTTATACTCTTGCAATCTCTCGATCCATCTTGCTACTTGTCTTTCCAGGTTACGGAACTGCAATAGCTATTTTAAAGCGGTGTGGTCTATTCTCAGTAAAAATTTTTGTCTATACAAATATTTGTAGAAATGTTCTATGGAATGAACATAAAATGTTCCCTCCTAGTCACGCAATTTTATTTTGACATGGACAAAACCTTGCTAAAATACTCAATCACTTTTTCTTGTCCATCTTGAACCTGCGAAAGGACCGGCTGTGTCCAAATTGCTTGCGTCGGTATTTAGAACAAATTTTCCATCTTCTTTGGATAACTTAAAATCAGCGAAATGACAATAATAATTGCGTTTTTTAGTTTACTACTTTCAATCGGAAACCACGGCTTTTTTTGTGTAAATTGGGATTTGATATTAATAAAGCTACTAAAAAGACAATGTTTTTGGACACTCATTTTAACTAACAATAAAGGTAAAATAATATTATTCGAATATGTGTAGACGTTCAAAAATATTAGTATCTAGTATGACTCAACGAATACTTTACGATCAACTTCATTATATTGTTTTCTTTTTGATACAACTGCAATGCGGTATTTTTATAGCCTTGCGAGAGATTTTTTTTTAACCTTCAAAGACACCCTTACAAAATTATTTCAAAAAAATTGTACAGTACTTTTTTGCATTTTTAGAAAATTACGTACGACAAATAGACTGTTTCACTTATAACACGTCCTATAAATCCTATCGTTTCTTGATTATTGAATTGAAACTATCGCGGGCTGCTACAAATGCGAGGGCCCTTTCGCATGTTAAAACTGCATATGAAATCTCGTAGTGGAGGTTGCGACGTCACGTTAGAATGCTCTGTTACATATACAGCAAAGGGCTCGAATAATTGTAGCTTGAACATAAAAAATACCTATTTAATATAAGTACGTTGCTTTGAATGACTACATTAAATTAATGTTTTATCCTATGAATATTGAAACATTCAAGAAATATCTTGCAAATGCAAGAGCCTTCTAGGAGCTGTCTAGAAGATATAGCGAAAAGTAGGAAACGTTCGAGAAGGGTTCGAGAAGGATTCGCTGATGTCTATAAATGCCGAACATGGAAATTGTAGGTCAGTTATTGTCGAAACGCGAATGCAGCTGTATTAAGAAGATTATCAAGTGAAAATAAATCGTTAGCACGTGTTTGTCTACATAAATAAATCGAGAATAATCGTGTATGTGATAATTAGTGTAAACAAGTGTGAAATCCGAGGACCTTATCTTATCTTAAGTGATATAAATTATAGTGTAAGTGTTTTTATTAAATATTATTATTAGATTTAATTAGTTCGGTTAATTTAAAAGTGTATATATTTCTAGAATAAGTAAACGTAGTTTTAATCGTTTAAATAAATTAGTTTTTAATAAATAAAGACGCAACAGTGGCGTCAGGTGTTGAGGTATCGAATAGAACAAACCGTTCGCGATTTTTAGTGTGAATACCATTAAGTTATTTGATATCGCTCTCGTAATTGATTGCGCAATACGCGTGTTTATTTATAAAGTATAAAATAGTGTTTATAAAACTTTTTCTTTTAACAAGTGCGTGATCGCGATATTAATTAAAATCGTTTCCGTACACTAGTGGTTTAATATTAACAAGTGGATCGTTATTAAAATTTTGTGTTATACAGAAACTGCATTTTAAAAAAGTAGTGTATTTAAACTTTATATTCGTGTTATATTTAAATTTATGCCGGTGACGCGTTCGCAAGCAGTTAAAATGGATGCAAAACTATTTGAATTTCTTGAATCGATAAAAAATGGTCAAGAATCGATGAATAGAAAAATGGAAGAAAAGTTTCACGAAAATTCTCAGAAGATGGAGGAAAATTCTAGAAGTTTAAAAGAAGAAATACGAACGAGCATAGAAAATCAAATTAAAATTGTTCAAGAGGAAACCCAAGCAGACATGTTAAACTTAAAAGAAGAAATTTGCGAATCTGTGAATGAGAAAATAGAAGCAATAGAGGACAAATTAGAAGACAGAATAAAACTGATTGAAGAAAAAATGAAGCAAATGAAATGCCACGGTGAAGGAAGCGTCACGAGTGAAGATTTAATGGACCGTCGGGAAGAAACCACCCACAAGTTCAAAGTTGTACCACCGAATTTTGATGGTAAAGTTCCATGGTCAACCTACCACAAGCAGTTTGAAGCCGCAGCTACAGCTAATGGTTGGAGCAACAAGCAGAAAGCGACGTCTTTAATAGTGTCCTTACGTGGAGAAGCGCTTGGAATTTTACAAACTGTTCCGGACCACCTGCAAGAAAATTACGAACTTTTAATTTCACGATTAGAAATGAGATATGGAGATGCTCATCGTCAACAAGTCTATCAAGCTCAAATTAAAAGTCGGGTTCAGAAAGCTGCCGAAAGTCTTCAAGAGTTTGAGGCTGACATCGGTAGATTAATACGGCTTGCGTATCCTACAGCACCGGATACCTTCCTGGAGCAGTTAGCTATTCAAACTTTCATAGATGGCCTCCGAGACAGCGAAACACAGCAGACTCTCCGGTTAGCTCGACTGAAGACATTGGATGACGCTTTGGTGCATGCTTTGGAGTTTGAAGCAGCAAAACAAGCATCGCAACGAGATGGTCATAGACTCTGCTGTGCTACAGAAGTACCCGCGCAGACACTGGAAAGCATCGAGGAGATAGCGCGACGAATACTTCGGGAAAGAGGAGTGACAGCTTTGAACTGCGATGAAATAGGCCATGTACGACGGCATCGTAACAAACCTAAGAAGAGGACTAGAAGAGCCCTCGAAAATTTGGAACGAGGCGAGCGAAAGAAACAAAAAGTAATCTCATCTAGTCAAACGGAGGTTACAATCCAAATGGCATCGCCTAGAGAGCAATTGCATAGCATTTATCTCGATGGCAAGATCAATGGGAGAAGCGTCCAGTTACTGGTTGACACGGGAGCGACGAAGACCATCATTCGTCCTGACATCTTATTGGAAAACGAGAAGACATCACCAGTAACAGTACGACTTCGAACAGCGACGGGCGACGAAATACCTACTCACGGACAAGTCAAAGTAACCATTGGTTTGGGAAATGGAGTACTCGACCATCAAGTACTGGTAGCCGACATCACGGAAGAAGTTATCCTGGGAATGGACGTGATAAAGAAGTATGGGTTCCATTTGGATATGAAGAACGATGTCCTGAATATCGACAATGAAGAAATTCCTTTTCATTCGTCAGAGAAGGCAGCCGTGCGAGTCTTATTGAGTGAAGACGTGACTCTGCCTGCAAGAATTGAAAGTGTGGTGATGGCACGCCTGGATGGAAGTTTCCCGGAAGGTTACATACGCGCGATTGAACCAATGGAGGACGGCTTAGTTGAAAAGGGACTACTCGTTGGCAGAACTTTAGTACGAGTAAAGAACACGATGCCAGTAAGGATCTTAAACATCAACTCAGATCCTGTAACGCTGAAAAAGAAGACCGTGGTAGGCCAATGCACGCCAGTATCACAAATTGTGAGATGCGTGAAGTCGAACGAAGATACGTCGCCGAAGAAGTGTCCACAACATCTATTGGACATTCTTACCGCCAAATGCGAAAACCTCAGCCAAGACCAACTGGCTAAAGTTAAAGTGTTGATCCAAGAGTACCAAGATGTGTTCGCGCTGGAGAGTGGCTCCAAAGGAAGAACGAACGTGGTGAAACATAAAATTAATACCGGAGACGCTCGGCCGATACGACAACATCCACGCAGACTTCCTTTGGCGAAAAGAGAAGAAGCCGAACAAATAATTACGGATATGGAGAGAGAAGGCGTGATTGAACCTTCAAGTAGTCCATGGGCATCCCCAGTGGTACTCGTGAAGAAGAAGGATGGATCAACGAGGTTTTGCGTAGACTACAGGCAGCTAAACCACGTGACCAAAAAGGACAGCTACCCTTTACCCAGAATTGACGATACGCTAGACACTCTGTCAGGATCCCAGTGGTTTTCTACGTTAGATTTAAAGAGTGGATACTGGCAGGTAGAATTAGAACCCAAGGATCGTGACAAAACAGCTTTTACGATCGGAACTGGTTTGTGGCATTTCACTGTAATGCCCTTCGGCCTGTGTAACGCTCCTGCAACGTTCGAGCGTTTGATGGAGACCATCTTGCGCGGATTGTCTTGGAAGACGTGCTTGGTTTACCTGGACGACGTGATCGTGGTTGGAAGGTCGTTTGAAGAGCACTTGAACAACTTGAAGGAAGTGTTCCAGAGATTACGTGGGGCTAACCTCAAACTGAGCCCAAAGAAGTGCCACGTATTTAAGAAGGAAGTCCAATACCTTGGCCACGTCGTATCTAGAGATGGAGTAAGAGTTGACCCAGACAAAATCCGAGCAGTGCAAGCATGGCCAAGACCGATCGACAAACATCAGGTCCGAAGTTTCCTTGGGTTGTGCACTTATTATAGAAGATTTGTCCCCGGATTTGCCAATATTGCCAAACCATTGACAAAACTAACCGAAGAAAAAGCAGAATTTAGATGGAATGAAGACTGCGAAAATTCTTTTAATCAACTAAAACAGGCCCTAGTCACTTCGCCGATTTTGAGTTATCCACGAGAAGATGGAAAGTTTGTTTTGGATACCGACGCAACCAATATGGCCCTAGGCGCGGTCCTTTCGCAGGTTCAAGATGGACAAGAAAAGGTTATCGCGTACTTTAGCAAGGTTTTGTCTAGGCCAAAAAGGAATTATTGCGTGACTAGGAGGGAGCTGTTAGCAGTCGTTAAGTCTATCGAACATTTCTACAAGTATTTGTATGGACGAAAATTCTTACTGAGAACAGACCACGCCGCTTTAAAATGGCTACTGCAGTTCCGTAACCCAGATGGACAAGTGGCAAGATGGATCGAGAAACTGCAAGAGTATGACTATGACACAGAACACCGTGCCGGAAGCAGTCATCGAAACGCTGATGCCTTGTCCAGAAGACCATGTCCGGCGGACTGCAGCCATTGTTCGCGACTGGAAGAAAAAGTCTAATGTCTCCGGAGAACTGCTATGGTTGATGATGAGTGGGAACCTGAGCAGTTACGTCGCGAACAGGAAGACGATCCTGAAATAAGACAACTCCTCGACTGGAAAGAAAGCGGCCGACGACCAACCTGGGAAGAAGTGAGTGCTTTGGGCAAAAATATCAAAGCGTACTGGGCGCAGTGGTACTCTTTGATAGTAGAAGACGGTCTTCTTAAGCGATCCCTAGAAAGTGCCGAGGGCACGGGAAACAGACTACAGCTGGTAGTGCCGAAGAGCAGGGTGACCGAAGTGTTGAAGCATCTCCACGATGGGACATCAGGAGGACACTTTGGCATTAAGAAGACGTTGGGTAAAGTGCGAGAACGATTCTACTGGACGAACTGCAAAGAGGACGTCATGAAATGGTGCCGTAAATGCATAGTCTGCGCCTTAGGAAATGGTCCAGCGAGAAAGCGCAAAGCACCCATGAAACAATACAACGTAGGAAGCCCTTTGGAAAGAGTAGCGATTGACATCGCAGGGCCGTTCCCAGAATCCGATTCGGGAAATAAATACATCCTGGTGGCGATGGATTATTTCACGAAATGGACGGAGGCTTACGCAATACCCAATCAGGAAGCAGCTACAGTCGCAGACGTATTAGTAAAGGAGTTTTTCTGCCGGTTTGGAGTTCCGTTGGAATTACACTCCGATCAAGACCGCAATTTTGAGTCTGGGCTGTTTCAAGAAGTTTGCCGACTGTTAGGAATTAAGAAGACTAGGACAACGCCTCTCCATCCTCAATCTGACGGCATGGTTGAACGGATGAATCGAACAATGGGCAAGTACTTAGCCAAGGTAGTGTCCGAACACCAAAGGGACTGGGATCAGTACTTGCACCTTTTCTTAATGGCATACCGATCATCCGTTCACGAAAGCACAGGCCAAACACCATCCTGTGTCATGCTCGGTCGTGAGATAAGATTACCATGCGATCTTCAATTTGGGCGAAGACCGGAAGTTGCTGGAGAAGATTACGTCAGCAAGCTGGCCAAGAGGTTAGACGAAGTACATGAAGAGGTCCGTAAAAATACACAAATTGCCAGCGACAGGATGAAAACAAGATATGACGTCAAGGCGCAAAATGGTGGGTTTCAACCTGGCGATATGGTCTGGTTGTATAACCCTCAAAGGAGACGTGGTTTGTCGCCGAAGCTGCAAAGGCAATGGGAGGGCCCCTATGAAGTCGTGCAGCGTATTAACGACGTTATATACCGCATTCGAAAACCGCCCAGAGGCAAGCCAAAAGTGGTCCACGTCGATCGTCTAGCCCCGTTTGCTGGCGATAACCACAATCCGCAAGTTCAGATCCGAACCAGAGTAATAAGTAGCAGAACCAGGAATCCAATCGAAGAAATGGAGTTCGAAAAGTTATGAACTTATACGGAGGTTCTGGAAAAGCTAGGTTCGGAGTTACCACCGAGGAACAGCAAGACCTGTTCCAGACACAAAAAAATTACGCCATCGCACATTGCGTGAGCGAGGACCTTGACATGTCCAGAGGGGTTGCAGTCGTGTTTAAAAAGAAGTTTGGGAAGCTAGATGAATTACGAAGACAGCAACCGGCAGTCGGAAAAGTTTTAGGACTACGTGGTGACGGACGCTTCGTTTTCTATTTGGTCACCAAGAAATACTCACGTGTCAAGCCGTTATACAAAGATCTGTGGCGAACATTATGGACTCTCAAGAGAGAAATGGAAATCCATCATGTTAAGAAATTGGCAGTACCCAAGCTTGGTTGTGGCTTAGATCAACTGAATTGGAGGACAGTTCGAAACATGTTAGAGGTCGTCTTCCGAGGAACAGGCATTCAAGTGTTAGTCTGTAGTTACCAACCAAGGAGAATATTGGGCCAGGAAAAGTCCATTGACTGTTACTTTTATGGTCAAGGAAGTTGCCGAAATGGAGGAAGCTGCCGCTATCGCCACGATCGCTTTTACCTGTGTCACATCCAGTCTCCTGTTCTGGGACAGAACAGTCTTAAGAAGGGGGCAGTGAAACATTCAAGAAATATCTTGCAAATGCAAGAGCCTTCTAGAAGCTGTCTAGAAGATATAGCGAAAAGTAGGGAACGTTCGAGAAGGGTTCGAGAAGGATTCGCCGATGTCTATAAATGCCGAACATGGAAATTGTAGGTAAACGCGAATGCATCTGTATTAAGAAGATTATCAAGTGAAAATAAATCGTTAGCACGTGTTTGTCTACATAAATAAATCGAGAATAATCGTGTATGTGATAATTAGTGTAAACAAGTGTGAAATCCGAGGACGTTATCTTATCTTAAGTGATATAAATTATAGTGTAAGTGTTTTTATTAAATATTATTATTAGATTTAATTAGTTCGGTTAATTTAAAAGTGTATATATTTCTAGAATAAGTAAACGTAGTTTTAATCGTTTAAATAAATTAGTTTTTAATAAATAAAGACGCAACAATATGTTAAAATATTTTTTCCCGAAATTGCCTTGAAAACAGCATTTTTCTGCTTAATAACGCACAGGAAAATTGAATTTTCCGGACTAGTACTGTACAAAACGCAAAATAAAAAAGATACTTTAAAAAAGAACAATTTATGCAAAACTATTAATTAGAAAAATTAATATGAATTGTGAAACTTGTTATGTTTGAATTTGAAATATTGATTTCCGATAATGATTTATCACTTAGCTTCAAATTTTGAGTAAAAGTCCTAGTAGAATTCTCATTACCGGCGTTATTGTAGCAGATTGTGGATAAAGCATTACTAGTACAGGGATTATTGCCCATACTATAGTAGTTGTCTTTTTACTGAACCTGATTGTATTTTTCTTGCTATATCTATCTTATTTTAAATCAAATTTTCGTTATAGCCCTCAGCCACCGTTGTAGTTTGCCATTCTTCATGTCTTTTTAATTTGGTAACGTTACCCTTAGCGTCTACTAATAAAGTTGCTAAACTGCGGCGCATACAATGCCCTGTGTATTCTAAAGGTGTAGGTAACTCAAGATACGTTGCAATTTTAGAAGAGAGTTTTCTAAACGAATGTAGTCTCACTGGTTGAACAATACATTTCCCTTGCTTGTAATTTACAAATAGGCGCCGCCGGCGTGGACTACAAACCGGGCGAAATGCCACATAACGCTTGTGCACAGCAACATTTTCTTCATCAACAATTACAAAGCGACGAGTTTTTTGTTTGTTTTAGAATCCGGAATGTGTACTATTTGAATGTTATCTTGATCTTCAATGTTATCCAGTAACATCTTTGATAATTCGTCGCTTCGACAAGCTCCCGAAACTCCAAAAATAGGCGCGACTTGTAAATACATATGAAAAATTAATTTCAGGTACTTATTTACCCATTGTCACAACTTTCTTTCACCAATAAAAATTCCTTGTCGAAAGCCTCAAGAAGAAATTTATCAATCTGGTCCCGAGAAAAACATTTCGATTTTTTTGGTTGGTAACCACCCATGCAAAACTAATTTCAATGTAATCGTTGATTAAAGGAATATTCAACTATAATCTAGTAAATTTTAGTTACGGCATTTTACATGTATTTTAAGTATACCAGATAATATTTTTCCACCGATTCCATCGTAAATTGCAATTAATTTGAAAAAACGTTTTTTAAAAATCAAAGTTAGTAATAGGTAACTACATTAAACAGTTTAGTGAAAACGTTCTATTAATATTTTTGGTGCGACAATTTTTAGTAGACTGGCCGTTTCAGAGATACTAAACATTTTACCATTATAGTTACTGGGTGTTTTACTTATAATGGGCACCAGAATTTTATTTTATAATGCTTTAAAAAACCGTTATACTTTTTCTTATTAACAACATTAGCATCTATTTTAACAAATTTTCTAAGTTAGTTTTTATAAAATTTAAGTTATATGTTTAGTTTTGTACAATAACAATACGATTAATTTATTAGAACACTCATTAAAATTGTGAAATCAGCCAAAAGCCACCAACGCTCAACGGTCGTGTCATAAAACAAAGCATCACATCAAAGTTATCAGAGTTAAATCTATACGCGTTTTCAGTGTTCAGTGCACGTCTATAAATTTATTTATTTATTATATTTAATTATAGTGGCGACGGAGCAATGCGGATCTATGGTTGTATTTCGTGTATGTAAGTGAGATTTTCTTTTACTATAAAATATTGAGCAAATAGAAAAAATCGTGCATATCGGTTCTGTTGAATTTAATATTCAGCAATATTGCGCAATTATTTGCAACAAGTACTTTTTAAGACGTCGCTACAAATTTGGCATTTAACAAACACCAAATACAAAACGTTTGAAATTTGGCAAATAAGTACTTCCAATACGCAAACGTTTATCGAGTGTTGTCGGTGAATAAGTATATGGTATCCAAACATCAGAGTTTCATAATTTTGAACTCTTGGGGATAAAATATACGATTGTTTAGTTGTAATAGTTATACTTTAAAATCTTAAGCCTTCGCGGTTATTTTGGTTATGATTAGCGACTTTCGGCTTAGACTGTGTTGCGGTCTAAATCGAAAGTTGCTTATAATAATGAGTTATAACTGCCATAGTGTTTTTGGCAACGATTCATTAGCAAAAACAAAATTTAATGCTTAAAATTTTCTAAAGTAAAGAAGGTATCCAACGAACACAAGAGCATCGTGACTGATAAAGTTTGAGTTTTTAATGATAAGGCACGTATAGTATAGTGATTATTTAATTATAAGCAAATTGATATGATTACGAAAATATTTATTACTCATCACATTTGAGGAGCATTGGTACAACAACAAACACCATAATTTTAGATTTTTTTTTATAATGTTAATTGACGTTTTTTATCTAATTCTATTTCTTAAGTTAGAATCTTAATGCTTTTACTAGTCGGCACTTTTATTTTTTAAGAATTTCATTTGTTATACTCTGCCTATATGTATCGTGTATGTCAAGTTCACTATGCACGCAAAATCAACGTTTATCGGGCGGACATTTTATCGGGGAATAGTAGTTGCAGTAAATGTGCTATCCACTATAAAATATTAGATAAATCAAACCGTAAATATACGTTTATTTAACCAAAAAATGCTCACTGGGTAGTCGATTTTCGCTTTAAGTATGCAATAAGCTTATAAAAGTTGCTATTGTCTAAATTCTGCTTTAATAAAAACACGGATTTTAACATAGAATCAATGCTCCAAAGACTTAAGGGTTCTTGCAAACTTACTTTTTCCACAAAGTACACAAGAAATACTTTTTCGGTACACTGAAAGAAAAATTGTACATAAAGTCAATGTACGGTATACATCGACCTATAGTACATTAAAACAATGTACGTTTTTATTGAATTTATGTAATTTACATTATAAGTACATAGTTTTTTTATGTACTTTACATTGATTCAATGTATCAAGTTGTATTTGTTATCTTTCAAAACCCACTAAACACGAGGAAAAAGCTCTCACAAATTTACGGAAGAACAAATCCATTAAAATACTTCCAGCCGATAAAGGGGCCGCAACTGTCATCATGGATGCCTCCACCTACGACCAAAAAATTGAAGACGTGTTAAATCAAGGGAATTACCGCAGACTGAAGAAAGATCCGACAGCAAGCTTGGAGAGGAAGATCTATCAAGTCCTAAAACTCCACGAAAGACATCTAACACCAAGGATGAGAACGATGCTAACACCACACTACAGCAAACCACCGCATGTATATGGACTACCGAAGATACATAAAAACAACATGCCGCTTCGACCGATAACCAGCTCTCGTAATGGACCCACATACCAGCTATCCAGATTTCTACTACCAATTGTGCAACCACTACAGAAGAACAGCTCATCTTTTGTCAAAGACTCCAAACATTTCGTTGAGATTCTGAAAACAATACAGCTACAACCACGGGATCAATTAGTCAGCTTCGACGTAGAAAGTTTTTATACTAATGTGCCAGTTGAAGAAGCATTGAAAATCATCCAAACAAAGCTCCGAGAAGATGAAAAACTCCAGGAAAACACCACGCTGCCGGTAGAATGAATAATGAAGCTCCTAGAATGTTGCCTCAAGAACTCGTACTTTCAGGAGAAAGACAGATTCTTTACTCAAGACGAAGGACTGCCAATGGGTTCATCTCTATCACCAGTAGTCGCCAACATATACATGAACTGGTTTGAATCCCAGGCCATAGAGAAATCAAAATTCAAACCCAAAACATGGCTTAGATATGTTGACGATACCTTCATAATTTGGAATCACAGTAATCGGCAACTAGACCTTTTTCTACAACATTTGAATAACATCAAACCATCCATCAAATTCACTATGAAAAAGGAAAAGGAGAACTCACTTCCTTTTTTAGACGTTCAAGTAACAAAGAACAAGAAAATTATGGAAACGACTGTCTACAGGAAACCGACACACACCGGTCGATATCTCAACTTTGAATCCAACCATTCCACATCTACGAAGAGGGGAGTAGTAAAATCTCTAATCGACAGAGCGTACAGGTTGTGCAACACAGAGAAAGGGCTACGAGAAGAAATCAAAAACATTAGAAACGATCTAAGGCAGAATGGTTATCCAGAAAAGATTGTAGGTGAACTTTTACGAAAAAAGCAATTGAACACCATGGGACAACCTAAAACAGAAGAACTGCCCAATTCACTGCTGAGCATTCCATATGTCAAAGGTTTATCAGAATCAATAAAACGTATAGGGAAAAGCTACAACATAAATACAGTGTTCAAATCATCGACCACCATTAGGAGTATAATTTCCAATACAAAGCCACAAACAAGTCGAGATTCCCAAAACTGTATTTACCAAGTTCCATGTGAATGTGGCAAATCATACGTGGGGGAAACCAAAAGACCACTTGACATCAGACTGAAAGAACATCAGACGCACACACAGAGAGGAGAGACTTCTAAGTCCGGCATCGCGCAACATTCGTGGGATAACCAACATCGAATGAAATGGTTGGAAGCAAAAATCATACACAGGGAGGAACATTGGTACAAACGGAAATTTAAAGAAGCGGCATTCATCAACAACAACAAAGAAATTTTCAGCCAGCCAAGTGTCGAGATAAGCAACATATGGAAACCACTTATCGAACCTCTAAAACAACTTAAACTTTACTAAGTAATTTTGTTAATTAATTAATCTGTTACGCTAAATTGATTTTGTACGCTTGAACGCTTCATCGAACATGTTTTTAGTATATAAGCTCCAGTAGTTTCTAAGTTTGTTAGTATTCACCTGATGACGATTGCAGATACCACAGCAATCGAAACGTTATGTATATTCATTTCAAAATAATAAACAATGAAAGTTCAACAGAATGTTATTACTTCGCAAAATCAATGTAATTCTACATCAAATTAATGACGCGCACAAATTGCATCAACGTAATCGTACATTGAGTTTATGAACTTTTACATTGATTTATGAATGTTGGTATACGAAATTGATGAATCATCTACATTCAATTAAACTAATAATACACTGTCTTGATGTACACATTCTTGTTCAGATTCAATGTTTTAGTACATTAATCTAATGTAACAGATTCATTGTGCTGATGTACCCATTCATCGGATGAAAAATAATATACATTTTTCATTGATTCAATGTAGATTTACATTGATTTTACGTCACTTTTTCTTTCATTGTAAGGGAAGTAACTTTTTTTTTCGACGCCAATTTTCGTAAATTTGGAATGTCCTTTTATATTGCTCTTTTCATTTACCCGGTGCTAGATCGTCAGTAACAACTTGTGAGTATTGAAGATTTTTAGTAAAAGACAATTCTTAGAAAGGTTTAAATGAGAAAACAAAATAATTTTTTTAATATTGCATTTTTTAAAGTAAACATGGTTGTTATAAATTTATTTTTTGTATTATATTTAAGCGGTACTAATTCTAACTAAAACATTTTTTTTCCACTACTAGTTGTGTTATCACGTATAATAGTAGGTTGTGAAGTAGGACTTTTTTAAGTGCAGGTAAATAATATTTCATTATTAACCACTGGTTAATAATTAACATATTTACATTTTCTGATAATTTTATACTTACCAGTTAAAAAAAAAAAAAGTTTACAAAACTATCTACCAGGGACAAGAGATTTTATTTAAAGCTATTTGAAGAGTTTAATTACTTCATTAAACAAATTAAATTAGTTTTAAAAATGTTTATTTGAAATTTGCGCTTAACTAAATGTGAGTATTACTGAATTAAATATATTTTATGGTATTTAACTGTCATAAATTCCAATTTTTTGCTATTGTAAACCGCATTTGACAGTTTTTGGGTACAATTTTAGTAACTTTAGTAAAAAAAAATTACGTTATGTATTTATTTTTGTGTTGTAAATCACAATTAATAATTACATTAAAATTAATTCTATTAAACTAAATGACAACTGCTATAATTAATTACTTGATTTTTAATTTGAAAGTATTATCTTAAATTTTAAATTTGATTTAGTAACAGGTAAAAAGATTTTAATAATTCTAGTAGCGGAAAAAAAAGTTATATAGACCACGGTTGAGAAGTCGATTGTAACTCTCGCAATATAATCTGTCGCTTAGTTTGTAATCATACACTTCTCAACCTTGGTATATAATGTATTAAATATGTAGGCAAGTTACTTTAATTATATCGGATGTGTGGCCAACCTGCGAAGTCTTGAATGTTAAAGTTTCTATTGTTTCAGAATTTTTTTCAAGTTTAAAATTTTTTAAAATGTAAATCAGAGCTATTTTGATAGACATCAAAGCAAATCTTTTTCCTAAAAACAACAATAAATATGCAAATAAAAATTTGTTTACGTATTTATTCCTACCTATACAACTTCGAGGACCAATACTAAAAGGCATATACACATATTGATTTATATTATCTTTGTTTTCATCATTAAATCTCTCAGGATCAAATTTTTTCGAATTTGGAAAATATTTTTCGTCGTAATGTAAACCGTGTGTTGGAACTATAATGTTAGTTCCTTCATCGATTGTAAGATTAGTTTGAGATACTACATATTTCTTAACACATTTGCGTTGAATGAAGTTAACTACCGGGTATTTTCGCAAAGTTTCTAAAAGCAGTAATAAAACAAAAATCTCTATTATATGCCCACTTACCTGATATGACCATGTTTGTATATTTCATACTGTCTAAAGACTCATAAGTTACATCACCAAAATTTTCTAATAATTCGTGTATTTCTTTTCTTAAACGTGTTTGGATTTTCGGATTAATTGTGATCTCGTAAAGTAACAACGAAATTATTACGGTGCTAGTGTCATATCCTGCTACAAAAATCCCAATTGCTTGGCCTAACATTATTTTTTCATCTACAATAGTACATAATTTGGTGAATAGGTACTTTAACAATAATATGACATTTTACCAAATTTAAAGTTATTATTTTTTAGTTCTATTTTTTCTTGATCTAAAAGTATATCGATTAAATCATTACGTCTATTTCCTAGTTCTCTTCTATGTTGTAACGTTTCTGTAAAAATTTTTCGAAAAAATTTAGCTGAGTCGGGCGTTAAAAATGGGAACTTGAATATTTTTATTAATGAATGTATAAAGTGGTAAGAATACACTTTTATTGCTCCTAATCCAGATCTTGGTAATAAATGCGATCCATAATATTTATATTTTGAGTTTTGACCATCAAAATAATTGCAATCAATACCAAAAATGCACGATGAAATTACATTTGCTGTATAATTTTCAACAACATTATTGATTTTAATCTCAGTTCCTTTTTTTTCATCCAAATATGTTTCCAAATGTTCACCACATTTTTTTATCAAATGCATCATCATTTTCATTTTACCAGAACTAAATATAGGGGTAACTTTTGGTCTAACACATTTCCATTTTTCAAATCCCATTCCCATTAATGTATTACAAAAAATTGGATCATAAGTGTCATCTTCAAAAAGCATTTTTGCTCCTAAAGAATCAAAGTCTTTTACTAATACTTTCTTCAAAATCTCTGGATCTTTAATTACTAATATGGGATTATTTATAATAAACATTCCGAAATAGGGAACGTCAAATTTGTTGTACAATTTTCCTATGTATTTTCCTAGACTTACGTCGCTCATTATTATATCTGCAAGACTACCAAATAAAAATTTAGGTTTTTCGTATAAAACGTTTCTTTTTTCCCAATATTTGTAACATTCTTTGAAATACAAGTGGAGCGCCAACAATATACATATTACAAGTACTGACGTTACCGTAAGTAGAACCATTATCTGCGGTAAAAAGTAATTATTAGTAAATCTTTTTTTATGTAATATATGTAAAAATAGACAAAGCAAAAAGTTATACGAATGAAAAATAGTTTGTCGCAAAAAATATTGTTAATGTAACATTGTATTAAATAAATATTATTATACACTCTGTGTAATAAAAATGAACAGCATCAGGATTTTGTAAGTTATAAGAAATACCGATTCCCTTAAATAACAAAAAAGTTTCTCAATTCGGGGACTATACTTATACTATAGATAAGTATAGTTTTCCACAAAAAACTAAATACTCAGAATGTTTTTCTATTTTCAAGAATTTTAAACTTTTAAAAGTTTATTCATTTTTAGATTTAAAAAAAATTCGTAATTTTCTGCGGTTCAGAACATTTTTCGATAACACTTAAGCTTGCTTTACAAATTTTCTACAGAGAAAATTTAATTTTTTTAAATTATGAGGCACTTCGTATTTAAAATTTTTGTTCTGGTTGCAACAGTAGTCTAATCACATCGTTTGATTTGCATCTGTATGTGTATGGTAACTTTAGTTTTGAACTCATAAGTACAAAATTTTTATGGCAAACACTAGTAGTCTTTAAATAAACGTTATTTTCTTAAAACTGTATACTCTCAGTAACATAATCGTTTACAAAATAATATAAACCAATATGATTGGCAGATATCTGCGGTTGGGTCTAAAAAATTAAGAATAAATGTAACATGTAATAATATGTAGTACAAAATTTAGGAACTTATCTGTACTAAGGTATTTTTTAAATGGAATTGCATTGTTGACTTTTTGATTGATTGCATGTTTTATAGTTTTAAAAAAGGTATTATTTAAAACCCTTTTATTTGTTTTCATTAGTGCTGATAAAAAAATCTCGGTCTCCGTAGTTACACAAACAAACTTTTTCACTTTTAGTTTTCGTTAGGGACTTTATTCTCGCAATTATTCATACAATAATTTGAAATGCGCAGTTATAATTCTAATTATTAATAAACAACTCATAGTTTTCCATATGTCATATAAATTAACAGTGACTTTCGTATCCAGCAGATGGCGTTAGTTAAAACTTTTACAAAACATTATTTATTTAATATTAGTAATTAAATAAATATGCCAGTAGATTGATTTTAATATTTGGTATAGTAATATTTACTCGATTTAACACCCTGAATACAACAGAGTTTTATAACGTTAATATTTGCACCTTTATCTAGCAAAGTAGTTGAATGTGGAAAACAGAGGCTTGTGCAAAAAAATGAATCGGGTAACATCAAGTTAACTTTGCAATATTGCAAAAATGTTTTTGTTTATAAGCTGTCTGGAACATTTGTTAGTTCATGTTTATGTGAACTATCGACTATAGTATCGTATTTACGTTTTTGGTACAGATACCAAAATCTATCTAAAATTTTTAATTCCATTTATTATATCATCAATTTTACTAATCTATGTTGCTACCTGAAATAGTAGAAACTAATTTTACAATTGAAATAAGATTTTTTAAATTTAATTGAGACATTATAAATTTTTTACTCGGAGAGTGTTTTGTAAGTGACTTTTAAATTTTTGTTCATAATGAAGAAATACAAAATTACTTTGTATTAATAGAAAAAAATAAACAAACATAGAATTAAACGTTAATTTGACTAGCTCTTATAATTTACGATATTTCAAAATTAAATTTTGAGTAAAATTATTTTTAACACTTTTACCTCTAATTTTTTCAATTTTTTTTAAATGTGAATATGATATTTTAAAATTATTAAAAACGTGTATCAAACCTAACGTAAATTTTTAGTAATACTATTGAAAGTATACTGAAAATGTAATTACGAGAACCAATTAGTTTAATTATGTCAATAATGATAATTGTATAACTATTTATTATTTAATTCTCGATCTTTAATTCATATTTTATATATTTGAATTCGTAAATAACTTAATTAGATTATTACTTACATTCGAATTATGACACAAACGAGTTTCCTTAATTTTAAAATTCAACTGTAAATAAAAAATGACAAGAAACCAATTAAGAGATAAAATACAATATTAAAAAAAACATGATTTCAAGATAATATTGCGTCGTTTACTAATGAGGTATTATTTGTATAAAAATGATTAAAAATAATTTAAATAAATACCTATGTATATATGTAAACATCGAATGAAATGCTATATTTCCTGCAATCGCTCAGCAGTGTCAACGGAACTATAAGACTTTATTTTTAAAAGATAAATTCGACGTTATCCGAATAAAAATATACACAATATATAAAGGTCATCATTTGTTGATAACTATACGACTAAATAATAATACTTCGAATTTTATTAACTGGTTGTTAAAAAGATATATTTAATATTTTAGGAATTTTCTTTACATTGCTGTTTGGTTTTAAATATATAGATGCATTTGGATTTATTAATGAATACCGGGTAATTCAACGTTCTAGAAAAGTAAACTGGTATCTTTATTTATTAAAGGCGGTAAAAAAAGCTTATATAAAAGTTGTCCTATTTAATGTTTTCTATTTACTAAAATTATTTTTTAATATATAGGATGCTCCGCGTTTCTGTAATAATGACCGATATTTTTTTTAAACCTAAGGTATATATTTTACTTTACTTTTTTATTCTTTGTAAAATTTATAATAATATGAATATATAATTTTTTTTCATTTATTAAACAGTTTTTGAAGATTTTTGTATTTTAAATTAAAAAAAAAATACAATTGCATAACTGTAGCAAAAAATTAATATCTCTTAAATCTTACAAGCTTTGATCTCAATTTTTTTATATTAGCTAAACTAAACCACTACGTTCTAACGTCTAATACTGTAAACTTTTAAAAATATCATCTAGTTTGTTTTTGCTATAAGTTTTTGCATATTTGACAAAAAAACTTTGATTTTTTAAATAGAACTATATATTTATTCGTGCATTTTTTAATTTTTTTTCAATTTTATCCAAATCATATCTGTAGTATTAACTGTTTTTAAAATAATTCAACTTTTAGTAATATCGTATTAGTTTACCTATTCAATAATTACTTTTTAACAAAAAACTGTTTAAAGTTAAAGACAAGCATTTAGCAGATTCAAAGTAAAAATTTTGGAAAGAGTTCACAGAATTTTTTTTTTTAATCTACTGATGCTTACTCAGTAAACGCAGCAAGTATATATTTGTTATATAAATATTGATACTTGCGATATTACAGTTATATATGAAGTAATCTTCATGTATATAACATGTAGAGCTCAACGCCTCCTCACATAGAGAACAAAGTCATGTATCTATATGACCCGTTTCATTTTTATGTTAAGCTAGAGAAGATGAAAGAAGTTTACGTATGACAACAACTTTATGTTCATCTACTCTGACAGAAATCCGTCTATTTGTTTGACCGACATACGTTCCGTTACACATGTCGCATGGAACTTCATACACTCCTTGGAATTCAAGAAGAATATATTCTTTTGGAGACTGTAAAAATGAACTAACTTTTCCATGTGTCGTAAACACTGTTTTTATACTGTAACGAAACAATATTTTACAAATTTTGTCTGTGACAGCTTTGATGTAAACTAGTCAAGGTTTTATTTCTTCAGCAATGACGGGTGGTAGTCAACCATACAAGAGGTTCATTTAAAAAAACACAATTATTGCAAATTGCAATTCTTACATTAACACAATTTAGATTTAAGATCAATTATATTTATATATGTATCGTCAATTTTTACAATTACCAAAATGATCGATAAAAATTTACAGTTTTTAATATAAGATTTTTCAATGCTTAGCATAGAAATATGCACGACTTTCTTGTCCGATAATATTGCCGGTTTGGCGATCGCGTAAAAATGATTTAATTTTTTTACGTAGAGGAACATCGTTAACTGTCCGCGGTAGTCGCAGGTAAAGTCAATTACTTATTTTATTTAATATATGTATGTATCTATTTTCACAAATTAATTGACTTTCAGCAAGCGCTGTCCAATTGTATTTGTAAGCGAATATTAACGCGACCAAGAGTAGCATAATTCATACAACTTTTCATGTGATTCACCGATAACGAGTGCTTTTTTACTTTTTATTTTAAATTTTATAAATCGGTAACATTATTTTTACAACATAATGAATCATGTGAAAACAGTAAACTTACAAAACAATAAAATCTATTATTTACTTCAAATTCACAGATTCAACCTGACGAATCATAGGTCGCCCGAAGATACCAGCGTCGATATGACAAAATCAGTAAATGCGGTGAGCGATAAAACACCATTTAATTTGTTAAGTAAGAAAGCATATATAAACACAAATAATAAATATGATTCTTCGGATTTTGGACCCTATTATGTGTTTATTGAACACAAAAATAAAAACCTTGGCCGTTTATTCCTATTAGTATGGGCTTCTTTATTTTTATGTTTACTAGTCTTTAAAAATAGTATCATTGACATAAAATCCTTAGGAACTAACAAAGTTAAAGTAATATTTAATTTTTACAAGGATGCTAATGATCTAATCAATCACGATGTAATAAATAAAAATGAACTGATTGCTTATATACCCACATTTTTCACACAACGCAAATGACTAGTCAGAGGTGTTGATACATTTTTTGACGAAAAATATTTAAAAGATTCTATTGAATCTACAAAAAAAGTTGTAGCAGTTGATAGAATGACACAACGTATAACCGACGCAGATGGAATCAATAAATACATTAAAAGACAAAATATTATAGTTACCTTTCTCGGAAATACCCTCCCAACAAGCATACGAATAAACAGCGTAAACTTTATTGTAGAACCATATATCCACCCTGTAATTCAGTGCAGAAAATGTTTAAGGTTCGGTCATAGCACTAATACCTGCAGAGGTTCCATGAGATGTATAACTTGTGGAAACTCTCATGACGGAAGAAATTGTTCACAACAATTATTTTGTGTACACTGCAAATCTAATAATCACGCATCCATTGATAAAGCAATGTGAAATTAAAAAAAAACTATGGCAATTAAAAATATTTCCTTTAAAGAAACCGACACTCTAGTAAATAATCCGTCATATTGCAAGATAATAAACAATAATAGATTTTTATTACTGAATGAATACATTAGAAAATTTTCCTGAATTGGCCAAACCGGATATAACACTAAAAAACCATATGCAAAAGTAGTTAACAATAATTATAGTCACCAACTTTCCACCTCGCAGACATTATTAAAGAAACGAAAAGCTCTTATCTCACCCATATCTACAATTACTTCACCTCCATTATTCGATGTCTCTAAAGCCGTCACACAAAGTGTTCTTTCCAACTCCTATCGCCCGGATTTTATGCAGTTTAAAGAAAATATGATTGAACAAATTACAACTTTAGTTACGAATATGATTAAATTAGTTCTTCCAATGGAACAAGAAAATAAAGTAGAAGTTTTAATATCAAAGAACACATTTCTTCAATTTTTGAAAATTCGAAATTATACAATGGCGCAGCACCAAACAATTAATTCTTTAAAAATACTACAATGGAACTCAAGATCGATTTTAAAAAACAAATCAACTTTGTCAAATTATTTAGCAAGGAATAATATACAAATAATTATCCTATCTGAAACATGGCTAAAACCATGGTCAATTTTTAAATTAAAACGGATACAATGTCGTACACGTAGACCGACAAGATGGTTACGGAGGTGTGGTCATTTTAATAGCAAAAAATTATTTCTTTAAACCGATTGAAATTAACAACAATTATAATCAAGGCATTGAAGTATGTGCTATTCAATTAACGGTTAGTAAAATTACAATAGTTTCTATCTACAAGCCTCCCAATATCACTGCAACTCAACAAGATTGGTCTAATTTATTCCAACAATTTACTGGTCAAGTTATTATAGGTAGAGATTTTAACAGTCACCGCAGTTCTTGGGGATCCTCCATAAATAACGATCAAGGTAGACGGCTGGACAAAGCAATAGAACAAACAAGCTTTATTATTCTTAATGACGGTTGCCCTACGACAATACCACTACCTAATCGTACAAATTCAGTTTTGGATGTTCAGCAAATCTGGTAAATAAAATCGCGTGGTCCGTTTTGGAAGATGCTCTGGGCTCCGATCATTTTCCAATACTAATTGACTTGCAAATAAATACAATAAATACCATAATAACACCTTACTGTAAATGGAACTTCAAGAACCCAAAATGGAATTTATTTAAAAATAGTGTAACGAATACCTTGTCACAATTCGACGAAACAGACAGTTCTCAATTAAACAATTATAACAAGTTTGTAAATGCAATTAACAATGCTTGTGATCTATCGTTTACTAAAAGTAAACCATTCATACGTAAATGTCGTACACCTGTGTGGTGGGATCAAGAATGCACTGACCTTATAAACAAAAAAAAGGAAGCTTTAAAAAAATACAACAAGTTATGTAATTTAAATAATTACCTCAACTATAAAAATGTAGAAGCAGCGTGCAAACGTTTACTACTTGCTAAAAGCAGAACAAGCTGGAAAGAGTATTTAAACACATTAAATAAAAATACACAACTTTCAGTAATATGGAAGCGAATTAAACATGTATCTCCTAAGCATAAAGAAATTTGGTATCTTATCGGAACCACTTAGTAATGACCTGCTTGATAGCTTATAATGACCTACTTGATAGACTTGCTTCTAATAATTTTCAGAAGAATACAACTAATACTAACCAACTTTCAGACAAACCATTTACATATGATGAACTTGAATCTTCTCTCCGTCACTCGAAAAATACATCACCAGGTAGAGACAGTTTAACGTATGGAATGATAACACAATTACCTCAGCTAGGCAAATATTGGTTACTGAAAATATATAACGAGTAATGGATGCAACAAGTATACATATCAGACTTAAAGGAAATAGTGATAACACTTCTACTAAAGCCATCTAAAAACCCACCTCTCGCCTCTTCGTATATATTTCGTTAATGTCATGCATTACAAAAAGTATCGAGCGAATGATTAAATGTCGATTAAAATGGTATTGCGAACACTACTCTAAATTACCTGTAAATCAATACGGTTTTCGTAGAGGGTTTGGTACTATAGATGCTATTACTCATTTGGTAACAGACGTACAACTTACGTTTTGTAACAACAAATATTTGTCTTGTTTATTTGTGGATTTAGAAGGTGCATATGAAGCCGTCAATTTACAAATATTAAAATCAAAGTTAGTCGATCTTAACTTATCCGACAAGTCCTCTCTTAATATTGTTAATCTGTATACTAATAGGAAAATATTTATTAAAGATCAAAACAATAATCTGCAAGGTGGTAAAATAGTAAATAAAAGAATACCTCAAGGTTCAATTTTAAGTCCTCTACTATTCAACATATATACAGCTAGTTTACACAGCTTGTGGACTGATTCTATTCAATGCATACAGTATGCAGATGATTTATGCATTTATTTTACACATGATAAATACGAACGTTGCAGGCTAATTTTAGAAGATATAATGTATTCCCTTAATAATTGGATGATAACACACGGTTTCTCACTATCACCAGAAAAAACATCTCTAATGACGTTTACAAGACATAGACTAGACATTAATAATTCTATGCGCATAAGTAATCTTTCAATAAAATGCGTAAGGTCATATAAATATCTAGGCATTATACTAGACTCCAAATTATTGTGGACTAAACATATTCAGAAAATCACGGAAAAATGCGAAAAAGGGATAAATTTGTCAAAATATGTTTCCAAAGTAAAATGAGGAGCAGATCCACTTACAAGCCTATTACTATACAGGTCTTATGTTAGATCAATAATCGATTATGGTTCCATACTATAAGGTTCAGCATCGAACTCCAATCTTTTAAAAATAGACAAAGTCCAATACAAAGCATTAAGAATATGTATTGGTGTAATGACGTCATCTCCAACCCAGGTGATCCTAGCAGAATCTCAAGATCCTCCACTAAGACTCAGGAGACATTATCTAGCAAAAAAACTTGTAATTAAGTATAAAGTTTTTAACAACGCAATACAAAAAAAATTGCATTATCTTATGATTCAATGTTTAACTAATAAATATTTTCAAAAGAAAAATAATCCGCCAATAGTAGAGGCTTATTCAGATACCTTATGCTATTCAAGTATGACGTCAACAAATAAACCTTATTTATTTTCGATGAATCTAATTGCATACACTACCAAATCCACAGTTATATTTCCTAAATATTCAAACAACGCCAACATTAACTACAGTTTGCTAAAAGCCATTCCAGATAATTATCAGAATTCTACTATTCTTGCAACAGACGGGTCCAAAACATCCTCTGGAGTAGGATGTGCTTTCATCAATTGCAGTACTAATCAAACTTTCCAATTTAAGATCCATCAAGAAAGTAGTATTTTTTCTGCAGAAGCTTTTGCAATAGAGAAAGCTTTACAATGGTGTTCTTCAAATGATTGCACTGACAAAATAGTAATATTATCCGACTCAAAATCAGTGCTAGAAACTGTCTCAAATTTTTCTGCAAAACATGCTAACAACGAAATACTATGTAACATAAAGCTCAATGAACACCAGTTAAAAGAACACAACACAGATGTCATATACATATGGGTAAAAGGTCACTCGGGCATTAAACAAAACGAAATCGTCGATACATTAGCTAAAGCAGCAGTATCGATAACAAACAAGGATAATATTAACTTCTTACCTTATCGAGACACCTATAACACTTTCAAAAAACAGATGAGAACAAGTTGGGGAAGACTCTGGATCAATTATAGTACTAATCATAAAAATAACTTTACTCTCCTTAATCCTACATTACCGAAGACAGTATTTTATATTCAAACCTATCATGCTTCGAAATTTGTATCCAGCTGCATTTCCAGATTAAGAATAAATCATGGCAAATTTCCAGCACATTTATTTAGGTTAGGACTTGTTAATCAAGCAAATTGTAATTGTGACAGTGTTTCATATGGTGATGCTAATCATCTTATGTTTTCGTGTAACAATTATCCGCAATTATGTAATACGTTATTGCAATCACTATTAGCTTTAGGTATACCGTTGCCTGTTAATGTAAATTATCTAATTAGTTTAAATAATATAAATGTTATACATAATATTATTAAGTTTTTTAAAAATGCGAATGTAATCATTTGAGTTTAGTGTATAAATTCTGTGGCTAATGGGTTAACCCTAAGGTCAAAATAAACTAATAAAAAAAAATCATCACTAGTGCGCTTGGCTTCTGACTGTGTAATTACTTCAGATTTGTTTTGATTTGATTCTCCTTTTTATATTCATCTAATTTTATTTTTGAATTTCAACTAAAAACTCATCACCTACGTGAGGTGTTGCCCAATTTTAATGATTTGCTAATACTAGCTTTACTGTATTTTTACTTAAGTACAATTATTTATTGTGTATTTCGTTACTCGATTGTTTTTTTTTATATTGCCGTTGCAATAAATATACTCGTAAGACTTGTGTTATTTCATTTATTTACCTTAAGCGTTGTTAGATGAAAACGGGCATCTGTAGTTTATGTTCTTTTCTGTTTTTGTTTTTTAAATTAAATTATAATTGACACATAAAGACGAGGCGAAATCATTAACTACTATCTCACTTCCCACTCTACAAAATTCTGAGCTGTCCTTATTGCTTTTGTTTAAGTTTAAGTTAGCGTTAAGTGATCGCACTTCAACCTAGTACAAGGTTACGTTTTATTATAACAATTTTTAATTTTATTTTAAATAGTTACAATTTCTACCGTTAAATCTTTGTAAATACAATCTACTTTGCAGAACAAAATCGTACTTTTTTTACAATAGCAAAATTAAACGTCGTAACGACTTGTTTTATTTTTAAATTGTATAATGTCATTCAACAACTTAATATTCATAATTTTAGATTAAAATTTTCTAGCAATTTTTAGCACTATATTTTTCTGTTTGTAGCAAAAACGGTTTAAACTAAGAAGACAAATTGTAGGGAAGGGTGCAGAAGTTTGGTACGGTGGGAGAGTTGATACATATTTTTGAGACAGACATGATACATGTATTAAATGTTCCTGAAGTGTAGTTTAAGATTTGTTTAGATTTTAATCAAATTAATGATTCCTTCTTGTAGGAGGTTGGATAAAAGCAATCAACTTCAGTAATTTGCGACGTTTCGTGTTCAGGATGAACACTTCATCAGGCTCGCTCACTTTATTGTAAGAAACAAACATTTTTAATATACTTTATAACATAAAAACAAAGATTAAAAATGTGTATAAAACATAATTAACAAACAAGACAGCACTATGAAAATTGAATTGTATTGAAATAACTAACATTATTGATTTTAAAATTGTTAATTCTATTAAAAAACATTAGTTCTAATCTAGTAACTAACCAACCACAGTTACCAAACAAAAATTCCTTTTCCTATCAATAACCTTTCACCTTGTCTATACATCATCACCAAAAATTTATATCGTTCGTACGTTTTAATAGTGCACGATGTCGAAACTCATATCACATTTTTAATTTTAAATAAATGTATTAATTCGACTCAATCCTTTTAGAAAAAAATTACATGATTCAGTGGTAAGTAATCCCGTTATCTTCATTACATTTCAATTATATATAATTATTGGTTAGTTACAAGATTAGAACTAATGTTTTTTAATAGAATTAACAATTTTAAAATCAATAATGTTAGTTATTTCAATACAATTCAATTTTCATAGTGCTGTCTTGTTTGTTAATTATGTTTTATACACATTTTTAATCTTTGTTTTTATGTTATAAAGTATATTAAAAATGTTTGTTTTTTACAATAAAGTAAGCGAGCTTGATGAAGTGTTCATCCTGAACACGAAACGTCGCAAATTACTGAAGTAGTTGCTTTCATCCAACCTCCTACAAAAAGGAATCATTAATTTGATTAAAATCTAAATTATCACTTACCAGGAGGCGAACCGTTCTATTTAAGATTTGTTTTATTATTTATTGTGAAATTGAACTTTCAGGATGCTTTTTCAATGGAAAAGAAAAATCAGTTTCACCCAATCGAATAGAAAAAAAATTTTTAGAACTGGGAAGCAGAGATCGACTGCTAAGAAATATAACATAGACAAGATGACACTCTAAAAATATGTAGTAAAGTTAAATAAAACAAAATAATATAAAATTTTTAAAAATTTCAGATGTTCTAAAATATTTGATAAAGACGAGAGCAAAAAACGTTTGGCAAAATATCTATTAGATGCAGCACAAATAAGTTATGGCTTAACTACAACGAAAACTCATAAACTTTCATGCATGTATACAGTTGAAAATAGAAAGAAAGTCTGTGAAACACAAACAAAATGACTACGCGTAACTAGTTACGAAAAAAATTTAATCCAAATGAAATTTATAGCTATGATAAAACCAAATGCAGACAGTTTACTAGCCTAATAAAATCATATACCATATCATAAGCATAAGCACAATTTCACAACTTCTAATTTTTTTTCTCGAATGCGTGAACAAGACTATATGACTAAAGGAGCTCCGCCGGAGTCTAAAACTTTGACACATCTAAGAAATTTTATTAAGTTCGTAAAATGCAACAAAGACAACAAAGTTCTGTTGATCGTCGACAATCATATGAGCTACATTGGGCCAACAGTTTTCAAACTCCGCAAACGAAATTGTAATGTTCACAATTTCACCACATACTAGTCATAGATTACAACGCCTTGATGTCTCCGTGTATCAACCTTTCAAAAATATTTCAACCAAATTTATGACGATTTTATAGTCAACCATTCAGGTCAGACAGTCACATTGTAAGATATTGCTGGACTAGTTAATGCCTACGCCGATTAACATTATGAAAGGATTTTTGAAAACTGGTACATGTCCATTTGATTTGCATGTATTTACGTAAATTTAATTTTTAAGTTCAAGAGTAACAGATGGACCACCTTCAGATAAAGAACTTGAATCAGAGCTGTTAGCTACCGCAATAACTCTAAACCTAAGAGAACATACACGAAAGCTTCGAAAACCTCCATTCAATAATAAACATCAGAATCCTTTTCAAAAAATTTACAGTCACAAAAGACCTCTAAAGAAGTCAAACGTTTACCTAAGTCAAAACAGAAATATTTATAGGCACACCAAGCATGACGGAAAAGACTTTATGCAAAGAGAAATAAAATTTAAGTAAAATACACATAAAGTAAATCAAGTCAAGAGAAAAATGTGAATGTGACTCAGATCAGATAGTGTTCCGGATTAGGTTTCAGTCCCTTCATCTAAAAAATAATCGACATTGTGTATTGCAAATAGATCAGACAGTAAACGATTGCCAGGTTAAATTCATGAGACGTAGAGACACATTGTTTTAATTTATTCTGACGTAATCAACGAGTCTTTTGTCTAATTAATGGGATGTGATCAAGTTGCCACCACTAAATTTTGTAGGTAAAACCGCTCCACCAGAGCAATTTTTTTTTCTTGTGAATTTCATGAAATACGAAAACGCAAATTGATCACAAATATTATTATTTTTCTGTTTTGTATTTTTTTATGTGTCAACCCTCCTAAGTCTTATATTACATCTCCCACGCCCAGAAAGACCTGATACAATGGTGACGTTGAAAAAAAAACAAATTATAACTTGACTTGAAAGCCATACTATTTTGAAACTTTCTATAGTAAGCACACCACAATATTTAGTTACCACCCAGTAAACACGGATTGAAACTGTTACAGTCACAAAATTAAAACAATTGTTTCATTACGTTGTTTTGTGTTAGTTCCATTTTTATATCATTTACATGTAAGTGACAGTGAATAAATTGAAACAATTCCGATTTTTCACAATCAGTTTTAAACCGTTTCAGTACTTGCAATTTTTATCCCATAATCAGCAACCGTCTAAAAACTGATTTATTAAAACCGAATATTTTTTGAATAACTAGGATTGTTTAAAGATCGATTAAATAAGATTGAATTATTTTCAAAACAGTGGAATCGTTTTAGGAAAAACGAATACTTTGTGATTAGTCAGCATTAGTCGTTGCTATACTTTTGATTACTGTCGTCAACGCTTGCGCTGCAAATTGATATCTTTTCACTTGTTCGGTTGCAGTTTGATAAGTGATGCTGTGTGTACAATTACGAAATAGAACAATAAACGGTAAGTCGAAACATTATATTATAATCCATAAATGTAATCGATATTATTATCATTTCTGATCTTTATGTATCATGTTTTGATTTGTATAAAAAAATGTAAATTAACACACATGGTTGCGTTAAGGTAGATTATTGCGTAAATCTGATGATACTTTAGGATTTATAATTACAGTTCAATTATTCAAGTTTTCTATACGATTATGTACAGCTGAAGGTATTCACAGTGTTTTTATAACTTTCTAATGATTGCTAAAGTGATATTTATATTAAGTTTGTGTTGTTTTTGATTAAAAAATGTAATTAATTTTGTGTACTCTATGATTATGTATGTATATAAATGAAATATTTATTTCTATGCAACAGATGCGGTTAAAAGTTGCTACCCAACAGTAACTGATGCAGTTTTCGAGGCTTCCGTGAAAAGACCACATCCAGGAAAGTTGCAATATGTAAAAAACTCAATGTGATATTGTATTTAAAAATATTTATTGTGCAATAAAATTTGAAACGTGCATTCGAAAATGTATTATTATATTATTGAAAGAATTGTTTTAGTTCATTATTGAAACAAAAAAATCATTCATGTATCGATCATTTAGTATCAGTTCAAGAACAAAGCTTTTAAAACGTAAACCGAATGCAACATTTAGTTTGCAACATATTTGAATTTAAAATACCGAAACTATACTGATTCAAATAAGTGAAATAGCGATGGACTTATAGCTATTTTTTTGCAGTTAGGTTTCTTTTATGTTTGAAACAAGAGTGAATCATAAATTTTTTGTTTTGAAACTGTTACTAAACATTATCAATTTTGTGTTTACTGGGCAGTATCTTAAATTTTGTAAAGCTAAAAAATGTAGTAAATTTCTAATAAAAGTTTAGTATTAAATGTATCAAACCTCCCCTCCCCTAAACCACTTTTACTACAACTAAAATTTATATTGCATATAATTTTAAGGTTTATTGTCTTTACCGTTTGTTTTTAGTTTTCATTTTTTTTAAATTACAAAAAGCTTAGCTGTATATAATTAATATTTGCAAACTAAACATTGCTAACAATTTTAGTTACGTAAATCCAGTATTAATTTAATTTAAATGTTAAACAAACTACACCTAAAACGTAAAGATAATAATTAAGGACAATAACAGTATTGAAACAAATAACAACTAGAGATTAGATATCTCTAAACCAAATTTGATAAAAACGTGCAATGCACAACATTAATTAGAAACACTACTATAAACAAGAAAAAAATTTAAATTTAAGATTCTTAGAGCAATTGTTATCTTACGTAAAATACAATGTATAAATATTTGTTTTGAATTATAAACAATTTATTAGAAGATATCTCTTTCCAACTACTTTTTATATTACTTCAACATATGAAAAAAATATGCTTCAACTTACTTTTTCAGGTACTTTGTAGAACATAAAAAACTAAACTGCATCGCTTACCTAAAAAAGAAAAAACACAATTAATAAACTATTAATACATTAATATTTTATTTGATTTATTTATTTTTTTAAAAATACGATATTAGACCTGCGGTTGTTGTAAACCTTCATTGAACTTTTTTATAGGAATTTTTAATATTTGTTCAAACTATCAGAATTTTTCTAGAAGTAAAACTGACTCACACATAATGCAGAAAGTGCAGCGAAATACAAAAGTATTTAAAAGCTAACTGTTAAAATTAATTTTCAATTTGAAACTTAGGTGACCTACGCACAATAATAATTATGACATTTAATTCAGAAAATGCTAACTTTCTTCTAAAATATAGTTATCAACTATTGTGTGTTAACACTCATAGATAAATGATGATGCCATGTCCAACATTTGAACAAAAAGCTTAAAAAAAAAGCTGCAATTTGATTTTTTTTAAGTCAAAAAACATCCAATCTTGAGACGTGCTCAAGTTTCGGTTGTCTTTTTTTATCTATTGTTTCTTTTTCTTGCTTATAGATTTTTAGATTAGATTTTAGATAAAATAATCACAACGTGAAAACAATAATTTTTGTTTATTGAAAATTAACATGGATCGGTACGACAAAGATAATAAAGATTTTTTTTAATTTGTTGATATACTGGCAGCAGCAGCAGAAGATGCAAACTTGCAAATAATTCCAAACCGATATAGTATATGCAATATTTAAAATCCAATAGAATTCTACCAAGAAGGTAAATTTCGGCGTAGTTAAAGATTCAATACAAACTTAGTATTAAATACAAACTTTGTCTTTAGTTTCAAAAGGGTTAAGAAAAATTAACAAAATCAATCGTCTTCTTTTTCTGGCAGTGTTCTTCTTTCAATTTTTAAACAATCAGCTCTGTGTTTGCTTTTCGTTTTCTATAAATATTTTAACACACGTTTAATTTGCCGTTGGTTTAAACTCATTTATAGTTTTTTTAACTGCGCCTGTGTTCTATGAGCCGATATAACATCTGCATGAGCTTTATATTCCATTGCAGTTAAATGTATTTGCTAAACGGTCGTAGTATCCGTTTTTCTGTTTTTGTTACAATTTTATGCTTGTCTACTAAGTTTTTTTGCAAATTATATGGCACAATCTTGTTTTTTATTCTATAATGTTTGAAACAAGATAAAAAATTATTTTTACGAATATGTACGCTAGCTACTCTGCGATGTACAATATTAACTTACGTTTTTACTACAACAGTTTGATATCGTATATTGTCTAAACACAAAAACAAAATGCTGTCAACTATATAAACTTGACTTTTTATAAGTTAAACTATCAAATATCAAAATGATAACATAGCTCCTAGAAAATTATTAGTTTTAGCTGATATTATTAGACTCCGTCAAGAATTCCCAAAGTTTCAATTATTGGTTAAAGCGACAAGCAAGTCGGAGTCATTACTTTGGATCGACTTGACCAAGTACCGCTTAAATATTAGGTTGAGATAAAACCATAAGTATGGACGAAGAGAAACCAGAAATTCCGTCAAAGCAAGTCTCAAAAATATGTCGAACCGGCTGATTGACGATACAATACTTACAGAAGTTTTACATTGGACAAATGTGAGAATTCAGAGAGAGATTGAGCTCAAAGCTTTTATAGGGTTATTCTTTTTCACTGCGACATTCAAGTGAAATCATGAAGACACAAGAACTCTCTTTTCAATAGATGAAACAGGTGTTGTGATAATTTGCGCCGTTATGTTCAAAAACCTATTCGCTTTTCTACTAAGTAATCTCAGATTTGATGACTCTAATTCCCAAAAAGAACGCATAAAGATAGATCCTACAGCTCCGATATCTTCAATTTTAGAAACATTTGTGAACAATTGCCAAAGGACGTACAGTTTGGGAACGTGTGCTATGATTGATGAAATGCTCATCAGTTTTCGCGGTCGTTGCAGGTTTCGGATGTATATGCCGAATAAACCGGCCAAGTACGGAATAATACTGATGGCATTTACAGATTTAAAAACCCATTATTTTTTCAATGGTTATATTTATGCTGGAAAAGGCTCAGATAGAAACACATTGTAACAACAAGAACAAACTTTAGCAAAACTACTGAAATCTGTTTACGTCTCTCAAGACCTATACGCAAAAGTAACCGAAACTTCACAGCAGATAACTGGTTTACATCAATTGATCTTGTGCTTCACTTATTGAGAGAAGATGTCCTGACATATGTTGGAACACTAAAGTAAAAGAGAAATTCTAAGTAACTTCCTACCAAACAAAACCATGACTTTTGGATCATCATTATATGGGTTCACACCAGAAATTACAATGGTGTCGTACGTTCCAAAAAAGTCGAAAGCAGTCTTATTGGTACGATCTAAGCACCATACTAAATATGCAAATCCAGATGTAAACAAGCCGGAAATTATTGCTTTGTACATTAGAAAAAAGGTTGATGTAGATGCGCTTGATGAGAAATGCGCGAATTATTGCACTGGACGTAGAACTAGGAGATGGTCAATGATAATTTTTTTCAGAATTCTGGACATAAGTAATGTCAATGCTTTTGTACTTTACAATTCTTGCAAATATAACGAACCAATGATCAGAATTAACTTTTTGAAAAAACTAGCCAGAGACTTAGTCACAGCTTAACTTGAAAGACGTTTTAATAATCCACATGTGGGACAGGAACTCAAATTGACAATACAAAGAATTTTGGCCAAAAAGCGCACTGCAATTCCACCACCAAATGAAGAAGAACTATTGCCAGATATAAGACTGACAAAGATAAAAACATGTCCTCGCCAAAAGAAAAAGAGACCGCATTTGCATGTATAAAGTGCCAAAATCCTATTTGCCTATAATGTTCAAGACAAGTTTGTCAAAATTGTCTCTAAATTTTCAAAATTTATTTTGTTTTTAGAAATGCGTTTCCTTAATATAGATATTTTATGTTCGTTTTTTGTTTCTGTTTTTTCAATAAATTTTTGCAATATTTTGTATATTTTAGAATGATCATTTAAACTTAAACAACATCACTAATAAATCCCTATAAACAGATTGATAAAAACACCTGAAATCCACGACGGTGACTATGTGACAAAAGTGTGGAACGGTACATACGGGTTAATAAATATTACATTTTTGAATTTAAATTGTAAGAAAGCTTTTATTCCGTATTTCCTATCGCGTATTTTGTTGGTATTAAATTACAAAATTAGATTAATGCACTTTAAAGGTAAGTTGATTAAAGTGCATTCAACCCATAACGTACCCACTGCTTAACGGGAATTGGAGGTTAATGTGACGTCTCAATCTCGTTTGGCACTCTATATGTATATTTCTTCTAAATTTTCGAAACAGTCACGGATTTTTTAGTATAATCTACGCCCGTCTCCACTGAACTCTAACAATTACTTCGTTTATGTTACGAATCCAAGACAATTTTTACGTTTTAACAGTTTTTGCATTTATAAATATATTGAGTTTCATACATTGTTGACAGGCGGTTCCATAAATTGCTATAAAAAGAAGTTCACATATCACAACTGATTGTCACACCAAACCCATCTTAAAAAAAGAACAACTGTAGGTTTTTTAAAATAAATGCAATAGGTTTTCTAATTTTTTTATATTCTATCTTGAGCTCTTTTTTTTCCACACCAAACTCACGTGTTTTTTCACGTCGTCTTTACATCTCATCTAGAGTCCCCTTTGCTCTTTTTTTAATTGTACCACTTTGTTTACGTCTTCAACTCTCATTGTTTTTTATCTAGCTGTTTCCTGTTCTATAATTTAAGGATAACTTTAGCATGTATATTTCGATTGCCTTTTTGTGTCACCGACAATTTTTTCATATTGCATTTCATCAACGTCCATGTCTGGGTTAAAAGGATAAAACAAAACACTTGATCTAAGATAAAATTTTTGTTTTTTAATATTTGGCCAAGTCTGGCAAACAGTGCTCATTCTTGTGATTTTTTTTTCGTCATTTTCTTTAATTTACTTAATGCGTTGGTCTAAATATACGTATTCATTTACTTATTCTAATTTCTGTTTATTTATGGTTATATGTAGATGTTCTATGTATGTCATCACCTTTAATTTTGAAACGTTCATCTTATTTGCTTGTATTGTTCATTTGTTTTTGGATCATGCATTGTGATTTAGAAATTTGACGTTTTTCTCTTTCGCGCTTTAATAATTCTTGTTATTTTTTGTTTCTGTTATTACATTAGTTATTTTTTCTTTTTCGTACTATGGTATATCTTCCAATTTTGTATTTAGAATTTTATTCTTTAACGTTTGTTCTCTTTCATAGGTGTCATTTCTTTTGCCTTGTATGATTTTCTATTTGTTTTCTAATTATTTCCTTTATTGCCTGCGTACGTCTTAACAGCTTGATTTTCTTGTTTTCTCCGTTTTCTATTTTGCTTCTTTAATCTGTTTTCTTATGTCAATCTTATTATTTTTTCAGTTCAACGTGTTTGATAGTTTTCTTTTGTCTTTGTGAAGTCGATTTCTTCCTTTTTTTAAATATTTGCTTAATGGTGTTGGATCAAGACTGTTAACTTATTTTTTTGAGTATATGTTCTTGCTGTTGTTTTTGTTATTGTTAATGTTAGTATTTCATTTACTCCCACGTTTAAATTTTTTTTTTATCTTTATCTTTAATTTTGCTTTGATATATGTAGCATGTTTATATTTTCTTTTATATTAACCAAATGAAGTTTTTGTTCTCTTTTTTTTTGTTCTTATGAGTTTTGTGTTCACGTTGAGCTTTGGTCTACGGTCACTTTCTACAGTGCATTTAACAAGAACACTTTCTTTTGCTTGTTAGTATATAGTCGACCTCTATCTAAACTTAAAGTGTTTTTATTACCATATACATAATTTTTAAATTTTTGCTCGAGTTTCATCGTCGACATTTGATTTTATATTTTTCTTTTTACATAGTTATTGTTATTAAACTTGGTTTCTAAAAAGAAATAAATTATTCATTAAATTTCAATTCGACTCAGTGAAAGTAGACAATCTCATTAAATGTCAATCTCAATTAGTTACGCTAGTCTTTGACAATACTTTTACGTTAACTAAACGTTTGAAGAACTGTGTATAAAGAAAATAATTTAAAAATATAATTTAATTACGTTTTATACTATTGTTGTAGTTGTTCCATACAAAAAAGTTTAGATTAAAGTTATCGACCGTTTGTAGTTCAATTCCAAATAATCCAATTAAAACTTGAGCTTTTTTAAGTTTTAAAACCCGCATTATAAAGTAACTGCAATGTTATTGTACTATAAAAGTATTCAGCAAAAAATACACAAATTTGTATTTAATTTTGTTTCAAAACTAATAAATTTATTAGAGCAAAAAATAAAAAAATAATCGGTTAAAACTGCAAACAACCCTGCAAATGCAAAATATATACAAAAGCTAAATAAACAACTTCTACGTTTTAATTTCGAACAAAAGTGCTGTAACGATGTAATAACTTTGCTAGTACAACAGAGAATAACCAAATGTATTCTGAAAAGTTTTAAATTTAAAACCTGTGAGTAGCAAAACCTTTATGAATGTCTGTTTTGTAGTGAGAGCAAATACTCAAGTTTTAAATTAAGTTTTGCCATCTAATATTAAACAATGGTGTGAGCTGAAGAATAACACATTAAATACATTTTAGTGTTTACTCTGACTAGTACTCGCTCACACATAAATTCTAAATACGAAACTTCTTTAATCAACAAAAAATAATTTAATAATGTAATTATTACGATATATTTATGCTATTTAATAAAAAAAATACTAAATAAAATCTTTAGATTCAAAAAAAATATTGTGCTAGTATGTTTACGTACTTTGTACGGTTAAAATATTTTCCTATAACGGTTTTAATTTGCTGAAATTTTTAACGATGTCCTAAATGTTGTATAAAAAAACATATAAAAGTGTTGTGGTCAACACCAACTCGTGGTTAACAAGTCCACGTATAAAATTTAACAAATTGGTGCTATAAAGATCGTAGCATGTTGATAGTCGGATTTAATAACCGCGCAATTCAAAAATTGTATCGATAAAACACTTTTTGGAAACAGCATTCCAAAGTGTAACTTTGTTCAACCAAAAGTAGCAATTTTTTTGTGTGTGTAATATAAGGTTGGTAGTAAGTACTGCTGTCAAATCAACGTATTGATTTTAGTCACATGTGATTGGAAAGTAGGTTGATGCTAATCAATGTTACCAACTATAATATATCGACAATCGCGGTTATGAGTTGGAGAGATATTGACAAGCGTTCAAACATGGCGCGCAGTTGTTTTGGTGATTTTAGAATGGAAGTGTTGTAAGTAGCAAGTAAGTTGTCAAAAGGTTGTCAATTAGGTCAGTAGCGTAGTAATATCGTTGTTAGTTATGATAAAAAAACCTTGTTCTCTTCTCGCTTTTATTTCCGTTGGCGCCTACGCACTTGCGCTTTGTCTGTCAAAAGTTCGTTCGTGTTAAAGAAATGCTCAATCAAACAAAATTGATATGTTTAAATGTGAAAAAAATATTGAGGTAATGGTTTCTAGTTTGCGGTGAATGGTAACTTTCTTTGATTTTGTCAATACAATCTCTTAAAAAGTTAACAATATACCTGTCTAACCTTCAGATTTAATTTAATTAGCATAAAAAATTGAAAGCTTAGCGCACACTATGTTGTAATATTCGAATATAACTTACGCAGCCTGGCAGTTATTTTTTTATTTTCAAGCGTTTAGGAGATGTTTTGGGATGTACTAGCGCTAACCGCATATTCAAAGCAATGTAAGTACTCTTTTTTTTTGTATGTATGTCAAAATTTTTATGTCGATCGTATATGCGATGGCCAGGTACACGCATACTATCACAATTAGTGGGCGCTATTTTTTTGTTATTATTTTTCAAATTATTCAAGCTTGAGGCTTTGACTAATTGTAGAGCTGCCGCTGCTAATTCTTTTGTTTTGTACGCGTATGGCTTTTTCAGCTAAGGGCACGTAACAATATTAATTGTTTACAATCAAACCAATAAGTAACGATACATTTAAACTTTTGCTTGAGAAATTAGAACACAACAAATTTTGTGTTAATATTGCATTGTAAAATCGCTAAATATGTGAGCGTTTTTGGACAAGTGATATGTACCACAAACAATTATCAGTTTATCTTTCAATTCTGCCACAATTGCTACACTAAATAACTGCTAACGTTTAAAATGCGATACACCATAAAAACCAGTATGAATGCCACACCTTAGTTCTTTAATACTGTATAGTCGATGCTATTCAATTGTAAAGAGTATCTTGAACTAGCGGAGTATGCTTACAGTAGTTCAATATTAAAAAATCCGTAAAGCAGATATTTCTAAAAAAATTTAAATCCAAATTCAACATTTGGAATAGATTACTGATTTCTTCAGAGCTAAAAATACTCATTATTTTGTTTTGCTTAACCTAAAGGTCGCATTACTTAACACAACTAGCGTAATAACAGTTGTTCACTTAATTAAGATTTTTTTTCCCTAATGCAAACAATACGTAACTGAAAATTCATTTGTTCACGTTACGAAAATGAATTTTTAATCACTACTGCCAATTGTAAAAATTAAATAAACTAGCGGAAAATTCAAACGCTTGCTAATATTTCTCGAACAGTCTGTATACCGTGTGTCCCAAAAATTCTGAGGCATACAGATTAACATGGAGCATTTGAAAATTTTGATTTATATGTCTCCAAAGTGTTTTTAAGATATTTTCAGTTTCAAAACAAATGACAATGTGTGTACGAACGTTCAAATACCAATGCGGTTCTGGTTTTTTTGGTTGTATTATTATTTTAAATAAACGACGAATAATTTTTATCAGTAAATAGACATAATTAAACGTGTTAACTGTTTTTATTAAACCCATAATTGATTTATTAAAATATTATTAAAAATTTTGTTACAATGAAATGATACCTGGTAATTTTTATAGTTATTTATTTGCTTAAAAGATATTAAAACTTTTTTGGTAGGTACATTTTAATTTACAACAATAAATGAATTTAATTTTTGACACTAATAATAACAGATACTAAGAAACTAATAGGCAATCATCATCGTGTTTGAATCAAGCTTCGTATAAATATTTAAGGTGGTCCTGAAAATAACCGATTGTGAAAGTTTGCGGAAAAAAAACATTATTTCCTATTGTAGGTATGACCTGAAAAATCAGAAATTACGTCTACAATTAAACAAAACGTAAGGTGGCGGCTGCAAACGTTGAAAAACAATGGAACATCCGAAATATCTAATACTTAGTCGAGCTGCAGTCTTAGCTGCAGTTCCCATTATAAATAAAACATCAGTGCGGAGTGTTCAGGTATAAACGGAAGTTCCAAAATCAGTGGTACAACTCATTCTTCAAAAACAACGATACAAACCCTACAAACTTCGTTGATGCCAGGAGTTGTAAGCTGGCGATGACAACTTTAGGGTAGAGTTTTGTAAAGAAATGCAGGAAACATGCAACAAGGATTTCTTGCGTAACGTTGTTTTCACCGATGAAAACACATTGACTTTACACAACGCACCTAATACACAAAACTGCAGAATCTGAGCACGTGAAAACCCTAACATAACGGTGGCAGTGCGGACCCAGTATCCTCGAAAAGTGTATGTGTGGGCCGGATTGTTCCGTGAATTCTCGGCCTCTTCTTTATTGAAAGCAATCTCATTTGGAATTGCTCCAGAATAGGGTGGTTTCAGCATTACGAGAGACAGTGGAAAATTTGCATCAAGAAATTTGGTTCCAACAAGACGGCTGTTCGGCGCTCAACTCGGTGATTGTTGGCAATATTTAGCAAATACCTTCTATGGTATTATTAGTTCACGCGGAAAAGTTCAATGACCGCCACGATTTCCTGACGTAGCACTTAGTGATTTTTTCCTGTGGGGTCATCTTAAAAACAGGATTTATCAAAACCGTCCCGATTCTTTAGAGAATTTGAAGATCGCAATCCACAAAGAATGACAATAAATTAATGTTCGGCAGCTAGCAAATCAGGAGTTTTACAATAGACTGGGCTACTATCTAGTACAAAACGGAGAGCTTCTTGAACATCTGATTTAAGCAAACCATCCCAATCGGTTAATTTCAGGACTACCATAAATATTTATCCGGGGGTTAATTCGAACACGATGATGATTGCCTATTAGTATCTTAGTATCTGTTGTTATTTTTGTCAACAATTAAATTCATTTATTGTTATAAATTAAAGTGTACCTACCAAAAAAGTTTTAATATATTCATTGTAACTAAATTTTAAATAATATTTTAATAAATCCATTATAAGTTTAATAAAAACAATTAACACGTTAATTATGCCTATTACTGATCGTCGTTCATTTGAAATAATAATACAGCTAAAAAAAACATGAACCGCATTGGGATTTGAACCTTCGTACGTAGCGGTGATATTACCGCATCCGTACAATTGATATCACTAGACCAAAGTAACTATTGCTGATACGTTCTTTACATCTATATATTAAACTAAACTTTTTATCACGTGATACATTTTTGGAAATATTTTTGATATTTGTTATTAAGTTTTGAAAATTATTACGCAAAACGTTTTTTGGTACACAGTGTCATATGTTCTGATACTGGAGATATCTTAACAATACTTTGAGGACATATAAATCAAAACTTTCAAACTCCCCATGTTAATCCGTATGCTTCAAAATTTCCAGGACACACGGTATATTACAATTTGTTATGTTCATATAATTTTTCTTATCCGTCACTGTAATTTCAATTGGAAGCAACTTTTCTTCCGGATTTACAATTTTCACATTTTACGCTCTAATTGCAAAATAAACACATGCGATCTAATGCTCAACGCTTTCTGAATTAATATTCATCCAGTCGATTTATATTAAAATTTGAATGTAAAATTAACCGATGTTTATGAAAAAAGGAATATGTTACGCCTAGATGCGCACCTCTTGGTTTAGATACTGCTTGTAAACTAATGATTTGTGTTTGTGGTACCACCGCAATGTACTTGTGTATTTGTTTCAGCTTTCAAGAATGCGGTTACACTTCTCTAGTACAAAAAAAGAAGACTTAAACCGTAAGTAACCTTTCTTGTCACATTTAGTTGCCGACCGTATGACTTTTGACTGAGGAAATTTGTTTTGCTATCACAAATAAAACATAAGTCGAAAAAAAACCGGTAGCAAATTGCACATTACTTGTGAAAGACACAGTAGTGAGTGTCTATCACAGCTGTGTGTTAAATGGCGTTAAGACAATGTAAATAGAATACTGATTCCCCCTTCACTTTGCCTGTGTTAACTGCAAAAATACTTTAGAAAGTAAAAAACTAATATTTAAAATCTAAAAAAAATTTTAACATACTAATGCTTTTGTAACTTAAAAATCACTTATATATTATAACGTGTTAGAAATATGCACGTTACTATTCTTTCAAATTATATATTTTAAGCGTACAAATAATTTCAAGTTTAAATATTGCGCGCCGTTTGTACTTTGTTTTCTCCCTTCTTATATTTCCTGCACATCTATACATTAGAAGAATTTGCATTTCTACCTTCATGCGATTAAGTTGCATTGTGTTTAATTTTAATTCAAATGGTAAAGTTTTTTATTTAAATTATTAAATATATATAGGTTATTTAAGGGAAATAGAAATTAAAAATGAGAATTAAAAATAGAAAATAGAATTTAGTATCTAAATACTAGTCCACAAGTTGGTTTATAATCAAGATGACTGCCGATTTCTAATTGACACGATGTGTGTTATGGCGTTCATTGGTTACCTACGTTTTGAGTGAATAAATATTTTTAATGCCGTTCCGTGTTGCCGTCCCGCCTAATTATTCCCGATGCTAAGTAAAGCTGTTACACCCTATTTATCGTAGGTATCATTCATTTATCTTACATAGACAGGTAAGCAACAAGAACATAAATTTCTCCCCAAAAGGTTCCTACGACCCTCATTGCTTTTCTTTTATATCTGAGTATAGCCGAAGCAATGCCAGGGTTATTATATGCACCAGACTTTTAAGTTTGTTACTTATTGGCGCCCAACGTAGGGTCCGATTTTGTTGCTGTGTCTTAGTATGATTTTGTTTCTTGCTTTAAGAATTAAGTATTATTTATCTTTGGTCGTCAACAATGGAGCCTAACTATTTGAAACAAAAGAAACTTTGTTTTGAGTTACTTTTTTATGGTATTAGTCCTCAAAAGTCTCAAGATCTTTGTCGCACTCAATTGCGTAGTGTATTTGCAAAAGAAAAAAGTTTAGGTCCAACTAGTTTTGTTGTATCTTTAGATTCGAAGACCAATATTGCTGAAATTAAAGAAACTCTTAATGATCTTCGAAAGTTATTAATCCCTGACAATTCAAATGAAGCACCCTGCAGATAACGATAGTCTTCGAATTAAATCTCTATTGTTATATGTGCCTAATTAAATGAGTCTATTTGCTACTCCTAGCGAAAATTAAAAAGTAGTTCTTGCTTCCTTTGTGTTAAATCAAACGCCAGCTTTTAAAATATTTGCATTTTTTAACGGTGCCAAAATAATAGTGTTTATATTGTTTTTTTAAACATAAACTTTAAATTACACTAATTGAATTTAGAAAAAACCTTATTTTCAACTTCTGCTCCAACATCTCACAGTAAAATTTAAAAAAAACATAAAATTGCACAGTTTTGGACTACATCTCATTAGTTCAACAGGCTTTAACGAATGAACAGTGATGAATTCACACAATTCCTCAATAGTGATAAAAAACAAACCTTGAGAGTCTTGAAGCAGTAGTTACAGATTTTCTCGAAAACAGCAAAGCTGACGATTATTAAGAATTGAATGAAACTATGTTTAAGCACTTTAAAACTATAGGCTAAAGAATGTTCCATCAACTTCATATGCAACATGCTCTGACCTAATTTAAAGATAGTATGGATGCCTTGCTCACAAGAGCATGGAGGGCGTTTTCACCAAAATGTGATAGGCTTTAAAGGAAAAAAAGAAAATAAAAATTAATAAAAACTACTATAAAGTAAATAATACATTAATCAAAACTATTGAAACGTACAAGAAATTATTTTCAAGTTCGAAAACTTTTGCGAGGTTTTTGTACATTTCCAGAACGTTCTCGGAAGGATGTGGAACATTTGCGAACGTTTCGCCAAAATGTATATATGCGTTGCAAACAAATCATAAGGCAGTTATTCCAGTAATGTGAAGACGGCAGTGTTAAAAAGATTATTCCAGTTTAATAACACTATATTTTAATAAAGCCTGACAGTAGTTTAACGAAATGGAACAGCTAGATTAAACGCTATAAACAAACACGCGAACTAAAGTTTTATTTATTTACGCAATCAATGTTTTTATTACAAGAGCGATATTAAATTATTATGGTATTTACACTAAAAATCGCGAGCAGCTTTATTTATTTACACGATTTCCACGGGTTTTAAACCGGACACTTGAAACCAATGTAACGTTTATTATTAAAACTAATTTATTTGAACTAAAAATATGTTCACGTTTATAACTAACCGAACTAATTAAATCAAAGGATATTTAATAAAAACACATTAATTTATATATAACACTATCACACGAAGATAAAGCAGAATTTAAATGGAATGAAGACTGCAAAAAATCTTTTCATCAACTAAAACAGGCCCTAGTCACCTGGTCGATTTTTAGTTATCCAAAAAAAGATGGAAAATTTGTTTTGGCTACCGACGCAAGCAATCTGGTCATAGGCGCGGTTCTTTCGCAAGTTCAAGATGGACAAGAAAAAGTTATCGCGTATTTTAGCAAAGTTTTCTCTAAGCCAGAAAGAAATTATTGCGTGACTAGGAGGGAGCTGTTAGCAATTGTCAAGTCCATTGAACATTTCTACAAATATTTGTACAGACGAAAATTTTTACTGAGAACGGACCACGCCGCTTTAAAATGGCTATTGCAGTTCCGTAACCCAGAAAGACAAGTGGCAAAGTGAATCAAGAAACTGCAAGAATATGACTATGACACAGAACACCGTGCCGAAAGCAGTCATCGGAACGCTGATGCCTTGTCCAGAAAACCATGTCCAACGGACTGCAGCCATTGTTCGTGACTTTAAGAAAAAGTGGAATGCTTCCGGAGAACTGCTATGGTTGTTGATGAGTGGGAACCTGAGCAAGTGCGTCGCGAACAAAAAAACGATCCTGAAATAAGACTAGTTCTGGACTGGAAAGAAAACGGTTGACGACCAACCTGGGAAGAAGTAAGTGTTTTGGACAGAAACATCAAATCGTACTGAGCGCAGTAGGACTCTTTGGTAGTAGAAGACGGTCTTCTTTAGTTATCCCTAGAAAACGTGAAGGGCACAGAAAACAGACGCCAGTTGGTAGTGCCAAAGGCGGATGTCAGAAGTGTTGAAGCATCTCCACGATGGTACATCAGGAGGACACTTTGACATTAAGAAGACATTGGGGAAAGTTCGAGAACGATTCTACTGGGTACATTGCAAAAAAAAACGTTATGAAATGGTGCCGTAAGTGCACGGTCTGCGCAATGGTTCAGCGAGAAAGCGCAAAGCACCCATGACGCAATACAACGTAGAAAGCCCTTTGAAAAGAGTAGCGATTGACATTGCAGGGCCGTTCCCAGAATCCGATTTGGGAAATAAATACATCCTGATGGCGATAGATTATTTCACGAAATGCACGGGGGCTTACGTCATACCCAATCAAGAAGCAGCTTCAGTTGCAGACATAATAGTAAAAAAAAATTTCTGCCGATATGGAATTCCGATCAAGGCCGCAACTTTGAGTCTGGTTGTTTCAGGAAGTTTGCCGACTGTTGGAAATTAAGAAAACTAGGACGACGCCTGTTTATCCTCAATCTGATGGCATGGTTAAGCAGATGAATCAAACAATGGAAAAATAGTGTCCGAACACCAAAGAGACTGGGATCAGTTTGTTCACCTTTTCCTAATAGCAGACCGATCATCCGTTCACAAAAGCACATGCCAAACACCATCCTGTGTGATACTTGGTCGTGAAATACGACTGCCATGCAACCTCCAATTTGGACGAAGACCGGAAAAAAAACTTGCTGGAGAAAATTACGTCAGCAAACTGACCAAGAGGCTACACGAAGTACATGAAGAGGTTCGTAAAAACACACAAATTGCCAGCGACAAGATGAAGACTAGATATGACGTCAAGGCACAAAATAGTGGGTTTCAATCTGGCAACATGGTATGGTTGTAAAATCCCTAAAGACGTGGTTTGTCGCCAAAGCGGCAAAAGCAATCGGAAGGCTTTTATGAAGTTGTGCAGCGTATTAATGACGTTATATATCGCATCCGTAAACCACCCAGAGGCAACCCAAAAGTCGTCCACGATGATCGTCTAGCCCCGTTTGCTGGTGATAACCACAATACGCAAGTTCAGGTCCAAATCAAAACAATAACTAGCAGAACCAGAATTCAAATCGAAGGAATGGAGTTTGATAAGTTTATGGGCTTATACAAAGGTTCTGGAAAAGCTAGGTTCGAAGTTACAGCCGAGAAACAACAAGACCTGTTCTAATCACAAAAAAATTACGCCATCGCACATTGCGTGAGCGAGGATCTTGACATGTTCAGAGGAGTTGCAGTAGTATTTAAAAAAAGTATGGGCAGCTAGACGATTTACGAAGACAGCAACCGGCAGTCGAAAAAGTGGTGACAGACACTTCGTTTTCTATCTGGTTACCAAGAAATATTCAAGTACCAAGCCGTTATACGAAAATCTGTGGTGGACATTATGGAATCTCAAGAGAAAAATGGAGTTATACCATGTTAAGAAATTGATAGTACCCAAACTTGGTTGTGGCTTAGATGAACTGAATTGGAGGACAGCTCAAAACCTGTTGGAGGTCGTCCGAGGAACAGGCGTTGAATTGTAATGGATAAAACAAACTTTAATTGGTTAAAATAAACAGAGGTTATTAAACGAATTAACAAAACAAAGATTTCCTTAAGATACTAGTACATTTTGAATAATTATATATACTTTAAGCAATTAAATCAATATTAGAAAATGCAATTAAAGTTTTGTGTGTTCCTCTTTAAGGGTATTAAGCAATGCTAACGTATGATAACAAAGTGAGTATGGCAGCGTAGCATATTTGTTGTTATTAGGTACTATGAAAATATTTTAATTACACATAAAATTTTGTTTTACATAATTAATAATTTTGTATGTGCTATTTTTGGAATATTGACTATAAACTATGTTCATGTTTATTAAATTCTCTATTAATAAACTTATATTGAGAACACAGTATTTTTAGTTTTGGTTTAATTAGTATGTTTTACTACCATGTATTATAGTTTCTATTAACCATAAAATAAAATATCTTTAAATGTATAAACAACAATAAATGCACTAAAAAAATCAATAAAGTATGCTTAAAAAGTATAACATGTTTTATACAAAAAAATAGGATACTTTCAGAGGGTAATTAATGATATACACGCTGTATGAAATTTCGTGTTAAGTACAGGGATCTCGTTCATCATCAGAGAGTAAGTAAGAATTTATTTAGTAAAAAAATACTAATTTAACATAAATCGTAACATATTTCTATTAATACTAATTTTTTCTTAAAAATTATTCTTAACATAATCACTCAGACCCTTTTTAAAATTATAAATATTTTTCTCGTGCTTAATTTTATCTTGTAATTTCAAAGCTTTCTGCAGGAGAAAATTTTGTGACTTTGATTTTGAAAACTTTTTCAATTTGAAGTCAATTCGACTTCTGATGTGATGTGAATTAGTTACGTATCACTAATTTTGGCATGTAGTTTGGAAGCAAATCATTAATTATTTTATATACCAACCTTAATGAATTGAAATGTATCCGCTGATCCACACTTAACCATTTTGGTATATTTTGAACATTGTAATATAATCCTCATAGCTCTATTTTGTGGTTTTTGTAACCGTTTTAAGTCGACTATGTAACACATTAAAAATATACTACTGCAAAAATCAAAATATGGTGCGATAATTGTTTTATAAACAGTAATTCAGGCATTAATCGTCAATTTATTAAATATTCTTCCTAATAGGCTAATCTTATTTGCTCCTTTTTTTATTACATAATTTACATTGCTTCTAAAATTTAGATTCTGATCTATGACTACTCCTAAATATTTAATTTGTTCAACCTGTTCTAATTCTATATTTTCAATGTTTATTTTTGTTGTTTTGACATTATTATTTGAAATTACCATTGTCTTACTTTTTAGCAGATTTAATTTTAATTCGATTGATTGTAACCAATTTGCAATAATTTCTAATTCTAAGTTTAACTTTATAATAGCTGAATGTACGTTTTTATCAGTAATTGATACAAAGGTATCATCTGCAAACAAATTAATATTACAGCACTTAAGATTAAGTTCTAAATCATTAATATAAATTAAGAAAAGCAATGGCCCTAAAACTGATCCTTGAGGTACACCTAAATTATTCTGAATTGGAATAGATTTGTAATTTTGGTACGTAGTGGTCTGAGTACGAGATTCCAAGTAAGTTTTGAACCATTTAAGTTCGGTGCTTCTTATTCCCTATTGGTAAAGTTTATTTATATACTATTACCCACGTGGTTTTGGATTTCCATTTTGTCAGCACTAGATTTAATACAGTTTCACACTAGTGTTTACTTCGAAAACCCAATTGATTTTCACTGATTGTTCCAGAAAGCACTGTAATTGTTCCTTAACAACTGATTCTAGTATTTGTTCGTACACTGGTAATATATTGATAGGTCGAAATTCTTCGCATTTGTTTGTATTTTTAATTTTAGGCGTTGGTATGATTTTTTATTGCTTCCAACAATTAAGAAATTTTCCAATTAATATAGATTTGTTTATTACGTCTACCATTGCATTACCAATTTCTGGCAATGCATCTGTAATAACTCGTTTTGTAATGTGATCCGTTTCTCCTTTTCGCTTATTATAGACCCATACTTTGACCTGCGAGATTTTATACTTTTGAAGTTACGTTAAGGATCAAGTGTATTCTGTAACTTCACATTAGACGTGGTTCAGAACAAGTTTTGAGAAGATGTGTAGTGTGTCTAGAAAATCAAGGTTGTCAATTTGAACATTATTTGCAGTTAAATTTAAGTTATTTATTAATTTAGAAATGTATTTGTTGTTCATGGATATTGATATTATTGACACTTATTAATAAATTTTCAACCGAAACGGTTTTCTTTAAATTTTAAATTTATTTTTGATTTTTTTTATGAGCATCTTATACATTTTTTAAATCAGGATTTTGTCTCTATCCTATGGCATAAAACTTTAAAATGGTTACCATATAAAAAACAAAATTTGGTATCAATATAAGGTAAAGTAATAAAAGTTCTTTTAAGAAAGTTTCTACAGTTTTTAAATACTTCTCCAAACAACAATTTTAAGGCTAACAATAAAAAACACTAATTTTATTATTTTTCGCCATATTTCAGAAATTTTATAGACAGGGTAAATTTTGTTTTTTGAATTTATTTAGGCATAACCCAAGGATCATTTTTGTTCATTTAACCAACTTTCTATCTCTGATAATAAACGAGATCCCTGTACTTAACACAAAATTTGATACAGCCAGATGTTAAAAAAATTCTAATATTATTTTTTAAATTTTTTAAGAAGGGGCCAATTTATATTTTCAATTTTTTTTTAAATTGTTGAATAAATGATTTTATTACTAAACTGTTGCTTCATACATTGTCTAGTAGATTCTAAATAGCTAAATATCAACGTGTTTAAAAATAACAACAAATTATAGGTTTTTTTAAATATACATTTTTGTTCGGCGCCTTCATAAATATTTGTTTCTTACGTGACTTATATGTTAGGCAACTAATATTGCTTGGATTTGTATAAAGTAACACAAAAATTACTAAATGACAAATTTGATTTGTAACTTGAAATAAAAGTAAGTAATAAAAATTAATTAAAATAACCGATGTTCAATATGTTGTCTTTCAGCTTTGATGCATGTGTACTCTTTTTAAACTTTGGAAAACATTACGAAACTCATTAATTTTGATATTTTGAACACTTTCGTTTTAAAATTTTTGAATAAATTCAATTGTAGCTAGAGTGATATGAGCATTTGCATTGTCTAACCGAAAATAATTTTTTGAAATTTGTTTGTCGTTCAACTGCTTAAAAAGAACTCAAAATATATATAATGTTCTGCGTTTAGAGTTTACAGTGAAAAAATATTGAACTGATTATTCTTCTCGGTAACATTGCAATCCATACAACTTTCAAACGTTATAATTATAGTATCCAAACCTAAAAATTGTTTGTTTATAAATTAAAAATTAAATTGATTTGAATTAAAAAAATTAGTTTAAAGTTATTGCTGCAAATAATTTTGCTACCGATTTATTAGGACGTTGTTCCGTGCAATTGCGATTGTCTTCGATAACAAGTGCAGTAAGTATGGTAAGCCTTCCTGTGTATTTTGCTTTGCAAAGTTTGCTACTAAAAAATGTTCGATAAATTGTTCGATGTAACTTTAAAAAGAATTTGACCAAATTCCATTGGGATTGTGGGTTCTATTTTGATAATGCGTCATTACAATAACGGTGTCTTGTCCAGTAGGAACGTTGTAAAATGTTATTAATGTAAAATTACAAAAATAAATAACTCAAAAATTACAGCTGTTGCTCAGTACCTGCCTAGCAAAAACCCAAATATTGCTAAATGTATATGTTTGCAGTTTTTTTACACGCAGTGCCATCACTTTGCAACATAATAAGCGCTAAAAACAATTAAAATAAGTAACACAAACGTTGGGACAGTATGTGCCAAAACCTAGATAGTGTCATATGAACTAACAGGTATAATATAACAAAGAAGAAATAACTTTGATTTAAAATAGCAAGATCTGGTGATTACTGATAAATAGATAAAGAAATTACGACAGAGAAAAAAAAACAGCAAAGAGCTTACCTAATAAAGACAAAATCTGCAAAATTTAGTTAATTAATAACAAAAAAACGCAATTTCAGTAGCCAAGGTATTAAATAGCTGCATTAAAAAGGGCACCTTTCAACGTAAATAGAAGGTCATTTTAATATCTAAGAGTAAAGGGCAGTTCAAACCAAAATCTCTACTAATTACTAAACTTTACAGGTAAATTTCTGAAGAAGGTTATAGTTAAAAATGAACTTCTAGAGAAGTTATTTAATCCTGTCCGACAATCAGCACCATAAAGTCCTACAAAAATAATAGAGTTGGTGGATGAAGCTAAACGGGATACGTAGACGACAAATGAATACTGCCTGTTACGGTCACTTAATGTAAAAAATTCCTTCAATAGTGTTTTTAGAAAAGAAACTATAAGAACTTTAAAAGCGAATAAAATACTTGCATATGGTCAAGATGACTGTAAGAGTAAATTCAATTGCATTTGCAGACGAGCTGACTATTGTTAGCCGAAATATGCAGTCAAATCATGCTATTGAAAAAACACAGAAAATAACAATAACAAATAACAAAGTACAGGAATTCTTAAAAAAGAAATTAATATATTAGGTATAAATATAAACATTTAAATTTCAGTCAACATGTTAACCATGTTGCTTTGAAAGCGCAAAAAACAACTATGAAATTGTAATATATTGTACCCAAAGGCGGAAGTGGTAGATCTACTAAACATTCTTATTTTGAATGGAACAGAAGTTTGGCTCAAAGCATATACCGGAAAAACACACAAAGTATACTGCTTGATGCGCCAAACATTTTAGCAATTGGAATTTTAAGAGGTTACACAACCGTAAGCACTAGTAACCTCGTGTTTGTCCAACTGTGCATCTTTTAGAGAAATAAAGGACACATAATAGGGAAAAAAATTCTTAACCCAATGAGGTTGGTGTACAGCAAAAAAACCCGCTTCAAAAGCGAACTAAGTTACGTATGCAAAAAACTGAATTTCCACAACATAACAACACAGGAACACTTGACTTGAATTTGATGAACGAATAACACAGTTGTTTAAAACAAAACTATACTTTTCTTGACGTAAAGTTTCACAAATTTATTGTACACCAAAACACCACTTAACTTAGCTCGCAAAAAGAACTCGCATTATTACTTCAATTTATTGCCGAGTTTGATTCAAAAGTGTTGTTCCAAAATAATTTGTTGTTTAAATAATACATCGGTTCCTCCCTACTGAACATTCAAATTATTTTTCCAAAAAAGGTACCCACTAAACAAAATGAACTGAACAAAGACGCAATTATAAAACATAACGCACAATAAGTTACACAAAAAAAAAACGTTTTCAACGGTGTCAGATAAATTAAAGAACTTTACAAACAAACAACAAAGGTTACGACTTGTCATAAAAAATATTGTTATTATTTAAAGAAGTTTGGCTTACGCAATAGTGAGGAGTGCTTAAACTGTGACGATAAAGACGATGCAGTACATGTGGTTTTTAAATGTCCTAATTGGTCAAAGGGAAGACATAAAATAATAAATATGTTACCTAACAAAATTAGAGTTTAAAATACTATAAGCGTAAAATGATGAAAAATGAAAAACACTGGTTAATAATAAGATGTTTCCCATATTGTGGCGCTGTAGAGAAGAATAATAATCAACGGAAGAAGGGTTTTAGCAAGTATGCACATCAACACTGACAGTAAGTCTCTCGCACCCCTCCCCTCTAGAATCTTGAACGCCTATGAAAAGTTTCCTTTCTTTCAATAAGAGGTACTTTTGTTGTACGATTACTATTAAAAGATCAACGCCAACAAAAAATTCTTTGTAAACTTTTTAAGTTGAGTTTTCACGAGTTATTTTTTGTGTTACAAAGTACATAACTTTTTAAGGTTTTTCCCACAATTCAAAAAATTCTTGAAAGGTTTTCTAATACGTTGATTTACGATATGTTTATACTAACAACCGCAATACAAAACGAATATTGATTTGTATACCAATTATTAATCCAATGGCGTCCTAATATTTTTTGTCTGTTAGTTTTTAGTAACGAGCAATTTACCGTAACAAAACAAAAATTCCAGAAAGCCATAGCGTGATAGTAACTGCTAAAACCGACACTGATCACATTTACAAAAACTAAAAAATAAAATATGAATACTGTTCAAGTGAAGTTTAACGTTAAGCCACTTGTAATCTAAACAAACGTATCTAAATAACATGTGATTGTGTAGACAAAACAATAACTGCAGAAAGTAGATGTCTCTAAGACAAATGTTTTCTTCATCAATTTTTTTTTCTATTTTTAGAATATACAAACAAATGTTTTTCCATAAATATAATAAAAACAAACAACAAACTAATTACCTATTTAATACTACGACTGCAAACAGATTATTTCAAGGTTCTTAAAAAAACTAATAATTGCAAAGCGTTCAAAAATGCCAAAACTTAGTAAGTAAGAAGAAAATATCAGACCCTTTTTAGCTGTACCTAATCAGAGTCGCGCGTAACCGTAACTTCTTCATTATTTTTTTAAGTCACTTGTATAGAGTTTAGAACTTGACTAGAAACTGTCCTTTATTCTGTTACAAGTCGATATTTACGTATTTGCTAAAAGCAATAATTCCAATTAAAATTCACGCCTGCACTAGCTTGCTCCACTGTCTTGTAAAACACGTATCGTATATAGAGGGGAGAGGCGCGAACAAAAACGAATTTTAATTTGTCCATTTACCTATTTGACATCGTTGGAAACGTTTGGACGTATTCGGATGCTATCCGATAGATTGTAAGTAATTCTTCTTTCTACTTAATTTTCCTGCTTAGTTATTTCTATTACGCTTTTTGGAAATGTGCTGATGAAAAATTGTTTATTGTCGAACCTTATATCGATTTTCTTAGGGCTAGCACACGGACATATAAATATGTGGGAATCATAATTGTTTTCGTGTAGATGGGGATACTCAGCTAATAACTTTCAGACGGCTTGCGATTTGAGTCAATGGATTAACACCTGTGGAGTCGGTTTTATCGCTAAAACCAGGGGTGACAAAAGATGACTAGCGCTTCCATTCTAAAACTTTTTTAGTATCGTATACTAAAAATTCTTAAACAAATTTTATTTTCTAAGCATCAAACAGCTTTCAGCATGTGTTTTTTTGAAATTCACCGTACATTATAAATGTCGATTATAAATTCGTTTCGCGTCTGCATATAAACGAAACTGTTTAAACTCAAAAAAAGTTTTTATCTATGCTTAAGTTTTTAGACCAAATTATAAAATGACTATAATAGCGAAGGAAGGATTTGAGAGATTTTGCCTGTCGAGTTAAAAATAGGTTTAATATTGTTCTTACGAAGAAGTTTTTCTATTTGATTTGTAATCTGGTGAATGTTAATTAAAAATGTCAATTTCGGATTGGATTCGAAAGCAGAAATATCATAAAGTAATGGAGCACGTATATGTCAAAAACGATTAATTAACTGTTTGAAGATCTCTCTTCATATAACCATTGTTCACTAAGGTTCTAGTAAGATGATGTAGATTCTCAAGTTAGCAAATAGAAAAAACGCGATGAATCAAATATTCAATAACAAAACGTTTCTGTGCAAGATGATGAGACTAACCATAAAGGTGTCCGTCCTGCGACAAATAGAATGATCTAGAAGTCCGTTGGGCTTGCAAGTCATAAAAAGGCCGAGGAATGGGAGAGAACTATTAGTTTTGATTTTCATAGTAAATTTGATATCTAGGTGTTGATTGTTTAGATGATCAAGAAACTTAGACAATTCGAAATGACCATGAGATTAAACAATAAACGTGTCATCAACATACCTAAATCATACTTTAACTTATAATATTGATGATAGCAAAGTAACCGTTTCAAAAGATTTCACAAAAATCTTAGCTACAAGTGATAGAAAGGAACTCATAGCAGCTCCAAAAATGTGTTCGTAAAACCTGTTATCAAATTGGAGAATTTACAAGTTGATCACCTAACTCTGTAGTGGTTCTTTGTTAGATTGTCGTTTGCTGTTTCAGGTTTATTGTTTTCTTTCTTACCTTTTTAAAGTTTAGAATCTGGTTTCGTTCACAAGTTGATTACCTAACCAACAGAAGTGGGGAAAACGTTGGCAATTTTGGTTACACCAATGACACGGTCTAAACCCGAAAGACGTTCTCATCTTAGTTTAGACTTTGCTATAACAGTAACAATCTCTACGAAGAGAATATTTCTGGCAAAACCTCTGTATTTTTCAAACTCCACCATAAACTCGTCAAACTTTAGTGCTTTTTAATTTTCGTTAGTGTTTGTAGTGACCACAACATTATTCGTGAATTCTTCAAAATTAAGTTCCGCATTGAGACACGTTCTTCTTAATACATTCTACACCAGCTAATCTAGCGTTGATACGCAAAAGGATTAAGCAAACCAGACGAGAGTTAGACACCATTTCGAAACAACTATTTATTATGTTAAAAAGTTGGTAGATTAAGATTTTTCGAGTTTTAAATTTGTCCTCGACACGCCCACTTTTCGTTGGCGATTGTCAAATATTTATAAGCGCGTATTTGTTCATTTTCCGGTAATGTTTGAAATAAACGGTTGCATTTTTTAAAATTATATTGATACCAAGTTAATCTGCGCTAAAGAGGATTTACGAAACATTATTCATTTTTTAAAAATAACGTTATTAAGATGTCCTCTATCTCGATCGATGCACTCTTGCAGGCGATGTCTACAATTGTTCATTACATCACGCAGCATATTCTGAGGGATTCTTTCGATATCCTGACGGATTCTCGCCTTCAGTTCTTCAAGTGTATGAGGCCGTTCTTGGAAAACTTTGCTCTTTAGGTAGCCCCACAAGAAAAAGTCACATGCGGTGAGGTCGGGTGAACGAGGAGGCCCAGAAATCGGTCCGTTCCGTTGAGCGGCTGCATAACTACCGCTTTGATAAAATGCTTTCACGGCGAACGACCATTGTTGCTTGGTCCACTGTTCCATGGCTACTGAAACGCTTTGAAGTAGGGAACGCAACGGTAACCTTGTCAACCTGTTCCGCCCACTTTCACTCCCTCTCTAGCCGTCTTCAAAAATGCAAGTTTGACTGCCCCACCCTTTATAACGCGTATCGTATACGATATTTACAGAGGGGAAAAACGCGAACAAAAAAGAATTTTCATTTGTCTGGACGTATTCGGAGGCTATCCGCTACATAGTAAGTAATTCTTCTTTCTACTTAATTTTTCTTCTTAGTTATTTCTATTATGCTTTTCGCAAATGTGCTGACGAAAAATTGTTTATTGTCGAACCTTGTAGCGACTTTCTTGGGGCTACCACACAGAGATATAAATCTGTGGGAATCATAATTGTTTTCTTGTATTAGATGGGGATACTCAGCTAATAACTTTCAGACGCCTTGCGATCCGAGTCAATGGAGTAACATCTGTGGAGTCGGCTTTATCGCTAAAACCAGAAGTGACAAAAGATGACTAGCGCTTCCATTCTAAAGTTTTTTTAGTATCGTATACTAAAAATTCTTAAACAAATTTTATATTCTAAGCAACAGTCAGCTTTCAGCATGTCTTTATTTGAAATTCACCGTACTAGTTGTTTTAATTAATCAAAGTGTAGATCATATTAATTCATTTTACTTTCAGTAATTTTTAACTCATTTTTAATCTTATGTAACGCAGTTTGTCTTGAGTATGCTGACGTGACATTCGCCAAATTTGGTTCTTTTGAATGCAATCAAAGTCAAATTTAGGCATATAACGTCGTACATAAGCTTACATTATACGCACATTTTTGTCTATAAATACATAAAAATTTGTAAACGTTGGTAGTTGCAACAAGGAACCTCGACAGAAGAAGTCTTTAGTACTTATTTAATTTTTTGTTATTTATTATAAATATCGATTATGAATTTGTTTCGCGTCTGCATGTAAACGAAACTTTGCAATGTAGTGCATGTTAGCATTGAACATAATTAGCTGTACGAAGTATTGCCTGATCTATGGGCATCAGTATTATTAATTGTAATATTTGTTGTCGAATCTCTCGCCGACGTGTTCTGAGCTGTCGACTGCACTACGTTACCGTTATATCTACGTAGCAACTTTAGCTATTTGTTTTTTACTTTTATGAGTTTGGTTCACAAATTGATTACCTAATTATCTAGAGATTCTTAGTTAGATTTTGGTTGCTTGTTCGAGTTTTTTTATTTCTTGTACGCGTTGATGAAACTCTTGACAAAAGCGATCGAAAAGTTGACAACTTCAGTTAGAACATTGACATAGTCTAAACCCAAAAAAAATATTATCTATGCTTAAGTTTCTAGGCGAAACCATAGAATTAGTGTAATAACGAAGGTTTCCACTGCCAAAGTCTATACTAAAATGAGAACATCTTTTGGGTTTGGACCGTGTCATTGTTGTAACCGAAATTGACAACGATTTGCCCACTTTTATAAAGGGTTTCATCAAAGCGTAAGAAAAATTCATGAACTCAAACAAGCAACCGAAATGTAACTACGATTCTCTCGAAAGTTAGGTAATTAACTGATGAACCAAGCTAGATTCTAAACTCTAAGAAAGTATCACATAAACAAGGAATTTGTGTGAGAAATTTGTCCTTGGGAGAAAGAAGGAAACAAATTTGCAGAAAAATCAAAAATGACTATCTTTGTGAAAATTGCGTTTGTTTATGCAGGAATGTAAGCGAAGCGTTGCTGCAACTTCGACGTAAAATAACTTTTTTTTAAGAAATAACCACATCGTAATTTTTTAATATGTTGTTATTAAGTGTTTAATCTAATTATAAACAAATTTGCAGAAAAATCAAAAATGACTATCTTTGTGAAAATTGCGTTTGTTTATGCAGGAATGTAAGCGAAGCGTTGCTGCAACTTCGACGTAAAATAACTTTTTTTTAAGAAATAACCACATCGTAATATTTTAATATGTTGGTAATAAGTGTTTAATCTAATTATAAACAAATTTGCAAAAAAATCAAAAATGACTATCTTTGTGAAAATTGCGTTTGTTTATGCAGGAAGCGTAATGTATGCGGAGCGTTGCTGCAACTTCGACGTAAAATAACTTTTTTTTAAGAAATGACCACATCGTAATTTTTTAATATGTTGTTAATAAGTGTTTAATCTAATTATAAACAAATTTGCAGAAAAATCAAAAATGACTATCTTTGTGCAAATTGCGTTTGTTTATGCAGGAATGTAAGCGAAGCGTTGCTGCAACTTCGACGTAAAATAACTTTTTTTTTAGAAATGACCACATCGTAATTTTTTAATATGTTGTTAATTATTATTTAATCTAACCATAAACGAATTTTCAAAGAAATCAAAAATGACTATGTTTGTAAAAATCGCACTTTTACAATTACATGTTTAAATACATGTTTATTGAAATTGTTTTTATTATTTTTAATAAAAATTATTTATAAATATATTAACTCATGTTTGTAGCTTACATTTATATTATAATTTTCATTTCGAAATGTTTAAAGGCTTTATATTGGCATTAAATTCAAAACAAATTTCTATGGCTAGATCCGTGGCTAACTTCACACCGGTAGTTATTTCACGTGATTCCACGTGAATATGCAGATTAAATTTGTTTCTATCTGAGCTATAGCCTACTTGGAGTGAGTAGTTCCATTTTTTTTTATTGGGGGTTTAAATTGATTCTTTTCAATAACTTGTCCAACCCATGTATTAACGTTTGGAAAATTTACGTAATTATACTTATGTATGTACCTTCTTCGTCTTCTTTGGAACTACTCTCTGTGATAAATAAATATGTATATTGTGTTATCACTTCTTTCGTGTTAGTTGTTCTTTTTCAGGTGCGGGTAGATTTAAACGATGTCGCCCTAATTTCGTCTTTTATCGTTTCGGCATTTTTTTAGCCTGCGACCTCTCTCCGGGAACAACTGTGTTAGCAGTCGCTTATTTTTTAACAATCTTTATTTTGAGTTGGCCAAAATTTTATCCCCGGATGATGGAAATGTCTTTGACATTACTGACCAGTAGTCTGATACCTTCTTGAAGACGGTCGTCAATTCATCTAGTTTGACTCTCACTTTAGAACAAAAATCGGTGCTATCTATTGGTTTGAATTTTGTTGTTGCTCCCAAACGTATTTCTAAAGAAGATATTTTATATGCTAGACGTCTTCTATAAGAATACTAGATTTAATCATAGTTATCCCTAGTATCAGAAATGAATCCAAGATTTTAAGAAAATTCTAAATCCAACGACGACGTTAAATATCTACAGCTAATCGGTAATTTTTAAAGTTAAATTAATTGTTAATTATTTTTATTAATCGTATTACCAAAAGTATTAAATGTTTTTTAATTTTTGATCGAACTAAACTTTTACATAAAACTTCTTAAACTTTCGATTTAAATAATCAACAATATTTTTTGCTATTTACTAGTTGTAGTTAATTTAAATGTAAATTTGTTGAAACTTAAGTAATTTTAATCCTAATTCCAGTCAACTTTCGTCTTTAATTAATCTCCACGAATTGTTGTTTTGGAATAATTTACAATAAAGTTTGATAAATAAAGCTTTTGTAACGTTTCACAATGTCACCTATTTGTATTACTAAAACTGCTTGTAGTTTAGAATTTAGTTTAAACGCAGTCTTTGAACATAATTTGTATTTCCCCCATTCAACTATCCAAACTTTAATTTTTACGTTACATAGTTTTCTGTAATTTATAATTTAATTAAAATCTAAATAGTCCAATTTTTTGTAACTAAATTTAACTTAAAAGTTTTCATCTTTTACAAAAAATATCTTTTTTATAAAAAAATTATTAAATTTAAAAAACCTTAAACTTTGTATGTGTAAAAAACAAGTTTATTTAAAAAAAAATTTTTCAATTAATTTTTGTCAAATTTTTACATTTAGAATTTTATACAAATGTGTAAAAAATATATAACTAAATTACTAATTAATTTTTGCTTTGATAACTAATATTGCAGTAAATATATACGTTATATAACTGTTATCCCAGCAGAATGTGCATTAAAAAACAATAAATAATGTGTTATTAAAAAAATTTTGAGACCACTAATGCCATCGATCTAGTACTATTGCTTATAATTTTAACAAAAATAAATACTGTTACTAAAAAACATTATTAATAGTACGTACTAATTAATTTAGCTTTAAATACAAAATTCGGATACACCTTATTGCGTGTCAGATATAAACGTTGAAACAACGCAGAAATCTCATTAATGCGATAAGAAACTTTAGATGTATTTCGGCATGTTTCAAAGAAATTACTTATTAAGGATAGAAAGCAATTAGACAAGTTTAAGACTCTTTTCCAAAATCTTAAAAAATATTTTACTGCGAAAGAGGTTTTATTAAACGAATTACGACACGGCTTAATTACTTCGTTTTAAGTTAAACCACAAGCATCAGTTTGCTTACATTTTAATAAAAAAAGTAAATCAAGAAGCTTGTTCTTAATAAAAATTTTCAATTTGTGTAAAGTTGATATTATGACTATAAATTATAATTTGTATAAATAAACGTATAAAATATTCTAAAGTTATTAGTTTAAGGAATTTTTTATTTGACGCACACGCCTGCAGTTTGCGTAATTAAATGTAACTTTGTGGTTTTCGTGAAGATGTTGTAATCACTTAAAGTAACGTTTTTATGTAAAAGAAGACGTTTTCGTGTCGCTGAAAATTTTTCTTGAGGAATATGTAAAAGTCTTTTGAATAAATACTAGCGAGATTAAAGCAAAGGATACCAGGAAATGTGTCAGTGCATTGACAACGTTTTACTAGCGCACATAAAACGCTGATAACGCTTTTCGGAACGTTGTAAAAAGAAGAACCATTGTGATAGTGCAGTAATGTATGACTGGTAAAACTCTTTACGTATAAAATCCACATCGAGTATTCACCACTAAACTCACATTTTATATACAACTCTCAAGTCTCAAAGTTTTACATTTTAAAAACTAGAATTATCATTTTTATTACAGTGCATTGTGGTCGTAATACTTAATTGTTGAGTTTTATTAGAATTTTAAATTACTTAAAACATCGTTTGTATTTTAAATCCTTAAGTAATGGTCTGCTATATTTATACTTTATAATAGAATTTTATTAACTAGATAAAGTATTTCAATTAATTCGTTAAAAATAACATTTTCAAGAAGAAAAATATTTAACATTTTTAAAGGTTTTCAACAGGGATGTATAATACATTTTTGTGTCAAAAATTACATTTACTTTTATAAGTTACAATAATTGTCATTAAAACAAGAGCTTTTTTCCGAAAACTTTTTAATCATTTTCGTTTTGTCAATTTTATACACTTAGCATTCGATTAAATTAAATAGAAATTTATTGTACCAGATGTCTCCAAAAACTAATAAAAGTTAACAGATCGCGTTATAAATTTATAAAACCAATCTTTTCTAAGTAGTCTTTTGTTTAAATATTTAATTTATTTAGAATGCAATTTTTAGAATCTACGTTTTTAAATTGTACAACCTAAATGATTTAATTTCTAAAAAGCAAAATTTTACACTTAAACTTAACTTTTTAATTTGAACTATTAAGTTTTAGTTACGCTTTGTTTTATAGATTTAGAACATTGTCACAAAGAGCTAATTTTAGTTCAGATTACAAAATCATACTATTGTTTAAAACATTTATTTGTGTATAGTTAATTAAAAATCTTACGGCATGGAAAAATGAAGTTCATCTTTAAAAGCAATAATACCACACAGACAATTTATTAGCCAACGCAAACCATAATAAAACAAGCAGTAGCGTTTACCTAAAATGAAAAAAATAACTTTCAATTATTGCTTTAATACAAACGTGTGTTTGTGTGTGTGTTTGTGTGTTTATATTAGGTTAAAGAATTTAGCAGTCTACCAGAAATGTTTAATATGGCAAAATCATAGAAAAACTTCATGTTAATAAATATACTTAAACCAATCGTGAAGAATGTCTGTTGCATACCATAAGCAAAACTTTATGTTATTTCCAAGGAAACATTTTGTCGCATAGCTCCCGGAAGTACAATACCATACAAATCAAAAAAACCTTCGACAGCAAAACGCCAAACCTACCAAATTATGGCTAATCGATTTAATTTCATAAAACACGAGTTGTATAACACAATCTAGAACTATACGGTTCAGTAAAATTTTGAATTTAACTTCTTTATTCAACTAAGAACTAAGCTTCAAAAAGTGATTTTCCAGCAGAGTTATGTAAAAACCCAAACATTCTTTAAAGTATTGAGTTCTACGCATAATCTTATCGACAAGTTTCTCATGATAATTTCTCAATAAATAATTTTCTCTTAATAACCGTGCTTAAAAATTTAGAACACATAAATAACTAAAGCAGATAAGCGTGAAAAATTACGAGTTACTGTAAGTTCTTCAACAAACTGAAGAAACTCGTTGAAAGAAATTACTTAAACGTTACAAATATCAGTATTTTCTGCACTTGGAGAACCCTCAAACGTTAAAGTAGATACCGGATTATTCAGTCAAATTAAATACTAATTTCCCGAGTTAATACGATATCAAAAATTTAATATTCAATTAATCTATAACTACAGCAACAAAAGCTAAATTTAACTGACGACCCACGTTGGGCGCCAAAATGATTGTAACTCACAAATTAAGTGCTTTAGTTCGGAAGCTAAATGTAAGTTCGTTTGCAGAAAAATGTTAGAAAACCAATGTTATTGGAATTAACGTAAAATAAATAATAAATAATAAATGTCACCGGTTTTTTTTTGTTTTACGAAAGAATAGCTAATTCGCGACAAAACATTCACTTAATTATATAAGAAACACAATTATAAAATCTATTAAATTGTTTAATAACTAATTACAAAATTATGTTAACTCTTATTACTACTGCTCGTCTAAATATTTGGCAAATGCATCTGCTGGTAACTGAAACTAAAAACAACAAAACTATAGTATATCGAAAAGCTCAAATGACGATAAAAATGATAACAGTAGCAACCGTAGTGTAGCGTAAATATATGTAGGGTAACTTCTCTTTTATTTATTTCTACTATGTACAAATTGTCCCCATTTTCTTTTATCCTTTGCCATTTTTATTACGTTTCCGACGCGACAGTTTTACCGCCAGAACTTTTCGCCGTGAAAGCAATTTACCGCCATTACGGTTCGCCGCGGTGACGGTGAAGAAGGATGAATCGTCTATGATCTGCCTCCGCATAGTTATTTGTGCAGTCACCCCGTTACAACGTTTGGTCGTATAGATTCCACATTTTCAATGGAAATATGAGTGGGCGACATCTACCCTTATTTCGATTTTGTCTTCCAATTTAGTTTTCTTCAAAACAGTCCAAATCAGGTTGAAGCTTTTCAGGTAGAAAGTTTCCTAAATCACCTAGCGCTTTCTCCATGTTATCTATAGGAATAAATGCCATTATCATTCGTGCCTGAACTGCAAAAGCAGCGTCGTTGTTATATAAACGTTGTAAACCTAAGGCAGCTACATGTTTTTTTAAATTTTGTGCCAGATGGAAAAAGCACACACGTATTTCAGTATTGAGAAATTTTTCAGGAATGCTTTTAAACGGTGTCATTTCAAAATCACAATATATGTTCTGCGGACGCAAATTTGGCATTAAAACGCAAAGTTGCTCAAACTGTGTAACAGTACGTAACTTTCTTTTTGTTCGAGATAAGAGCATAGGAAATGGTATGAACACATATTTCAATCCATAAACAGTATAAACTTGGGTAAATAAGTTTGGACTTGTTTTAAAAGTTTCATCAACAAATAGACTGGTGCAGTCTACAAAAGCGTTACTTTTGCTGACCGAATATCAGGATCCTGTCGTGTTGCGGTTCGCTATCAAACAGCAAGAAATTTTCCTCTTTGCTTTCTTCAACATAATACTCGCAATATTTTGATGGAATTACAAGAGCTTTAACGCTGAGAGGATTCGGTGGAACATTTTTTATGACATTACGCTTTTGTCGAACCATCATCCGCAAAGCAGATGTACTAGGTAAGGCACTTCGGCAATCTTAATTAGCATTTTTCAAGCAGTTATTAATAATCTAAGATGTTTATTCCATTGTATTTTCAGCTATTCTCTTCATTCTTGTCATTTGAACATCAACCATAACTTTCGCGGCGTTGGATCCATGTGAATTTTTTTTATCACTTGACCATCGCTTGTGTGGAGCTTTACAACGTACTCGTAACCCTCATTCACGAACTTTTGCTTGCCACGTTTGAACTCGACTATTTGGTCCATTATGCAATGGGTAACAGTCTACACTAAAATACTTTCCAAATATGATGTGTTATTAAGGACTCAGCGGTATTAAAATTATTATGACGTATTTGTTAAAACAATTGTAATTTAATTGTTATTTAGAGTTAATCATTTCAATATATATTTTATAATTATACCCAAAATGCTATTAAAATATTATTTCTATAAAATTTTCTAATTTGCCCATTCACTTAAACCTTTTCAATTATTTAATACAAGTGCAATTAGAAATTTCAAAATGTTTAACAAAATGTTTGCAAACATAAAAATATTTGCATAAAAACATCTTCCTGCGAATTGTGCAGCGAAACGGTCGCGGCGGAACGATCGCGGCGAATCAACCGCGGCGAAATTACTAGACCTTGTTTAACTGGTTTCACTACTCATTCTTATTAAGTGTCCGAACCATCTTAACTAATTTTTTTCTATTTTCATCATGATTGGTTCAACTCCTAGTCTTGCTCTTATGTCGTTATTTCGTAGTCTCTTAAGTATTTAAAGTTTTCAACTTTATCTATTTTTTAGTAAATAAAAGTGAAGAAACAACATACAGCAGAATAGCCCTATACAAACTTAAAAAACCGGAAAGACAAGAAGAGTACCAAGGAAAGACAATCAAGCAATTTTGTAAATTATTACAGAAAACAAAGAAAGAAGACCTGAAGACAAAATGGGAAAAATTCAAAGAAATAATTCTAGAGGTAGCGGATGAGGTATGTCGAAGAAGAAACATCAACAAAACTCTAAAAAAAAAAGATGGTAGACTGAAGAGATAAAAAGAATAGTGAAAGAAAAGAAACAGGCCTGGAAAAAATATATCCGGACAAAAGACCAAGAAGATAAAGAAAAATATAAAGAAAAAAGGATCAAAGTAAAAAGAAAAATCAAAAAAGCGAAAAAGGAAAACTGGAAACAGTTTGGACAAGAAATAAGTGACAAACATAAGACAAACACAAGAAAGTTTTAGACAATAGTGAAAAGATTGAAAGGAACTAAAAACAAAGAAATAAAAGCAATAAAAAATAATCAGCAAAAACTCAAAATGAAAATAATAGAAATATTGGAAGCCTGGAAAGAGTTCTACTCAGAGAAATTTAGAGGAGAATTAAATGTAGAAAATAAAGTACAGAAAGCGATAAAACAAATTAAAATAGACAAAACGAATGGAAAAGACGAAATAGCACCAGAAATGCTTAAATGTCTAAGGGAAGATGGAACAGAATAGTTACACGAAATATTAAAAGAGGAAAAAAAAGTGGAAATTGAAGAAGATCCCTAAAGACTGGGAAATAAATCTAATAATTCCTATACATAAAAAAGACGAGACAACAAACTGTGAAAATTACAGAGCGATATGCCTAGCCCAGACCACATTAAAACTATATACGAGAATACTAGAAAAAAGACTGAGAAAATACGTACAACACTTGACGAAGAACAAATGGCATTCAGAACAGTAAGTCAAACAAGCGACAACATTTATATACAAAAACCACTAATAGAAAGAGCAATAGAAGAGGATAAAGAGCTATACCTGATATTCATTGATTTGAAAGCAGCATTTGACACAGTACACAGACAAACAATATGGAATAGCCTGGAAGAACTAGAAGTGCCGACACAACTTATCCAAATAATTAAAAACACGTTCAAAACAGTAAGGGGGAAAGTACAAATCGCAAGACAGCGATCAGAAGAATTTGAGTTGAGAAAAGGAATAAAGCAAGAGGACAGCCTAAACCCACTTTTATTCTTGATAATAATGGACAGAATAGTAAAACAAACCAAGAGGAAAGAATACTTAAAAACGACAGTAGGATACAACAAGCTAGAACGTATATCAATAAATAGTCTATTATATGCGGATGATGTAGTACTCACAAAAGAAAAGACAGGAATGATTAAATATCTGGGTAAAAGAAATAGAAGAAATGAAAATGGAAGTAAACAACAATAAAGCAAAATTGCTGATAATAAATGAAAATCAAACAGAGAACATACACAAAGAAATAAAATGCAAGAACACATTTCTAGAAAAAATAACAACTTCAATCTAGGCACAATACTAACAAATGATGGAAAAATAGACGCAGAAATAACAAATCGATCTAATTAATCAACAAAACTATATTACGCATTAAACCATACACTAGGACATAAACAAATAAACGAAAAAGAAAATACACAATACAATAATAGTTCCAACAATCACATATGCAGCGGAAAATTGGACATGGACGAAAAAACATGAAAGTAAAATAAATGCAATGGAGATGAAACACCTTAGGAAAATAGCAAGAAAAACAAAATGGGACTACGTTAGGAATGAAACCATAAGGAAAGAACTAAAACAAACACCAATATTAGAAAAAATTAAAGAAAAAACTTACTATGCTACGGACATGTCATGAGAATGAATAACGATCGGCTGACAAAAAGAATAATGAAAGGAGGAAAACCAAGAAATAGAAAAAGAGGAAGACCAAGAAGAAAATGGCTAGACCAAATAGAAGAACATGGAAGAAAAAAAGAGAAAACAAAGGAAGAGAAGGAAACTTTTGCAAGAGATAGAAAAGCATGGAAGAAATAGGTTAAAGAGGACTGTGACCCACAATCCGACTTCTGAAAAGGCAAAAGGAAATGAGAAGAAGAAAAACTTTCTTTATTTTCATATTGTCTAACTTCATATTAAATACTTTCTCCTCTTTTCTGGTACTTATTACTTTAGTTTTCTCGACCTTAAGTCTTTTGCTCGAAGTTTTTCTTACCAGATTTTCAAGTTCTTCAGCAAATAAACATTGTCGAAAGTATACTGGTTGTAACTCCCTATGTTCTACGTACAATTTGGATGTTTATTTTCTATTGTCTTTATTGATGTCATCTATGGCGAGGTTAAACATGGTCGGACTTAATACTCCTCACTGTCTTAATGCCGCATTAATTGTAATTCCTTTGATTTCATATTATCCGTCCTTAATGTATGTTCCGTTTGGCTTATGTAGATTCATTATTGCTCTTATTAAAAATCTTGGTACTTTTCTGTTCGTCCGAGTAAATTTTATTGTTCTCCTTGATATGCAATCAAAGGATTTTTCAAGATCTATGTATGTATGTATCTGTTTAGTTAAGTTTTGCTATGGTTTGTTTAATTATGAAAATATGGTCATTGATACCTCGGCCCTCTCTAAAGCCACTCTGCATTTTTCTTATTTGATTACCCACTTCTTTGATTAGTCGTTCTTCTAGAATCCGTTCGTAAACTTTCAGAAGTACACTAAGCGAGGTTATTCCGCGGTAATTTTTGCAGTCCCGTTTGTCCATTTTTTTAAAGATTGGCAGGATTATTCCTACTTCCTATTGTTTGAACACTTTTTTCCCGCCACGCTGTTACATATAAGTGTTAGTAGTTCACTTTTTTTCCCATTATGTTTTAACATTTCTGATGATTTCTTATCATGCCTTGCGGCATTTCTGCTCTTTAGTCTTGCTATTGCATCTTTGACGTCCTTTTCGTTTATTTGAAATTTGTTTGTTTCTATTTCTATTTTGTCGAAATTGCCGTTTTCTTCTTTGTTTTTGCATGTAGTTAGGAAGTTTTTGAACTATGTTCTTAATCTTTCTATTATATCCTTTTTGTCCACCAACACATTACCTTGTGGGCCTTTAATTTGTTTTGCATTTTGGTATGATTTTTGTTTCTAAGGTTTTTCAGCGTTCTGTAGAAAAGCTAATCTTTGTTCAAAATTATTTCCATAATTTTTTCTTTGCTTATATTAATTGCTAGATCTTTAACTCTGTGTCTTTGTAGTTTATATTCTTCGTATGTTTCTGTTTCTTTAGAACTGAGGTACGTTTTCCAACTTTGCTTTTGGATTTTAACGTTTAACATTTTTGATTTTTGATTTCACTCTTCCGCCAGTGAGTTTGTTTCTGTTGTCTGTTAATTCTTATTGTACTACATATTTTCTTTACTGCATTCAAGAATGTGATTTTGTCTCTTTGTACTTTCTGAATTTTCTAGCTATTGAATGATCCTTCAATTTACATAACCTAATTGATACTTTAGTTCCTGTTTTTGTATTTGTTTTATATTTATTTTCTAGTTTTTAGTCTACTATTTTTGTTTTCGCCATAAGTAGGAAGTGGTCGCTGTAGGTCTCAGATTCCCGTTTGACTCTGACATCCAATATTTTGTCTCATTTCTCTATTTATCAGATAAAGTCTATTATTGATTTTTTATTTCTAGTTTGAGCGACTCTTGTAAACTTGTGGATATCCTTATTTGGAAGAAAGTGTTCATTATTAGTATATCGTTACGCATGCAAAAACCAAATATTTGTGTGCCATTACTATTTCTAGTTTGTTTTTGTTATCCCTTTCATTTAGGTCTCTTAAGACAGTTACTGTACCATTGCAATTATCTACTACATATGTGGTTTTTTCTAGAAGTTCTCCTTTATTGTTGCTGGCTCATCTTTGTTAAGACCGTACCGTGCCTTTACTGCAAATGATTTTTTGAAATTCTATCTAATATAAATTTTTGCTTATATGGTTTTTTACGTAGCATCCAACGCTGCATTTGGCTCTTTCAGTTTGTTGTACTCCGCTCAGTAGTACCACGTGTCTATTTTTGATCTCTCCTACTTGAGTTCCCTTCCTTTTTGTTCCAGTGATTGCTAGTACATCTATATTCATTCTTTCAAATTTATGTAAAAGTTATTTTTCTTTTCCGTTTAGTCCCCATACGTTACACGTTGCAATTTTCCAGTTTTTACTACCTTCTTTCTTTTTGCTATTTTATTTTTTGATTTATTTATTACTTGTAATACATTTCCATTGCCATTGCCTTTTTTGTTGTCATTGACTGTTATTTTATCTGTATTTAAAAATGCTTTTGGGGCTGTTTATATTATTTTCCTCATTTGCTCATATCACCTCCTGGAGATCTTTTGTTTTTTGTTCTCTTAGGTCTGTTACAATAAAATAACCAAAATCTTTATAAAGAAATTAATAATTCAATTCAAAATAACTAATACAATTTTAAAATCTTGGTGTAATAAGAATTGGATTGATATAATAACGTATAAAAAATTAGTTTGCAACATTGGTCTTGCCTCAAAAATGTATGTACTACTAAAACTCCATAAAAATAATAACCCGCTACGACCCAGTTTCAACTTGCACCAGTCCTATATATGAATTGTCAAAATTTCTTTCTAAAATCGTTTCAAACGTCACTGCTCAAAATAAATTTAGCATAAAAATTCATGGTTATTTAAAAATAATATTAGCAACTTAAAGATCCCAAAACAAATTGTTCTTTGAAATAGTATCTAGTACATATGTATACTAATATATCTCATAGCCTAGTAAATAATTATATCAATCACAATTCGAAAATAGGAAAACATACGTCAATACAAAAAAATATTTGTTATAGCTAATAACTTAGTATTAAACTCCACCATTTTTACAAAATTTAATTTATAAACAAAATTCAAGTTTAGCAATGAGTCAACCAATTTCTTCAACCATAGCAGATCTAGTAATCGGTGATCAAAAAAATGTAATAATAAAAAACTTTCAAAACATCACTTTTTATCAAAAATATGTCGATAACTTTAATATATTACATAAAAATTAAATTTTAAATTTACTTCTAATGTTCAACAATATTCATCCTTTATTAAAATTTACTAATGACATAGAGTAAAACAATAAAATAAATTTTCTAGATTTGAGAATGTTGCGTAATACCATTGAAACTATTGATACTAATTAGTATAAAAAAGAGACTAAAACAAATAGATACATAAATTATAATTCAAACACACCGATTTCCTATAAAAAATTAGTAATTTATAGCATAGTAGATCAAGGTCAAATTTATGGTCTTCAAAACATTTTCATCATAATAATACATATTAATATAGTTAAAAACATATTTATTAAGAACAATTAGTCACTGACAGACTAAAGAGGGTTCTAGGAAAAAAAAACTTCACTTCACGTTGTAACACAATGAAGAAAATAGATCAGCTCATACCTCCTAATCAAGATCAACTCCCAAGACTACACACCAAAGGTATATACAAATTAGAGTGTATGTGCGGCAAGAATTACATTGGCCAAACAGGGAGGAGCATTCAGTGCAGGGTTAAAGAACATCAACGAGACGCTCAACTCAGACGCACGGACAAATCTGCAGTAGCGGAACATCTACATAAGAATGGAGATCACCGGATTGATTACGGGAACGTAAAGGTATTAGCACGAAGCAGACACTATCACCAGCGAATAATACTCGAATCACTGGAAATAATGAAAAATCCTAACAACTTCAACCGTGAGGATGGATACAGATTAAGCAACACATGGAGATCTACGCTGCGTGAAGAACATGCAAGAAGTTACCAAACGTCTATGAACACAAATCAACAGACCAGAATCAGATCAGCGAAGCGGAACCGTAAGACGGTATATAACAAGGAACGCAAGACGATAACATCAGTCTTTAGAAATCTTCTGAAGAAGCTGACAGCGAAACGTTAAGAGAAAGTTTTGTGACGCAGCAACACCCGAAAAACAGTGCTACAACCTAAGCAGTATCTACCAAAATTTAATTTCTAAAATGTGACAGAGATTGCATATGTTGAATTTGTAATAAGAAATATTTTAGTGATAACTTAGTTATATGATGTTTGTGTGTGTGGAATTATAGTTAGTCCTAATATCTTTTAATATGTACTCACTGCCATGTTAAATCTAATGTATTTCTTTTGTCTGTGTAATAAAATTGTGGCCATGATGAAGTGCGCACAATAGCGCCACGAAACGTCGCCGTGTACAAAAGCAAACCAAGTTGTGAATTTTTGTCTCTCCTGCATATTAAGACAGGCACCTATGACGTATACATCAAAATATGGTACTGATTATCAGCCAATAATAAAGCATGGCGCCTAATTTGAAGTAAAATTCGAAAATAATTTTCAAACCGAACTCAAACTATTTGGCTTAGTTCGAAAATTTTGAGAGGCTCGCGCAGCTCTAATTACAACCTCAGTACGCTAAATCTCAAATTCAAAACAAATGTTTTATTAAAGCACTCTTAATATAAGTTTCAAACTTTGATATAGTCAATTTCATGTACAAGATCTTTTTGGATAAAATAATTTATTTTATTTATTTCTATATTTATAAAACCGTTGGAGTTTAATATTTGAAGTCGTTATATTCATTACGTTGTTAATATCAATATAAATTTATATGTTTTTTAAAGCGGAATCTATATTAAATTTTCCTTAAATTTCCATTTATATTTAGCATTTTTTTAACATTTTATATTAAATAAATTATTTTTTAATGGTTATTAAATTTTTAAATCACAAAATAATGCAATAAAATTAATAACTGAATACCGTGAGAATACTTTTGTCAAATAAAAACTCAAATGTTGTAGGAGTTGTTAAATGACAATTAAGTTATTTCTAGTTTAAAAATATCATGCAGTAATGTTTTTCAATTTAATTAATGATGCATAAAAATAACTGATTTTATTACAATTGACATTGTCTTAATCTTAGATAGTTAGCTGTGTAGTAGTGTCTTTAAATTTGAGTTTATGATAACTCATATTTAGTGTTCCGTGAAAACTGAGACCAGAAAGTATATGATACGTCACGGTATTAATATCATTAAATAAAACGATTCCATTTTTTGAATACCGTAATTAAATAAATTCTATTAAAGTTGTTATTTATTTTTCAAAGGTTCTCAGCTGCTTATTATCCTACCTTTTGATACCGTACGTGTAACATATACAAACATGAATATTGTTCATATCCAATTTCCGAAAAAGATAAAATTAAATTATAGATAGGTATATTTTTATAACCCTAAATATTTTTTCAGTAAAATATACGTTAAACAATATACCTAAATACTGTGCTGTAATATAAACAACACAAATTTTATTTAATAGTTTGGATAAACAGCTTATTTAAAATTTATCTTAAGTGTCTAATCGTAAAAGATAATGAACTTTATTATTTTAAAACAATAAACTTCTCACTCAAAAACGCTTGATTGTGGTTAAAAGCAAATTAAATTTCTACAAATAAAACGCAATCAAGTTCTAGGTCTAGCAATATAAAATATTTAAGGATTCTAAAAAGTATTTAAAATGTAAATTTCTGTGCCGCATTACAACAAAACAGTGTTTGACAAATACCCTTTTAGAAGAGAATTACAAATAGTTTAATTGAAAATATCGACTTGACTGACAGAAAATTAACATCGATTTATCTAAGACTTAGATACTACAGTTGGCATTTACAATTAATCTTTTTGTCAATTCCCTTTGCAAACCTATTCTACAAGGATTTTACTTGAAAACAGCCTTGTTATATAGTGTAAGTTACATAACTAAACATGTTTTGTTGTTCTGTGTATCAACAAACTAAAATTGATTTCAAATAAATTAATAAAAAAATTATTAGAAAACACTAAAAAAAATTGGATTTCATTTGTGTAAAACTTACTTACGCGACCAAATTACTTCGATATTAAGTATTTATTATTTTAAATTAAAAATGCAGCTTTTTTTAATCATTAATCAAAGATCATAATAATAATAATAATAATTTTAAGTTTGTTATTGTTTAGTTAAAAATTAACGTTAAACTTTATGTTCTTTATCCAACTCTTGAACATATCAGATACAAATGCGCTATCCGAATTTTTTGTCAACTGCTTTGTAGGAAAATATTAATCAAATTATTGACCCACATAACGATGTTTTCTCTGGGTTTTACTTAACTAAGAATTTTCACATGAACAAAGTTTTGCTTGTGTATTTGCAAACTATTGTATGTGTAAACTTGTTATTTAGTTACTAATATCAGTTCCACGTAGAAACATAATTCAATATGAACTATTGCATTGAAAAACTAGAAAATAATTTTTTGCGTTATGACGATAAGAAACAGAAACATTTCTTACATATTTGAGATATCGAACGATCGTTGAAAGATACTCTATTGCAATGCAACATAAGCAATAACGATGATAGTGTCAACTTAAAAATTAATTAAAAGTCACATCAAAATGTATACAAGTATTGTAAGAATTTTGAACACTAACGAAATAATTGTAGAATTATTAAAAAAGATAACTTTCAAAAAAAATCTACAACAAGGGTTTTTTTCAGTTTCATCTGAAAATAAAAACCAAAGAGTTTGGCTGTGGTGGTCAGAGAACTATATCCAAATTTCTAATAAAAAGAACGTAGATAATTTAAACAAAACAAATGTTCTATTAATTGTTCCAGACCACACAAACAAATTTTCAATTCTAGAATTGAGAGAGAATTAAAAGTAGATAAAAAATCAGAGCAGTTTTAGACCAGATAGATCTTGTACAGACAATGAATTTTGCTTTTAGCAGCTGACGGAAAAATGTATAAAACACGGATATGAACCACACGACGTCATATACATATAGCATATATGTAAATCAAATGCCGTTAAAAAACTATATAAAAGTGTGAAAAGTAAAATAAAAATGTGAGTAACTTTTTTAAATAAATATCTGCTTAATAAAAAACCCGGACAAGAATGTTGCGTTTTTCTCTCGTTTTTCAAAATATACATTGCACAAAACATAGAGAAGATAATATAGTGCGATCAGTATAAATATTGACAAAGAAAACATATATAGTCTGTTAATTCCCGATGACCAAATTATAACAGCGGAAGATAAAAACGACATAAATTACATATTACAAAATTTAATAGACATATACAAAAAAGGGTTTAGAAGTGAACATGGATAAACACAATATTTGTTTATTGGAGGCGAAGGACAAGACCTACACACTGATAGCGGTAGAATCAATCTAACAGAATAATATAAAAACACAACAACATCCGATAGAAGAGATGAAAAAACATTCAAAATAAAATACATAGAGAGTAAATGATAAACAAGATATTACATCCAGTACTATAGAATGAGAAAATATCAAATCAACAGAAATAAATGTATTGAACAAGTTGCTGTCACACACAATAACGGACGAAGTAAAAAAATAAAAAAATTAAAGCACAAATAAAAAAAACAGTTCTTCTTTAGGTGTTGGATGTTAACGGTCAGAGTGGCTTATATTATGCGGTTGACTGATGATTTGTATGTCAGTTGAAGACAATTCGGTTCATTGCCGCAAGTTTTTAGCCATGAAGTTCTTCTTTGTCCAGGTTTTCTCTTATCTATCTTATCAACTACAAAGATTATACTCGTTATTTGTCATTATGTGTACGAAATATGCGATTTTTGTTGTTTCTAAATTCTTTAAGAGTTCTTTTTCTTTATTCAAGCGTTGTAGGACTCTTTCCTTTGACACGTGATGAATCTATGAAATTCTAAGAATGCGTCTGTAGCATAAGTATTCGAATGCTTTCAATTATTTCGTGGTGGCTTCTATGAAAGTCTAAGCCTCCACTCCATAGTAAAATACTGAGAACACATAGCATCGCAAAACCGTATTCTGGTGTTGATGTTCAGTGAAAGGTTACGTGAAACTTTTTTCACGCAAAAGAATTTGCTTCTTGCTTTCTCAATTCTGGTTTGTCTTTCTTTTGAGTAATCTCAGTGTTTGTTCAAATGGCATTCAAGGTAGTTGATATTATCTACTCTCTCTAATAAATTATTTTCTATATAAAAGTCGGAATTTGGGATCTGTTTACTAATAATAATAACTTTGGTTTTTAGTTCCAGGTTCTTTCTATTGTTGCGTATTTATTTATTAAAAACTAATTTATTTAAAACGATTAAAAATTATGTTTACTTATTCTAGAAATATGTACACTTTTAAATTAACCGAACTAATAAAATCTAATAATAAAAACACTTACACTATAATTTATATCACTTACAAGAAGATAAGATAACGTCCTCGGATATCACACTTGTTTACACTAATTATCACGTTCACGATTATTCTCGATTTATTTATGTAGACACACGCGTGCTAACGATTTATTTCCACTTGATAATCTTCTTAACACATTCGCATTCCAGCAATAACTGACCTACGATCTGTCTCGTAGCTATATATAGACATACGGAAATCCTTCTCGATCGTTCCTTACTTTTCGCTATAACTTCTAGAAAATAGATAACAGCCTTCTAGAAGGCTCTTGCATTTGCAAGTAATTTCTTGAACGTTTCACTATTAATATCTGTATGCTGAATAGTGCGTCTCTGGTGCCTAAACGTTCTCTAAATCTAAATTATGTGTTGTTGAAGTGATGTTCTATTTTTTTACATATTTTTTCATTAATGACTTTCAAGAAGATTTTTAGCATGTTGCTCATTAGGATTATCAGTCTATGATCTTTCATGTTTTTGCTCTATTATTTTTAAAGATAGGTATAAAGGAAAAAGTTAACCAGTATTGTGGTATCTCCTCTGTCGTCAATATTTTATTTAATAACTCAGTTATAGTATTTAGTTATTCGATTAAACATGATATGGACACATGAGAAAGATAAACTACGATAGAATCCTACTATAAACATGAGAAAAAACACACTTTGCAAGCAAAAGATGAGAGAAGACCAAGAATATGAGACAAAAACATCAAAAAAAAAATTGGAAACAAGGATGCGAGAAATGACAAGATAGTTGTAACCAAACCGCCTGAATATATTCCTCGTTCAGTATTTTTAAATAACGTTGCTTCACAGTATAGTTTATTCAAAACAAATGATAAACCCACTTTAAAGTTGATAGATTGCTACTACACCACTTATTAAAAAATGTAAACTTCTGTAGCCTAGTCCATTAATATTAGTACCGAAATTCATTAAAACATACTACTCATCGTTAATTATAATCGACATTACTTACACATACCCGATGCCAACAATACAAAAACTAGTTTATAGATTTCAAAAAACCTTATTAATGTCAACAATCTACTATTTAATTTAAGTCTACCCAATAAATGTGTTTCGAAAAAAAATAGCTATTGATGCTATTTAAATTCTTTAAAAGGTTACGTATAGCTTTGGTTTAAAGATATCGTTAGTCGGATATATCACACTAAAAAACCCCATTGAAAAAAAAATTTAAACAGTGTTACACGTTTTTGTTTAAAATGAAAATGATAGAATCATTCAACAAGAAATGTCATTTTAAATTTTGTGCCATTACTGAACTGCTAACATACAACTGTCATTGCGGTGATATTTGGCAAATGAAAACGAGGTTTTTAGATATGAATCAATACACACTCTTAAGCAATAGTTTTATTGCTTGAAATTTTTTCTAGGCGTGTGATTTGTTACGTGTCATTATTGAACGTTTTCATTTCTTAATTTAACAACAAATTTTAGTAGTACGACCCTGGTAAATTCGATTACTGGCACGTCTAAGCGGTTCGTCTTGTTGCAAAACAGTTACTTGTAGATATTTTGATCGTTAAATTGTAAGTACTTTCGTTTTATTTAATTTCTGGTTTCCTTTTGTTACGAAAAACAGCGTAAATAGTCATAAGTTGTTCTATTAAATTTTAAAGATCAAGTTTTGTTATTGAAAATTTTATGCTTGTTATTACTTCGATTGTGTATTTATTAATTATATGATCCATTTTGTCTCCGCCTTATTTAAAAATGTGTTTATGTGAAAAATACACAGCAATTTTGTTACGTTCTTTTGCTATCGAGTTGTTTGCTTTTCTCTTATATCTAATTTATTCTATCTATTCTATTATATGTACTTTGGGTGTCTCTTAACTTAAGAAATTTACGCGTACACTAGGAGTGGCGCTCATTTTTTTTAGTAGTATTCTGAACTAAACCCACTCACCAACATCTCAACTAACCATGGTGTTGTGGTTGTTATTAAGAGAATCCGATGGAAAAGAGGTTGGTAATAGATAGCTAAAAATAAGAACTTGGCCGCTGAGATCGTGCGATTTAACACCATTAAACTTTCCTTTTAGGTTAACTTTAAAAACACAGTCTCCGCCAATTCTTCAGCTCATAGACAATATTACAGCTGCTATTGTGAAAAAACATTATAAAAAATTTTACTAAAAGAATGATCGTTAGTAAGAAAAGTCAAGGCGGAAATATGGAAGATATTGTGTGCCATTATTACGTTCAAAGTTTGTACTTGTAGGATGACCGCAAATAAATAAACCACGTAATTTTTAAACTCTGTATATTTTTAAACTAAAACTCTGCCGCTATTAAAACAAAAAGTAATCTAAAGAAAGCCCCAGTTTTTTTCCTGTCAAACTTATAAAATTAAGAATAAATAACACTGTTGTTAGATTAATTAGAAACCCAACTTAAAAATACTACATGCTTTGGATTTGAAAACTACTTTTCAAGAAGTTATTGCAATATTTTCACGTATAATCCTTCTTCCATCGAAAGCGAAAATATAATTTCTTATTATTTATGCATATGTCAAAAAAAAATGACAATTAATGTTCTGAACGTAAAAGGGGGTGTTTCGAGACAAAATTCATACAGTTCTATGCAATCTATATCAAAATATTTTGAACCTAACAAATTATAGGTAATGCAAACCTATCTTTAATTGCTAAGCCATTCAAACTTCTAAAGTCTACACATAAAGGTTTTTCTTATTTACAAGGATAATAAAAGAAGCATACGATGACGAATTTGGCTTGACGAGGCCTCTACTTAACAAAACTTAGATAATATCATCCACAACTATTTTAGTAATCTTAGTAGCAATCTTCTAGGCCTAAAATAAAAATTTTCGTAGCTCTCGCTAAGTTTAATACTAACAGAAAACCGTCTTAGGTTTTACTGGACGTACTGCATTTACATAATTACGTTAAAAAACATCTACAAGACGCAATTTAATTCAACTAAACTTCAGCGTCTTCCCCAACGTCAAAAAACAATAATTGATTTTAATCATGAATCTGCTCTACTACAACGTGTGTAATTTTTACAGAATCGTCCTCAAAGAAACATTAACTTCCAGATTACCTATGAAGTCACGTTCCAATAAACAATCATAGCTCATGACATCATTTGGTTTGACTTACATCATCAGGTATTCCACTTCTACAATCAATCAATGCTTGCAAGGTCGACTGCTCGCCACCATCACCAATTACTACTGAAACAGAATAAGACGAAGGAATTGCTTTGTGCTTCTCAATTAGCAATGTCAAACTGTCAGCTTCTCTCGTTTCTGCAACTCTTCTTTCTGTACATTCTCTCTTTGTATGTACATATCCGTTATAACTAAAACGTTTTTTATTACACTCAAAAGCCTCTTTTCCACAAAAAAAAACCACTTAACAGCAAATTTTTGTTTTTTCTACTGCTGTCTGCATCCTAGAACCAGGTGGTTGCACAAACAATGCATTGGTTCTTGAAATGACTTTTTCAACTCAAGTTTATTACTTCCAATAAATCTTTGAGTTTCATAAAACGACTCATACGTGCTTGAGGCAGCCAGATTCTATTAACAAACTCGTCAATCATATATACTATTAAATCTTCATCGATAATGTTCAATTGATCACCCCCCATAATTTTCTCATGATAATATGTAGAAAATTTTTCTTGTTTTCTCATTACGTCAAATTTCCTCATTATATGAATTCGATTTTTAGGTTTGCTAAACATAGCAAGCATACAACTTCGTAATTCTTCGTAGCTTAAAGTAGCATGTTCCGGTTTAGAATGAAACCAGAATAATGCCAATACATTAATTTTTGTTGTTAACAAAACTACTGTTTTGGAGCTACTCAAATTACGTACGTCCTTGACTCGCAATTTTTGGAAAATGTATGGCTGTATTTTTGTCGGGAATACCACTAAATTCGGCTGTCAAAACAGTAATTTCTTTTCTTGATATCTTTGTTGACTCTGTTTTCTTTGTCGAAATCAAATCATGCACTGACACATTCTTACCCAACTGCTGATCTCGTGTCCTCCTTACGACTTCAGCTCATTTTTGTGCAAATTATTGTATTGAAATAAACTGCCACACTTTGTCAACGAAAACCACCTGTAGTAAGAAAAGAAAGTCACTGAACACTTTTATTTCTACTTGTTACAGTAAACACGACAATGTTTTGACGTAATCGATACATAAATACCGTTGTGTTACTAACAAAAAACGTTGCATAGTTACATGACGACAAAAATCTCATGTTCTCTGGATCGTATATGCTTTAAAAAAAGATCTGGGACTATTGGAATCGCTCAATATTTTACTTTGCTTAACGATCACGATCTAAATATTTTTTATCTTCGTATGGCTTTCGAAAGCACGGTATTAATTTTTTGTTTATGCTAGGTGTTGTGTCAACATTACAAAACAGAACATAATCACTAACTTTGTATCTATAAGTTGGTTTGTGTTTTTTTATCATAATTTTGCGTGTTTACTTTTTGTATATGTATGTTTTGTCTTTTTGAAAAATTTCGAATTTCTTCTAAATATCTTTTAGAAGAATTCATAACCGCAAAATGTGTACGCATATGATCATAATAGTCTTTCTGAGTAACACTAAATAACAATACTAAGGCACAATTGTTTATAATTTGACACTACGAATTATTGATACCAAATTTAACTCTATCCAAAACAGTGTTCCATTTGCATCTTAAATCGCACAACTTTGATATCATGGGAGTTAAATCCTATTGGAATCTGTAACAATTTTAAATTTTAGACGTTGTATAAATTCAATATCTTTCAGTACACAATGGCAAGAAGTTCTAAATTATAACTGTGAAGGTTGGACTTGGATTTTGTGGTACATCTACTTAAGTAGAGAATAGAACGAAAATGCCCGTCACGTTGTTTCTGTAACACGATTGCGGCATACTCCTTAATGCTAACGTTAAAATGCAATTCGGCCTCTAAAAGATGTGAGTAAATTGCAAGAACTGGAACAGAAACCAACTTGCTTTTTAAGGTTTCTAATGCAACTAGTTGTTGCTGACCAAATCTAAAGCTAGCATCCCTTTCCAGATCCCTTTTTATAAAATCGTATAGTAGCTTTGCTTCAATGGCAAATGAATAAACTTCTTAAAATATCTTAACAATCCCAAGAAACAATGAACATCTCTAGCGTTAGAAAAAATACTGTAATTAAGAACAGCTTTAACGTTTTCCGTATCTGAACGCACGCCATATCCGTCAATTATGTATCCTAAATATGAAATTTGACAAACCAAAGACAAAAACCTGTCTATTTTAAATTCCAAACGATGCCTAATTGCTATATCAAAAACTCTTTCAAAAATAACCAAATTTTTAGGCACAGACAAAGTAGCTATTAAAATATCGTCCATGTAAATAAGTACCTGTCCAAGAAAAACTTTGGGAGCATTTGTAAGAACTAATGGCATTTGCAATTACTCAAACTGTTCCAACGCGGTCACAGATAAGGTGTAAGGTATTGAATTCTTAGCCATTTTTATGTGAAGAAATCCATTTTTTTAAGTCTAATGAATTAAAAACCTTTTTATCTCTCAATCTACTCAAGTGATCATTAATAAGCTTAATAAGTAATTTATTTTTGATTGTAATCTTATTGATATCCGGATAATCAATACAGTCTCATATCGACAATCTTTTTCTGAACCAAAACAATCGCGCTAGAGTAGAGTAAATTACTCGTCGTATAATTTTAACGGCTAACAACTCATCTAGCATGCACCGTAACTTGTTCTTTTAAAGAAATTGTTAAGTGCATAAATTTTATAATGTAATACACAGGGTACTACATTATAAAATTATAATTCATTACCTTGAAGTTAGATTTTTATTTTCGACGTCCTCTAGGGAGTTTAGTTTTACTTCATTTTTTGTCAAGACGTGAAACCGTCAACTACTTAAAATCGTGCTTGTGATGGTATAACTTTTTAGTCTTAAAACACCGGCGTTTATGGAAATTAAAATATAATTTCAAAACGCATTTCTAGTAGTTTATTCATCACAGGGTAAGCTTTTCCTATTAGTTTTTAGAATTCTTTAGTAATTGCCGTGTTAATTTTGATTTAATTTAATTTAATCAATTAATATCGACCAAATACCTTCATGGGAGGATTATAATTCTGGAAGGCCTACGGTCAAACTAAAAACGAAGTCTCGACAAAAACTTTTCTCCGAGATACTAATCCTTATGCGTCAGTCGATTGGGATATCAACTTTTACTTAATGTGTGCAACAGCATTCGATAATCGGGTCTAATTTTTTTTAGCACTAATAAACGATTTTGTATATTTTTGCTTTCGTGAGTCATTGTGTTGACACGATTTGATATTCATAAATATTCCAGATCGACTCAACAAGAAAAACGTTTTCTTCGGGCAAGTACTGGATTGTGGGTAAGTTTTATTAAATTACTTTGTCGCAATCAGAAAAGTCTCTCACGAAATTTTGTTTGTTCTAACTTACGCAATTACAATAATTGTTTCAATACCATTTAGGTTTTTTCATTAATTATTTTGTGTATCGCATGCTGTGAACCATAGATATTTGTCGTGTAATTTTCTTCACTATTGACACCCTATGTGTAAACCTATGTATTGTGTGTTGCCAATACTTTTAACATTTATGGATTGAATAATGTACTACAAAATTTCTGATGCTCGTTGTTAATAATCTACGTTACTAAATTAAAGTTGTTATACATATTTATCTTTTTCTTTTGTTGGTTACACAAAAACTAGTGTAACAAAGATTACGAACCTGATTTCTTTAGAAGCTTGGACCTTCTGTCTTAATCGAAACAAAAATTTTACTTACAACGATCTGGCGCCCTTTAAATCCTATTCATTTGAACCTCCTCTATCTCCGACTAGTATGAGTTTGTCGTGCAAGGTTCGTAAGACCTATAACTTGTAACAAAATGATAATCGCCTATGTTTAATTGATATGGGTTCACGTTTTAAAATAATTTTTATTTCCATCGAACTGTCATTATCATTACAACAGTCAACAGAATTATTGCAATAATTTGAAGATAGTTTTTATTTTCTTTAAATTATTTTTAACACCCGTTGGCTCGCAAACATAATCAATATTTAAAAACAGTCAAACTCTGTTTCCTCATTTCTTTCATTGCTTATAACATCAATCCAGGATTTAAATCGAATTTCAAATCTGGTAAAAAAATTACATCTCAACCTAGCAAACAATTACATAACATAACCTCATCAAATACAACATAAAACTTAGTATTTACCTAAATATTTTCAAGTTTAACTAACGAATATATCTGTTATACTTAAGGGTTAATGGCACGATAATTAATGTTCCCGTCAACGTGTCTCAGGTCACATGAAAGTACATAATGATCCTTAACCAAACTGACGAAGCTGCTTGTGTCAATAAAGGCACTCAAGTCGTACTTATAATAAGTCCAAAACCCATCCCTAACCGAGAATGTCACCGCCATTGCCTACGATGCTAGTATTGACGACTCTACCAAATTGGTAGTATTCTTACATTCTCCTACCTCTGTTCCAGTGCATGCGTTAGCATAGTGACCCATGATATCACATTTGTAGCATAATCCTCGATCTCTTTTTAATTTTAAACATTGAAGACGTTAGTGCTCAAACTCATTACAATTGAAGCAACGAATGTCTTTATTAGTGGTTGACCAATGAACGTTGTCCATCTTACTGTTCACTTCTTTTTTAACATAAACATTCAAGACTCCTCTATTTACATTACTCTCGCTGTTGATGTTTTTCATAACACGCAACATCTCCGATAGGATTGTAAAATCACGCATTCTTGCTTACGATTGTAATTGCTTATCTCCGAAACCGTTAATCATGTACTCGATCATGTCTTGTTCGCTCAAACCAAACCTTTTACCTAAAATAATTTTGTGATTAAAATAGGTAGAAAACTTTTTGCGTGCTTTCCATTGCCGGGACTAGAACGTGCGCATCAAAAACAACTTGGTTGGTTCACTACTAAACGTTGTCTTTAGTTTACTACACAGTAAGCTCGACGGCATCGTCCGTAATCAGTCTTAGAATGAAATTACTGCTTCACTTCACTTTAGCTTGCCAGATACTCTTAAACTCATTGTCGTCTCATCTACCTAGTGTAGAGCATCAACGGTCTCAACTTTTTCAATCGTTAAGTCAATGTCGTCGTCTAGGACACTAAGTTCTGACAATAATGACGATATTTCAGTATTTTTGAAAGATTGCGCTAACTGTTGCTGTTGTACCATCGACGGTTTACTTACTACACCATCGCAACGTTGCGATCTGGATTCCTCGTACAATAAAAGCGTTCTCACCGTTGCCTGAACTATATCTACTTTTGTAATTGCGGACAAAGAGGTGCCGTTTTTGAACACGCTCTATGCATTCAAAATTTAAACGTTTTTCATTCGTCATCACACCAACCACGCTAACCTCTTCTAACATTTACAACCAACTACAGCAAAATTTTCTTTTATTTATTATCTCACAGCCTAGATCCCACTTTTGGTAATTGTAGTAAGATAAGAAAAAACGAATTATTTACTTTAATTTCTACTTGTTACAGTTAACCCGACTATGTATCGATTATGGTCAGACATGGTCGCGTGTTCAGCGACGTTTAGTTCTTTTTTTTACTACAAACGTAACTTTTAAACTCTGTTTATATTTAAACTAAAACTTTGCCGCCATTAAATCACCGAAAAGTAATCTAAAGACAACACAGATCTTCTTCTACCAACCTCATAAAATTAGAATTAAGAAACACTGTTGACAGATTCATTTAAGAACTAAATTGAAAAATATTACATACTTTAGATTGTAAAACCATTTTTCATAGAGTTATTGCATTTGTCTGTTGATTTAAAATAAATTGTTTAAATTCATTTAATTACCCAAATCCCAGACAAATAGTAGTAGTATAGTAGGACCGGTTCTGGGTCATTCGGATAAGATCGGTAGGAGATCGTGAAATTTCGTTGCTATCGTTTCGTTTCGGGTATGCTCGAGTTGCTTTCGAATCTGGTAAATCGGGATAGATCGTATTGGTGGTAGGGAATCGTAAAATATCGTAAGAATTGTTTTGTTTCGGGTATGGTCGAATGTAGGTCAGTCGGTGAAGATCGTAGTGATAGTGGATGTTTTTGGTAGGGATGCTATTGTGTGTATATAAAGGTAACATTTGTGAAGATTTAATATTAGTATTTTAATAACTTTTATTCGTTTTAATTTAAGAAAGAAATTAAGAAGGAATCATTTTTTGCAAACGAAGCTTCTCATTTGGTTCCTTATCTAAGTGCAAGAAGTCTGTCCATAAATGAACAGTATACAATTAAGTGTTTTAGTAAAATTGATGGTAAATTTAGGGAGCAAGTGATTGGCGAATGTCAAGATTTTAAAGTACCTCTACCACAAAGATTTATTAACAAGTTTTCGATTAAAGACAAACCAAATTAATAGCATGATTGGTTTGGGAAGAACATTTATCTTCTAAGCCGAGGAGCTGTTGGTGAAACAACAAACATTGAAATTATTTAAAAATAAAATAACAGAGTTAATAATATATGACATATGTAAAGATTTAAAAAAATGTAAAGTTCAAATCAGCAATAAATCTTTGAAATAATTATATGTTTTTTTATTTTATTATTACAAGTTTTATCATACCTTAGTAAATAAGTATATTAGACATTAGGTGATAGTAGGAAAGAGAAGGAATGATTATAAAGCTTTGATTTGAATTAAATAATGTAATTTAGTTTGATTTTTTTTTATTTAAGCAATACTGTTTTTTTTATCCAGCTGTTGTGAGTTTTATCAAAGCCTAACCACTTTACATACATTTTTGTACCTTTCTTTTGTAAAATTCTTTCAATTAAGTATGTATCTGGATGTTTAACTTTTGCAAGTCCATTTTACAAACACCTTCTAAAATATTATCCCCTTTTATGTCTTTTAGCAAATAGGTAGTTGGGTTAGTTAGTTTAACTTTTCGAATTATAAAAATTACAGTAGACCAATTAGGAGTATAGCCCTTTTTAAATGCATTCGTGTGTTTGCTAATTCTTACATAATCTCCCAACGAAAATTTGTTATTTTTGTTTGCTGTTTTTATATGTGCATATGCATATTGTAAAATGGGTTTTTCGTTATTTTTATTAACCATTGATGGTTTCATTTTAATTGTACAATGAAAAGTGTTATTGTTTAGATTTGTAATATCATCCAATATGTTTATCTATTTGTAATTACCCTGTAAACTAAATCGTTTCCACATTCTGTTTTTCATAGTTCGATTAACATGTTCTACAATTGATGCTTTTTTTGTACAAAACGTACTATAGTGATTAATATTATACTTTTTTATCAAGTTTTTGACTATTGTAAAATTCTAACTATTCGTCTGTTTGTATATTTTTTGGTAAATGCTTTAAACGTGATAATATTTTTTCCATTGCGTCAGTAACATGGCATTTTTTTATTTTTCCACACATATTTCGAAAAGCAATCAACTACAACTATGTATTTAAATTGGTTTTTTTGTTTTGAAAACGAAACCATATCTACAAGATCAGCTTGCATTGTTTCATTAATAACTTTTAATATAACCCGACGTCTTTTGAAACTTCTTCGTGCAGGTTTATGCAATTCTAAAACTATATCTGTTTTGATAGAAGATGGAACACCTTTTTTGTTGTTTTTCGTCTAGGCATTCTTACACTGAAGCACTTTCAATTTTAACAGGACATTTAACTACTATTTCAACATATAACGTTTTGAAATATCTTGTAATAATTTGATTTTTGTGATCGCGTACTTCAAACGACAAAATGTCTTCTAATTTAAGTCGATACTTAGTAACCTGCTCGCTTGTATAAGGTTTTCCATTTATCTTTAGTATAACTTTTTCAAGATTCATAGATAAATTACCAGTTATACCTTTTTCCAATGGAAATGAATAAAAACTTTTGTTTGACTAAATCAGATATTTATTATCTGGAAGTCTGTTTATCTGAAATAATAAAATATGGTTTTATGTGTATCATTTTGTAGATTTTCAACAGATATTTGAGTATGTTTAATTATATGGCGACCAAATTTATCTAAAGCCATTGTCTTATTTAATGATTTGCGCTTCACGTAGTTCTTCTATAATAGAGGACGATTTTGTTTGTGTGACCTGTGAAAATGCTTCCATCTTATTTTTTTTCTAAAGTTATTAAAACAAATAAGAATTATTGAGCAACTAATATTACATCTTCACAAATGTTACCTTTATATACACACAATGGCATCCCCACCAAAAACAACCACCATCAATACGAACTTCCCCGACTAACCTAGATCCGAGCATACCCGAAACGAACCGACTCCTACAATGTTTTACAATTCTCCCACCACCAATACGATCTATTCCGACTTACCAAATACGAAAGCAACTCGAGCATACCTGAAACTTCACGATAGCAACGAAACTTCACAATCTCTTACCGATCTTACCCGAGTGATCCAGAACCGGCCCTACTACTACTAATAGAAACTATCATATTAGATTTGTTTGACAAAGAAACAGTTACAATGTATTTTGATTGATCAAGTTGAGACAACATAGAAAATTGTTAACCGGGTTGCATAATCATACAGATGTCATCAACGTATCTAAACCAACATCTAGGTTTTTAATAACGCTATAACTTTTTTCTCAAAAGCTGATGTTTATAAAATAAATTTAAATTGATTTTTAAAATTAGTAAGATTTTTAGACGAATATTAAAAAAAGCTTTAAGCTACGTCAAAATAGGCCAAAATAAGTAACTAAGAGTTATTTGTGAATAATTAGATTTAACAAAAGTTTGCTATAAAGTTGGTTCTATAATAAATTATTAAAATAATCGGTTGATATACGTGCTGTAAAAGAACTACAATATCGTAATAAATCGTTTTATGAAAGTAGATGAAATGTTCAGTTACCATGTTGACAGTCTATTCCCGAAGGACGTTCTGATTGTAATACCAATTTCAGCCAGAAACTTATGTTACCTTTACTAAAATAAAAACGTTATATTATACATTTGTTTAAAACATACATAAATTAAGCAAGTTTAAGAAATAAAATACTGCTGTCAGATAAATGCAAAACTAAACATCTCTCGAAATTAAAAACATTGTAATTAAACAATTTTTTGTTTAAATTAATCGGTTTAAATACACTTACTTTTATATAAATGCTTGATACGTTTTTGTATTTCTACAGACGTGAACCTTAAGAAGTGTGCGAAAATAAAAGCTCACTATTCATATCTTTTTCATGTTAAATTGCGCTTTCAGATAAAATATGAAATTCGTTTTATAACGTACCATGTTCTCGCAGCTACTATCCTCGCTCTTGCAAGAATGCTGTAAAAACGTGGTGCACAGTTCCTTGTACGTACACTGAATTTTTTATATCACAATTAAAGTTTGCATAACATAGTCGTTTTTAATAAACAAGAAAAACTACAAAAACGTTTATATAAAAAGATTTTTAGCATTTTAGTTCAACATTTAAATGATAAATCATTCATTTGTATTCATCTGAAAAAACCATTTAATCCAAAGAAAGTTTAATTTAACCCTCTCGTGTTTTATCCTAATTCAGTACATATTTCGCTTTTGAAATTTAAATTGCTCGTTAAATGTTTAGACAACGTAAACGGTGAAAACTTTAATCACATTTTTTGTTTGACCTTTCCGAGATGTAAGTAGCAAAAAATCTATTCTGTTTTTGCAAAAGCAATCAAACGGTGTAATTACGTTATTAAAGATGAAATGCAACTTTTGAATTTATTATGTTATTGGTTGGCTTTCATAACAATTGATAATATAATATCATGATTTTGTTGTTGCAGAAGAAGAAAAAATATAGTGATTGCTAAAATTACAAATTATTTGCTTATTCTATATTATTTTAAATAAAACTTGAAAGAAGCACTTACTAACTACACAAAAAAGATGTCCCTGACACTCGTTATTGTGACAGAAGTCGACATCGTTTCTGAACAAACTGATAACAGTGATAACGTTTGTATGTGACAAGGAAATCAAGTCGCAAGTTACGATACGTGTTAAAATATCCGAGAGTATTATTTCGATACTTAATGTAAAAAATGTGCACTTTTATTTCTGTAAATTAACTGTTAAAATGCATTTTGTTAAATACAAAATAACAATTAAAATATTAAATGTCGTTTTTATTTGGGTATAAGTTTCAGTATATTTGAAAATGTTTTTCTATTTTGCGTCTATAATAGAGCCGTTACAGCACTAAAACAGTGCGGTAATAGACTATTATCGTGCTGTAATAGAACAGTATAATATTCTTTCTTAAAGTTGGTAACATTAAATGTTAAAGCTAAAGTAATTCTAAACTGTCCCAAACTATAGGGAATGTTAGGCACAGTGAAACGGATAAATTTGAATCCAAAATATCGTAAACACTATAACCGCTAGAAAGACAAAACCAGATACATATGATAAGAAGGAGTGTTCATTATTTTCTAAAGTTTTACTCACACATCTATTTTTCAATGTATAGACGATACAGTTATTTAAATAAAAGTGTTGTACCCGTTTAAGTGTATCGCACCTGTGGGGTACAGTTAAACAAGTCATGGGGTAGACTGAAACATAAACGAAATAAGGTGTTTATTAAAATTAGTTTATTTCTAAATGGATCTACAATGCCTAAATTTTTTAAGAAAACTTAGCATAAGTAAACAATTTTTTTATTTTACTGGAAAATCTGCATCGTTGACGCTGTTATCGCTGGTAAATCCCCTTCATGACTACTAATACCCTGTATATTCATTACACTGAAGTTAGATTTTTAGTTTTGACGCCCTCTAACGACTTTCGGTTTTACTTCACTTCCTGTCAAGACGTTAAACCGTCCATTACTTAAAATCGTGTCGATGTCTAAATTAATTTTCTAACAACATCGGGGTGTGTTGAAGCTATGATATAAAGCGGCAACGCGTTTCTTTTAGTTTATTCATCACAGGATAAGCTTTTACTATTAGTTTTTAGAATTCATTTGTAATTTCTATGTTAATTTGTTTGCACGACCCGACACGTGTTAGTCCATATGTATTCGGTGTATTCTCCACCAATGAAGGGTTAATATCGACCAAATTCCTTAATAGAAATATTATAACTTAGAAGGCCTCATTTAAATATAAAAAAGACGTTTAGAGAAGGAAATTTTCTCCGATGTACAAATACTTACGAATCAATAGACTGTGATACCACCTTTTATTTAATGTGTGCGACAACATTTGATAACCGGTTCTTATTTTTAATTCTTTTTAGCAAAAATTAATAGTGTTGTAGATTTTAGCTTTAGTAAAACAGCGGTTCACTCTGTCTCATGTTAATTTGTTTCACTGTGACCCAGGTTGCATATTCTACTGTCTAAAAATATATTTTGCAAATTTAGTGATTTTAATAGTCAGATAAAATATCGTGGACAAACCTATACCTTTGCTGTTACCGCAATGTAAATACAAATCTCGTACGGTTAAATTTAAAATATTTATTTAAGTTAACGAGACTTACCAGAAATGCAATTTAGTCTCCGTTACAACATGCGCTGATTGTTATAGTCACTGCTCCAACTGAGCGTGTTGACAGAGAATTTGAGTGTGTACACCCGCCGCCACTCCTTATTCCCAAAAACGAAAATTTCAAAATTCATCAGTGATTAAAATATTGTAACTGTTTCACTGTGCCCCCTGTTTCATTGTTTTCCACATTCCCCTAAATAAAACCAACCTCTATAAGCTTTGCTATTAAAGTAAATCACTTTGTTTATTACTAATAACAAATATATTTAAGTTTGAAAACATATTATATTGTAACAATAAAGCTAATATATTTTTTATTTTAAATCAAACAGTTGCTATACAGTGTCAATTTAAAAGCCTTGAATTGGGAATATACTATTTATAACAAAAAATAATATCAAAAATTACAAATAACCGTTTTGACAATACTGAAGAAGAATCAAAGTGATATGGTCAACGGCACACCCCCACCTACCCTTTCATACCCGGCCACCCCAACTTCAAAAATTTAAATTGCATTTTTGTTTTGCAAACATCGCAAACGTTAATATTCGTTGTAGTTACATAATCGGCGAAATGTGTGACAAAATGAAAACTAGAAATCCACACAAAACTAAGTGTTCATAGTCAATTATTATATTAGAACGAGTATGCGGCTGGTAGAAAATTCACTTGAAAAATCTTGAAATTCAGTTTAAAAAAAAAATAATAAAGTCAAACTTGACAGATAACGCACGACCGTGCGGCCTCGCGTCTCATTAACGTTCGTTATGCTATGATGTACTTTCGACGCTTCTTACGTAAATTACTATTTATAAAACATTGAAAAACGGTCTTTAAAAATGCGATTCAAAAATACTAAAAAAAAGTGGCATTCTACTTGACATGTTTGCAGTAATTAGCAATTAATAAAGTTTGAAGATATACTGCCAATAGTTAAAATTACACTGCTTGTGAAAAAAAAAATTTTTTTTGGGATAGTTATCACACGTTGTATCTCTTAGAATATCCAGCGTAATTATTTTGGGGACATTGGGTGTGATACTCTAATACAATACAATGAGTACCATTATTTTAATAAAGACAATCAGGAGAAGCAGACACAAGTGTTTTCTAGTTTTGTTTTGTTAAAGGTATTTGTTTGGGCCTTTCACTTATTGTTTACAGGTATTTACACGTCAGTATTTATTGTTACTTTGAAGTGTGTCATTATTAAATTTTATAAGAACTGATTTTTTGAAAAAAAATGTAGAAATGGTATACTCAGTTGCTGAACGAGTTGAAATAATTTATCTTAGAGCGAGTGAAAATCGATGTGCTTTACGGGAGGCTACTGCTTTAAATGTAATGCATTTGGATAAAAATGTAAGCAATGTTTTCGTGCGACGTCTTGTGCGGAAATTTGAAGCCACTGGTTCTGCAGCAAATATCAAGGTAAAGCAACGAATAATTCTGAATGAAGGAGTGCAAACTGAAGTTTGAGGTCAAGTCGCCATGTGCCCCACAACGTTGCTTTGCAAAGTTGCAGAATTAACAAGAGCGTCACACGAATCGGTTCGGAAAGTCTTGACAAACGCACATTTTTTAATAGAAACGTTAATTGTTTAAACTTTAAAGATCAAATAGCGAGCCGGGATTAGATGCAAATCTGCTTCACCTTCAACTAGATGGTGCTCCACCGCATTAAACCATGCAAACTAAACAGTGGCTAGATGAACATTATTTAGAAAAATTGATTGGTCGTAGAGGAGCAATCGAGTGACCATCGCAAAATCCTGAGTTGACACCGCTAAATTTCTTTTTACGGGGCCACATCAAATCAATCGTTTTTAAGACAAACTCAACAGATCTACAAGACAGCTGCAAATTATCACGTTTGTCGTTCCATCACTCATGCGACATTCCAAAAAGTGAGGCAACAAGAAAAAACGGTAAACATTTTGGACAGTAATTACTTTTTCAATAAAATTTCACAAGCAGTGTATTTTTAAATCGCTAACACCATTTCCCAAAATTTCATTATTTGCTAATTATATCAAAACTGTCAAATAAAATGCCACTTTTGTTATTTCTAAATTGCATTCTTAAAGACCTTTTAACGATGTATCACAAGTGAAGGGTTGCAGTTTACGTTTTTGAAGTTGAGGTGGCCGAGGGTAAAAGGGTAGGTGGGAGTGTGCCACTGACCATGTTAATTTGGTTCCCCTTTTGTATTGTAGCTCATAACGTTTCTGTAACTGTAAACGTTTCTAAACAACAATTGTTCAACTGTACTCCTGAAATTTTTAGTGGCAAAACATTACTTCTATCCGCACTCGTCGTTCTAATTTGAGTTTGTGGAAAGATGTAGTAACATTACTTAAAGAAGGTTTCTTACCTGTTGAGTATGACGAAAGATTGTTAAAAAAGATTTATTTTTTTTTACTATGGTACATACCGAGACGATTGCGCTTTGTGTTGCTACTACGCAAAGTCTATTTAAGCAACTGGCGGAACCTCTGTCGGAGGCTCAACAATTAAAAATCATTTTGCAAAACCTCTCTCCTTTCTATCAAACTTCTTTGGTTCTTGTAGATATACGTTTAAACATCCTCCCTTTCAAAAACAATCTCAATTTTTTTAACTTAATTTAACTTATGTGGGTCCAGTTATAGAACCACCAAAGACTTACTAGAGTTGCTATTGCTAATACTTCTACTTGCTTTCGTCCGTCCTATCCTTCTCCTAGCTTACTACTACTGTCAGCGAAACGCGTTGTTGGAATTGTAAATGAGTTGGTCACTTATCTACACTATGCTCAAGACAACACATTGCTATGACTGTGAGAGACAGAGTTGTAACTCGTAATTCTTGTCCACGTTGTAAGTTGGCAAGTTAACTTCGGAGTATTCGAGCCGTGTAAAAGATTCTTGCAAATTATTTTTAAGTTCAGACACACCTTTCAACTGCTTAGGAGATAAGCAACGATTTTTTTGAACTTTGTTTTGGCAAGTATTAGAAGAGACAAACGATCTTTTCTAAATGTTACTGTTCTGGTAACACTTTCCAAAGCACTACTTAATTCTGACGCTTCAAGCACTATTCTTGGCAGTCCAAAATGGAAAAAATATGCTCTTTGAACTTAAATTTGAGCTAAGATTTCCTTTCGCAAATTAGTACATGAGGTGACATGTACAGTTTTAGGTTCTTTATCTCTTCCTTTCCTGAAATTTCTCAACGCTTAATTTTGGGCAATAATTTCTAAAGAGCTATGAATCTTGTACCGGATTTTCGAAGCTTTAACTCTATTATTACACGTTCTTACTGACTTAACTCCTAAACAAAATTTTATTTGGACTAGTTTACTTGACCAAGCATTTTTCTTTTAACCATCAGATCTAGGACAAGCTAATTTGGTACAACATCAAATCTTGACTTTGACTGAACTAATTTAGCAGCGTCACTACCTTTTATTTCCTACTTTACTCTCAATAGTCCACACAAAATTTTCCAACTGGGTGTAGTAGAACCGTCTTCGAGTTTTTGGCCTAGTCCGATCGTCATAGTTAAAAAATCTGACGATAGGTTTTGTGCGGACTTGCAGAAAGTCAAAAAAGTGATTTCCTTGGATATCAGATTGACTTATTGGCAGATTCCTCTTTTTTTTAAATCTAAGGTTATAACAACTTTTACAACGGCACAAAGCCCGAATGCTCATTGATATTTTTTTTATTGTTCCTTTTCCCTAGATTTAAGAGTCCAAAACGCTTTCATTACTTTACAAAATTGCACAGTTTCGGCACCTATTCTTTCTTGCCCCGATTTTTCTCTTTCTTTTACTGTGCAAACGGATACTTTAGATTTTGGGTTAAGTGCGGTGTTGAGTCAAACAACCGATAGAGGAAAAACTGTCGTTACCTATATTAGTCACTCATTAATCAAACCTGAGCATAATTATTCTACCACCGAGAAAGAATGCTTAGCAGTACTTTGGGCTATAGAAAAGTTTCGTCATTATATTGAAGCTTCTCATTTTACAGTAGTGACTGATCAATATTTTTTGCTCTGGTTACATTGACTACAATCTTTTTCTGGAAGCTTAGCGCGTTGGTTCATTCGACTACAACAATATGACTTTTTTACCAGTGGACACAACAACTGAACTTCCTAACGTACCTTTGTCTGCCCCCGGCTTTAATCTATTTATAACCAACTCTTAGTATTTGAAACTTATTGACCGAGTCACAATGTTTCTTCGCAAATTCCCTTCGTGGCAGTAGTTGACGGCTTATTGTATAAATCACTTCAAACCTCTTCGAACCATTCTAACTAGAAAGTAGTGGTCCCTAAAAATTAACAATGGCTCATTATACAGCATTATAACGATCTTCCTACTGCTAGTCACTGTGGAGTTACAAAACCGCTGGTGCGTATTCGTGAACAGTATTACTGGCCTCATCTAAGAGCTAAGGTTACTGATTATATTCGGAAATGTACAGTGTCTGCTTCTCATAAAGTAGAACAGAAGACGCCTCAAAGATTTTTGACAAGTACTCTGCATTGATATCTTTTATTTCGGTCTTCAAAGAGTAATTGTTATATCTTAGTTGTGGTAGACTTTTTCTCTAAATTTACCTGTCTTTTTTTGTTACGCACGGCTACAGTTTCTGTGGTTTTTAAACTAATAGAGAAAAAAAATTTTCTTACTATTTGGTACTCTATAATACATTATCTCTGATAGTGGCGTTCAATTTTGCAGACGCTCGTTACCATCCTTAAGCTAATGCTGCTAAACCGGTTAATCGAGTAATAAAAATTATGTAGGCATCTTATGCAAATAGAAATCAAGGAGTAATAGTAGCTGAAGCGGTTCGTAACGATAGAGTTTGTGGGGCGGTCCGCCGTCGTGCTTTATCATCTTTCACGCAAAGATTGTTTCAGTGTCATCACTACGTATTCCCGAGTTACTATGAAATCTACAAAAGCAGTTGTTTTCTTAGAGAATGTCCTAACTTCTAAATGGATAACTACCTTTTCCTAGTCATCTTTTCAGTACTTTTACCTATCCTTTCGGGTTTCTTTATTTTGAGAAGACAATTTTCAAAGTGGTTTTATATTTAAGGATTGGGCTTTTAGGACTGCTTAGTCCTGGATGCTTGTCAAAACTTTTACCTTTCTCATATTGCTTTTTGTCTCTGGAATTCGTTTGATGCTTACGTCCTTATTGTATTGGGTTACTGATTGTATGCACTTTCCTTTTTGGTATTGCTTTATGCGCTTTGGAAATTAGTAAATCGTGTTGATATTCTTCTTTGTTTTTGAATTAAATTATTTTTGGATATACCATTCCCTTCATGCGTTTCTGTCACAGTTTTGGTTGTCGGTATTCTTAGGGTTCTAGAAATCCTCTGTATTCTCTGTAATCGTGGTAATCTGATGATATCACACGAAGTTCGGTTTCTTAGAGTTGGTTTTAAATTTTAAAGTTCTGTTTTTGGCGTATGCCTAATTTTGTATCTTGTTTTTTAGCTTTTGGTTGGTTATCCACACATCAAACCAATCATTAACTCTTATACGATGTACAAATGCGATTGATTCCTTTACTACGAAGCATATACTTTTAAGAAAGTTAATCTGTTACTTTGTAGTAGATTTTATGTTACTAGTTTAACACGATTTTGTTAGTTTATCGGTGAGCCATTGGGAAAACGTTTTCTTAAGGTTAACACTGGATTTGGGTAAGTCAAATTTTAATTATCATTTGATGTCACTATAGCAATTTTTGCAAATTTTGTTTGCTTATAACTTCGATAATTTCCATAACGATTTTTTTGCTATTACTAGTAGTCTAACTTAAATTTTTTATATATTTAGCTGTAAGCTATAACGGCGGTAAATGTTATAAATTGATTTTACACCCGCGTAGTGTAAAACGCTAATCGTCGTTATAGCTTATTCACATTTATTTTGTATACGTAGTAACTTACACTATGAGATAACGCTGCTATCAGACGTTGATAATGGTTATTCATTTAATTGAACTAAACTATTTCTTGTGTGGTTACCAAAATTCTATTTACATGTTATTAGTCTAAGATAAGTAAATGGAATTTGATGTTAACCTTATTTAGTTTATTTCTTCGTTCCTTCAATTTTGCGGACCTTAAAAATTGTAATGCAAGCTTTGAACCTTTTGTACTGATCGAACAGGAACTGTGTCAGCAATACTAGATCTGGCGCCCATTAAAAAAAATCGTAGCTTGTAGCAACCTACTTTCATTTCCAGGTATATTTTATCACCTGTTTTTTGTATAAATTTATTAATATTGCTCATTTTTTATCATTTAACAAAAAAATTCGACTACTTGAAATTCAATTTTTCTTTAATTTCTCAGTTCCACCAACTACCACAAAATTTGCTAAACGTATATGATTGCGATTTTTCGTTTAAATTTATAATATATAATAAAAATAGTAGAAAAAGCTTGTTTTATAAAGCCTTATAAAACGTGTTTTTTTAATATACTATTAACGTATTATTATTTTAATTAGTTTGGTACACTTTAAGTGCTCAAAGTAGTTTTAAATTCTTGTAAAGACTTTTTTAAGAGCAATAGCTTTAGAATAATAAAAAAAGCAATCGGAAGTCCCATATGTACTTCCAAAAAGACATTTTTTTATACGTAAGTAGTAGTGAACACTTTTGTAGAAAACGTCAGCACTGGAATACTTTGAAGCCGTTTCCACAACTATACTTAACAAATTTCCATAACCGTTTAGAAAAATGTTAAATGTTGTTCTAACTAAAAATAATTTTAATATTTACTTGTACTTACAACATTTCTACAAATATTAAACATACCAAAACCAATATTTAGATAGAAAACAAATGTTATTTAACAAACCAACAAAAGTTTGTTTATTTGTGTATAAAGTTTGATTTAGAAATATTCTTTATAATAACTTCAATGTTCTATAAATTAAAAAAAAATAAACTAAATATAGAAAATAATTGAGAGATTAATTAATTTGTGAAGACGTTTATTATATTATATGATATACAACAACGACAGTGTATACATTAATTCTATTTACCTTTAATTTTATCGTTTTTTTATGTCATTTTTCATAAAACTTAAACGCTACCTTAACGTTTAACAATTTATTTGATAAATAAACTGTTTTTGTTTTTCAAATTCCATTAAGATACTATACAAAACATTGAATTTAATATACATATTACATTCATCTAAAAAGAAAATTGTGTAAAATGCATATTCCCAAAAATTCTAAAGATCAGCGTTTCAGTCAATTACAATAACGTTTTTTGAATATTATTTCTACAACTAATTTTAAGAAACAATTGAACAGAAATTTTAAATAAAAGGGTTCAAATCTTAAGTCATAACAAGTGTTTTCGTTTAACGTGTTAATCAATAATTCTTACCTGACACTAGATAATTGTACTACTTAATTCAAGTAAGTTTAAAGTTATTTATCATAATTTAAATTTTTATAAATTTTTTGTAAATTTTAATCAATTGAATGTTTTGTAATTACGTTTTTTACCTAGTTTTACTACGCCTGAAGATGGCTGAATTGTTTTTACAAGCCGAAACATGTCGCCAATTAATTAGAACAAAGAAAATAAAATAAATGTTAATATGGTTGTTATGACTTAAGATTTGAACCCTTTTATTAAACTTCAACCATACTCGATGGATCCATTTTTTAAATTAAGAAATTTTAAATTTATAAACGTAAATAAAAACAAGTTTTTTAATATTGTTGATAAAAATAAGTTTTTGAGAGTTTAATACTGAAATACGTCAAAACCATTTTAAGTTTAAATATTTTTTTTTATAAACGTCTAAAGTAAAAAAATTTATTTAGTCAAGTATTGTTCTATAAATATTACTTTAAAATGTAGAAAAAATAATGATTTAGAAAATTATACTACAAAACAATTTATTCAGTATTATAGAAAAAATATTATTTTTGTTAACCTAAATCGAGAACGACAAGAAAAAGAAAATTAAAGTTGAACAATGAAAAAATGTTAAATTCAGGTTTTATAAAAGTATTGATTTTTAATCGACAAATGTCATTATAGTCTTAAATAAAAAAACGTCTTTTTTTATTACAAAGAACGTAATCTTTATATTATCGAATTCGAATTGGTGTAGTGCGTGGGATACAAAAATTACTTTTGCTAGAGAGTAATTCAAGAATTAAATTTTCTCATTTACTGCTAAATTATAAAAAATATTTTTTTCAAGCAAATGGAAATACGCAATTACCATAAATTTTTAATCATTTAAAACAACAATTAAGTTTATTAATTTAATTGAGTAACAACTAGTTGAAAAAATATTTAAATTTAAAACATAAATAAATACTACGTCAATGTACATAAACATAATTTTTTTTAATTTGATCAAATTCATTCATTGATTGAATTTTTTATTGGAGACTAAAAACAAAAACCCATATGTTGTAATGTTATTTATGTCTTTTTTTTTATATCTTCGGTTTCTTGGCAAGCATGTAACATATAAATATTAAAATGCAATTCAAAAAATCTAAAATTTATGTGTTTATTCAATTTGTGCACCGTTATTGACCTGTCTGAAACACAAAACTGTCATATAAACGCAAACTGTTAGTATACAATACATTTATGAATGCATTGAAATAATATACAGGGTGGTGACTTGAAAAACGCAGCATATGGATGTCAATGCTAAATCTTTAATATTGAATTATTTGTTTACCTAACTATTATTTTAGAGAAAATGTGTAAACCAGTGTTTTATAAAGAGAAAAAATACTGCATCCATCCATACGGTCATTTACAATTTCCATTTCCCAAAACCAAAAAAACAGAATTAACAAAACTGATAATGGTATAGATTTATAAAACCAAACAATTTTATGTACGATAACGCAGTTAATTCAGCAATTTTTACAAAGATAGTTTAACGGATTTTTCTGCAAATTTGTTTATCCCGTTCTGAAAGTGCAAAAACAAACGCAATTTTCAGAAAAATAGTCGTAATTAAATTTTTTGCAGATTTTTTATAGATAAATTATTAAGTAAATTAAATCTCCTCGCCCAGAAAACCTCAACTTCAGAGGTTTCCGAGACTAGTCATACAAACACGAAAAACGTCGATAAAAGCATAAATACAAAATTTAAATATTAAAAAAAACATATTTGATAGAAAAAAAATTATTTATAGAGCAATAGTTTATTAAGTTGCTTAAAAACACAATTTAGTTACCGATCTCTTAAAACAACCTTTACGAGTTCGAATAAATGCCCAGTAGCTATTATGGAATCTGTGTTATATTTTTTATAATTAACACTAACGATCTTACTTGTAGAAAATATGGTGCACATATTACACATTTGGATATAATTTAAGGTCCATGTTAATATTCATTGCTAGATCTTCCCGAGAAAAGTTGTTAGTTTCTCATTGGGCACCTCCCCAGATGACAGGTAGAGCAACCAAAAATAAAATTAATAGAACAAATAAACTATCAGATGACACGATCAAAATTACTGAGAAACAAAAAGAATCAAGAAAACAGACTTAATTATATGCTACACCAAAATACAGAAAAGTTCAAAATTAAGCAAGGAAAATGACACAAAATAATTAAAAAATAGCAAAAGAAGTAATAGAGAAAAGCCGTATTATGTATTGCTTAAAAAGAAGGAAAACATGTAAAAATAACAATAAAAGGCAAAAATAAAAGAGAAATAATAAACAGAACAGAAACAGTAAACTGCAAAGTATTACAAAGATATATGTTCTGTAACCTGCGTTGGATTTTAGCAGTGAATCTTTTATGTAAGACCCCGTAATTAGATTCATCTGGCTGAATTTTCTGTTTTCTGTTTTTTTTACGATTGATTAGTTCGATGTTAGCATCGAAAACGTTTTGCTCGTTATTTTATTACGTTTGATTTAAGTTTTATTTTATAGTTATTTCACAACTATTACTGGTATTTTTTTTTGAATGCATAAAGTTCCGTGGTTTTGATTTTGATTTAGTGTTTTTACCTCTGGTTATTTCATTAGAAAAACAACTCTATATAATTTACGACTTCCTTTTGGAATGTAATTTGATCAATTTTTCTTGGTATCTATATTTGTGTTTATGTTGAGTTCTTTTACGAGCGCGATTGCGAACCACCTGACAATTTAGCGAAGTATGCGTTTTCGGTGAGAAGTTTTTCTTTCTTTCGAAGGCCTACGTGACATATGACGCGCGTGGCAATTATAGTTTTCATCTTTGTTAAGTTACTTTATTTAGTGTTCTATCTTTTACAAAGATTTTACGGCGCAAGTTTGTGAATTAAGTGGGATCACGAGGTATTATAAGGAGTAAAATTTTGTTTTTGGGGGATCAATCTTTTTGTCGCAATTAAGAAATACCGGGTACCGTTATGTAGTTGAGTGGTTAGGGTACTTTTACCCTATCGTGATGTAATACCGCGGAAGTTAGATGGAACCGTGAAAATTAAGTGTAGTGGTGGAAAAGTTTGATTTTCCAAATTTCGTAATTTACGGTTTAAATAGTCTTCATGGTTTCCAAAAATAAAACTCACGTTTCAAGTTGGATATGCAATCGAGGGGTTGTGCTAAATTCAGTCTTCGCATTTGTGAAGATTTTATTTAAGTGTAATTCTTCCGCCGTCATTGCAATTGTTTGGGGTACCTTTCAACGTTTTTCTACCTGTAGACAACTGGGTACCTAGAACCAACCACCGGTTCTTTCCTGAAGTTACGACAAATTCAAGGTATTTATTTTGCACCATATATTTAATCGTAAAGTGATTATTTACGTGATTGAGTGTTAAAACCTTTGAATTTCAAATAAAAGTTTTAAGTGTCTCGAATTGATTTAACGTTAATGTAACTAATTATTGTCCGTATTTATCGGAACTGTGACAGAATCCCGAGTTAAAAATTTGTTAAACGGGGCCGAATAATTTCTCGATTCACGTTTTATATTATTTTTAAGTTAATTAAGTGTATTTGATTTTATAATTAATTAATTAACTTCGACGCGCACACGGCCGTGATTTTTGTTTTGTTTTGGTAATTAAGGTTTACCAATATTATTTTGTATTGTGTATTTATTCAAACATTCATTTTACGTTCTTTGTTTTTGTTTTGTGTGGTTAATTTTGTTAATTTCAATACCTTTATTTTTTTTATTTTACTTTATTCATTTTTTTTGTTTTGTGTGTTCAAATAAATGTTAAATTGTTAAATGTAAAGAGATTTTAATTCCGTCGGCCTCCGCGTGTGTTGCTTTATTAATTTATTACAGATTTTAGTGTGATACACTCTAACAAGGTAAGTCCGTTGAGGGTGTATCCTTCAGGAGCGGACTTGTGGTTGGCAAGGGCCAGAAGTCCATTAAGCTCTACTCCTTCCTGGCGCCCTTTAATTTCGACATTATTACTTTTCGATTTTGTGTTTTTCGTCAAGTTATCCAAATCAATCACAAAACTTTTAAATATAACCCACCCCGTCTCCACTGAGCAGCGGCACCCATCATTTGTGTTACCTCATTTCAGGCAGTGACATAGTTCCATCTTTTGCATGTAACAGTTCCTCTAACCAAAAAACCTCAAAATCTTGTAGAGATACAAGTAACCATTTTTGGTTCTAAAGATTTGCTTAATATAATAAATGACAAAAGCGCTTGCTTTACAACACACGAAAAACACCGGAAAAGGACAATACATTAATATAAATGGTCAAAGAAGCTTGAAAAATAATCATAACATTATTAAAACAAATTTTAACAAATGTATAAAAAAGGGAATGCCCGATCAATAGAACACATCAGTTACTGTGTAACTGTCGTTTGAGATTGTGCGATTTTTTTCGTGAAAAACCCGGCATTTGAACTGATGTTATTTATTGCATGTGTTTTAGAATTGCTTTATTGATTTCAAATTGATTTAAAGAAGTTAATTAACGTTTTTAGATTCATAATTGTCAATCAATTATGAAAGTAAAGTTTTGTGTTCATTTATTTAGAAATTATTACGTTATTTAAACAACCGTATTCTGGGTTTTTGTCGATTCGGCATTTTCTTTGTTCTGTAAAAATTCTAGTGATTTATGTTTCTCTTCTAAGATATAATTGTAATAAAATATATTTTAGCAGTTTGTTTATTTTAATTAAGTACATTCTCAGTATAATCGTACTTATTTTCTTTGTGTTAGTTCTATTAAATTACGTTGGAATGAAGTCATTCTTTTAATTTATTAGCCAGTTGTTATGATTCAGGTCCCAACAAGTAATCTTTGTGACAGTAATAAAATAGAATATTTTCCCAATTTGACAGTTCACAGAATCAAAAACCGTTTACCAACACTACTTTTGTGACGTAATTAAATCTGTTTGCATTCTCTTTACACTTTTAGTGGTATGATTTTCTTTCACGGAGTTTTCGAACACAGCCTTTAGAAAGTGGTAGCCGCTTAAGTTAATATGGGAAAGTGATTTTTGGTCAAGAAGATTAATTGGTTGACAGTCGTTCAAAATGCCGTAAGTAACGGAGCGTAGTTGGTTGGGTGGTAAACTCATCCCCTGTAGATAAAGTAATACCGCGGAAGTTATGTAGAAAATGGTAATTTTTGGTGCAGTTGGTGGAGATTCGTTTCTCCTAGTTCGGCTTTTAAAAAATCTCACGTGCCTTCAAGTTTTATTTTACGTAAAGTAGAACCGTTTTCGTTAAGTGGTAAGACGCAGTTATATCTTCGCTTTGGTTGCGGCTATTGAAAACTTTCCGACGCTACATAGTGTTTTGGGGGACCCTTCAAGATCCCCTCTCGTTTGCATCTGGCAACCTAGGATCAACCACAAATTCTTTCCTGTATTTATTACGACGACAATTTAAGGTATTTGGTAAATTTTATTTACGCGTTTAAGTGTCTTAAAAGCTTTGGGTTTGAAGAAAAAAATAATGAGTGTTGCGAAATAACAATTTTATCGATAATACAATTAGTAAATGGTAATTGTCCGTATTTATCAAAACTATATGTGACAAAATTTTTTTGTGTTAAAAATTTATGTTTGACGTTAACCGGAAAATTTACTATTAAAATTTTTATCCTGGTTTTTAAATAGATGAATTTATTTGATGCGCACACGGCCGTGCATTAGTTAATTAAGATTTTCTATTGTTTTTTTTATGATTTTATTTGTATTTAATTTCATTAAATTTTGTTTGTTTTGATACCGTTATTCAATTCACTTTAATTTTTTTTTTACTTTCATATTTAACTTACAATTTTTTCTTTATTATTGTAACGTCCTGTTAGAGTTCATTACATTAAAATTCAATTTTACATTCGTTTATTTTTTGCAACTAATATTGCACGTAAATATATTCAGTTTGGCAACAATGGCAACGTCGCGTTGTTTCAAATCTACCTGAGTTGTAGCTTAAAACTGGCATTTCCGTTTGAACAATCTTGGCGTGCGTGTCGTAGTGATGCGGAGAAGACACATTTTCTTGATTATGGCGTAAAAACCCATACAATTTAATTTTTATTCATTCCATCTAATTATTGGTGAGTTTACCTTTATTTTGATATAATTTTTCTATTGAATTCAACATTTTTAGTGATTTCAAAATGTTGCGCAATAGTTAAGACAAAGGAATTTATTTTGAAGGCCGTTGCTACGCAGCGTGAGTACAGCATGTCATTTAAAAAACCATTTTAATTATTTATATTTAGGGTCTTTTTATTGGATCTTTCTTTTTATTCTGGATCTTTTCTTTTACTGGATCATTCATTTTGGTTTCGTCGTTTAATTAATGGATTATCAGTTATTGGAGTTTATTATACATTTGGTTTTATTCCTGCTGTTGAAGAATCTTATCACTTCAAGCAAGTATGTGCTAAAAATAGAAGATATACGATAACGTCATATCATATGGTGAGTCAACTGACATTAAGATACTGCATTTTTACCTTCAAATAATTAAATTGTGTCATTAAAACTTTTTACTCGATAACAAATCAAACGTTTCCTTTTTTTTTTGTATTTAATATTAATTACTTATTAGGTGTAAGATTTTACGCTTTTTATTCATCATCAATTTAAAAGGTGATTGGCGCCCTAATATTTTATTTTAAATCCTGTTTTATTTCTAATATGTTTAATTCAAATATTGTTCTTTAATGTAAATAGTATATTAAGTATAGTTAATAAATTAACGGAGTTTACATCTTTGTATTTACTTGCATTCAACCCATACCCAGAGGTCTGTGCTTACGATTGCTACCGTGGTCAAATTATGATTTTTACTTTTATTAAATGTATTTTTACTTTTTTTTATACGTTCTTTATTCCGTCCGGAATATTTTTTATTTACATTATTATATTTTACGCTAATTTAAATTTTTGTTTTGTTTTGTTTGTTTTGAGTGTTCAAATAAATGTTAAATAGTTAAATGTAAACGAGCTTTTAATCTCGTCGGTCTTCACGGTATATGAAATTTTTGTTTATTACAAAATTTAGTGAGATACAATCTATTAAAGTAAGTCCATTTAGAGTGTATCCTTCAAGAGGGGGCTTGTGGTTGGCTAGGGACAGAAGTCCATTGAACTTTACACCTTCCTGGTGCCCTTTGATTTTTGACTTTTCATTGTGTTTTCTGTTGCGTTTTCCAAATAATTACGGAATTTGGATATAACTCACCCGTCTTCACTGAACACCGGCAAGATTTTGAAACATATTATAGAACATCGGTTGTTTGAGAGTCCTGAAAAACGAGACGATCTTCTAACGGAATGCAGGGACAGTTTTAGATGATTCTAAATAACTTAAAATTTTCTCCTTCAACATTCTCCACACATAAGTATTAGGTGGTGTCAGATTGTAGGAATGTGATGAGTAGGAAAACTCATGCCTACGGAAAATGATTTGTTCTGGAAAGGTTTCTTGCAGCATAGCCACAGACGGTCGAGCTTTTTCCTCCGTCGCAAAACCTTCTGTCACTTTCAACCGCAGAGCACAACGTTCGTTACACAAGTAGCTATGCATAATGTTGATGCAACAACACGTAGACGCACACGCACTAATTTGGAGTTAATATAAAAAGACAAAGCCTATAGAAAATGATAACTGAACTGGAAAAAGAATCACAGAAGGTTGGGTTAAAATAATTTAAATAAAACAAAAACTATAAATCTCCAGAAAATCCAAATAAAAATAAAAGAAGGACAAATAGAAAAAGTCACTGAGTATATATATCTAGGTTAAATGATACAAATTGACTAAAATAATAAAAATATAGAAATAGAAAGAATATTGAGAGCAGCTTTAAAAATATTATCGAAGCTGCTTTAAAACATAATTCCCCAACATTTTAAATCTAAAATATTTAACCAATATTACCACTCTTGACATACGGCGCCTAAACCGACACGTATAAAATAAAGGATAAATAAATTAAAAATTACTCAAAGAATAGTGAATTAAAGTTAGGTATCGCAATAAAGCAAACAAAGTGAAACAAGTGGATCAAGCAAAGAATGACAACACATATGTAATCTAAAGAATTATTTAACTAAAATGAGACTTTGCAGAGCTAAGAGGACAGAAAAAAACCTAAAAATCATATAGTGGAAACATTGAGTTACATAGGGAAAAACAAGAAGACCAATCAGAAAATGGTACGATAACTTGAAGAAGTTGGCTGGATTAAAATAGATATCAACAACTCAAAATATAGAAAAACTGAAAAAAAACGAGAAAATCTTATGTTCAACACTAAAAGCTTAAAAGAAAGATTCACGCTGTGCAGTAGTCAGCGTTAAGTTTCAATGGATCTGCAGAAATTTCAAATTTAAAATTCTCAATTTGCACTAAAAAAGTATTGAACTCTTGGTAGGTCAGCAAATGACTACCAACAACACGAAATTGATAAGTTGTTACGAGTTTGATGTTTAATTTATATTACCACCAAAATGTAGAATTTCGGGAGAACTAAAATTCTTGTAAAAGATATCCTGATAGGAACAATGTTTTTAAAATTAAGTAAATTACAAAATGTTTGAGACAAATGCAAAATTTCTTCTTTATTTTATAATACAACTAATGACAAATATATTTTAAATAAAACATTATTCAAATGTCCACTTCGGCTTCGTTTGCAGGTTTTTGCAACAAATCCGGTGTAATTTCATTAATTCGATGTTCAATTTCAAAGCGTCTCTAGTTCAAAGTTTGTTGACGTAGACCAACGACTTTAAATAACCCCACAAAAGGAAGTCTAAAGGTGTTCTGTCCACATTTTTTTCGTTATGTACTCCTCATGTCTTTCTCTCTCTTCTCGTTCTTTTCTTTCCATTGTCAATTCCAGTGGTTGGTGGTCTGACTCCACCCTTTCACCCACCTTAAATGTTTTCAACGTTTCTCCAACCTCTTCATTTGTCATTACAAAATCTATTATTGGTTCTCCCATTCCTCCTATGTAAGTATACTATCCCGTTCTTATTTCTTCTTTGTTTCCATTTATTATTTCCCAACCCGTTTCGTTGCATATTTCCAGCAGTTCTACTCCTTCTTTATTTATCAGTTTGTCTTTTGTTTGTTTTTCTCCCGTCCTTTTCCTTTCTTATATTCCTCCCCTTTCCCCTATTCTCGCGCTAAAATCCCCTCTTTATATTATCAATCCCTCCTCTGTCTCTTTTATCATCTCTTCTATGTTCTTTCTTGTCTCTTTCATTCTGCTGCTGTAAACCGTCAATATTTTAATATTTGTTTTTCCCCACTGTATGTTCTTTTCTACAATTTCTCTTCTGTGTTGCACTTTTTCTTTCTTTTCCTGACTCCCATTTTTTTCCTTCCATCAATGTCTCCTGTAGTCCCACTACACCCTGTTCCCTGCTGTATTCACAAAAATCTTGTTCCTTGTTCTTTATTTCCGCTACGTTCTAAAACAATACTCTCAGCTCACTCATCTCACCCTGTGCTTCTTTTTTACTTTCCTCTATTTCTCTTTGTTGGTTTCTTCTTTTCCATTACTCATTATTTACTTTCTTTGTTATTTTGTCAACCTTCTTTTCTTTTTTTACCTCCCCCCCTTCAACCTTTAGTTTTTTGGCCTTTGTTTACTCATTTTCTCTCATCTTTCTCTGTTCAGGCCCTTGTCTCTGTCGTTTCATATGTATCTTTCTCCGTCTATCTCTATTTTCCTATATCTTATCCATACTCTTTTCCCTTCAGCTCTTTTTTCAACCGCTATGTTCACTATTCCTTTTTGTACTCTTCTTTCTTCCCATGTCAAGTTGTGATTTATATAAATTCTGGTGTTCCTTAATTTCTTCTTCTCTGACACCACCTCCTATTTCTGCTACCACCATATCATTTTCCTTCTCACTATTTATCACTGTCACTGTTTTTCTTCTAGCATTAATGCTGAATCTTTTTGTGGTTCTTCACTTCTCCACCCCTTTATTACAATGTTATTCTTCCTTTCCCATCTCTCCTCATCTTCCGCATTTTTCTCCAGTTTTACTATTCTCTCCACGAATTCCTCTTCTGTCATTTCTTTTTCCTTTCTCCTATTTCTTTTTTTATTTCTTTGATTGCATGCCTTATTCTTTGCATGTTTTCTTCCATATGTGTCATCATCTCTCTCATTAAATCCTTTAGATTTTTCTTTCTGTACTTTTTTCTTTCCTCTTTCTGTTATTGAGCTGTTTTCTTCGATTTCTTTCGTTATCTTTTTAATGTCCATATCTTATTGTTTTCTTTCCCTTTCCAAATATTTGGCTGTCTGTCCTTTTCCGTCCGTACTTCTTTTTCTTACTTTTCGTGTTTAAAACGTCCCATTTGTAGTGATTTCGCTTTAATTTCGATTTAAATGCAATAATTTTTATTAATGTAGGGGGTTATCTTTAATCACTGACCTCAATTATACTGTTTATTCCTCTTAATCTCACTTATTTGTCACAGTTTTATACTTTTTCACCACGGTTTAAACCTTTCACTTGAATTATTTATTCTTTCTTTGTCTTACACCCTTCCTTCGTTACCCACCCCTTTCTCTCTCCTCACTAACTTCACCAACTTCTACACTCTTATTTAACTTTTACGTTGTCTTAAATGTAAAATACGACCTTTTACGTCCAAAGGTATTGCATGAATCCAACAAATCATATGTGTGTGATGGATATATGCTAACTTTAATTTGAATAAGTTAAAATGTTTTATTGAAATTGAATGCAAAACTAATTTCTACGGCTAGATCGGTGACTAACTTCACACCGGCCAGAGCCTTTTATGTTTATTTGACTGTACATCAGAACCTACATGTAAAAAGATAACATATTAATATTCGTAATGTACATCTAAAACTAAAAAAATCTTTTTAGTATAAAGTTGTAATTAACAAAGTTTCCAACATTCGTCTACAGAGTGTCAAAAATACTGTTATTAAACATTTATACATTTAGAAGTAGGTATATAACTATTAAAACAAGTTTGAGCAGAACAGAAGCATTTGTAATTTTAAACTGTTTGAATTGTTATACTTTCGCAAAAAGTTAATATACGTCAACATAACTAAGTACATTAACGTGTTTAGCTATATTTAGTAGATGCAAATTCATAAAGCGGTTTGGAGCTGTAGCAAAAAAGAACGATTAAATTACATGAGTTTGTGCCAATAAGAACATTAAATTCTATTTAGGGCACACGAACGCTGTAAAGTTAAAGTATGCATTAAAATGAATGCATTGTAATTTTAAGTAATTTTAATAAACAAGTACAAACAAAACGATGTTCCACGATGCTACTTAACCGCAATAGAGAAAAATCTGTTTAAATTTATTCTAAGATACGTCTTTTACTAAGGAATAATTTTAAATAAATTTTACGCTTAAACCGCTCCCCTCATATAACCGTTTGAATTAAACATTGATAAAATATGCAGTATAACTTTATTGATTTAATCAATTATCTTGATAAGTACATAATGGAATATAATCAACATATACCGATCGGTTAAGCATATCTGAAGTTTAATTATATAATGACAATAAGTTATCTTGTACGAGCTACATCAGCAGCACTTGTATTTCTAAACAATAGTTTAATGTATTAAACCAACTATTCGAAAAGCTCACGTTCATTAAGCATACAATAAACATTCTAAGTTGTTAATTGTATATACGATTATAGAACAAAAGACGCAATAAATCAATTGGTCCTATTATTAGTACTGCGTAAAATTTTACATAATTACAATAAGAAAAAATTGATTGGGTTTAATCCAAGTGCGCTGCGAAAAACAACGATTCAGTTAAATAGAAATTAAATGAAAAGAATATGTGTGCTTTCAAACAATTTCCAATTTTATTTCATCACGTCTTTAACTAATGTGCGTCACATTCCAACAAACTTTGAGGTCTTCATCAGAAAGATAATTAGATTCGACAAAGATTCCGATATCGAGTTTAATTAGAAAGAAAGAAATTTCGCATTTAACTGATGGGAATAATAAAAACGAACATTTTTCAATTGTTCTTCACGAATAGATTATTAATTAAATTAACACTGGGATGTAAGCGTTTGATTTTATTTTTTATGTAAACGCATTGAAATATGGTTTTTTAATGGCACGATGTATAATCAACGTAATCTCATTAACACGTTTATCAGATCGTATGCTTTTCAAACGTTTTCAAAATGTAAGCTTAATAGTAGCATTTCAAAACTAGTCATGTTCTTTTCAAAATTAATTTAAGCTTCAGTTATGAGATTAATGCGTTAAAATAATACAGTTTGAACTTTAAGATTATGTCAACTTTATGCACATGTTCTAATAATCCAAGATAAAGACTATACAGAGTGTATCTTAAATAAAACTACAACTTCAAACAGTAGTTTCTTAGTCACGTTAAATGAAAATTTTTCCTTTAAAGATTTGGTCTAAAGTGGCCTAGTTTAGAGATATTTGCAATTGAAGCTTTCATGCTAGTTCTAAACAAATAGAAATTGTTTGTGGGTATATTGTGTCAATTATTGTTTTCTTTAATTTTCCATTATCTACAAAATCAGTTGTTAATAAAATAATTAAAGCAGATAGTAACGTTTAATTCTTAGGAGTATTATTGACCTATCTTAACAAAATGTACTTTATGTACACGATCACGTTTATCTTTAGTTTTAACCAAAACAAGACTTCAGATAATTACATGCAAAATTCAGCTTTTTTAAAACTGAGTTCGACAATCTGATTTATTTCTGTCTCTATTTTTTAACCGATTTATTTAGTTGATGCTGTCTAATTAATTCGAATTAATATTTTATCATTCTTCAAGTCTTCTCCACAATTTTATGTATTTTTAATATTTTATTTCTAGAAATTAATTAAACATGTTTTGCCAATAAGAATTAGCATCATCAGTTTAACAAATAAAATTGCCTTAAATAAACTGTATTTCGACGTGTGCGCAAGGACTTATAAAAACTGTAATTGTTCTACCTAACTACAAAAGCATTGATTGAGAAAGACTACTTCATGTATTAGCAACGAAAAAAGAATAAATCTTTTCAATTAAATCAAAATTTAATATTTCTTTTTCTTCAATGTATGTGCAAATATTGTAAACTGTAAAAAATTGGACACAAAGTAGCACTAGAGAAATAGGTCGCGCAGTTAACGTGTCCCATAGTACGCTATATTATTCCTTGTGCCCTTACCACGTTCAAGGAGTCCAACAGTTAACCGACGTTAATTTTGAACGGCAATTTGAGTTTTGTGAGTGGTTGCAACAACAAGAAGCTTTTGACCTTGACTTTAATGTCAAAATATTATTTTCAGATGAGTATTGTTTTATGCGAACTAGAGTGCTAAATTTTCACAACACGCATGTTTAAAAAGAAGGAAACCCTCATGAAATTCAACAAAGTAACTTTCAGTGGCGGTTTTCTATTAATGTTTGGTATTTTAAGAAATAGTTTAATTAAACCATGTATTTTACCAAAAAGATTTACAAGCGGCTTGTACTTTTATAAGGAACTTTTGCGCAAGAATTTGATAACCATGTAGTTTATGCACGATAGAGCTCCTCCGCAAGTAAGTCGTCCCGTTTGCGATTTCTTAAATATAATTTTTACGGGACGTTGGGTTGAAAGAAACGGCACTAGACGGTGGTCAACCCGTTGGCCAGATATTGACCCTTTAGACTCTTTTCTGGAGTTATGTGAAAGATGAAGTATACAAGAGCTGCAAAATCGATTTTTGGTAGCAGCAAATGCAATTGAGGTGAAGTGAATTAACTAATAATTTTCGGCTACGTTTAGACGTTTGTGTTTTATCCAATGAAAGAGGTTATTGAGTAACTTGAAAAGAATGTGCAGAATAGCAACTTCATTGAACATAGTAATTTGTGTTATGTACTTATTTTTATTTTTAGTGTCAGCAAATCGCCGAGAAGAAATTTGTACTTCTGAGAACCGTTTACTTTTATTCGTAGTGTCAACAACTTTAGGAGACTTCAAGTCCGTAATGTACGATTTATTTTGCTAAAAATTAAGGTTTTTTTAAATGTTTTAATGGAACTTTTATTTTGACATTTATTGCTTGTATTTATGCTATTTCACCTGCTGAAATAACAACCCGTTACTCAAATACACCCTGTATAACTAAATATGAAGTAGCGTATTTAGCTGTTACTTTATTTAGTTCAAAAACTTTTTATTTATACAGTCGGATCTCCATTCAATGAACTCCTATTTAATGATTTTTTCTATTTATTGATGTTTTCTTTAGGATATTGACCTTCGGGTTAAAATGCGTGTAAAAACACCTCTAAAATATGATGTTCAAATTCTATATTATGATCTTTTTTAAAGAAAATGTTACCCAACTACTTAAAGTTTTCTTGGAATCACGTACAATTTTATTTACCTTTACAATACCGCATTGTTAAACGGATAAGCGGATTATAAGACTTCTTAATTTACAATACAGAAAGGCTATTAATAATGATGTTTCTGTACATTTGTAAATGACATAAATGTTATTGAACACGTTTTCATTTGCAATTTTTTCGTTTCAAGTTGTTTAAGTGTAAAGTTGGTTAAAAATGACAAAACGAAAGTGTTTATAATTAATATGTATTTCTTATGTACGTTTAAATTTGTGTTTTATTTTTGAAGTATAAATTCTATACAATGAAGTTTCTATATAATGATGTTTTTGAAGGGAATTTTGAACATCACTATATAGGAGTTCGACTGTATTTTGATTTATTACATACGTTAAAAACATTTGCGTAGATTAACTTTTAAATCTTAGAACCAATAATTTTTTTTTCAAATTTATATTATAATATAAAGCATGCTCTATAGTTGGTAATAATGAAACTATTAATATTTTTTAATATTATGTATTCACGATCCTGTGAATAAAGTGTAGTTTTCCAACACCATTTGAATCCCACACCATAAAACATGTTTTGCCACCCTTTTTGAGCATTCTGAGTGATACGCTTTGTGTTTCAGTCGAATTACTTTACTGGGAGTATCACCTACAGAGACTTTGAATTGAGACCCAACACTTTAATGAATTTGCTTCCACTGCTCAGGAAGCTAACTTTTATAGTTTTTAGTCTACTTCAATCTAATTTTTTGCGTTTCTGTGAGCAGTGCTTTAATTTTAGACTAAAACAAATAAGTAATTTTTTTCCGCTTGCAGATTAATAGAATACCCAAAGCTTGTATAATCCAACCCCCAACTTTTGAGCATCTCTATGGCACGTTGATCTTGAGACATGTTTTTCAATTGCGTCGTTTTATGTTCATATCTGTGATTTTAGATTTGCATATATATCGAAACTTCGGTGCAACTGGATTACTTGTTTTATAAGCTTCAGAGTAACTAATTTAGACTTCTTTGCTTAGGATGAGAATGCAAAACCAGTTTAGTCTATATAACAATAAACTAAAGTAGTTTTGCGTAAAATTATAAGCGACTTTCGGCTTAGATCGCGTCGTAGTAAAACACCTAGACTTAAGCTTGGTCATAGTCTCTTCTTGAGAGCCAAAACAAAAAGTAGAAATTGGCTTTTGCCATATTGTCGTTCGTGAACCCAAACAAAATGACGTTTCGCAAAATATTGCAACTTGCATCTTCAGAGTGGTAAATGTCACTGAAAGAAAAAGTGTAAATGACGATATTTATACCAATAGCGATTAGTGTGATTAACGAACCTTATCTTACCGTTATTGTTTGACTGACTTCGTTATTACTCGGAGTAAATGTTTGTGTCATTTCCAAGAAAGTCGATCTTTGTCTTAGAGGTTATAATACTGGTTTCTATTTCCACAGCTTTGCGGATTAGTCTGGGAAAGTAGAAAGGAGTTCTAGCCAACACTTTAGTTTGGTCAAAGTTCAGCGTGTGTGCTTGGTTCCACACGTGTTCTGCAACTGCTGATTTAGTAACTTTGCGGTGTTTGCAGTCAGTCATATGTTCTTTTACTCTAACTTCAATAGAGCGTCCCGTCTGTCCTATATAACTAGATTCACAGGAACAAGGAATTTTGTAAACTCCGGCATATTTTAGAGCTCCTTGTTTGTCTTTAGCAGATGTAAACCAAGTGTTCAGGGTATCCTTAATCGTAAAGACGGTTTTAATATTATGTTTCTTTAGCACCCTGCTTATTTTGTCTGTCGAACCTATACAGTATGGTAAATAAGCGGTGCTAGTAGGAGGTGATAAGTCTTCTTTGACTTTTGAATTTATTGCTCTTTTCCTTGCGTTTTGGATCTCTTTGAACCTGTATCCATTTTGTTGTAGGGACTCCAACAGTGTTTCCTTTTCCTTTTGTAGATTTTCATTATCTGACACGTATAGCTGTTTTGGCTAAAGCATGCAAAACAGTATTCTTCTGTACTGGATGGTGGTGAGATTCGGCGTTTACGACTAAAGATACCCTGAACACCTGGTGGCAGAACACGTGTAGAACCAAAGACACACGCTGAACTTTGACCAAACTAAAGTGTTGTCTCCTTTCTACTTTCCCAGACTAATCCGCGAAGCTGTAGAAAAAAAAACATCTATGTAGTATGAACCGAGAAGACTGTTTAAGACTTAGCAAATCTTGGCTACCAGTATTATATCCTCTAAGACAAAGATCGATCTTCTTGGAAAGGACACAAACACTCACTCTGAGTAATAACGAAGTCAGTCAAGCGGTAACGGAAAGATAAGGTTCGTTAATCACACTAATCGCTATTGGTATAAATACCGTCATTTACACTTTTTCTTTCAGTGACATTTACCACTCTGAAGATCAAGCTGCAATGTCTTGCGAAAGGTCAGTTTGTTTGGGTTCACGAACGACAATACGGCAAAGGCCAAGTTCTACTTCTTGTTTTGGCTCTCAAGAAGAGACTATGACCAAACCTAAGTCTGGGTGTTTTACTACGACGCGGTCTAAGCCGCAAAAGCTTAAGATTTTATAGTTTTGCGTGCTCCCCCTAAACGAAGAAATCTAAATAAGTTACTGTAGTACACAAACGAGAATTAAGAGTCTTTACCAAATAATAATTTATTATGTTAAAAATGTTTTGGTATGATGTTTGTACCGCATAAGAATTATTCCCGGAACGCCTACTTCCCGCTGCAAAAAAATGCTGTCAATTCGTTAATGTTTGCCATCAAAATATCGATGGGAGAAAACTCACTTTTGCGGTTTTTATGGTACGCTTGGTACATGTTCTAACGTAAGTGCCGAGCAAGGTTTTCACTTCTAATTATTTACACTTATCTATAGTATAAACGGATGTAGTATTTTTGCTGCTTTGTAAGGTTTCATATTTTTGTTATTTACTTTAATTTTCTCGTTTTTTTTTATTAACGGTTTCTGTATACCCACACGTTATTCCATTATGTGCAGATATTAAAATCCGTTTCGTTTAATGGGAAAAATTCCTATAATGACGTCACGCCACGTTGATTAAAGATATCAAAAGTTTTGTTAAATTAATATAATTCTCATTCACACTTTCACACTCTTACAGTGCGGACGTATTTTCTGAAAACTGCATATTTTAAGTTACAGAAGTTTATTTAATTTAATTTGATTTAGTTTGGATTTTTAAATTTAATTTAATTGATTTTACTCTTTAAGTTTGGTGTTTGTTACAATGGATAGTGGAAGATACGGTGAAGCAGGTGACCTTAACAGTGCACCTGGTGGTGATAATATCGCATCGACAATGGATATCGGTGAGTCCGTTCCTTGTCATAATAATAATCCAAGTAATTCAAAAATTAGTAAAACTCAACATTACGACCTTAAATTACGCTACCGAAGTACCGACATAGGACCTTATTTCGTATACGTTGAATCAAATGATAAAAATATTGGTAAATTACACGCTATTCGTGTTGGTCATTATTTAAAACAAGACGCTGATATTCGGTCACAAATTTCAGATATTAAATCATTAGGACGTAACAAAATAAGATTAGAATTTAGAAGTTACTTAGCTGCAAATAAAATTATAACGCACACGTGTATTACTGATAATAATTTTATAGCATATATTCCAAAATACTTTGTCGAACGTAAAGGTATAATCAAAGGTATCGATACATTCTTTGACGATAATTACATTTTAAACGAGATAAAATTATCAAACTCTAACGTAACAGAAGTAAAACGCTTTCTTAGAAAAACATTTGATTCGGCTGGTAATCAAAAATTTGTCCGTAGGCAATTAATTAGCGTTTCTTTTTGGGTAGCACGCTACCAAAATACGTTTATATTAATCAGGTTTCTTTTGAAGTCGAACCATTTGTATATCCAGTAATACAATGTAATAGCTGTTTAAGATATGGTCACATGCAACAACATTGTAAAGGTAAACAAAGATGCTCAAAATGTGGCGAGATACACGAAAATAATGTGCAATGTACCATTAAATGTATTTTCTGTAAATCGCTCGATCATACTTCAATATCAAAACAGTGCCCTGAATACATTAATCAAAAGAAAATTAAAGAAACTATGGCCAATTTAAATATCTCCTTTCTCGAAGCTAAGAATTCACAAATATATTCTCATTACTCTAAAGCGATTAGCACACAAAATAAGTTCCAAGATCTTGCAAACCTTGGCGAATATCCACCCTTACCTACTAAACCTTCCTCAGATAACATTGGTAAACCCAGACCTCTACAAAAATTCTCTTTTAGCCAGCCAACGTATGCGACCTATGATCGTCAAAAAAAACGTAAAGTTATTAGCCCCACAGAAAATAAAGTGCCATTCATCTCTGAAAAGGAATATGTTACGCCTACGCACTCGGTGTTACCAAACCCACATCGAGATGATTTCATGGCTCATAAAGAAAAATTAATAGAACTTATTACCAATCTTACCAATGAATTAGTTCATAAATATATAAACAAAGATATTGTTGACATAACTGATATAGATAAAGATATAGAAATACAAATTGCTAAATATATTAATACGTTTTCCTCTAATACTTTACATTAAAAATGGCTAACTTAGTTGAGACAAATATTAATATCGTACAATGGAATGCTAGATCCCTAGTTTCCAACAAACATAGCTTTCAAAAGTTTTTAGCAGATCGAAATATTGATATAGCATTAATATCCGAAACTTGGTTAAATTCTAAAATAAATCTTACATTTCCTGGTTTTAACATTTTGCGAAACGACAGAAGCGACGGTAAAGGAGGAGTCGCAATATTAGTCTCTACACAATTTGTCTTTAAACCAATTAGTTTTAATTACGACTTTGGTAAACTTGAATTATGTGGTATAGAAGTTTTAATTAACGATAGGTGGTACAATTTTCTCTCTATTTATAGAGCACCTACAGTAAATATTACTACGCGTCAATGGGTCAAATTATTTTCGATCTTCTCTAACGTTATCATAGGTGGAGATTTTAATGCACATCATGGTCTTTGGGGGTCTGATTACTCTAATAAAGAAGGTGTTATCTTATCGGAAGCCATCGATAACACAAATTTAATTGTTATAAATACAGGTTTACCTACTAGACTAATACCTAATAATGTCAAAAAATCATGTGTAGATATCAGTATAGCGACACCAAATTTAATTGCGCAATTGACATGGGACGTAGAAGACGACAGCTTAGGCTCAGATCATTTTCCTATTATAATGAAATTAACTGGTATGCCACATAACAACAAAGTTATCTATCCTATTCGTAAATGGTGTGTGAAGTCTGCCAATTGGAGTGAATATACCACGCTCTTAGAAAATTATTTTACATCTGGCTCAAATGTAAAGAATTTAGAAGATAGAGTTAATTTTTTTTTTGACTCCACGAATAATACCGCTTCCAAAACATTTAAACTAAATAAACCTTTCATACCCAATAGACGGAAACATGCTATCTGGTGGGATAAAGAATGTGACAAGTTTGTTTTCAAAAGAAAACAAGCTCTTGCGTTATATAAAAAGCAAGCTAACGACTATAATTACATACAATGCAAAAAAATATCTGCGGAATGTAAACGACTGTTTAAAACTAAAGCCAAACAATCTTGGATTAAGTATTGTAACAATTTAAATAAAAGTACTCCAATAAATCGTATTTGGAAACATGTTAAAAACTTGAAAAGGGGCTCCGCAGATATCACAATTTCAGATAAACTCGCTGAAGATATTTTAAATAGTTTAACACCTCCGTCTGCAAATAACAACGTGCCTGTTTGCTCTTATTTAAACAACAATAATACTTTTTTATCTCAACAATTTACACCAGAAGAATTAAATCAAGCCATTAAAAAAAACTGTAATACTTCTCCTGGACCGGATAATATATGCTACCCTATGTTATCACATCTAGGACCTCAGGCTAAACAATATCTTTTAGATATTTTTAATGATATGTGGAAATTTTCATATGTACCACAATTACTTAAGAATAGCTACATCATAGTTTTTTATAAGACAGGGAAAGATCGAGAATTGTACAGCAGTTATAGACCCATATCTCTCTCATCGTGTGTAACCAAAACATTCGAAAGGTTAATAAAATTTCGTTTAGAATACTGGCTTCTCAAAAACAATTCGCTTCCTCCAAACCAATATGGTTTCAAACCTGGGTTTGGTTCTAGTGATGCTACTGTTCATCTAGTTACAGATCTCCAACTTGCACTCACTGATAACTTAACTACAGCCGGTTTATTTTTAGACATAGCAAACGCATACGAAAATGTCAATTTATGGTTATTATCTGAGAAATTAGCTGCTTTAAATCTACCAACACACATAGTCTATACACTTTTTAATTTATTTAACTCCAGAAAAATAACCATTAAATACAACAACAAATTGATTGGTCCTAGGCTTACATCACAGGGCTTACCTCAAGGTTCAGTGCTTAGTCCTCTCTTATTTAATATTTACACTGCGGATTTGCATAAGATACTTGGCAATAATATACAATGTATTCAATATGCTGATGATTTTGTAGTCTATTCTACAAAACCAAATCAACAAGATGCTATTAAAAATCTTACCTACGCTACTAACAACCTTACAAGTTGGTGTTTTCAAAACGGATTTGATATTTCAACAACAAAGTCTACTGTTATGTTTTTTACTCGAAAAAGGATACCCAAGCAAAACCACATACTTCTAAATAATATGTCTTTCCCTATCTGTCAAACGTTCAAATATTTAGGCATTAAATTAGATTCTAAATTATTGTGGAGAGATCAAATTTTACATATTAGTAATAAAACCGAAAAAGGTATTAACCTTTTAAAATATACCTGTAGGTTTGCTTGGGGTTGTAATCAGGAAATAGCCCTTCTTTTTTATAGATCATACATAAGAAGCATAATAGACTATGGATGTATTCTTTACGGGGCTGCAAGTAACACTCATCTCCAAAAGCTTGATAAGATCCAATATAAAGCCATTAAAATTTGTATGGGTGTTATGAAATCTTCCCCAAATCAATGTTGTCTTGTTGAAAGTTTAGAGCAACCACTGTGGTGCAGAAGACTTTTTTTAGCCTCCAAATTTCTTTTAAAACTAAAACGTAAGAACCCTAGTTTATATAATAAAATTTATAGTTTACACATCCGTAACTTAACCGAAACATATTGGATAAAGAAAAATTCCCCACCACTCACAGAAGCATTTGTAATATGTCACCAACTTAATTTTCTAAATCAGAAATATTTTCACGAACCGGCTATATACAATTTAGATTATAAACTACTATTAATGAAACCCTGTGTCACTCTACCTAACTACTTACCTAACACAAATTCAAACACAGTCTTTAAAGAAGCTAAAACTAAGTTTCCTTCACACGCAACATTTATTTTTACGGACGGATCTAAGATGGAGGCGGCTCTAAGAGGTGCAATATACGTGCCGTCAATTTTGTATAAACTTTCGTTTTCCCTCAATTCATTATTAAGTATTTTTTCGGCAGAAGCAGTTGCAATTTTACAAGCAATCGAGTGGACAATAAATAATAAGTTAAAATGTGTCGTGATATGTTCAGATTCGCAATCTGTTTTATTAAGCATAAGTAACTTTAACTTAAATAAAGCTGTTTTCCCAAATCCAATTATCGCCAATATTATAACTCAACTAGATCTGGCATTACAACTTAATATTAATATTTATTTCTTATGGGTTAAAGCACATAGTGGTATACATGGCAATATGGAGGTCGATAGATTGGCTAAAAGTGAAATTACGTCAAACAACAAATACAGCGATTACCTCGCCACTAATGATCTATTCCCAGTTATTAAAGAACATTGTCAGTTTCTATGGAATTTAAAATGGAAAGAATTGAGAAGTAATTCAAAATCATTCTATTACAAAGTTCACCCAAATATTCCTTCGCATCATTGGTATCAAAAGAAGATTTACCTCAGCAGATGTTTTATATCCACCATTAGTAGGATCAAATTATACCATGGAAGATTTCCTTCACATCTTTTTAAAATTGGTATAAAGGATACTCCTTTTTGCGAATGCGGAGAAGTAGGTGATATTAATCATCTCTTATTTAACTGTCGGTTAAATTACTATCACAGTAACAACTTACTTCAAATTCTTAATAACAATGGTTTTCCTTCTCCAGTGTGGTTACCTAACATTTTAAATAGTAATAATATTAATATCTTTAAATATTTATACAAATTTCTACAGGTAACGAAAACATGTATATAAGGTATCACATTCAGAAGTAAAATGTATTCAATATTTTTCGTGACTAATACCCTAGATGGTAAGGTCAAAAAAAAAAAAAAAAAAAAAAAAAAAAAATATAATTCTAACTGTATTGAGAAAACCCACTTACCGAAATAACATGATTATGTTGGGAGAAACTCGGCACATTTGGCTTTCTCATTAATCGTATAAACCAAATGGGATTTATTAGTGATAACACCGCATGCACGTGTTTGTTATATTTTAGTAAACTTTAATAATTCTGGGAAGGTGCTGCTAGCTAGTCCTTCAAAAGAAAACTAAATTGTAAGTATTATATTTCCAGCTTTAATTTTTTTCATTTACGTTGTCAGTCCGTTGTACACACGACTGTACGCATGTATCAGGTTGTGACAATAAACTATAAAACTTTTTCTTTGTTTCTAACATATTATTAGAGGGTGCGCTCTGGTTCTCTGTATTCTCGAGATTTGTATTTTCGTGTTATAATTTATAAACGTAAATTTATTCTTTTGGCATGTAAAAGTTAGGTCAGGTCGACAAGTTTAATTTTTTGTACAACGTGTGGCCCCCTTTCAGTTAGACTTACTTCAAAAACTATTTCCTGTGATATTGACCTACGTTCTAGCGTTTGATGGCACCTAGATAAATTTATCTTCTTCTCTTTTCTATTCTCTTTTTATGATAAAATTAATATACTCGTTGTTACAACTTGTGTTTATCATTTATTCTCCAAATCTTTCGCCGTTTTGGAATTTTTTTAAAGTGTTTTATAATTAGTACATCAAAACCTATCCTATACCAAATCAAACTGAGTTAGTCGCTAGCAGTTAAATTACGAAAAAATTCTTGTAACAAATTCACTTATTTCTGTGTTTGATTTACAATTTTTATATAAATTAACTATAATAGATCTAAGCGTTTCATCGAGGAACTTGCCTCTACCTATATTTAGGATTAAATTCATCTCAACAATCGCATTCATATAATTTTACACAGCCACCTCGATGTTTACCCTATTTCTAAACAAAATATAAATAATTCGTAAACCCATGAGATATAGAAAATGCATAAGTAATGTTTAACGTAGTTTTTTGCTAAATTAAAAATTAAATCAAAAAATAGCATATATACGCAAAAATTCGATCAATTTTACTATTTCATAAGAAATTTAGCGGACTGATACGGAACGAAGTTGGTATAAGTAATGAACAGTATGCTTTGCTAAAACATCTTATATACTTTTCGTGCTGATTTTGAATGTGTTAGTTATGAGAAATTCGCTGGGGTTAGGACACAATTCTATTTTACAGCACAATTAGCTGTTGTATATTTCTTATTCTATTTGTTTTTATTTTATACTATTGTGCTATCGTTGAAATAAGCATATTCGTTGTCAATTTACCTACCTTAAGGATTATCACGTGTAATCTGTAGTGTGTATTTTTTTCCTGTTTATGTGCTCTTTTAATTACATTATAATTGGCACATTAAAGATCACGCTGAACCCCATCAGTTACACATCTAGGACCCACTCTCCGAAACTCTGAGCTCAGTTACTTTTTTTGGAGCAATTAGATTACTGGTAAGTGTTCGTAGCCTACTGCAGGTTAAATTTCTTACCGTAACAAGTATAGCATAAATTTGATTTTAAAATAATTGAGAATAGACAGGAGGAAAATGATGAGTGGTTGTACAGTTTTAATGAAACTTTTACATTTACAATCGCCGCCAAAGTTGTTCTTGTAAATAACGTAAAGCTGAAAGCGGCAAGCAAAAACAATAAAGTCATAGAACCGTCTGACATTGTCACAAAGCCTTGCAATATTGCTATTAATAGAAACCAAGTAAACTAAGCCTAAATTTATACAAGGCGATTTCCAATTTAGTAGCCGCGAGTTTACTTCTAAAGATTTGGCATGTTAAAAATATTTTATTACTTATCGCTTTGTATATATTTTGCACTTTGGAACGACAAATGACTATGCGCAATCAATCAATAAGACAAATTTTTAATGATATTTTGCAGTAATCTTTGTTTGTTGGTTATAGCGTTTCTGCATTTTTGTTGTGCATTAGTGCAGTGTTGTGTTAATAATTAAATTAAACATTAGATGGAACAAGGACGTGGTAGACAAATGGTAGAAATGGCCCTACAAAAGTTGAATAAGAATGAGGTTATCAACAACCATAAAATATAGGGCAAACTAATAATGTCGAATCGTTTAATATAATGAAGATTTTAGATGATTTTAGAATTAATACTTGTTTTGAAACATTATAATTCGATTAAGTAAAGATAATAATTAGTCTTGATACTATTTTAGTTTTACCATAATTTATTTGGCGATCAAAATATTAACTAAGGAAAATGAAAAAGTTAACGACTCTTTTGTCAATTGCAGATAGTAAATAAAAATATGAATATAACAGAAACAGATATGCAAAAACCTTTGGAAAAGTTAAATGACGATGACCCAAATTTTTTTATTGAAGATAATTTTGACACATTTGGCGGTGATGTAAGTCATTGTCAATATAATGAAATTTTGATTAGAGGCAGATTAGGAACTTCAGATGTCCTAATGTGGACGATAGCTCTTAATCAAAACAACGCTCAAATAAACCAGTGTTGTTGAAGAGACGTTGTTCTATCAGAAAAAGAATTTTCCACAAAAAATACATATGCATGTCGATTTTCATAGTGATCGGTTGAACGATGTCGGAGTTTAAGATAACATATATATTCAAACATCCATTTCAAAATATATAGATAGTATTAAAACGTACAACAAATCTGATATTTCATCAAAAAATTTATTATTTCGATTTTATTGTGTTAAAAAATTGTCAAAAACTGTCAAAATTATAAACCAAGCATACCGCTGAATTTCTTATGAAATTGACATTTCACAAGTATGGTCATGCCATTTAAAAAAAATTAAATGTATTTGCTAGAGGTCACTAGGTTGATTTTACAAATATTGTTTGACTTGACTTGATCCCAGTTTTCTCTATATATTGTTTCTCTCATCATGCGGTCATTCTCACGATGTCGTCCGACCATCTTGCTTTTGAACGCCCTACGTTTCTTCTTCTTGCCTTAGGTCGCTATTTCCATTTCAATTTACAGATTCGAGCTGTGATGTTTTGTACTTTAGTTCGTTGTCTAATATATCGTTTCTCTATCTGTCTCTTTGTATGACGCCTAGCATGAAATTTTCCAGTCGTTTTGCAACTTCAAATTTACGCAATAATTCCTTAATAAACGTCTAGGTTTCCGCTCCGTATGTTAAAATTGGGAGGATACATTCGTCATAAACTTTTGTTTAGTTTTCTGGGATGTTCGTTTTAAAAATACTGTTTGCTAGTTTTTCGTGTCCTGTACATCCCAATCGTTATTCTTCTGTTCATTCCTTTTGCTTGTCCTTGTTTGTCGAAAGACCCGGTATTTGAATTGATGTTATTCATTTCATGTATGTTAGAATTGTTTTATCGATTTCAGATTGATCTTAAGAAATTATTTTACGTTTTTAAATTCAACTTTATAGTTCAAAGTTGTGGATAAAATTTTGTATTCATTTATTTAGAAATTATTACGCTATTGAATCATCCGTATCTGCGTTTGTGTTTATTTGGGATTTTTTTGCTCTGTAAAGATTCTAGTTGTAATTTGTTTCCCTCCTGAGATATATTGGTAATTGAATATATTTTAGCAGTTTGTTTATTTTAAGTTTGCTTAAAAGTTTTTTGTTTAAAGTACATTTTCAGTACAATCGTACTTATTTCTTTTGTGTTAGTTCTAATAAATTTCGTTGAAATGAAGTCATTCTTTAAATTTATTAGACAGTTTAATCTTTATGGGAGTAATGAAATATAATATTTTGTCAATTTGACATTTTACGCAGAAGCAACAGCCGTTGCCCAACACTACTTTTGTGAACACAACCAGTAGTCGATTAAGTTAATATATATAAGTGATTTTCGTGAGGGATAGTAAAGTTACTTGGTTGACAGTCGACAAAATACCTTAAAAAGATCAGAAGTTAGTTGATGTTTGGTGATATACTCATTATCTTTAAAGGAAGTAATATGCCGAAAACGTGAGTTTTTAGTGCAGCTAGTGGAGTTTTATTTCTCCTAGTTCGTGAAATCTACGGCTTTTAAGAGAATGTCACGTGATATCCGTTTAATTTTACGTAATGTAGAACCGTGTTCGTCGAGTAGTACGACGCGATTATATCTTCCGAAAGTACATAGTCCTTTGGAGGACCCTTTAACATTTCTTCCAGATTACATCTGGCAACCTAGAATTAACCACAAGTTCTTTCCTGGATTTATGATGACCACAATTTAAGGTATTTATTTTGTATCAACTAATTAAATTTGTTGAATTCTATTTAGGCGTTTAAGTGTCTTTAAAGCTTTGGGTTTTAAAAAAAAATAATGCGTGTTGCGAATTAACCATTTTATCGATAATACAATTAGTAAATGATAATTGTCCGTATTTATTAAAACCATGTGACAAAATTTCTGTGTTAAAAATTTATGTTTGAAAAAATTTACTTTTAACATTTTCATCCTGGTTTTAAAATAGATTATTTTATTTCATTTTTCGATTGTTTTTTTTTATTTCTTTTATTTTATTTTTGTTTCAGTTCTTTAAATTCTTGATTGTTTTAATACTATCATTCAGTTTAATTTAATTTTGTTTTAACTTACATGTTTACTTAATTTTTTTTTATTTTGCGTTAATTTAAATAGTTTTGCTTTTTTTTGTTTGTTTTATTTTTCTTGTTTACAGTTATTTTTGTTCAAATAAATGTTAAATAGTTAAATGTAAACTAGCTTTTTATTCCGTCGGCCTCCGCGTTATGTAAAATTTAAGTTCATTTCAGATTTTAGTGAGATACACTCTATTAAGGTGTTGCGTGCAAAATGTTTCATAACGTAATACCCTGTATATTGGTTGAATTAAAATTAGATTTTGGTTTTGACGCCCTCTGCCGATTTTTCTTTTTGCTGGCATTTCCTGTCAAGACGTTAAACCGACAACTATCTAAAATGGCCCGTGTCGTTTAAAACTTGAAGTTTCTAAGAAGATAATTTCATTACGCATTTAAAGTAGTTTATTCATCACAGGGTAGGCTGTTTATATCCGTTTTGTTAGAATTCTTTGGTAATTGCTTTCTTAATTTGATAGCCGTACCGCCACGCTTTGGCCACATGTTTCAATTTAATAACGAACAATGAGGGATTAATATCGATTAATACCTTTACTAAACGATTAGTATTCTGAAAGTTCTATTATCCACGCCGAAAACAAAGTCTCGACCAGAATTTGTCTCCGAGATGTTACTTCTTATACGTCAGTAACTTGTACATGTGTGATAAGAGGGATATAGGTTTATAATTCACAGATTTCTTGCAATTTTAGGGCATAGTTCCAATATTTAAGCATTTGTTAAATAATACTCTTAGATGATTTATTATTTCCGATCTATGGCTTTGAGTTCCACTACGATTTTGTCCTCGCCAGGAGCTTTGCCATTTTTTATTTGTTTTCAACTGTAGGTACCTAACTCGGTAGTGGTTCTTTGTTAGATTTTTATTTGCTTTTTCAGGTTATCGTTTTCTTTCTTACCTTTTCAGAGTTTAGGTTATGGTTTGTTTCACAAGTGGATAACTTAACTTTTAAGAAATTCTTAGTTAGATTTCGATTGCTTGTTTGAGTTTTGCGATTAATCTCACGCCCTGATGAAGCTTCTTATGAAAGTGGAAGTAACGTTGGCAGCTTCGGTTGCAACAACTATGACACGGTCCAAATCCGGAAGACATTCTAATGTTAGTATTTGCTAAATATAGGTTATTGAAGAATCTTTTGATACAACTTAAGACTTCTTCCCTTTTTGTTATCTTCCCGTTTTTGTCCATAATTCTGAACAAACTTTTTTTTTTCATCGCTTATTTTTGCTCTAAACATTTTTATTCCCTAGTTGGTCTATATAATATTCTCAGTCAGCTTCTCATTGTATTATTTGATGTCTTGTCTTATATGTATGTTCTCTAATATTCTTATTTAGGTCTCGTAATAGAGTGTTATTTTTAAGTTTACTGGACAGGAGTTTCCTTCTTTGAAGGTTGTTTATACGTCAAAAATTGTCCCGCTCAATATTAACGTTGCAAAAACAGGTCGAGTGAATATTAAAATTGACCTGTTTTTTGCATTTTTTTTATTTTTTCATTGGTTTGTATAATGTTGTATTTTTCAGTAATTAAACCAAAAAATAATTAAGAAATAATGTAGTAATATGTGATAAAAAAAACAGCGCACACAAACATGATTAAAACAGTGAACAATATCTTTAGGTTTAGAAAAATCACATATATTACAATTTAGAAAGAAGTGACCATATATAAAATTAGTAACTTAATAATTACTAAATAAATTTAAAAAAAAACTGATCACAAAAACGGAACTAAGATAACGAAACCTTAGATAGAGTGTTGTTTTAAATTTAAAAAATAGAATATTAAAAGCTAAAGTAAAGTATTTTTTATGTAAAGCATCTTTAGAAAAGAAATAATACTTTTCAATAAACAAAAGTTAAAAACGTTAATGCAATCAAATGCGTTTTTATGTTTTAGCGTTCTGTAATATACCTACAAAAAATTGTTTTTTTAGTTAAGAGCATTAAAATTTCAATATTAAATAAAATTAGCTTTCAGCTTTTTAACAAAAAAACAAAATCTAATTTAGTTTTGTTTTTGCTGTGACGTAATTAATTTAGAGCCCCAACAACTTGTTTAACTCAATTTTTTTCAAGCTTAAGTTTTTTTAATATTTTAATAAATATTCTAATTTTAAAAAACGGTTAACTCTTCATTATAATTTAAATTCATTTACAAAAACTTTAAACCGTAACACTTTCCGATTACTTTATCGAACAGTTATTTACAGTTAAGCAGATATATATACAAACGGCTCGACGATAAAAACATTTTAAAAATTTTACTCAATAAATTTGAATTTAAAACGTGCTCTGCATCTTAACAAAACGCATTAAAAACCAAACAAAATTTGAACAATGTTATTAAATCCCATTTAGAAAATATCAAAAGAAAAGCTATGAAATGTTCATTTGATATTCTGGTAGATGCTTGTAGGGGGTGTAGTAACCGCAATTCACCCTCAGATGTTACATTTTCTAATATTCTTTAAATGTAGAAGTAAATTGAGTACATTCAAGCTTTAATCTATTTTATTATTATATTTGTTACACATTTTACGCGTTTCCGAGAAAATTGGAACAAGAAAATGTTTTTTCGGTGTCTAGAGTAAGTAACTAATGAAAAAAAAGTTGTAAAATAACGATATTTCATGTGGTAAGTATTCTGCAGTTTTTGCGTGTTTTTATATTTAAATATAAAGCATTATAGTTGACTTTATAAATCGCGTTTAAGTTTACACGTGGTACTATAAAAAATAACGTTCGATACCTTTTATATTTTTATTCCCATCATTATTGAAAGCACGTTTATGTACTCTATTTTCGTATCCAATACCACGATGTATGAAAACTTTAGAAATTTAATAATACTATGATTTGTCTTTTCTAGAGAATGACGTATTGCTAATGTTTTCTTACGACGAAACGTGAGTACCTTAATTATATTGACATTTTTCGGTTGTTTAATATAACGGATATAAGATGCTATCAGACTCGATTGCGTATACTGCGTAATATATGAAAATGAAACCGAAGCACAAATAATATTATGAATGGGGTTACATTTTTATAAAATGTTTTGTTTTACAGAAAATATCTACACGTACCTTGTCAAACGCCATGGGCCTGTGGCATCGCTCCCGATCCGGCTCCATGCGGCGGCCGGGCTCGGCGTGAGAGCAGAGGGGCCGGGCAGCTGGGCACACGCTCCTAGCCGAGCTCCATGGGGCTCTGCCCCCGCCCCATCACGCTTGTAGTCACCCCCACATACGCACTGCAACAAATTGTTTTTGTTAATATAAGAATTTCAAATTTTTGTGCTATAATGGCAATAATAATTTGCAATATTTGAAAATTAATTACAATAATGATGCCAAGAAACAATATCTATACTTATTTATATAAAATATAATAATAAACGCACCTTAATATGCGTCTAAAAAAATTTAATGCGCTGTCAATTTTTTCCTCTAAAATCAATATTTTTAATTACCAACAAATTTATTAAAACTTAGAGTTGCATACTTAGTACAGTATAAAATGTATAATAAAATAATAAATTAATAGTTATACTCTGTGACATTAAAATTACAACACCAAGAAGAGGTGAAAATTTTGTGACCAAAGTTGGAAGAAGAGTTAGCTACTCAGAAATAGTAAATTATTAAAATATCAAAGAAAAAGAACACAATTTTTATTAAACCTTCAGAAGGTATCTTGGGGTCCCATAAACCCCATAGTGTTGAATAAATGATATTATTTCAAAACTAAAATAAATATAAAAATGCCATCTACTGTAAATTGAAATTAATACTTCCTTAGTTTGTAGCTCACGTTGGAGCAGTAGATCTCAGTCGACAATTTGTCTTCAAGCTGTTAAAGTAAGTCTGGGGTCAATCTGACCCCACGGTGCCTTTAGTGTAGCTATTATTGTGCCATATAAATTGATAAACTTTTGTGCTTTTGATCATTTTAGTAAGCGATTCTGTGTGTATTTTATTTAAATAAGTAATTCTATACCTAATTTCTGTATTTTAGAATAAAACATAGCATTATGGCGAATATGAAACGTCCTTTATTTGCAACAGAACTGGAATACGAAGCGCAAAAAAATATGCTAGGAGGAAGTAGAGAAGAAGTATCTTATTTGAGCGCAAGTGATGACGATACCGATCCGGACTCAGATTATTTAAAAGAACAAGAAGCTTAGGAAAGTGAACAGAGTGATGATAATGAAAATTATAAACAATATGAACCAGAACAGTCATTTACCAGCGAGATTATAAAAGGTAAAAACAAGTATGAATGGACAACAAAAATACCCGAAAAACGAGGAAGACGTCCCCAGAAAAACATAGTATCGTTCATGCCAGGCCCAAAAGCAGAAGCTCGTAACATAAAATCTCCACTTGTAGCATGGACCTTTCTGTTTGATGAATACATTTTGGATAAAATTGCTCTTCGTACGAATGAAGAAATAGTCCGGAAAAATAGTTTTCTAGATAATTTACAGCCTTCCCATCAAATTATAGATCCAAGAGAAATTCGTGCCTTTATTGGATTGCTATTTTTATGCGGAGTTCACAAACAAACCCATCTAAACACCGAAGACATGTGGCCCAAAAAATATGAAATGTCGTTGTATAGAGCAACAATGTCTGAGAAACGATTTAAATTGTTATGCTGAATCATGCAAGAATATGGTACATGGTCAACGCTATTCCTTGCGTGGGCAAAGTAAATAAAGAAAATAACAAATCTGTTTCTTCATGTTATGTTAGAGAGCTGTCTAAGTCGATCCATGGAACAAATCGAAATATCACAGTAGACAATTGGTTTTCCTCTGTTAACTTATTCAGTTATATGCTTACGGAACATAAAATTACTATGATCGAAACTCTAAGAAAGAACAAAGGCGAAGTACCACCTTCATTTCTTCATGGAAATGTAAATGGATCATCTAAGTTTGCATTCGATTGTAATAAAACTCTAGTATCGTATGTTCCGAAAAAAAATAAAGTTGTTCTTATGATCTCCACAATGCACTATTCAAATGATATAGACCCTGACACAGGAAAACCAGAGATCATATTGGATTACAATAGTACCACTGCTCAGAGTGTGCCTAGAAACTTCAACTCAGTACAGCACTGAAGACATACATTAGAGACGTTTTAGAGATTCCTGAACTGCAAGAACCACCACCAGAACTTAAAACGTTACAAAAACGAGTTAGATGTGTTTTCTGTCCTCGGAGACAAGACAAAAAATCAGTGCAATAGGTGTCATCTCGCTATGTCTGATGAGCATCGTGCAACAAAATGCTCCAAATGTAGTCATTAAATTGCAAAAATTAGAAACAATGAATATATTACCTTATGTTTTGACAAAATGGTTTGTAATTATTATTTAATATATGCTACATACGCAATATGTACCACCAAATTAACTGTTGTTAAATAAATGTACATGTCATCAATTACTGAAAATAGGGTCAGGTGGACCTCAAGGTGCCATATATGTACGAAAAAATAACGATGCCTTTGAAAAGTTAATAATGTGTTCCCTCTAGTGGTTTCACACACTCTCTCTTCGTGGCATCGATTTTAGCAAGTGGTAAATTTTTTTTTGAGTTATTATATTACAAGCAACTTGCAATTGATGCCAGAAAGCTTCCTGAGCCTGTGAAAGACACGTGTTCAATAAGCGAAAAATCGGGACATCAGAATGGCTATAGTAAGGGATTAACAGTAGGTTTATCAAATCGGTAGATAGAATGTCTTGCTATGTGGAGACATCATCCTGCTGGAAAATTGGGTGAAAAAATGGAAAAATATGAAGTTCTACCATCTCGTTAACATATCGTCGGGCGTTTACATTACCTCGGATGAATACCAAACAAGACTTACTCCCATAAGCTCCTTACGGTGTAATGCACAGGCGCTCAACAGAAAAATGGACATTGTGCCGTTCTCACGTCTTCGTCTGACTCTCATCTATCACCAAACAGAATCGGGATTTACCACTAAAGGCTATTCTATGCCAGTGTAGATTCTAGTGGAGTCGCAACCTACAACACTCGTTGACGTCGGTGTTGACCCGTCAGTGGTAACCGATTAGATTGCAATCCAAACCTTTTAATTCGCGGTAAACTGTTCGAAAGATTACAGGACGACCAGCATTACCGAATTATTGATCGGTGATTAATCTGGTACTGGAGAATCGTTCTCTTATTGCCATAAGATCGCGATCTTGCTTCTTATTTGTTTGCCTCCGTTCTCTAGTTCCTTGTCTACAACAATTTTTTTTATACAATTTAGTAATAAAATAACCCAACGTACTGTCGTTTAAATAATAACACATTTTTTCCTTTAAACACACAACGAAAAATTCATTTTTGTAGAAAATTATACTTTAACGCAGGTTGCAAAAGACAACGATCATTAAAAGATTTTATAGTTTTGAACTACCATAAATTTTAATTATCTGTTGTTATAAACCATCTTTGACAGTTTTTGAGATTTTTGGGGTCCCGTAGTTTCTGTTCGAGCAATACAATGTTGTATTTAATTCGTTTTGGTCTAAATTGACTTATTTTTTTCTTTGTAAACTTTTAGAACTATCGTTTCACTAGCGTTTAAAAATGCCCACTTGTAAGAAACGCCCAATTTACAAAAGAACTCGTTAAATAAATAACTATTAACGCTTGCTGTCAATAGCAACGACTGCAACTAAAAGATTTAAAACGTCAGTTTGATCTCAATATTCAATTGGGCACAGTAGCGATTGAGTTTTTTGAGTATTTAAAACTATAGTAGAAAGCAGTTACGATATCCAAAATACACCACTTGAAATTAGAGATGTTGAAAAAAGTATCTCCTAAAGTTTACTTCTCAAAAAGTGGAAGTACATGAATGAGAAGTATTATTTCCGTCTTCCGTATTTTTGTGATAAAGAAAAGTCACTGAAATAATTCTCATTATGGCCAACGTGCTAAAACCACGTTTTCTGTCGAGAAGCTGATGTCATATAAATTCCTAAACAAAGCTTCTGATAAAATTTATTTAGTTAGAAAGGTAAAGTTAGCTTTGATGTAATTTTTTTGCCATATTGTAAAAAAGTTGTTTTATGTCATAGGTTGTTTTGATTATTGGAATTGCTGCTGTCTGCAAGCGCGATAAACTGGTTGAAATAAATGTCAGAAAAAGTTACTTTTTTACTCCGCCTTGCGTTGAGCGGCAAACCGCCCTCATCGAGCACAGAAGTCATACTTTTTACTCTTAATACATAAATAACTATTGTGTACTGCCCTCATCGCAAACATCAATATTTTTTTGTTAGTGTAGTTGTCAGTCAGTGACAGTGACTGAAGATGCAAGCTGCAATGTTTTGCGAAACGTCAGTTTGTTTGGGTTCATGAACGACAATATGACAAAAGCCAATTTCTACTTCTTATTTTGGCTCTCAAGGAGAGACTAGAACCAAGCCTATGTTTGGGTGTTTGATTTGCATAGTGCTAACTCAAAATCTACATAAAAGTGTGTTAATATTTAAAAAAAAACGTTTTAAAAATTTTACAAATTTAAATGCTAGAGTATTATATATTAGATAGTTGGTAGTATTTGTTACTGCATATGTTACGTATAGTAATATAAACTACTCTAAGATTTTAAATTGATTGACAAAGTTAATAAATTTTGCTTGTAATAAATGTAGTACCAACATCATGTTTTCAATATCTTTCTTTTTTAATTTTTTCAAAGATTTTATCTGGCAAAAAAAACAATACAAAAATAATATATGTAACTCTTGGCGAAAGTGTCATAGCAGAACTCACTCTCACGCAGCACTTTATAGTTATCGCCTATACTAAGCGCTGTAGTGGCACTGGTTTATAGCAACCATAATTTCTAATTTTTAATGTATACAATTTTCCATTTTTTCTTCTAAACCAATTAGTTTGTTGTTGTTGATTTTTAGTCCTGTTACTACAACATAGTTACCACAGAGTCTTTTCTTTTTTTGTAGTTGTGCACTTGTATTAATACTCTTTAGTAGTTTTCATTCTCTGGTATTCTTTTTTTTAATTATAATTTTCTTTCATTATAGTTTCTTTCAACTCTAAAGTTATGCCTTGTAGTAAACTTAATGTTTGATCTAGTTTGCCTGTGTTTCGTTGAGATTTTTCTGATAAACTATATATACTTCTCGTTTTAGCAAAATTTTTTTTTCCTTTGGCTCTCGTATTCCATCAGATGGTTTATAGTTTGAACTTTTATATGGCTATAAAAGAAGTAAGAGAAATCGGGGAGAAATAGGCAATTTTTAACATTAGACAAAGTAAAATAGTATTTTTTTACATAATAAAATATTATTTGTTTAACAACAATAGCACATATATTTTGGTATAATTATTACAAAGGCCAGTTACAAATTACAATCAACTTGAAAGTTTTAAGAGGATTTCCAAAAAATATCAAATTTACTCAAGGCTCCCAACGGGTTTGGGCATCCCATGTGAGAGGTTTAGACATGGTTTTTAAAACACAAAATTTTAAAATTCTAAAATATTTAAACAGGAAAAGGTAGATATTTAAAGTTAATTATCGTTTTTACTTATATAAGATTTTTTATGATACATAAAGATTTATCAAAGTTATACTTTAAACTTTGATTTTATTGTATGATTTTGGTTCTGGCAATTTTGTTTTGATGTCAACTACTGGAACGCTAGCTATATCATGAAATTCAAGATACATAAATATATTTCACATCTAGCACATACGCATAAATTTGATAGTAGCCATAGATCAACTAACTTTCAGAATTCGGCCGACATAATGCACAACTGTTTTTTTGTATTAAATACAAAATCGTTCACTTAAACGTTTTTGTCTAGGATAATTACATCATCTTCGTCAAGCTCGTTTCTGACGTTTCAACTACAGATGAAACTTCAGAACTGTCTGCAAGAACAACATTTCACCTATTTCATCTATTTCACTATCACTCATGCTCGTTTCCAATTTTTGTTTTTTTTATAAACTTTTTTCTTTTTTTTTTGTTGCATGTCTTTTTTAAATTGTCCGTTTTCCTTGATCTTAGTTTTTTCATGTTTCTTGCCTTTATCAGTTTTTTTGGTGTATTTGTCAATATCCCTGTTTTTCTTTTCTTCCTTTTTATACTAATAGATTTTCTAGGACCAGTTTTTAGATAACCGTGTTGTTAGAATTTAAAAACCGGTTTCCTTTTGAATATCTTTTGTTGATGGTCTTGGGGAAACTAGATTTGGTGTTTGTGGATTTGAGGAAATATTTTCTTCGTCTGAGAATATATTCAAGCAAAAAGTTACATACTTCTTAGTTGTTATGTAATTATGTTATGCTGTTCACAATAAGTTTTCAGTTGCCTAAAGAAGTGTACACTTGAAGCACAAAACGTAGCCATAAAAAGACTAAATTGGTTTTTTATAGCACCTCGTACGTAAAAATAAAAACACCCATCAATCACAATCATTGTAGATAGGAGAATAAGATACTTTGGGGTGGAAATGTCATTAAAATAATGCTAGTTTTTTTGCAAAAATTTAGAACCAAAATATGACTCTCGTGATTATCAAGCAGCAACAATACTAGAAAAACAAGTGTCGGTTTAGCGTGTTTAGCAAAATAATGCATAGATTTAATAAAATTGAAGATGACATCTATCCAGAAAGATGCGTTTTTTTGAAAAAATCTCCCACATTTATCTTGTTAAAGCTTGTGGTTCGTTATAAACTAGTAGCTTCGGGTGTTTGTATCGATAACTGAGATTGTCGCCTCGTATCCACTTTTTAGATGCAATTATGTTTTTGGTCTAGTTATTAGGTATGTTTGTCGTAATTAAATCAATTTTTCTTGTTCTTTTGTGGTTAATTTGTGAAAAACAAATCTGGATGCACGATCTTTTACGATTCCCTGTTTAAGATATTGTTGTAAGTTTGTTCTATGAACATCATGTTTATTGGCAGTCGTTTTAATTTGACTACCCTTAGAAACTTCTTCTATAGCACGCAATACTACGACTTTTAGAATTTTGCGTCGCTTACCCTTATTTCTAAATATAAAAAGCATTTTCCTGTAAGTAGATAAAATAAAATAAATGTAATAAAATAGTTTGTGGGTAAATATTTATTAAAAAACTCACAAGCTTTCAAACGTGGTCTACGTTCTTCTTCAGGTGACAATTAATAAAATGACAATTATAAAACTAAGGTAACTAGAAAAAACAAATGTTTGGAAAACTTGATAAATGTTGTAAGTTCTTTTAGCTACAGCATTTGCTCAAAGGTCTAAAGAAAAACCACCATTAAAAACTCTAGACGTAGCTTATAGTGTGTTTGGTGGATAAAGTAAAGATCAGAAAATAACAGGTAACCAGGTGTCAGATAACTCATAACCATTGTCCCTGTTAAAGTTGTGGGGTACATTAATAATTTCAATCGGTTCTCTGATATTTCTTGAACGCCAGTTTTTGGTTTTAGCAATCGTTATAGTTTTTTCAATTAATTAAAAAGAGGTGATTGTGCCTCTTGACTGCCTGTCCCTCCCCTGCCATCCCTAATATTACAATTTTATTTAAATTTAGATTTTCTCATTTTTTGTGCTCAAAATAAAAATTATTATAGATCTAGCAAACAATAACAGAAATAAAAAGAGGCAGTACAGCAATACCAAAACTGTCTATCGACTACACCCTAGTAACACACAAATTGGAACCATATGGTTCCGATCTATTTTCGATATTTGAATATTGTCCAATATTGGCCATTTAAAACCCATCTTGTTACAATATTGGCAGGCTACTATTATCCAATGTAGTAAAACCATGTAAAATAAACGTTGAATTTATATAGGATAACTAATATAGAATGACCACGTAAAATTAAATTAAATATAATATTGACAACCTATAATTTTTAAACATTGTAAATTTATTTAAGTAGAGTAATATGAATTGTGTGTGTAAAACCAATCTTAATAAAATATTTGCGAAATATTATTGTCTTATATTGTTAAAAAAACTTGAATACTGTTTTGTGTATACAGTATTATTAATTACTATTATTAGATCGAATCGTTAGTCAATATCCTTAATGTGTTGAATTTAGCTTATTTTGGTGTTTAAAAGGGTCGCATCAATTATACTTATGTACATTGTTAATTATATTGCTTAAATAAAAAATTATTTTTTTGATAAATACTGTTTAAAAATGGTTCATCATCATAATAGTTAAGCGATTTATTACTCATTGAAGCATTTTAAATACTTTTGAAGTCATAACTTTTTTATTATTTTAAAAACGTAAAACTTTGTGCATACTTAGAACTTGTCAATGGTACATTTTTAAATAAATCTATTTTTACAAAGGTTGACGAAAGTTTACTTGCTTATAACGGTAAAGATTTCTCTCTAAGTAAATAAAGATTAAATGATTGCATAAATGCAAGGGGTAGAATTAAATTAAAATTAAATAGTAATCTGTAAACATTCTGCTAAAATTAATTTTTTATGCCTCCGTCCGTTTTGACGTATTTTACAAGCAATATAATCGGCCGGAAAAATTACTTTTCCGGACTAGGCCGGTAAAGTCAAGGTTAAATGTAGTAAAATTTTATAGCTAGAAGTTGGCAGTACAGTAATTCGCCTTTCTTCAATAGTTTATGTGTCATGTCATTTATGTCAAAATTATTATTTTATGAGCTTGTTTAACTATTATACTACTCGAAATTACCTATAACGACTTTTCTAATAACGAATGCAAACTTATTTCAATCTTATTGACAAAGAGAACGATAAAGGCAACCGCAAAATTACAAATCACTTAAACTTATATCGATCAAGTAAGTATACCTATGTATATGAAACATCTTTAACTTTAAATTGTAACTTTTAGCTTAATCAACAGCATATTAACATCTCTATCATTTATTATAAGAAACTTACTTATTTAAATTAAAGTTAATTGTGCAGTTTGAAATATTTATATAAAGTAAACTCGTATGATTTAAGTTGAATTGTAAGTTTTGAACGTTACAATTTGGTTGAATGCCATCGACATTAGCAAAACTTATGGAACACTGTGGTATGGAATTACATTATCTTGTTAGTTGATTGTCTATTGCGATTTTAGGTGTCAAGGAGTTTTGTATGTATTCTTCGGCAACAGTACTGTCCTTTTCAACTTCGTGATATTAGTTCCCTGACTTACTAATGCCGTTCCACTATTTCTACAAATGCAGTGTCCTGTATATAATAAAACATACTTATTATAGATGCTTGCTGAATTTTTAATACACCAGTTAACAAGATCGTGGTTTCCAGTACCGATCCGAAGATTTTGTCGGTAACAAATTGTTATCACATTTTGTGCAGCTTCTTTAATGTGTGGAGGAATATCCATTTTAAGACGATACAAATAAATAATACTTTTAATCAAGTTAATTAAATTGTAACAAAATTAAGTATATTTACATAAACAATTAAAATTCAAAATTACAGATTTCGTTGTTATCAACATAGAATATTTAAATTTAGTTAGTAAAATAAATCATTTTTTAAACATTTTTTTTTAAAGTTCGGCACAAAAAATGTTGTGTATCACTCGTCCTAAAAGTATTTTGCGAGTATTCGCAAAATAGCACTTTCTGGACTAGTGATACAAATAACTATTTTGTTACAACTTATTATTTTGGTAGATGTAAAAAGATCTGTATATACATATAACATAGTCAAAAAAATTTTACAATAAAAAGTTTAACACGTTATATAATTATAATTTATAATGCAATTAAGTAAAAGTAAATGTTTACATAGTTGTATTTTGTTGATAAAATACTTAAAACATTGGATTTTTTGCGTTTACTTTTGTATATTTAGGTTTACGAATAATGTGATTTTAATGCTTTTACTAATTAAATTTATGTAAATAGTAAGTCCGCTAAATAGTGTTTTTAGAAACATGACTATGTGCATTCGTTACGTATACCTGCAGAAAACAATTGTAAGATAAACCTATACGTATTTCTTTCTAACACTTATATTTGTCTTATTCTGAACTACGTTTTTTTTAATTTTTTCAAAGCTATACCTGACAAGTAATTATTAAATACTTTTTTGTTTTAATTCTATGAAAAATAGCTAGTTAGCTTTCCTTGTAGGTACCTTCTGATTAAACTAATTAATATAGTGCTCAGTAACTCTACGAGAAGTCATAATGCACAATTTCAGAAGAAACACTCTTATCTAATAAAAATATAATAGAAATATACAAGAAAGTTTCTTAAAATTGTATTGAACTAGTTCTGAGTATCTGTTTATACATTGTTTGCTCAAAGTTGACAAGTTTCGTTCGCAGTTTTACTACCCCTTGTAAATATTTCTATTTTATCTTTTCTTTATGCCACTAAGTTGTTTGCAGCAGGTACTTGAATTTAACGTAAGCAATTTTTTTTATTATAACATTAAATCTCATTTTTAATTGTATAATTTGCCATGTTTGCAATTTTTAATTTGGGTTTACTCAAGTAATGCTAATCCATTAAATTCGTTGTCCCAAAATAAACAAATCCCAATACCTACTTTACACATCGAATTTATTAATTAAATTATTACAGAAATTTTAAATATTGCGCCTACTAACGAGCAAATTATCAGTTTCAAGCTATTGTATGCAATATACTGCCGATGAAAACTAAAGATGTTGAAGATTTAGAAAAACCAAGAAAAAATAAAATATTGGTAAGTTGCAATTACTGATTTTAGGAAAATGTTTTGTTTTCTTTTTATAGCGATACGAAAAAACTCTAAACGATAACTTATAGTTTTAGAAGAAAAAATAAATGATCATTTTGTAGTGCAATAAAAATTTACCAAGTTATTATGCGTAAGCTGTAAATATACTTTAAAATTAATATATTTAGTATTCATTTTTGTTAAAGTTGCAGTTGAACGCCGATTCCAATAAGTGCAAGACACAAATATTCGAAAATTTTATCCCTGATGCTCATGGCAACCGCTGCACTGAGGAAAAATAATTATAACTTTTTAGTTAGTTTTATGTATTATTGTTTTTGTATGATAATAAATGATTTATTTTTTATTTAACTAGCTAAAATTTTTGTTTCTTATTTTTATCTAATTCATTGCTGAAAATAATAATTTTAATAGATATAAAAAAATTATCAATATTTTCTTTAGACAATAAAGAATGTATACGTTACTTTATTATTATAATATTTATTACTAACAACTAATCTATTTAATATAAAATAAAAATTGGTTTTGAATCTAGAACAATTGTTGGTGATCAATGTAGAACAAATACAGGTCGCCAATAAAAAATAGAAGTTGGTTTTCAATGTAAAATTAATACACGTCACCAATGTAGAATAGATGTTGGTTACTAATGCAGAACCAATATAGGTAATTAATGTACAATAGTTGTCAAGTTTCAATTTAAAACAGATGTTGGTTTACTATATGTGACCTAGATAGCTCACCAACGTAGAAAACGCATCGGTCACCAAGCTAGGACAAATATTGGTTAGTAATATAGAATACAGATTGTTGCCAATATATACTATATATAAAAGTGTTGCATTTTAATGTTACACCAATATTGATAGCCTATTTCGATCCAATCTGGTTGTGCTACTACGGTTTGTACCATAACGCAGCAATAACTAAAAATAAGCCAGAAAAAATATGAAATATAAATATACCTTCATAATAATATTACATATTCTACATGTAATCATAAAAATTGCATACAAAAAATTACCTATACTTATTCCAAAAAATATCGGATGGAAAGCAAAATGGTTTGAGTTAAAATTCCGCAACGAACATTCGGTAAATTAATAATAAAAGTTCACAGCAAATATTGAGCAAACAAATAACATTAAAAATCCGCTTATGTGCTTAGTCAAATTTTACACCTATTTACCTTGATTTTATTAACACGGCTTTGTGTTAGAATTGGAAATTTGTAAACCAATTATAAATATAGTTATCAAGCAATCAATGGATAACAATTTTATTAAGTACAAATCGTTTCTTAATTGAGATTTTGGTTTTCCAGTCAAGGCGCAACTAATCCGTTTATTTTGAAGATGTTCAGTGCGAATTGTGACAAAAGATCAACTTGTAAACAATTTCACACGCAAGATTTATTCAAAATAGAAATGTAATCCGCAAAAACCTAAATCTATGATTAAAAAAATTTTAAATTTAAAAAAAGTTTAACCAATCAACATAAACAAGACCTAAAACGACGCAATAAAGAATTCATACAACATATACCTAAAAGCAATGTATATACACAAAACGACAAAAATTAGTATAAACAAAAATGTCAAAACGTTAAACGCTAAAAATAAAAAATCCTCTTCTTAAAAAGTTTAGGAATTAGGGGTTTTAGGTTTCTATAGTTTACTTAAAATTTATTTTAGCAAATTTGACTTTTATTTTTGATTTAATACAAACGTCAGCTTTATATCGGTCTATTTAAATGTATTTGACCTTTTCTTACATTTTTTAAATGACACTGGATTTTATAAAGAATTAAATCTTTCAATCCTTCGGATTTGGATTTATCGTAAAAAAATCTATAAACTAGAAATCATTTACTCAAAACAAATTTTGTTGTTAAGCATTGGAATTTATTATACTATATTTGTCATATCAAATAGTTCATTATTAAAAAAAAAGTTAATTCAATTTACGTTTATTAAATCCGGTAGAGAAAGATAAAGCGAAATATTAAAACATTTTCTTAACTTACCTAAATTATCTGTTAATTAGTTTTTTACTGTAGCTAATAAGTTGTCAGTTAAAGGAAAACTTTGCTTGTTAAAAAAATTGCATTATCTCGGATTAAAGTTTTCTTAATTAACGTGGTGCGTACTTTGTTTAATTATAACTTAGGATTCATTCACACCGCAGGTATAAGTTGCGACTTATGTTATTGTCAGTTGTACTAGCTTCAACACTTAAAATTAATTATAAAAAATTAAAAATATAAACTTTGAATACAAACACGCTAGATAAAAGTGAAAGAAAATAACCACCCTCACAAAACTAGCAGGAATAATAACTTAATATTAGAATTTGAACTACCGCAGCAAGGTAACAGTTTCGCAAAAAAATAATGGAAACCAGTTTATAAAATAAACAAAAAAACCTTTTAACAAAAACAGTAAGAGAGTGTAACTTTCTAGCGACGTGTTTAAAAAGTTTTATTGTGTTTTCAAACCGATAGAAAAAGTCAATTTTAAGTTAAAAAATATAATGTCTTCTTCGCGTTTGTATTTGTCGGCTTTTGCCGATCGGTACTGGCCGATATGTAAAGACGAATAAGGAATCGCGTCAATCGGTATAGGCCGATCCCACAATCCATGAAAAATTGCTAACATCAACGTGAAGCCGAACCAATGGCCATAAAGAACACGTACACACGATAAACTTTAGGGTTTTCTTATTGTTTTTAAGATAATAATAGACGACTGATTTTATTGAAGGAATATTCATCTCCAGATTCAAGACATCCCAGCACATCGGCTTCTCAGCATCACCGAGAACGCCAAAAACCTGATCGGCGTTGGAGATTGGCCTGTACCAATCGGCAAAATAGCCGTTATGCAGATATATGTATAAAAAGTAAATATTACATTTCAGTTTTTTATTCCAGAATGTATTTCAAATATGCCATGTTTAATGCAAACATTTATGTATAAATTTAAAATACGTTTAAAAATAAGTAAATCTTGCGTTGTAAATTTTTTAATAACAAATTAAAGTAAACGACTTAAATTCAGATCCCTGTCCCAAATTCAGACACATTTTCTATAGTAATTTGTAATAGCGCTAAGCGCTTTGGACGCAAGAATGTATACTTTAAGATATATGTGTTTACTTTTGTTGTAAACATTGTAATTGATGACCTAGCTTCAAATTAATAAAAATGTTCAAAAATTAGAAAACAACAATTAGTTGGAAATAGATATTTAGAAAATACCTAACCAAAAAAATATTTTTTAAGAATTAAGAGCGAAAAGTACGACTTTAATGCGTAAATTTCGATATATCAGTATGCAACTCTAGAGTTTTTTCGTAATTACGTAACTATATTAACGAACGAATATTGATGTTTGCGATGAGGGTAGTTATTTATGTATTAAGAGTAAAAAGTATAACTTTTTTGATTGAAAAGAGAACTTTGCCGATCGACGCGAAGCAGAGTGCAGCAATCAGTCGAGTGCAAAAAAGTAATTTTTGGCTCATAATGTATACAAAGTAATGAAATGTATTGTAAAACACTCGATATAATATAAAACAAGGTATTTGTTATTTGTAATATTGAAATAGACCAATTTAAATTCAAATCCTTAAAGGCGTCCACAGGCGTCATCTAGCGAAGAAAAAAAAACAACGAAAACTAAAAATCTTAAATCGCGCATGTACTTTTTAAAAGGGTGGGAGACTTTTAAGGGTACGACACGAGGAAGCAGTCGGGATCCAGAGGGTGAATCTTGTTCGAGATGGCAATACGTTTTTACCCTGAAAAGTTTCTTTGTATAATTTTTGTTTTTGTTTTGCCAATTTTTGTTACTTGCTAGGTATGTATGTAAAATAATTTTAATTCATGTAAGTCTGCTTGTTATTGCATTTGTGCTGTAAACGTGAACCAGGGTAGTTTTTGCCCTTGTTTCCTTTGTTTGAAAAGCTAGCGTGTGTCGCCATTTTATAGTACCGTTACTTTCCCCGTTATATTTCTTTTATTTTTCTCTGTGCCAATTTATGTTTTCTTTTAAAAATTGTGTTTAAACAAAACGATTTTATTTTACAATTAAAATTTTATTGTTCTTAAATGTAAACTTGCTCAAGTCGCGTACCCGAATGACGGAGCACGTTTTATTGTAACTTGCTTTTGTTTGATCATTGCTCGTGTGTTTTATGAATTGCTTAAATGGCTAGAAGTTAGAATTGTTTATATTATGACATTCATACATTCATGACGGGAAATAACCAAATGTACGGTAGCTGGTGCAAAGGCCGTTGCTGTGTTTTTTTGTGAAGTAGCGTATCCTAAGTCTATGATATAGACAGGTGCCTGCTTCGATATATGTATTAAAGTCACCGTAGGTCGCTTCCATAATAATGAACCCTACATTTTGGTGACATTTGGTTGATATTATTGTGTGTTTATTATATGTGTATTTTGGTGTCCTTGCTTGTTTTTTTATGTGTCGGAATTTGAACCTGTTATCGTACCTGTTTAGCGGAACTTTTTATTTAAACTGACGACATTCTAATTTCTAGATCAACGGTGTAATTTCATTTTTCTGAAAAAGGTTACAATAAAATGAGCAACGTACATAATTACTTGTTAATTTAATTTGCTACTGCGTTATTTTGATTCGACCCAAAATGTAATTTATTCGTCGCCTGTTAAAGTGTTGTACAGCTAGCCGAAGCATTTATGCTGTTGGCTTTTATTAATTCATAATTTACTTCTTTTTATTGGGTATCTTGCAACATAATCTCTTCAAAAGAAGTTAGTTTATTAGTAAAACTTCCATAATAAATGATAATAATGGTAACGTGTAAAACACTACTTGCTAGTTAACCTCACTTTTTAGTTTACATTGCTTTGTTGCCAAGCTTCTATTAGTTTCGCCGTGTTGCCATACTTGCTAAAAATACTTAAAAGACAAGTAATTTCTTTTACACATTGTTGTATAATGTATTAGCTGACTCTTTATAACAATTGTTGTTTTGTATAACTAAATTATGTAGTTTATTTGTATTAACACTCCGTTCAAGGACCGGAGGGGTTTTTTCGCTCTGTTCTTCCCCTCTTACGACGGGTCCCACCAAACAGGCAAGGTCTCGGTCAAAATTTAGAGTTAAACTCGAATAAAAATTACGATTCATTTTTTTATTGTGTGTTTTATTTAACCTACAACAGCCTTCTCACATATCGAGAGTAAGCCGTGTATAACGAACTTAATACAACGTAGGAGGGGGGTGATAACTAGACGATCACAGTCCCAGCGAGATGTCGCTGCTTTTGTTTGTTCGCGGGTTTTAAATTTCAAACGCGAGTGGGTTACATCACAATATTAAAATTAAAAGTGCAGTTTTGACAATCTTTGACAGAAATTTCTGATCCAATAGTCAATTCCAAGTTTCCGTTCGAAATTTCAGTATTTCGTTTATTGCAATTTGCACATTTAGATAATTGTAAGTTGGAAAGTCTTGGCAAAATTTTCTTTGCGGTTTGAATGTTTTCATTAATGCTATTATCAATGTAACCTTTGCGACCGATGAATTTGTCCCACATTCATAGCGACTTAGCTGTAGGATGTCACCTTCTTCATTAACTAACAAAGTAACTGACGATCTTGTAAAGCAGTGTTTCGTGTATGAATCACAGCCGGATAAATTGCAATGGTGTTCATTCCTATACGATGAATAAAACATCTGCCCTAATTATATTTAAAAAATAATTTCTATATATGAGTATATTGATTACTAGAAGGGATTCCATTAACATTTTTTACATCTATTTTAACCAATTCGTCAAGCCTACTAGCACCAGCAATTTCAATAATTGATACAACGTATGATATAAAATAAGTTTTACCATATGGCCACAAAAATTACCTCAAAACAAACTTTACCTTTCAAACTAAATAAATTTCATTAAAAGCATCGTTTAAAAGTTTGCATACTTTATTACCTCTTTGTTGGATTTCTAAACGTAACCTTTCAAGAAAGATTATATTGTAATATTTTGTAAGTGCATTTCTTGATTTATTACTTCCAAGTGTTGTAAAAACTCAATATTTTGGACGATTGTTTATGTTAACACAATTAAGAGTATCATTTATATTTTGCTATCGTTGCTTTTGTGTTGTTTTAATTTTGCATTCTTGTTCTTTGCATCTTCATCATACAAGATTTCTTATGGAAGAGCTGTGCATTGTTTGTATTAGACAAATGTTTTATTTAACGAGTTAGTTATATCGTTCGTCAAATACAACCAAATATTCTCGTATGGTTATGGGTGGAAAGTTTAGTTCCTTATATCCTTAATTTATCTTTGCTATGTAGCGGATTGCACCAAATGATCGCAGCAAAGCTGAGAACTTTACGCGATTACCTCACCTAGGGTTATAAATAAAAATTACCGTAACTATACCGTTTATTTTGCTATTAATTGCAAATAGGCTTGGATTAAACACACTAAATACTGCAGTTTGTAAATTATTGCATATACCAATTTTACATATTAAAAATTCCGTTTGTGCTTTGCAATAATGCACATTTTGATGTTTTACAATTAGAGACTAACCTAATTTCAAGCAAAAATTAAAGTGACAAATTAATGTACCTTCAACTAAATTAAAATCTAATAAGCGAATCTCGTTTGTATTTTTTTTAATTATAACTATTTTAGTTACGTTAGTGAATATATTTAATTTTGTAAACAAGAAGGGGTTTAATCATAATTTTACTTTGAATTCCATTACATTGTTATATATAAGATTAATTTTAATGTACGTTTTATTAAAATTTATTTTACTTTTTAACTAAATTTTCTAATTGTTGGTTTTATTAGAAATCTATTTTGTTTGTAAATTTTTGCTTAGTTTAAGAAATGTTAAATTCTAAAATGAGAACGCCTTCCGGGTTTGGACTGTGTCATTGTTCTAACCAAAGTTGTCCAATTTCGTAAAAGGCTTCATCAGGGCGTGAAAGAAATCAAAGAACTCAAACAAGCAACCGAAATCTAACTAAGAACCTCTCAAAAGTTGAGTAATCAACTTGTGAACCAAGCCAGATTCCAAACTCTAAAACAAATTTTGGCAAAGCAAACGACAATCTAACAAAGAACCACTATACAGTTAGGTAATCAACTTGTAAACCAAAGCAGATTTTAAACTGCATAGAAGCGCGACTCTGACTGCGTTACAGTCGAAAAGAGTCTGGCTTGGTTTACAAGTTGATTATCCAACTCTTTGTATAAGAAAAAGGCATATTTCTAAGTCTGCGGTTGCTGAACATCATTTTACTACTGGTCGCAATACGGATTTTGATAACGTTTCGGTGATTGCAAAATTTCCATTCAATAGGAAAATCCGAGAGAGCATAAGAATCATCAAACACCCCAATTACTTTAATCCTGATCATGCTTTTGAGCTATCCCCTCTTTGGTTCCGTGTCATTACGTTTTTAACGAAAACACGCCTCTTTTCAACTGTAACTGTAAGAGTCGAGCTTAACTAGGTGTGACAATACTTCTTTATATACGAAGACTACTTATTCTTAAGTCACTTTTATGGAGTTCAGAATGTAGTTTAGTTCACAAGCTAATTACCAAACTGGTTTTTTGTTAGATTGTCGTTTGTTTTTTCAAGGTTATCGTTTTCTTTCTTACTTTTTTAAAATTTACAATCTGGCTTGGTTCACAAGTTAATCACCTAACTTGTTTGTGTTTGAGTTCTTCGATTTCTTTAACGTTCTGATGAAATCCCTTACAAAAGTGTGCAAAACGTTGGTTACAACAGTGACACAGATGACGTTCGTTATTACAAATGTTAAATTGTTCAAATCTAACGGCTTTTAATGAATTAACCTGTTCGCAAGGTCCAGAAGTCTGTTTCGTAAACCTTCCTGGTGCCCTTTTGATTTTGTTTGTTTTTGCATTTAAAGTTTTTCAAAGTGTCACGAATTTTTAAGTATAACCCACAACTGTTACCAGTGAGCACCGGCAAAAACATCATTTATGTTACTTTCATTCAGGCATTACTTTTATTAACATGTATTGCATACAACAATTTCACTTCTGCTAAAAGTTTTTTTTTGAGTCTCACATTTTGTTTTTTAAATAACATTTCAGCTTCGCAAAATCAAAGTTTATGTCATTCTTGGCAAAAAGAGAGGCTTTCAACATTGAGTACGTTGACTATAATGAGGATAATTTTGGTATTTTCGTTTTTTTGGAAAAACACGAAAGAAAAATGATTTCCAAATATTTGGAATTATTTTTTGCTTTACACCACTTTGCGGGAAGTAAATTTAAGAAGACCCTTTCTTCAACATCTCTAGTTTCAAGTGGAGTTATCACTGCTTTCAATTAAATATTGAAATCTTTGCTTGTGTTGCGGTCGTTGCTGTTGGCAGCAAATGTTAAAATTCTTTTTTGTCGATTCTTTGTTAATACCTAAACTAACTTACAATAATGTCTCAGAAATAGATAATTAGCAACCAATAATTTATTGATATTACGCAACTACTAGATATAACAACGGCTTAGTATTTTTTACAACTTCACCCGTTTCACTAATATAAGATCAACAAAAAACTGTAAAACAACTCGTTTGTTAACTGGCGATAAATATTCTCGACAATATTAGCTCATTATGCTCGCTCACGACGTTAAAACGTCTAAATTCTTAATCGCTATCATTAAACAACTTTGTTAAATAACTGCGATAATGTAAACTTCTCGTTGTAATTTCAAAGCGAAAAATGGCATTATTTTAAGTTTGTAAACAAAATAATTATTTTTCCATATTGCGATTAAAGCAAAAAAGTATTTGTAAACTTCGTGCTTAAAAAAGTTGTATTTGACTTACGGTTTCTAAAAATAGTTTTTTACTTATTATAATTTCTTTCAGTTCTTTTTAAATAAACGAGTAAATAATAATAAGTTTAATAAATTACAGTATCCTTCGTTTGATCTAAAAAATTTGGAAAAGCGTTTATTTAATAATGTGATATTAAAGCTTCTTTAATATCAGAAAAGTTTGGATAAAAGCAGATGTAATGTGTTTATAATGCCCTGATCTACAAAGTAAATAAGATAAAAACACTCACTTAAGCAAAATACAAAATGTACGATTTTTATCTGTTTTCGTACAAAAACAACGTAAAAACAAAATTACTCATAAATTCTCATTTATCCATAATAAAATATAGACGATTGAGTTTTATTGGTTAACAGTAATTAAGCTTAAAATTTATTGCAAAATTTAAAGTTTTTTTAAATTTTATTCAGTTCTAACACTATGTTTTTGCTTTAATGTAGTTTAAATTCTAAGATTAAAACTTAAATGATATTTAATATTGTAATCGATTATACAAAAACTTCTGTTAAACACTGATCTTATTTTAATATATTTTTGGTCAAAGATTGCTGCAGCTTTGCTGTGACGTTTTAGTGATACAAATTGATGTAGACGTAGACTCAACACTATATATATAGTATTTTTGCAAAAATTATGATTTATACAATAATTTAACTCTGACAAATTTATGGTACAACATACACTCGACTACAGTTTTAAAAAGATAATTCAAGTCATACTGCAATTTATACATAGAACTCAAACGGCGTATAGCAACTTGGTTAATGCATTTTTAAGTTGCAGTCAATATTTAAAATGGGTTGGTTTTTTGTAGTGAATTTAAAAAGTACTTTTAAAGATAAAAGCGGTAACGAGGACGGAAGTTCTGGAACTCTTATTCTATTGTATTCAATGCACTACCAACTTTTACTGTTGAATTTCAATAGCAAAAACTTTTGAGTCGTCGACACATAAATCTTAAAAAATGAATTATACGAAAAACGTTACTTATTGTAAACTAAAATTTATGCTCTTTTATGACGTTTTTTAGTTACTATAATGTAATTTAGCCATTACAATCAGTAGACATCTTAGCTCTAATTGCTTTCCTTCATCGTTGCAACTACCTATAACTTGAAGTTTTTCCAACTTTCTAATTTAATAAAGTTCGTAGTTGCAGTTTAAGCTCTGTAATATATTATAAAATTACATTCCCTGTTTAAACCTACATTAATTGTTCAAGTTTAATTAGTATTTGTTTTAAGACTTAGGTATAATTAAAATATAACGTTTCTTCGATGTAATGTAAAAAACCATTTTTAACAACGTTAGGTCAAAATCTTTTTGTGGAAATTAAAAAAAATAACTAAAAGATATAAGAAAACAACTACTAATCGCTGCAAATAATCAAATTAAATGTATAAATCAAAATTGAATTTGTTTATATCTTTTAATTAACAAATCTAATTAACATACAAAAAAGATTTTTATTTATTCAGTAACTGCAATTGTCTGAAATTATGAAACCCTTTTTAAAACTAAGCGAAACGTTAGTTAATAGTTTAATAAAACTTTATCACAAAAATCATTTTATTCTACAATTAAATACAAGCATTAGAATCTAAAATCTTAGATTTGACATTACACAACGGAGCCATAGATATGCAATAGAGCAAGTAAACTCGTCTTCTTTAGTGATAATTTTAACCAAACGGGATTTGTTATCACGTTCAGGCATAAGATCTATTATTCTAGCACAGTGGTTCTCAAAATCGTCTTTACGAATTCCCAAACGTCTCCGGGATCATTTAGAAGGTCCGTGAAATATTAAAATGGATTTGGGAGTCCCTGAGCAACGTCAAGGGGTCCGCGTAAGGTTTGATAAAAAATAAAAAAACTGTAATACATTTTTATTAATATGGAAGTTAAAAGAATAACAATAAATAAATTATTAACAATTTTTAAGTCCTACGTAAAATATAAATATAGACAGCTGCATAAAGTGCATACAACAAATTTTCCTAGTCTAAGATAAAAAGAAGTATAATTTATTGTATTGTTACGCAGATAGCCTATTTTTGATACATAAGTATATTTAAATCGGATTGATATCTTTTTTTAAGTTAAATTTATTTAAGCAAAGATAAGGTCAGATAATACATCCTAAAAGTTATAGCTTACTATTTTATGTTTTTGTTTATTTTGTTTACTTCCGCGAATAACCAAATCCACAAATGTTTGAAATTACTGTATATTACTGTATTATATTCTGTTGTTAATTCAAAAACTAATTGGTACACAATGAGTACCTAAATAATATGTGACATATACATAAAATTTTATCCTTACATCTCAAATAATGAATTCAAGAAAGCGTTAATTGTAGTATTTCATTTAAAAAAATTATTATAATTTTTAGTAGATTGTTGCAAATAAAAGTTTTGAATCAAAAAAAAATTGCTGACAGTGTTGAATATATGAAATATGGTTTTATTTTGTCGCCACAAAATAATACTTTACCTGTGTTTTTTATGTAATAAAACGATTTAATAAAACGTAATTTTTTTATAAAATTCCAATAGGAGGACGTGCAAGGAGAAAATTAATTTCTTTGGATTATATTCTGTAGGCGACGTTTTACAGACTGCAGTGTCTGCTTCATCAGACCTTTAATTATCCAATAAAGTAATTCAAAACCTAGGTTTTCGTGATCTTAAATGTAGTTAGTACTTAAATTTCAATTACCTTACTGGATAATTTAAGGTCTGATGAAACAGACACTGCAGTCTGTGAAACGTCGCATACAGAATATAATCCAAAGAAATTAATTTCCTATTGGAATTTTATAAAAAAATAACGTTAAATTACTTACATTTACAATTACAAGGAGGGATATACAAAGTTATAAAAGATTCAATAAAACCTTCTAAGCTTGAGGAAAATTTAATAAAACTCCATAGTGGCAAAAAAGATAAAGATTTAACGTTTTTATAAACTATCAAAAAAATTGAAAAATTTTTGAAGATACCGAGATAGCAAGAACTCAAAGAGACAACATCTAAGAAAGATGACAATGAGCTGCGTGCTTGGTATAATTTTTCCTTAATGATTGCGAAGTCCGGAAAGCCGCACACTATTGGCGAAGAACTTATTCTACCAGCTCTAAGTGAAGTAATACACACCGTGTTGCACAAACCAGGTTTTGACATTAAAAAAAAATTCCACGGAGTAATAATACAATAAAAAGAAAGATCGAAAAACTGACTTAGTGTGTAGACAACTTTTTATATGACTATTACAAACATCTGAATTCTCTATACAGCTAGACGAGTTAACAATACCAGGAAACAAAGCTCTACTTTTAGCTTATGTGAAATTTGTAAAAAAAGACAAATTTTTCCAAAAATTGTTAGTTGCTAAATGTTTGAAAACTAATTCAAAAGGTAAAACGTAAAATTACTAAATCAAAAAGATTTTTCAATGTAAAAGTTACACCTTTCACTAATTTCATCTCCGTTGCTACTGAAGGTCTTCCAGCAACGGTAGGACGACACCGAGGTTTTCTGCCGTACTTAAAACAAGCTATACCAAATGTATTATTGGTACATTGTGTCATTTATTGACATCATTTGGTCGCAAAAATTTTAGTGAACGTATCACTACATCATGTCATTAAAGCAGTTAATGAAATTTAAAAAAATTCCTTAAATAAAGGATTATTTGCTCAATTTTGTTTGAAAAATGATGATGACTATAATCTTTAATAACTAACACAGAAGTACGTTGGTTATCTAAAAGTGCATGTTTGGATCGCTTTTATTCGCTCTTTAATTCAGTGTTGAAATTCCTGGAGAGTAAGTTAGTGATTTACAGCACAATTTATTATCTCAACAAATGACATCGCTTGTATGACTATTTGTTGTCAGATTTACCAAGACTCATTTACAAGATGACGCATTAAATTTAATTAAAGCTAAAAGTGTAATATCTGCTTTTGTTGCAAAACTTATGCTGTACAAACAAAACTTGGGAAAAGGAGAATGTTTTCGGTTTCAAAATCTTTCAGAACTGCAACATAGAGATGAAGAGCACTTTATTCTGACCTTAACTAAAGATTTGAAAACATTCTTTACTTAGATATTCAACTCTTTTACAAGTAGTCAAAGTCAGAGCACAAATACAGATAAATACATACTAACATAGAAGCGGCTTATTGAATTATCCACAAATGAGGAGCTGAAACCAATGTTTAAACAGAGATACGATAACTTCTGGTTATAAAAACATATCCCAGTTTTATATCCAGCATTATGGGTTATTGTACAGAAGCTGTGGATTGCTTTTGCGTCTTTCTCTTTGGTATAAGTTGAATTTAACGCCGTTATGAGCCTCATCACAAAAAAACGACTAGAAATTAGTACTCGTGGGAATTTGCGGTTGACTTCTTCAACAAAATGTTTTATTTATCTTTATTTTTACATCGCCATTTACCATTCAAAGCATCAGAATTAAATTTGTAATTTTTCTATTGCATTTATGTAGTTTCTTCACTCAGAGTTCCGTGAACAAGTTTTGACTATGAAAGAGGTTTGTGGACCAAAATAGTTTAGAAACCATTGTTCTAGCAAGAGACCACTTGAACGAAAATATTTTGTCCTCCTAACTAAAACTAGGCTCCCTATAACAGTGTTGCCACGTATTCAACCGATTTTCTAGAATACTTCTAACATATTTTTCTGGAAAGGCAGTTAAAACTTGACCTATGAGAAAATGGTGTTAAACAAGTCAAGTCAGAAATAGAACTGAACATAGGTTGAACTGAGTTAGAATTGAGTTATTATTTGCGCTTCCCGCTGAACCATGAGTTATCTTTATTTTACGTTCATACTTTATCTCTTTACGTTTTAGTCTTGCAATAATATCAGTAAGGTACAGCAAAATTTAAACGATTCATATTTTTTATCTGCGGTTGCAGATAAGATGTAATTGAGGTAACGGCAGCCATGTTGCTTCAATATCATAAATTTTTAGCAAGTCTGCTCAAGTCAAAACAGCTCTTTTTCCTTAATCAAGATTGTTTAAACAAAAATGTTAATTGTTGAGTACATGGAGATACCCAAAGATTAACCTCCATTGCTTATTTTAATTATTCACTTGAAATATTTTAAATCTGTAGATCCCACTAAGACTTTGATTGCAGTTTTAATATTTAAACATCGTAGTGTAGTTCAACCGTTGTATGTAAGTTGACCAATTACCTGTCGAGTTGTCTTAAATCTAATTAAATTAATTCAAGCCAATTTAAGTGCAACAGTACCGTATGTAGGCTTACATACGCCCATTTGTCTAATATGGTTGCAGGGTCTTAGAGTGTGATAGCATCTGTAACTGCGATCATTTAGTTAATCAGTTTTTGTTGTATTTAATTTATTATAATTAAGCGAACAGGCTTTCAAGCATCACTCAGTTTATTATCTTAAATATTGTTAGATTCATATATCATATGTTATTAGTTTTTCTTCTAAACTGTGATAATCGCTACTAGAAATTATTCTCTTTCCGTTTTTTTTTTGAAAGAAATGGTAGCTTACCTGTTGATAAGTCTGTTCATAGTACATGTTATCGTTGAAAATATATATCGCCGGTGTTACATCGTTTTTGTTTGCTTTATCCTGTTCACTTCGTAATGAGTCCAGACGTACCCGTGGTCTCTCCAAACCGAGGCATCTTGATTTGTACGAGGAGTGGACGCCTAAGTAATTTCTAGCTTTATTTCAGTTTCTCAACCACGCCCACTCACCGACATTGTAGCAAGCCGTGGTGACGTGGTTCAACGGGGCCCACTGCAGGAAAAGGTTGGTACCAAATTACTTATGTTTATGTTCGGTCAGCAAATCAGTTCCACGACAATTTGTAAGCAAAAGATTAGTCGTTTATTATTAAACGACAATGACGCATTGAACAAACCCTTATAATTATCTCTATGAATCAAGAAATACATTTAACAATACGAGAGAACTTCTTTTTCCTAAAGATTTAATATTCTTTAAACATTAGATTCCTTTATAAAAATTGTTGAAAAATATTAAATACTATTTGAGTCAACGCTTCCTCTAGTTCCTCTGCTAAAAAAAACCATAAACCTTTAAAGAATTTTTTTTGGGGTTTTCTTCTTTTATTGGACCAATAAATAAAAACTATAAGATCAAACGTCTACGCAATTCTACTTTGAAATTTGCGTTTTGTGAAAGTCTGTTTCTCAACTGAGTCTGGTACGAGTATCCCAAACGAATCGAAAACGGAGTTCTATAATACTCATCAAACTTTAGATATTTTTTGCAGGTTCTAATAATTCTTTCAACCCTCTTTTAAACTGACATAACAGTTCCTAAGTATTTGTTTCATCTAACATGTCGTTTAACAAAAAATAATTTAATTGCTATTAGTACACTCAACTAAGGTTCTGATGGCAAGAAATGGATTTTAGTTAATTCCATATGTTACTGATTAAAACTCAATAAGTCGCAATAACCAACCTATTGGTCATCTCTCCAAACTATAAATTTTGTAAAAATTGATCATCAAAACTAATTCTAATACACTTATACATTTTTTGTGTATCGCTCATCATAACGTACCAAAAGATCTTAATACCTAGAAATAGTATCAAACAACTCTAGGTAAACTTAGACAACATTTGGCAATCTGTTATGTAAAATAGCCTACACAGGCCTACCAATTGAACACATTTGTTATCACAAGACAGTATTGGCCATATTTGGAGGACAATAAAGAAGAGGATTCGTACGTCACCGACGATAATGACGATGTGGATTATGTTCCTTATGATTAAGCAGAGGCATCCAATGTTAATTATTATGGACTTAAAGAAGAATTGCCTGAACACAGGAACATTGACGAAACAATTGAACCAGATCCTAATGTCTCAGTTTTTGTCAGTGGTGTGCGTCAGTTATTAAGTAAAAAAGAACATTATTACAAATGTAAAGACGAGAATTATTTCTGGAATAAAGAACCGGTTTACCAGCAGCAGCACCAAGCTAATAGGTCCAGCTAATTGATTTTTGAACAACCCAGTGGCCATTTTTCGTTGTATAATACTACCGCCGCAAATAGTAAATATAACAGTGTGTGATACAAACACAAAAACAGTAAAAGTGACGCAGGCATGGAATAGGGCTAATCCAACATGTAAGCCCATAGAATGGAAAACGACAGACAAAATTAAAATGTATTCATGATCGGCTTGTTATTAGTGGGTTTGACCAATATAAACTCCCCACGGAAGGGACACATTTAAACTGGAAAACTGTTAAATGCCAAACGAGAAGTAAATCAAATCAGACGAGTAGAGTTATTTGGTAAAAAATTACAGTGTATTGCGATTACTTTTTCGCATAACTCGATTTGGCAAAAACTCTGCTACAAAATGGATTGGTAATCGTAGGCACTGTAACCTGTAATTATTAAAAAAATCAAAAAACATAAAAAATAAGATTTATTTAGTATGAATCAGTTGTTTTTAACTTGTTTTTTTATATTCATAGCCTTACACAACAATTTTTGGTATGTACGACGGTTATTTATCACAACAAAGAAATAAAAAACTTTTATGCAATAGAGGGTTAAGCATAATGTGATTTAAATTTAACTCCTAGGTGGTTTTCATAGATCTACAACACGATATTTAGTCGGTAGTTTATCTTCACAAATTACACAATATTAAGAAGATGGTGCTTACTACTCATTGATTTGATGGTTTCATTAATTAAGTTAACATGTCCGAGTTATAAATATGAATCAATGAATACCTTATAGTTTTTTTCGGTGAAGAATCTTTTTTTAACCTTTTTTTAAGCGATAAAAATGTTTGAGTGGCCTTATTAAGGGAGTTGCATAAGAAAAAAACATCGTAATTAAATTTAATAAGTAACCTAACCTCAAATGCACCAAATTTATTTTTTGTTGTAGCAGAATACAGTTTTTCAGAGTTCGTCTTCTGGGAACATGTGCCTTTTAATAGACACTTTTTCCAGTTTCCAAAGTTGAAAGATTAAAGAATCTAAATATAAAGCAACAGTTAAATGTGACCAAAGTTTAGTAAATCAGGAATGTTTCCGCCTAGAACCCACGCAAACAAACTAATTGACAAGACCGGAAAACTCTTGCTTAATCTTAAAAGCTCAGATTGAATTAAGTAATACATACTCTTCAGCTCCTAGAAAAACCTTTACCTGCGGAACAACTTACATTCTTAATATTTATGTATGAGGCAGTAGACAAATATTTTTTTTTGACAATTTATTGCAATCTTTTTCTGACGATGACGTCGATGAAGTTCCATCAATTTCTATATAAATACAATTATTACACTTTTGCTGCCCAAAGGTACCTTTTTATTGGCGTTCATCTAGCTCTTTTACTATTTCTATCTTTATGTAGCAAAGTCTTTCTGAATTAGAACAATCGTTGATTGTAGTATTCACTAGAAGATAACCAACCCTACGACGTATTTCGTGCCGAAAAAGTATACTTTACTAACCACTTAGCTAATTATTGTAGATTACTGCAGAATCTTGATTTTACGTTATAACGATGTTGCCATGCTACAGTTAAATTGCTATGAAATCTAAGGTTTTGTTTATCGAGTGCTTATAAAAACCTTATCAATATTTTACTGTAAATTAATTTTTGAAACTGGGTCAAAACGAATTAACTACTCTTGTTATGTACTAATTTATTTAATATAAATACTTAAATAAAGTAATTAAGAAACGATATTTAAATTTATTTGAATCGCTAATTGTTGACATCTAAAACCTTGACCAACCACAACCGTAATGTGTGATAGTTTAAGTAGTAGTAAGTCACGTTTGCTTCTCCAATAATAACAATGGAAATTGTTTTACGTAATAAATATCATTATAATATACATTTGTTTAATTTCAACAAATTAAAATAAGAAGATAAGAGTAGGAAATAATCACCATTTCAAATATTTTGACATAGTAATGTGTGTTTATACGTTTCGTTGCGTGATCAAGGTTGGTAGTTAAATTAGGCTTAAAATTAATTTATCGTCAATTTACATATTTACTTTGGTAGCATATCAAACATAAAAATTAAAAACATAACTAAAAAAATTTAACTACTTCAATAATAATTCTTTTTTCGTAAATTATTAAAAATGCTATTTCGCTAGTGGTATGGAAATAATATAACAAAATTTTACCATCAGCAAATAATTTATAGAGAAGGGCGCGCGGTGAAAAAAATCATGTTTCACACTTATTAGCACGTAGTTGTCTTTTTAGTGACACAACTTGAGTAATCCGTGGTTTACCTATGTGTACCTGTCAAAATGATCCTCGTCTTTCCAATCCAAACTCAATCTGGTTCGAAAGTTAGAACATTTATAAATGCTGTTACACAGTAAGTCGGTTCTATTACATTCAATAGACTGCGGCAAAACTTTCCTCGAAGTTGCACAGCCCTTAAACTGGCTTTAATTCATTTATATTCTGTTTATTTATTAGAAAAAATAAATAAAACAACAAAAATAATTATTCTTAACAGGTTGTTTTATTTATGAATAAATTCATGCTTAAAAAAAGAAAATTAAATTGTAAAATCAAATTAAACAATTTTATCCTGCATTTTCGATCTCATGGCAATTAAATAAATTACATGCGACTAAATAACTTAAAGTATTAATCGACTTTAATGTCTGTTATTAAAGAAAGAAATAATTAATAGTCTGAACTGTTTGTTAAACGTTTGCTTTTTGACCCTCGTCCAGACAAATCGTATTAAAATCGTTTGAGTATTTAAAACAAAAGTTTCAAACACAATTATTTATTATAAATTCAGTTAACTGCTACTAAATTAAATTTTAACTTAATCAAAGTTATAACAAACAATTTTTGAGGGAAATTGTAACAACTTCTAAAAGTTGTTCCTATTTCAGATTGCTTTGATGACGTTGCTTTTAACCTAAAATTTCGTTACAAAGTGCCTGGCAGTATTCTACAAACTTTTGGAGTGTGCACAAAATTAACTTACCTTTTAATAACCTTTTTTTTACTGTAAGATTAGTATTTATAAATATTTGTGTTGCATTTAAGTAATATGAGATAATAAAATATTATTAATGTTTTAAAAGAATAAAATTGCAAGTTCTACCACTACACGTACAACAGTCGTTCTAGTCCAAGTCAAATACTGACTATGTTCGCCTTTTTTAATAGCAAAATCGTATATTTGTATGTTTTTCAACTAAATCCCTTTACAACTACTGCTAAACGTTTTATTGCTCATCTTCGTTGATTTCCGTTTTTTAGCTTGTCTTTAACTAATTATTCGGCTTTAAAACAACACCATGTAAAAATTTAACCAGATTAGAATTCATTCAACAATTCAATACCAATTTTAACACAGATTTTCATAAGAATGTAGCATACATTTAAATCAACATTAAAAATGAAAAGAAAATTTAACATCAATTCATGTTGACAATTTTGTCATTATCAAGAATCTACATCAGCGATCACAGTTCTTAAATTCAAGACGTATAAAATCCTTTATGAAGATACATAAATACTTTAAAGTATCTAACATCAAGACTCCACTTAGATCTAAGTTTCCTTTTTTTCTATTTCAATGTAATCTCTTCAGTCTATAATTTTGTTTATTTTATTATATTTAAATTTATTGTTATATCTTTTTAAAGAAGCATTTTTAAACTTAATTATATTTAATTAATAATAATTTTAAATCTTAAGCATAAACGTGAAGTATTAAAATAGTTATTTGTATCACTAGTCCAGAAAGTACTATTTTGCAAGTATGAGCACAACATGCGAGTATTCGCAAAATACTTTCAGGACGTGTGATACACAAAATTTTTTGTGCTAACAGTTATTTAAGTATTGATTTTTAATAAAAAGTAACAACATAATATGTTGATAAACCTAAAACCTGTAATGACAAAAGTCAAATGTTTTTCTGACAATTACATAAGTTCATGAAAATAAAACTTCTATTGTTTTTAGCAATTAATAAATACTATACTGTTTTTGATTTGATTTATTAATATTATTAAGTAACTACTCAAAAATTCATTCTTACTTTTATTTTATTTGCATTTAATTTAATTAAATACTAAAAGAACTATTCCTAACAGCAATTGTAAAATATAAGCAAATTTATAATATTAATGGTGTATCTTAATAAATCTGACAGAATGACAGATGACGTAAAAAGTTAATAATTTTTAGTGCCAACTTCTAGTTATAAAATTCTACTACACTTAACTGGTCGAAAAAGTAAAATTCCAAACATATTTTTAAAAATAATAAAAAAAAGTTTTATTTTATGCATATGAATAAACTAGCTTTAACACAAATCAAAATTTTTACATTAAAAGAACGTAGTAGTACGTAGTTTACTTGTCATAAGAACTATTGAAGTGTCATATAAAAATGTACCAAACCCAACATAAATAATAAATTTCTTTTTTTTTCTTAATTATATTTTGTTACATGCCAAAGTTAAAACAAAGTCACTGCCTGAAATGAGGTAACATAAACGATGTTGTGCCGCTTGCTCAGTGGAGACGGGGTGGGTTATATTTTAAAATTCCGTGATAACTTGGAAACGAGGTTGACATAAAATCGAAATGAAACGGTAAAAGACTCAAAAATCGGTTAGGGCGCCAATCAAGGACACGATGATTGTAGCTTCCGGACCCCTGATAACCCGAAACCTCATCTGGTTGGTTACAACCCCGGAACTTACCTCGAGTTGTAACTTACTAAATTTTGAAATATACTTAAAAACAAAATTACGTACGCGGCAGCTGAATTAATAAAAGCTCTTTACAGTTTAACAATTTAACATTTATTGACTGAATATTAAAAATAAATAATGAATATCAAACAAATTCGAATAATAAATAAAAAAATAATAATAATAAAAGCGTTAACTCGTTTTTCAATACAACACAATACAAATAAACTTCAAGGCCTTGACCGCATACAAATTCAAATAAAATAAAAATACACAAGTTATAAAATATACGTCCGAAACTCTGCTTCGAACTAAACGTTTAAACAAACTATAGTTTACATATCGTTACATTATCTTTTATGCATGAATAAGATTTACTTTTACATACACAAAACAAAATTAATTAATTAAATCGAACTTCACGCAAACACCTTCAAGTGTTTCTTGAAATATTTAAAGTTAACCGTAATTCAATCGGCTCAAATCAAAGCTTTTACTTCATATCAATCGCGGTTCACTTTACGGTAATAACAATTTCGATAAATACCTTTGCTAGGTTGTTTACTCCAGGTGAACTGCGGGATACAGTGGTTCCCGAAAGCTACGACTTTAGATTGAACTCCGGTCGGTCCAGGTGTACCGTAGTCGAATACAAGCTCGGTGGATCCCCCAAACAATAGAATACCGACGGAAGATTTATTTCACTATTTAATTGAAAGCCGCACAAAAGCGAAGACAGGATTTTTCACACACAAACATCGGAAATAAACCCAACTCGAACGTAAGTTTTATTATGGATACCATGAAGTTTCTTAAACCGTAAAATTACGAATTTGGAAAATTAGTATTTCCCCTCACACCACTTAATTTTCACGGCACCATTTGTTTAACTTCCGCGGTATTGCATAATGGTAGGGTAAAACACCCCTAACACTTGACTACATTCCGGTACCCGGTATTCTTAATCGCCACCAAAGATTGATCCCCAAAAACCAAATTTTACCCCTTTTAACACCTCGTATTCCCACTTAATTCAATGAACTTGCGCCGTAAAATCTTTGTAAAAGATGCAACACTAAACCAAGTAACTTAACAAAGATGAAAACTATAATTGCCACGCGCGTCATATGTCACGTAGGCCCTTGAAAGAAAGAAAATGTTCTCACAGAAAACGCCTACGTCGCTAAATTGTCAGGTGCTTCGCAATCGCGCTCGTAAAAGAACTCAGCATAAACAAAAATACAGATACCAAGAAAAATTGATCAAATTACATTCTAAAAGGAAGTCGTAAATTATCTAGCATTGTTATTTTACTGAGACAAACAAGTAAAACACTAAATCAAAATCAAAACCACGGAACTTTATGCATTCAAAAAAAATACCAGTAATAATTGTGAAATAACTATGCAATACAAATAGACTTAAATCAAACGTAATAAAATAGCGAGTAAAACGTTTTCGATGCTAACATCGAACTAATCCATAAAAAAAAAAGAAAAACCGCAAATTCAGCCAGATGAATCGAATTACGGGGTCTTACATAAAAGATTCACTGCTAAAATTCCAATCGCAGGTTACAATTTACAATAACCATTTACAAAAGATTATTTTCTAATGCAGCAAATTTATGGTTAGGGTAAAATATAAGTTCTGCACTTAGTTAAAGTGCGATCAATTACTAAGAATTTTAATTCATAATAAAGAAAGCAACCGCAACTCAAAGTTTCAAAAAGTGGGAGTACCTAATAGAACTGACCCAGAGATTAAATAAGCGCCAAAACGGGAAAAACTCCGAGTGCCCGTTTTCACCTAACAACAACTAAGGTAAACTAATCAAACAATGAGTACATTTGTTTCAACTATAACGCATACAGTAATTTTAATTTTAAGCACTCTGTACGAGAAGGTAAGCACAGTAACACAACTAATACTATCCCACCACCAGTTAACCCACCTAGTACTAACCTTAACAATACCCTTAACACTAACCTTAATACTAATATCACTTACACCAAAATCATAAACCTCCCAAATCTAACACAAAGAATTATTCCGATACTAACAACACCTAACATCAAAATAACCATGTATAACACTAACACCATTTACAACATGCTGTATAGTAATACTAAAGATAGAACTAACACTATAGATAAACACGACGTAGTGTATAAGCTTGACTGTACTGGATGCAATGCGTGTTATATTGGTCAAACTAAACAGAAACTAAAAAATTGGATGGCCAACCATAAATATGATTGTAGCACAAAAAAAGGCGATACAGCTTTGGCTGTACATCATATAGACACAGGACACAATTTCAATTTTAACAATCCTACAATTTTAGATGTGGAAAACAACTTGAAAACGCATTTAGTTTCCGAAATGCTATACATCAACATATATAATAATAATATTAATTTTAACAACGATACCAACAATTTAAGCAGCGTTTATAATAATTTAATATCCAAAATTGTGAGATAACTATATAGGTTGGATTTATCGTTGTTCAGTTCTGTTTTATCTTTTTATTCTTATCTTTCCCTTGACATTTATAAATTTTTGATTACACAAAATTTGTCAATTGTTTGTTGAACGTTATGTCCTGCGTTATTTAAAAAATTTTAATTATTGACCATTCTATGTTTAACGTTTTATTTATTATTTAGTAAACACAATCTCGTAAAGTTGCCTATGTCTTTGGTCGGTGGATTGATCCACTTGATTTTATTCTGTAAGTTTTATGTGTTAAAAATTATCTATTAATTCATTCTGTTGTTACTATGTTGTTGACTTACGAGTTTAATAAATTACAGTTGGCCTGATGAAGTGCTCGCCTTTAGCACGAAACGTTGCCACAAACATAAATAAAAGTGGTTTTACATGCCCCTCCTAAACGAAGATGTCCAAATTAATTAGTACACATACAGAGGAGGAGAAAGAACCTTTACCAAGTATTATATTTTCTAATTTGATTCTTTTCATCTACGTTGTCAGTCGGTTGCACGTACGACTGGACGTACATATCAGGTTGTTGTTGTTACAATTAACTTTAAAACTTTTTTGGTATGTAACATATTAGACGAAGGTTCTATGAATTATGGAAATTTGTATATTTGTGTCATAATTTACAATTGTAAATGTATTTTTTTCAAAATGTAAAAGCTAGACAGACAAGTTTACCTTTTTGGTACGATTTGTTGCCCAACCAAAAAAGGTTTCCATCAGCAACTATCGTTTGTAATATTGGCCTAAGTTCTAGCGTTTCATGACACCTATGTAAATTTATCTTTTTTTTCTGAACTTCTCTTTTTGTGGTAAAATCAATATTCTCGTTATAACCTGTGTTTTGTCATTTGTTGTCTCTTTCGGCTTTGGATAAATTTAAACGGTAGCTCCTATCCTAATCTTTCACCGTTTTGGCACCTTTTTAAATACTTTTATAATTAACACATCAAAACCTACGATCAACTCACCGAATCATACTGAGTTAGTTGCTAGCAATTAAGTTACGAAAAGATTCTTGTAACATCCACCTGATACGCACTCCAGGTTGACAAATCTGCAGATATAGACAACAACGCAATACTACTTGTTTATGTGCGATATCTATACCAGGAATATGTGCATGAAGATTTGTTATGTGCACTATATTTGCTTACTAACACATTCTCCACATCCATTTCTTGACACCATGTATCGAGCATCGTTATTCCCTTCCGTGCGAGTAAACGAAAAGTCGTCATTTTACTTTCACGTCGTTCGCTACATAATAATATGCCTGCTTAAATTAAACTTGATTTCTTAAAAAATCCACGTGTTGTGACACGATGTATTATGAAAACATCTATAATTAATTAATTTATTCAACGCAGGGTAAATGTCTTCTATTCTTTTTTGAATTAAAGACAATTTCCATGTCGTTTCTTTAGCGCCACGTGCTACCTCCTAAATGTGGATTTTTTTGTCTGTACAAGTTAAAACATCGGCGATGGAAATATTCTAAAAAGAAGCATTAGACCTACGAATACTGCGACACAAGAGCAGATACGATTAATATTTCTATTCGGAGGCAATTGACGTTTAACTAATACCACCTTGGACGAAAGTGCATATGTAACAGCATACGATACGCTTCGGTTCTTTTACCTTTTATAAATGTTACTTTTTACCTGTTGTAGAATTTTTGACTCACCAGGTAGACACGATTATTTTTAAGTAGTTTGCTGAAACTTGGTAGGTCAATTTTTGATTTTAACTATTTGCTATCGCATGCTGATTACGTCAACTGTCAATTATTATTGTTGATGTAATTTACTTACAAAGATTTTTGTATGTCCTTGCTGTTACACTTATGGTTTGAGTGTATTGTGAGTTGCCGATACTTTCGGTGTTTTAGAACCAACATATACTTGTACTCAAACTAAATTTACTTTACTGTGATGCTATTGACTTATATAATTGTTATTGACTCTAATTTTAATCATAAGTTATCATTCTAAAATTAATTAAAGTACAACTGATGTTAACGATTTGGTTTCTTTCTTCGATTCCTCCAACTTTACAAAGCTTAAAAATTTAATACAAGCTTCGAGCCTCCTATGCTGATCTAGCACGAGCTATATCTGCAAAAGGAGGTCTGGCGCCCTTTAAAGTAAACTTATCACTTGGACCTCCCTTTTTTTCGATAGGTATTGTTTTAATTCTATAGCGAGTTGACCGTGCAGGTATTCGTAAATTACTAGAACTTTGTAGCAACCTGAGAGTGAATCTGCTTACAGGGAAATGCTGACAAACCGAAAAATGTTACCGAAATTTAACAGCGAATTGATTAATGTTAAAGTTACTAACTACATTAAACCACACGCCTTTACTCCTTTGTGAAGAAAAGAACACATATATATGTTTTTTTGCACACATAAATAAAATGGTTATCCAGAGCAAAATCGCTAACTTGAATTATAAAAAGCATTGCAAAAATTATTCTCAACAAAAAGTCACCGCTTGCATTACATTTCAGTGACAAGGTATAGGTCGCAAAACTGGCTTATCTGTGTGACATATTTAGTCTGATCAATGAACTCAATCTATAGGGAAAATGACAATTGTTTTCAAGTTGGCAATTACTTGCTTTTACTTTTAAAAGAGTTTGAGCGCTACTTCCCAACCGTAAAAGACCCACAAACTGCTGAAGAATGGATGCTCGACCATTTGTCAACTATCTTCAAAACAACAACCCTGTCGGTTTTATAGATAAAAGTAATAGCGGAATACCCTGACATATCCACCACAATACTTAAATTCCTATTGCATTTGCTACAACTTATCTGTGTAAAGCGGGGTTTTCTGTAGTGACAGAAATCAAAAGAAAACAACGGAATAAACTCGACATGAGCAACACGGTGTCATTTTCTCCCATTAACCCCAGATAGAACAGTTTTGTTGCAAAGAAACAACTCAGTACTAAAATTATTAAATCAAAACAATCTAAAATATAAACAGCGGGTCGCGGTAAAGTTATCAAACGTTGACCGGTCCGCGACGATGAAAAAGTTGAAGAGCACTTATATAATGCAATCGTTGCAACATGGCTCGTTTTTCCAAGCAATCATTCTTTTCAAAACGCTTAATGACCGCACCACTTTTTTATCTAGATTCTTTTTAAAACGCCCATGCATTTGACTGCTGTTTATTTTTAAGTTTCTATGAATATATTCAAGATTCTTCACACGTTACTATGTTAAACACAGAATTTAAACGACCACATTCAATTTTTTAAACATTTCATTGCACCACTTGACGCAAGACTGTTTTTGCTCTTTTATCAAATTGTGTGAGATCGAAATACTGGAATGTTAACGATCGTGCAAAATTGTATGTATTTGTTTCGCCCCAAAAGCTAAGGACATCTATCTTTCAGTGTATGTCAATGTCGCGAAGGTCGTCATCAAACGTTAGTCTTCTACGAACCAATTATTCTAAATCATAGTTTTGGATAGTGCTTCATCTCCAAATAACAAAGTAAGTTTTTCCAGACATTACTTTGGTATTAAACTGTATCGATAATTTAAAAAAATCATCGCTACAGAATCACAATTAAAAATTTCCATTTTTCACATAATTAATACTTAATTAAATTCTGTTAAGATGAAACTCGTCGGCTTGAAATCAAACTGCAAACTGAATTATAGGTGAAAAACTTTATAAATATGACAATTGCAGAATGCTGGCAAACCAAGGTGTAATTGATTCCATGAATTTAATCAGTACTGCTCGTACACTTTGTTTCAACATTTTTTAATTTGTTTTTTCTTTGTAGTTAGTTTTATAAACGCAGAAAGTTTGAAGGCAATCCGCAGCATTTTACAGAGTTGGGTATTATTTGAGTACGTCTACATACTAATGATTAACGACTTTTGTGGACAAAACTTTTAAGTTATATTTACCAGATTAACTAACATTAAAATATTAGTGCAAGCGGCCGTAATTGAGTTAGTTGTGATTAAATTTTAATCATAATTTGTATTCAAATTAAAGTTTTGCCCTAGTCTGGTATTTTACATACTATCGCCACACATAAACCTCATAAAGCCTTCAATTAAAAACTAATTTAATAGACTAAGAAATATAAAAGTTTAAGTGTTACAAACAAGCAAAAGAACTGTTAACCAATGTATAAAAACAATATAAACAGAATCAAAAATATTTTTAAAAATCTAAGAATATTTTTTACATCAACACATTAGTGTTTATTATACCTACTACAACAGATAATACAATTCAAACTAACTTTGTTTAAATTGACTAATTGTAAATGTTATTAGAATGTTATTTCTAATTTCAACATTTAAATTTTACTTTAGAAATGCGTAAATAAACTCTTGGCACATTTAACACAGTTGTGTAACGTTTCAAAATAAATAATCAAATTCTAAATTCAAAATTTTAATTATCAAAGTAAATATAAACAATTAAATTTGACATCTAAAAAATTTAAATGAATTTCCATACAACAATGTGAATGAAAATCGTAAACTATATCAATATTTCAATGTAGTGTTTACAGAACGTGCTCAATATGATAACAGAACACTTCAATAAAATTTGCACAATATAATATACAAGAATTAAATATTGACATAATCTTTATTTCATTCATAATCTATATAAAAATAGGTAAATAGAAAAAACAGTGTTTGAAAATGTATCTTAACCATTAATAAAAGGAAGAACCTAAACATTTAAATATTTTATTACAAAACCTAAGCTTACTGTTAATAAATATTTAACAATAATATTTAAAAACACATGCTAAATAAAAGCGTGTAACTTTTAAAAACTCAGAAATTATATAACATTGTAAAACTCGTAAACTCGAGTTCTATATAAATTTCTATTTTACACAAATTATTTTAAACAGTGTATAGACTTCGCTAAAATAACATTTGGAAAAAAATTAAATAAAGCTTACGTTAAAAGCTAAATTGGATTTTCTATATTTAGTTTATTTAGATATTCCGACGTGTATTAAAAAATAGATGAATTTTAATTTTAAAGTACGAGAAGCTTTTGAGTTTATTTATAGAAAATTATTATTTACAAAATGTTACAAAACTATCTCGTCTTTTTGTTTACACTAATGGCAAAAGACTATAAATAACCAAATACATATTTATAATATGTTACAACTTGTTTCAACTTTTATTTAATCTTTATTTAATATTAAAAACAAGTTTGTAATATTTTGGCATGTAACTATAAGATTAGGTATATAAGATAATTTGTAATGTTATAATATCGAATACTCCATGTATGTCAATTTTTTTATGTAAGTGTCGTGCTTTATTTTTGTGTTAATAAAGTAAATAGAAAGATACGTGTTGTTAATGCATGCAAAGTGCATGTATACATTTGATATATTACAATTGGCGACGAGAACAAGAATTTGTTGTTAAATTTTTTTATTATGGCGAAAGCAATGGAATCCCAAGTAATTGTTAGAGGACAGATCGGATCTCTTCCGAAATATAAAAAGTGTACAGATTGGTGCAGTTATCAAGAGCAAATGGACCAATACTTTCTGGCAAGTTACGTTGAAAAGGATAGTAAAACGTCCGAGAAATTATTCTCAAGTTCCAGAACGTTCACCGATATAGATATAGAAAATTCTCGAACGTTTGGCCAAAATATATAAAAGCGATACAAATAAATCAAAGGGCAGTTATTCCAGTAATTTAAAGAAGGCAGTGTTAAGAAGATTTTTCAAGCCTAAATAAATAAGTAATTAACGCGTGTGTTCGAGATAAATATACGGAGTACGTGACTTTAAAGTAAACAATAAGTGTTAAACTAAATCTATCGGCGGACTTTATCTTCGTGTAAATGATAGTGCTATATATAAATTAGTGTAAGTGTTTTTATTAAATATCCTTAGATTTAATTAGTTCGGTTAGTTATAAACGTGTACAAATTTTTTTTAAATTTAAATACATTAATTTTCGCCATTGATAATTATGTGTATGACCCATTAAAAAGATTGTGTGATCCTGTACTTCCTAAAGATAAATCATATAAGGCTTTGTGCAGCATATTAAAAGAGCAGTTTACGAAAAAAATTTCTATTTTCAGAGAACGAGTTGAGCTCTATTCATTAAATCAGGAAGAAAATGAACAGGTTAAAGGCTTTTATGTTTGTTTAAAGAATAAGGCTACTAGTTTAAACGAAATATTAAAAGACAAGTTCGTGTCAGGTTTAAGAAGAGGGCCAATACTAGATAGAGTGTGCGAGAAAGGGCACACGGTAAATATTCAGAAAATAATTGATGTAGTGTTAAAGAAAGAAGCAGCAATGGTTCAAACTCAAAGATACACACAATAAAATGTACTGAAGGTACATAAACCAAAGCAGTCAATATTGGCAAGGAATTAAAAGCAAGCAAGTGTCCTAAAAAACCAAACAGATCAAAAAAGAAATCATACGCAACAGACTACAGCTGCGGCAAAGGGGACCACAACTTCAAGACCTGCAAGTATCGAAATTATAAATGTAAAATATGCAAACAAGTGGAATACTTAGCTAAGGTATGTGGTAAATTTAATTTGTAGAACCTACTACTTAAAGTAACGCTAATTGTGACTTAGATTTTGTTGACATGTTTTTCGTTAAGTTAAATAATTATGTTAAACTGATTAGGTGGATTGACTTTATGAAAATATCATGTTTTATTTTTTTAAAAATGCTTATTGAAGATAAACTATTATTAATGGAAGTAGATTTAGAAGCGGGAATATCAGTTATGCTTGAAGTTTTTTCAATAGTAGATTCAAAGATTGTAAACTTTGTAGTACTAATGTTAGGCTGAGGACGTATGATGGTAACATAATAATACCAGTTGGAACAATTTTAGTAACAGCTAGGTATGGTGATGTTTTAGCTGACTGCAGACAATATTGATTCCGATTTAAGTTTGGGTCAATTACTAAAAAGTTACAGGAATTTGTTTGATGAAGGTTTAGGGCATTATAATATTAAAAAATTGAATTAAAAGTTGATCCAAGCTGTAAACCTACGTTTTGTAAACCGCGACCGATGCCATTTTCATTTAAGGAAAGTATTGAGAACCAACTTGATGAGCTTAAGAAAAAGATTGTAATAGAAAGAGTTGAAAATTCAGAGTGGGCTACAACTTTGATGCCAGTTGTTAAGGCTGACGGCACAATACGTGTTTGTGCTGATTATAAAGTGGCGGTTAATCTTGTAATTGAGGATATTAAGTATCCACTTCCTTAAATAGACAAAATTTTTGCAGCGCTACAAGGGGGCGAACATTTTACAAAGTTTGATTTTGCAAACGCGTATAATCAATTAGAATTAACCGAAGAAACAAAAAAAATATTATGTTGGAGCACGCATCGTAGCATTTATAAACCAAATAGGTTGCCTTATGGTACGAATCCAGTTTGTATTTTTCAGAAAATAGAGAAAGTTTTGTTAGGCATTTCTAAAGCCATTAATGTTTTAGACGAATATTATTGTAACAGGGCGGAATCGCGAGGAGCATTAGCGAAATTTAGGGTTGATGCTTTAAAAACTTTCCAAAGCTGAGTTCAAATTAAACTTAAAATAATTCCAAGACCTGAAAATATTTTGGAAGTCAGAGCATATATAGGTATGCTAAATTATTATAGTCATTTCGTACCGGGGCTATCATCGCTAATGGAACCCTTATAAATTGTTAAAAAGCGACACTCATTTTAAATGGTCACGAAAATGCAAAAAAGCATTTTTGGAATAAAAAAAAGCATAGTGCTTTTTTTTGATTTCAGAAATTCTTCAGAAATAAGTCTTGCGTACTTCAAGCCGGATGTTACTTTCAAGTTAATATGCGATGGCACTGAATGCCGATTAGTTTTGGCTTGGATATTGAACAAACATGAGCTTAAGTATTCTGTTATACATAAGGAGGCGTTGGCTATTTATTGAAAAGTCAAAAAGTTTTACCAGTATTTAATGGGTAAACATTTTACTTTATGTTCTGATCATAAACCCCTTGTGGCACTTGTTGGTGAAAATAAAGGCATACCGCAAATGGCTGCGGGAAGACGTCAGAGATAGGATTTAGTCATAGTTTTAAACATGTAAAGGGATCCGAGAATGGAGCAGTCGACGGTTTGTCACGCATTTCATTAGACACCGAACTAGACTATTTCAATTTTTTTAGTTAAAAACAATATTCCAATTACTTCCTCCGATATAAAAAAAGAAATTTGTTCTGACGTTACCCAAAGTACAGTGTATCGATAAGTAAGAGACGGTTGAGGTGCGGAGTTATACAACGAGTTAAAACAATATTCGCGAAGAGCTTTAAAACTTAGTATTGATAATGACCTTTTGATGTGGGGTTATCGTGTCATCATGTCCCCGAAATGTGGAGGTGAGATACAAATAGACAGCAATCCTTCCCAATGTAGCGGAAAGTGGGCGTTCCTTTTAACAATGTATTAATTCTCTCCAAGAAATGTGTCTCGATGTCTTCGACTTTTTTTCAATGTACATTCTAAAAGAAACAGCTGTGTAAAATATGTGGTACATTTTACACAGCTGCTTCTTTTAGAAGTTTACTGATCAATTCTTTACCGATATGAAATGGAATTTTAGCTTTAAGAATACGGTTGGTCACCAAATATGATGCATTTTCTTTTATTGATGATTCATTTAAAATACTTTAGGGGCTTGTTTTTTAATCCAGAGTGCTTGGCGTTTAAGTAACAAAGCAGTTTCAAATGTTTTATTACTTCATAAGAGAGCTGGTCGTTACAAACTATGCAGAGCATATTTTAAGCAGAAATCATGGTATTGTCTGTTAAAAGTTACACGTCTCTTTGATGTTGACGGCTCTTTGTCTGTCTTTTTATTCCGCCTTTTTTCTTCCAAGAACACTTTTAAACCACGCGACGTCTGTTTTGTACTTATTTTAGTTGTTATTTTTTATTCATGTATAGTTGCCCAAACCCAAGAGAAATACACCACAGTAAATAAAATGGAAATAAGCTAATGTTTTTTGTGCGGCTTATCATTTGATCCAGGAACCAGTACCGGTCCGCGGCCCGGAGGTAAAGGGTCGCTGCATTAGAGGAGCGAGGAACAGTTAATGTTAACTTGCACACATCAATTTGTTTGCCAAAAGTTATCGCTGAATCGGAGAATCATTGTTCATCACAACAATGCTAATACTCTCTGAGCACGATGAAATGTCGAATTTTTGACCAATAGACACAGCCAATTACTGACTCATTGTCTATCAAAAATAAAATGCGTGGAGACCGTTTCATCACTTGAAAAGGCCGTTAAAACATTTAAATCACATGTTTTGGAGGTATGTCACTCAGGAGAAAGTGTTTTGAATATGGGGTCAATCGGATGCAAAAATGTATACATCTTAAAAGGGTATTTTGAGGAGCAGTAAAGTAATTTATATAGCGTAATTTGTATTTTATTTCATATTTTCCGCAAACTTTAGCAGTAATATCTTGTGCCGATAAAATATTTTAAAACATTAACAGCTTACTTGTATAGCCTACAGATGTAATTTAAGTAGTATAAGAAATCGAAAATTTAGCGCACATTGTGTTCTAATATTCAAATGTAACTTACGCAGCCTATTTGTGATACTACGGTGGTATACTTATTACTTTATTTGTCTGGTTTTAGGGGAGATTTTGTATGCCGTTAGCGCTAGCAGCATGTTTTAAACAATGTAAGTACTTTGTTCTGTATGTAAATTGTTAGTGTCGATCGTATGTGCGACGACCAAGCATACGTATGCTGCCACAATTCTCGTACAGAGTGCTTAAAATTAAAATTACTGTGATATTGCTTTACGAATCAAATTTTGTATGCCTTGCAGTTAAAATAAATGTACTCATTGTTCGATTAGTTTACCTTAGTTGTTGTTAGGTGAAAACGGGCACTTGGAGTTCTTCCTTTTTTGGCGCTTGTTTAATCTAATTATTATAATCGGCACGTTAAAGACAGGCTGAGTTCTATTAATTACTTTCCGTACCTCCCAATTTTTGAAACTTTGAGCTGCGGTTGCTTTCTTTGTTGTGAGTTAAAATTATTGGTAATTGATCGCATTTCAACTAAGTGCAGAACTTATGTTTTACCCTAACAATAAATTTGAAAAAAAGGTACATAAAAATTTATACATAATTTTGAAAATGATATCGATATCATTGTCTTGTTAGATACGTTCTCGTAGTTTTAATTTTAGCTGTATTCGAAAATAATCTATTATAAATGGTTATTGTAAATATAGTTAAGAAAAAAAAGTAAATTTATTTATGTTGGGTTTGGTACATTTTTATATGACGCTTTAATAGTTTTTATGACAAGTACACAGCGTACTACTACGTTCTTTTAATGTAAAAATTTTGATTTGTGTTAAAGCCAGTTGATTAATATGCACAAAATAAAACTTTTTTTTTATAGTTCGTAATTTAAAATGTTTTTTAAAATTTTACTTTTTTGACCAGTTAAGTGTAGTAGAATTTTATAACTAGAAGTTGGCACTAGAAATCATTAACTTTTTACGTCATCTGCAACATCGGTTTATAATAAATAAAAATAGGATAAAAGCAAGAATGAATTTTTATTTTTGTATAGTTACTTAAAAATGTTAATAAAACAAATCAAAGACAGTATATTATTTAATAATTGCTAAAAACAAAAAAAGTTTTATATTTTCATGAATTTATATAATTGTCAGAAAAACATTTGAATTTTGTCATTACAGGTTTTAGGTTTATCAACATGTTACATTTTATTAAAAATCAATACTGAAATAACTGTTAGTACATAAATTTTGTGTATCATACGTCCTGAAAGTATTTTGTGAGTGCTCGCGTTTTGTGCTCATACTCGCAAAATAGTACTTTCTGGACTAGTGATACAAATAACTATTTTATTACTTCACGTTTATGCTTAAGAATTAAAATTATTTTTAATTAAATATAATTGAGTTTGGAAATGCTTCTTTAAAACGATATATAAATAAATATAATAAAATAGGAACAAAATTATAGACTGAAGAGATTATGTTGAAATACAAAAAGAAGACACTCAGATCTTTGCTTTACTTAAAAGATTAGTAGGGTCTTTATGTTAGGTACTTTAAATAATAGTAGTTTACGTAACAAGAGTCGAAAGTAAGGAATAGCATAACGAACGTTAATGCGACGTGAGGCCGCACGGCCGAGCGTTGCATGTGAGTGAGTTATGCTATGATTCTTTCGACGAGAGTAATGTACATTATTTTTTGTGCTGCCTTTTATAAAATTACATTTTTTTTGAAAAAATAAAAAAAAATCAACAGAAATATAATGTTGGTACTACATTTATTACTAAATCTGTCACATTTGACATAAACTTTAACATCGTTTTTCTTCAATTTTAACTGAATTTTAAGATTTTTAAAATAATTTTTCCATCTGTCGCATACTCGTTCTAATATATTAATTGACTTTGAACACTTACTTTTATGTGGATTCCTAGTTTTCATTTTGCCACCCTAGAGCTTTTTTCGTTCATTACGTAACTACACTAACGAACGAATACTGATGTTTGCGATGTTGGCAGCACAAAAAATATTAATCTTCATCAAGGATTGATATACGTCTTGAATTTAAAAACTGTGATAGCTGATGTAGATTCTTGATAATGACAAAATTGTCAAGCTGAATTGATGTTAGATTTGGTTGGTATTGAATTGTTGAATGAATTTTAACCTGCTTAAACTTTCACACGGTGTTGTTTTAAAGTCGAGTAATTAGTTAAGGACAAGCTAAAAAACGCAAATCAACGAAGACGAGCAATAAATTTAAAGGGATTTAGTTGAAAAACACACAAATATACGGTTTTGCTATTAAAAACGGCAAACATAGTCAGTATTTGACTTGGAATAGAACGACTGTTGTACGTATAGTAGTAGAAGTTAACGCTGGGGCAGTACAAATTGCAATTTTATTTTTTCTTTAACATCGATAACATTTTTTTATCTCAAATCACTTAAATGCAACACGAATATTTATAACGACTAATCTTACAATAAAAAGAAAGGTTATTAAAAGGTAACTTAATTTTGTGCACACTCCAAAAGTTTGTAGAATACCGCCAGGCACTTTGTAACAAAATTTTAGGCTAAACGCAACGCCATCAACGTAATCTGAAATAGGAACAACTTTTAGAAGTTGTTACAATTTTCCTCAAAAATATTTTGTAATCACTTTGATTAAGTTAAACTTTAATTTAAGTTGTATTTATCTGAATTTATAATAAATAATTGTGTTTGAAACGTTTGTAAACTTTTGTTTTAAATACTCAAACGATTTTAATACGATTTGTCTGGACGAGGGTCAAAAAGCAAACGTTTAACAAACAGTTCAGACTATTAATTATTTCTTTCTTTAATAACAGACATTAAAGTCAATTAATACTTTAAGTTAATTAGTCGCATGTAATTTATTTAATTGCCATGAGATCGAAAATGCAGAACAAAATTGTTTAATTTGATTTTCCAATTTAAATTTTTTTTTTAAGCATATAAATTTATTACGTAAATAAAACAACCTGTTAAAAACAATTATTTTTGTTGTTTTACTTATTTTTTCTAATAAATAAACAAAATATAAATGAATTAAAACCAGTTTAAGGGTAGTATGTAACCGGCTGTGCAACTTCAAAAAAAGTTTTGCCACAGTCTACTGAATGTAATGGAACCGACTTACTGTGTAACGGCATTTATGAATGTTGTAACCTTTGAACCAGATTGAGTTTGGATTGGAAAAACGAGGAACATTGTGACAGGTACACATAGGTAACCCACGAATTATTCAAGTTGTGTTACTAAAAAGACAATTAAAGCGTGGATTGTAGTATTTACTGGAAGATGCCCAACTACGTGCTAATAAGTGTGAAATATGATTTTTTTCACCGCGCGCTCCTCTCTATAAATTATTTGCTGATGATTTTGTTATATTATTTCCATACTACTAACGAAATAGCATTTTTAATTATTTTCGAAAAAAATTAGGATTATTATTGCAGTAGTTAAATATTTTAATTGTTTTTAATTTTTATGTTTGATATGCTGACGAAGTAAATATGTAAATTGACGATAAATTAATTTTAAGTCTAATTTAACCACCAACCTTGATCACGCAACGAGACGTATAGGTTGTGGTCGGTCAAGGTTTTAGATGTCATCAAACCTCAAATATTAGCGATTTAAATAAATTTAAATATCCTTTCTTAATTATTTTTCTGTTACGATAGTTTTATTACTTGCATTTAAGTATTTATATTAAATAAATTAGTACATAACAAGAGTTCTTATTTTGTTTTGACTCAGTTTTTGTGTTTCTGAAAATTAATTTACAGTAAAAAATTGATAAGGTTCTTATAAGTACTTGATAAACGAAACCTTAGACTTCATAGCAATTTAACAGTTGCATGGCAACATGTTATAACGTAAAATTAAGATTTTGCAGTGATCTACAACAATTAGCTAAGTAGTTAGTAACACATACTTTTTCGGTACGAAATACGTCGTAAGGTTGGTTATTTTCTAGTGAATACTAGAATCCACGATTAAAAACTTTTGACGACCCAAAAATTGATTATGTATCTTAATAACTGTTGCTACAAAGGCAAGAATTAAATCTGTGAAATTACAATTATCGTATTAACAAAAAAAATGCGGAGTTATGCGTGTGAATTCTCAGAATTGCGTGTTTTTAAGTTGTTTATTGTAACAATTTTTTTACTAAATGAACTTAGATTTAAACAATTAAATCTAACGTTAAAGCCTACATTCCCAATTGTTCTAATTCAGAAAGGTTTTGCTACATGAAGATGGAAATAGTAAAAGAGATGAACGCCAAGAAAAAGGTAGCTTTGGGCAGCAAAAGTGTAATAAATGATGCTAATATAGAAACTGATGGAACTTTATCGACGTCATCGTCAGAAAAAGATTGCAATAAATTGTCAAAAAAAATTTGCCTACTGCCTCATACATAAATATTAAGAATGTAAGTTGTTCCGCAGGTAAAGGTTTTTCTTGGTGAAATAGATCTTTTGCTAGAAACTGAAGAGTATGTATTACTTAATTCAATCTGAGCTTTTAAGATTAGGCATAGTATATTGCTAAACAAGACAAAAAAGCAACAAAAGAATCTTCACCTATAAACAAGAACATTTAAAAAACCATGAAGAAAAATAGAATGGAAACACAAAAAAACTAATAAATTAAACTATAGAAAATAATAAAGAAATAATGTTTAAAACAAAAAATGTCAAAGAAGCATATTTATGCTCTACGCAATAAAGAAAGAATGGAATTATACGACAGAGACGAAATATTAGAAGTAGTGGAAACATTTTACACAAAACTATACACGAGCCCTAAACATCATACAAAAAAATGATAACAATTGCCAAATAAAAAACAAAATAAAATAGGTAGGATCAGAGGAACAGCCAAACATTCATTCAAAAAAGGAAACTAAAAAACTACCCAAAGATTAGCTTATCACACGTATATGAGTTATTGACGAAAATTTTAACGAACAGATTAACAAAAAAGTTAGTTTATTATCAAACTCAAGAGCAAGCAATTTAGACAAAATAGTGGCACTAATGATCACCTGCTCACAATAAAAATAGTAATTGAAAAATCTTATTTATACGGATTTCTTTTGTATATAGCATTCGTAGACTATGAGAAAGCCTTTGACAGCATAGGGTCCATAGGAGTTGGCAAAAAGCAGAATATAGGTACCAATATACATCCAGCACGAAAATAAAACCAATCCCACTTAAAAAAAATAGTTAAGCAGAGTGACTCGCTCTCACCAAAGCTTTTTACGTTGAAGACATATTTAAGAAATTGAATTGGAAATATAAGAGAATAAATGTAATTCGGGAACGATTGACTAATTTACGATATGCAGACGATATCGTACGATTAACCCAAAACAAGGATAACTTACAACAGATGCTTAATGATTTACACAGCAATCCATTTAAGTAGAATTAAAAATGAACCTAAGAGAAACCAAAACTATGCACACAGTATAAGCAATGGGAGTGATAGTGGGAGTGGACGAAATAAAAAAAAATGCAACAATATGCATATTTGGGACAAAAAATAGAACTCAAACGAGCAAACCAGAAAGAAGAAATAAATAGAAGAATAAGATTAGACTGGTTTGGATTTAGAAGTTTAAATATCATACTCAAAAACAAAAAAATTGCTCATCACCTTAAAACTGAAGTGTTCGATCAGTGCGTCCTGCCATATGGGGGAACTGGACAACCACAAAAGGCAATATAGAAATATTGACAGTTGCTCAAAGGGAAATAAAAAGATCTATGATGAGGATAACAAGCAAAGATAAAAAAAAATGGAAATACGCTAAGCATGTAGCCAAAAGTGATCTAACCCAATGGAGCCGTAAAATAATAAACTGAAAGCTATACAAGCACAAAAGAGAAAGGGGACGACCACCAATGCGTTAATACGACGATTCCAAAAAAAAGCATGGTTATCATTGATAAGTAAGGCAGAAAATTGAAAGCGATGGAAGGAATTGAAGAGAGCTTATATTCTAGATTGAATTGAAGGCTTAGAATGGATATTGTTACAATACAATCAAGAGGGACAAGAAGGCCTTGGCCTGAAAAGAATAGCCTTGAATAGAGCACCGAATAAGTGTTATAAGTTTAGGTTGAAATATTCGCCAAAATATCTGCGAAATACTCAAGATAAATATGTGAGATAAAAGTACGGTCATAAAAGATAAAAACATACAGTTTGTTTTAATACCGTAGTAAACTAAGACGTATGATCACCACCTATTGATGCAGTGCAGAAAAGCAATTTGCGAAACTCATCGCAGAAACTATTGCAGTAAATTTGCTTTACATTAAGATTTTTTGTTATTTTATTTAAACTAATATGCAATAAAAATATTTTAATTGTATACTTGTTTTGTACTTGAAATGCAGTTTTTAATCATGGTTTTTATATGATTCGTAAAATTTACAACAATGTAGTAGTTACGTATTTATACCACTATACTATTCTATGGTTAATAAAATAAATATGTTCTTTTAATCTAGTTTTTGAACTTTTTACCAGTTTGTCCTACATAAAAAAAATTCCAAATTTTATACACACCAAATGGATTCAAAGAGGAATAGAATCGCTATTATTAACATTAAAATATTTTAAATTATGATTAGTGTATACATATTTTATTTAAATTTATTTAACTTGAAATTTTCAAGCAGAAACTATGGCAGTAACATATACGCGTACCAAATGCTCTCCGTATTTTAAATAATTACAAGTTAAAATACCTACACAAAACTGTACGAAACTTTAAAAAAAATGTTTTTATTAAATTAAATATGATATGATTTTAATATTGGTAAAGTAGTTCATTGCTCAAAGTGGAGTATTGTTTAAAATAATATTTTAATATTCTTAAAGTCTTCTCCACAATTTTATGTATTTTTTAATAATATTTTATTTTAAGAAATTAAGACATGATTTGCTAATAAGAATTAGCATCGTCCGTATCACAAATAAAATTGTTAACAAATTATAAATTAATATGTCAATTAAACGTATTTGACAATTTAATACAGTCTACTCTATAAAATATTCAAATATTATATGATTTTATAATAGTAAACTAACATTTTGTTAAAACACATAAATATTTTTAATTTTTGTTATGTTTTATGTTTTCACATCTGAGTAGTAAAAATAAATAATTTTGTTGTACCTTAAATTTGTTAATTTTGAAATAGCGTGTTTACTATTACTCAACTTCAACTTAACGGTGAGAATTATTGTTACATAAAAACATGCCAATAACAGTTTCAATGTTTGTTCTTTTTTAAAACAAAAAACACTACATTACATGAAGTAACGTATTCAACTTACAACTTAAACTTTGAGTTAAAACGTTTCATTCTGATTAAATTAAACGTAAGAGACGACCACTTTACATATTTTACTCGCATGCTATGTGTATCTAAAAAAGGTAAATATATAACTTAAAGCAATTCAAAATAAAAGCAAAGAGAATTTTATTTTCGATAAGTATTAGATTAATAAATCCATGTCATAATAATTTTAAAATAATTGTATTCCAACGATTTGCAAATTCTGCATAATACTAAATTAAACTTTTCCAATTTATAATTTTTTTACAATACGTATACAACAGAGATTTAGAACGCATTTATTTAAAAAAATGTAAAAAGTAAGTTTTCCGTCAAATATTGCTTTATTATAGAAAAAAAAATTTCAATATAAGTTTACAAATTAAAAAAAAAATATTGCAACAACTACTGTTTAGAAAAAAAATTTTAAACTATAACCTAAGTATTGATTTTTAGATACAACTTTAAACATTTTTATCTAATAAAATACTTTGAAGGATTTTTAAACTGTTGTATTATTATCTAAGTTTTTTTAGATATCTTGCAAAAAATTCAGAAAGAAGCAATTAATCAATCTAAAAACGCTTTGATAACCATAAATAATTACATTGTTTTTTCTGAACTCTTATAATACGATTATCTCAAAAAACGACAGTTATAAAAAAACTAAATAAATATTTAAAACTAAAACAACAACAAAAACAATTTATAACAAAACTCTAAAGTAAATAAGATTAAAATCCAGAAATTTTGCGGGTAAACAACACGTGTTGTAATGAATTTGTTTATTTCAAAAACAGTATTCTACTATTATTAAATTCTTTTTTCTACTAGTTGAATATGCTTTTATTATTACGTATAATAGTAGGTTGTGAAGTAGCACTTTTTTTTACCGCAGGTCAATAATTTTTTCTTTATTAACTACTAGTTGCTAATGAACCTATTTACGTTTTTTGATAATTCTATCACAGTTAAAAGAAAAACTTTACATTTTCATTAAAAAAATTTATTTGTTTTTAAAAATGTGAGTTATTTAAAATTTGCGATTAACCAAATGTGAATATTACTGAAATAAAATTCTATAAAAAGAACATTTTTTTTTTAATTTACAAATTAACAAACAAATATATATAAATAATACAAAATATTTTTACGCCGACTAATTTTAATTTTAATACTTCTTTATTCCTATTACTTATAAGGTTCTCTTGAAAATTAGGTTATTTTGATATTTACATTTTTGCACATTGTACTGTATTTAGAAAATAAATATTTGAATTTAAAGCAATTTGTTAAAATTTTATGAAATCCCTCATATAAATCTGAACAATACTTAAACATTTGTAGAATAGAAACATGCTTTGCTTTAGAGCTTTGTTTATTTGTTTTCATCGTACAAATTCATACTTTATACAGATTTGATTAAGAAATGAATGAAAAGAACGTAGTTAGAAATCTCAAGATTAATAAACATTCAGCTAAATTTAGAAACCTTTATTGGCATTAAAGAAAACGAACTTTTATTTAGTTAGCTTAGATTTACAATTATATACACAAAAAACATTTAAATTTTAGAAAAATGAAACAGTATGAAATAAATTTGCAAATTTTTAATAACCAATTCACAAAATGGCTCGTATTTTAAATTAATTAATTAATTTACAAAAATTATGTTGTTTTCGCTCAGCACTAAAAAGTAATCCTGCCAATAATTCTAAATAAGTCAGATGCAATTTTAGAAATTTGATTCAAATTTATCTTCAAAAACTAATACAGTGTTTTGAAAATAATTTTTAACAACATTGGCTACAAAAACCAGATAGATGTTTTGTAATTGTTCCCATTATATTATCCAACCTTACTAATTGGCATCCCATTAAGAGACATCTTTACCATTTTTTTACCATAAATTTTTTATTACTATGCCATCAGCGTTAAAAGTGAAGTAAGCGAATGCGCGGCCATGAAAATGCGTACTCGTAATAGATATTAACACTAAACCTACCAGAGCGGTCAAATGACCGCTTTTGAGACTTTAATGAAAATTGTTTAATTCCAGGTTTTTATTTTTTTTGTTTCTTCTTATTGTTTATGCTAAATTCTGTATTAATTACAATCAACTGGAAAAGACTATAATGTTTATTTCAAAAGCGGTCATTTAACCGCCATCGGTAGAAATAGGTATATAAAATATGTCGGTAGGTTTAGTGTTAAAACCTAAAGAGTCAATGTGTAACCATAATAATACAGTAGTTTTAAACGTATTAAATGTTATTGATATTGTCCCTTTCTTAAGGATACAATAAGACCACAATTATCAATTATTTTTACTACTATTTTTGTATCACTGATTATTTTACCATTTTTCTATATACATTATATTTCTGATTGATTATTTAAAGGTTTCCATTTCTATTTTCCAAGCGAATGTCAAACGTTAATTTGAAATTTAACATTTTTCAGTCGTTTTTAGTGTAACTTAACAATAAAAATGGCCGTGGACTAATTTAAGTCACAAAAATAACCTGCTCCATATAAATAGATGGTATTCTTTATTACAAACAGGATAAAAAAAGGCACGAGTGTTTTGACGGTGCAGAAAATATCCAGCATGCAAAGGACGAGCAGCCACCCGATCGTATGACTCCCAAACAGGTAAAAATCAAATCAAAACCAAATTAAATTAATTAAAAACCAAATACAAAATTAAAATTATTTGATTGATGGTAAGCAATTGAAGTGATTAAGAGTACGCTTTTCGATGAGCATACCCACGCGCAAAATTTAAGAGACTGAGACGTTGAAAATAAAAAATAATCTATAAAGACAAGCTGATGCTCACCCAGAAGCTCTACAAGCGCAAATTCTAAGGACGGAATTAGATCGTGTTCTGTCAGACATATTGTCGGAACTTCCTGAAAGACAAAATTTGACAAAGACTATGCAGCCTACGCGACTAAAAAACATTCCGGCTAACCCAAGTACTATTGATCTCGGTGATTTGCCGAAAAACTGCAAGAGAACACTTGCTGCTGAATATTTTCTTATATAAGAACAAAGATGAATCCATCAAAAAATGGTTGATTTTTGTGACCAAAGTAAATTTACGAAGACTTGCAAAAAACGAAACATGGTATGTGATTTGTACTTTTAAGTTCGTCCCAAACATTTTTTTGCAGCTGTTTGCCATTGTTGGGTCCTATGTCCAGCACGTCAACGGCGAGAAAAAAAAAGCTGACACTTCCTCTTGTTTACACTTTAATGAAAAATAAAATTCATGTCAATAATAAAATTTTCCTAAAAGCATGTTTCTTCCACTTACGACAGACAGTCTGTACTCTGTCTATCGTCGAATTCAATCTGGCGGTTCTCAGTACTTATACAACGATCTCAAAAATTGTTCCATCAAAAAACCGCTCAAATAATGTGTGCAACGGCAACCCGTGAAAAACGTTGATGAAGCGTTTGATATCTTCGTGAAAAATGTTTCTGGTGTTTTTTAGGAAATTGCAGATTACTTTGAAGACAATTACATAAGAAGCAAACACGGCAATGGAAGACGTCCTGTAACTGCACCGAGGTATTTTTAGGTGTTACATTCCACCAAATTATTATTTTTTAACGATTATTCATTCAGGTACCCATCAAAATTTTGAAACTTGTATGAGGTTTTGTTGCAGAACAAGTCAAGATCTAACAACATGTCATGTGATGTAAATAAAACGATGTAAATAAATCTAATTTATAATAATGAATGATGATGGTAAAAATATAGTGGCAATATAGTAGTAATTATAGTGTGGTAAAAATATAATGGTAAAAATAGAGTCTTTTTAGAGCAAAGCCTCCAATTGAGACACAAAAACAGAATTATGAAGCTACGGTAACGTTTTCCGTTTCTACATTACCATTACATTTTTACCGAAAAATGATCTAATGGCTCAGTACCACAATACACACCAAACAACGACAAATTGAGAATGCATTTATTTCTCATTAATCATTTGTAGACTTTCAAAGTGTCAACTTCGTCTGTTAACAAACCCATAAGAAAAGCAATGGGTCTCGTCGCTAAAGAAGATTTTTTCCACAAAATTCGCATTCAATTTTTTGAAGTAAAACTTCTTTAGCAAGGGTAAATCTAAACTTTTGGTAAGTTGCACCGTAACAAAAAGAGAGACAGCACAGTCGCATTAAATTATATTTTTTTATTTACATTTCTGACATTTTTATTGACATAAGCTATTCTAACCATTAATTTCGTTGTGATTATCCACGTGTTTACAAAGTGTTGTTTTGAAATTGTTTGTAATTCTTAATTAATTTAATTAATTTGAATAAGAAAAATGTGAACAGTATTGTCAAACAATTTTGTCAGCCAGCAATTGTAGGCATTGTGTCTAAAAATAATGATGATCAGAGTAGGCGTTATGACCAAATAGTTAAAGTGTGCTTTGTAACCAAGATGGTTTCTGTGACCTAGAACTATTAGCGGGCGTTATCACCAAGATCGCTTATACAACAACACCCAAATTAACAAAAATTCGGGTGGGAGTTGTGACCAGTAGGCGGTGTATCTAAATCCCTTAGCAGCCTTTCACAATTATTGACCTATCAAACCATGACAGTCCAAATGATGCGCAACTAAAATCTTGCGCTCTTATTGTAGTACCATTTATTAATAACTGAGTCAAATTAGACGAAGTTCTTAAATCACTATTAAAACTTTGAATAAAACAAAATATAGAATAGTTCTTGACAAATCTTGCCTGACTGAAAAAAAGTGCCTACCATCCTTACTTTACCATATAATATCTTATAAACTAAAAAACCAAATAACTTAAAAAAATTACTGTTTTATCAATAAATATTAATATTTACTATATATTGTTTTAAATTCTTTTGGGAAAGCTAGTTATGAGATTTGGTATAAAGTTGCCAAAAAAGTTTTATTACTACTTACACGTTATCAAATCTTAATTTATTAATAAAATAACTCAAAGTTTTAAACTTACAGTCATTACAGCAAAACATTTTTTAGGAACAGTTAGAAGGTTGGTTAAGAAATGAACAGACAGCTAGCTCCTTCCCCTCAGATGCTTTGTGTATAAAGTCTTAGTGGTTTCAGTCAAGTCTCAGTTGTCGTTCAATTTTTGTCATAAAACATATTTTGTCATGAGCGACACGTACAAATCACGTTATGAAGTCGTGTTTTTGTTTTGTTTTCATCCTAAAATGTCATACAAACCTTAGGCAAAATACGTAAAAATTTAAAAAAACATTTGTTAGTAAGTAGGTAAAACGCTATTTTAAAATAAAAAATGTCGATATCTGCCGAATCGTGCTCTACGCAAAAAAAAACAACGAAGAATTGCCTATAATTACATAGTGGGCAAGCAGTGTTGCTTAAAAAGGGTATTAATGTATCATATGATAATATAAGAAAACGTTTACTGGCTCATAACGTAAAATGTTGCGGCATAATAAAGAAACCTCTACTGTCCGAAAACTACGTTAAAAAAAGATTGGGCACAAGAAAATTTGGATCGCGATTGGGACAATGTTTTTTCAAACAAAGTTTTTTTTGGGTACGTTCTTCTGACATTGATACCTGGTGTATCCACATCAATAATTTCATCCAGCGGAGTGTTAAACAACGGTAAAGATGCACGTTTGGGGTTGTTTCTCAAAACAAGAATTTAGCAACTTGCACATATTTACAGGTTATTTAAACGCTGCTAAAATGATCAAAATATATCAAAAGGTTTTAATACCATCTGCTCAAAAATAGTTTACAAGTTTACAATCAAAAACATCAAAAAATTCGACTTATTTGGAGGCCTTTGTTTATGGAATATTAAGCATCATTGTCTTTATCATGTATAATGAGTTTATTTTTCTCAAAATTTTACCCCAATTCCTTTCCTAGTTTTGATGTACACGCTCTTATCAAACAGATAACCCAACCCAAACATGTGACCTATTTCTACAATAATTGGAAACACTTGTAGCGACACACGTGAACATTAGTTACTGATACAAACATTTAAGTATGTAAACGCATGTAACTTAATACTGATGTGGAACTTTTTTAGTGAATGGTCATCCAATGTTTTATTTTAAAAATCTTATGTAAAATTTATTGAAGCTTATAGGATGAATCGCTAAGGTATGATGTCTTATACGTTTTGTAGTTAACTTCGATTTTTGTTCTTCGTTTGTAGCATTAATGGTATCACGCTAATGGTAATATTCATTTTATTTGATACATTAAACACGTTATTGGTGGTGTTTATTTCTACTTATTCTTCTAATATATTTGTGTAGAATTCAAGTGCCCAGGGCAGAACTTCCTGACAAATTAGTGATGGCTTCCTATACCTGTTACCTACTTGGAAGTTGAATAAAAAGCTACTAATGCAACTTGCTATGTATTCCATTAAATGATCTGTGGCTAGAACAGTTTGGTCCCTACGAAGTAATGCAAACTTCGACGCATTCATTTATTTGATTTCAAGAACTGTGTTATTGTGTTGTATTAGTGATACCTCTCCGATTACATTCTGTTTCAGTTTTTAGCATATTTTACTAGCTTTCCTAGAACCCGATTGTAGCTACTTAATTATTTACTTAAGTATTTCCTGTTATTTGATTACGTTATTGACTGTTTGCTTATAATTAGTGTGTACCGGGTGTTATCACAAATAACGACTTTATTGTGTAATCAGTTTTGTGAATTTGGATAGAATTTTTTTTTTAGTTTAAAAAGTTATATCTGTTTGAAAGAAAACTCGATTATTACGGCTGTACGTTAATGTTTAATGGACTTTGCTTTTATGTGACTAAATTTTGTTATCGATTGATCATGTCTAGCATTTACTAAGTTTTTATCTATTGAAAAATATACAAATAATTTGTTACGTTCTCTCGTTCTCAGTTGTTCAATGGGTTCGTCAGTACTCTTGGTGTTTCCAAACCAAGGATTTTACCGGTACTCTAGAAGTAGCGCCCATTTTTTTCTATTTATTATAGCATTTTTAAAAGCTCCCACTCACCGACGTCTTAGCTAGCCGTGGTGTTGTGGTTGTAACAAGCAAGACCCGCTGAAAAAAAGTTGGTAACAGTTTGAATGAGTGGAACTTGTAATTCTAAAAAACTGGAGCAATTTTTATCAATATTAGGGTACAATTCAAGAGTACAAATATAGAGGTAAAACTAAACGACTTTCAGGTACAAAACAAAGAGTATCTTACTACAACTTAGTAATTAAAATGGATTTTTCAATTTTAACAGGAATTAATTATAATGATAACAGCACAGATAATAAAGTGGATTATTAGTACGTAATTTCCCAAAAATTTCTTAAATATAACGTTATAATAATGTGAACAAGTGGAAACCAAGAAGTTCTAAGGATGTAGCTTACCTTTGTAAACAACTACCCGGAAGATGGACTGCGAGCCGGTTTAAGCGAGAGTTTTTGCTATGCAATCGTGCGTGCCAAAGGTCAACTAAAATTTACACCGACACCTACACGCTTGGCTAAAAGGGCCAGATTCAAAAATCGTTATGAAAAAAAAATAATTTGCTGAATCACACAAATTAGCTGCAGTTCTTGGTTGCTTAGGCGTATCACTATAGGTGTGAATTAGATTATAAATCAAATAAAACAGTGTTCAGCATTCCTCTTTAATTTACCCTAAGACAATTGGGACTAGATTACTTAAATATGTACAGGGGAGTATGAAGTTTATATATAACGAATTACCGGGCTTATTTAACGCGACTGAATTGGTGACTTTTTTATCTGCAGTTTAATTTAGTACTAAAACCTAACAACATTATTAAAAGCGTTTGACAAGAAGTGACTTGAATAAACTTTCGGTTCCTCCTATATAATAATTATTATTTGTGACACATACAATTGACCATTTGGTAGTTCTAATGACTATTCGTAGTCTCAGGCAAAGTTAACGGCTTATACAGGAGTTAAACGTAATAACGCAAACGAGGAAGTTTTAGTTAAGTAAGAAAATTAACTGGTATGGTCACCACACGATTTTCCTATAAGGAATGATGAAGGAATGTCTACATTTTTTTAAGTTATGTTATTAGAAAACCACTTTGAAGTGATATGTACACGTTTGTATTGACTTCCTAGCATACTATAATTTTTTTGAAGTTTTTCTCCTCGATTTCATTAAATATATAACCGAAATATGGCAAATTTAGCTTATGTTGTCATATTGACCAACACCTATATTTGTGCGCTTTGATATTGCTTTTCCTTTTAGTAAATCAGTAAAAATGATTGTTTTTAACGTATCTTGCTATGGAATTTTTTTCTAAATAAAATCATTGCAAGCAGGATTCGAACCTAGATTATATTTGTAAATTCGTTTTAAATTATAATTCAAATATCTAATAAACTGTTAATGTTAGATTTTTTTTATTTGCATAAATTGTTAGAAAGAATTATCTCTATAAGAAACTGTAAAAATAATTCGACTAATTTACATACGTACAAAATTATATAAGATAACCTGTTAAAAATGGCGGAAACACCCGCTTCAGGTTTTTTTATTAGACCCATCTTTTGATAGAACCGAGAGAATATGAAAAGCTAGCTCCATATCAAATTTCAATTTACTAGGACTTTTGCCTCGAGAGTTATCGTGAGCACAATTAAAGATAATGTAAAGACGATGCAGCACTCCGCGTATAAACAAGTCACAAGAATATAGAAAAAGGTGTTATTTTTAAGGTATCTTGCTTTCTCTTCAAGATATAGAATTAAAACAATATGTCGCAGCAAGATTCGAACCTAGATTATATATGGAATTCACTTTAAATTATAAATTAAATATCTATTAAACTGTTAATATTAGAAAAAAAAATTACTTGAATAAATTGTTAGGACGAATTATGAAAAAAAAATTTTTAATTGCTATCGCTATACTTTTCTTATAGAAAAGTAAAAAGAGGCGAGTTATTGCTACAAAATTGGCTGATATCGTGTAAATATAACACAAGTATTTAAGCCCAAACAAAAGAAAGGTCCGGTAACGCTGTATAACAAGGTAATCAATCTAAATTAAAGAACTGATAACAATGGTGTTATACACCTAGCATTTAGCACGCCACAGATGTCTATTGGACACACATCCATAAAATACTGGTGTTGTAAAAAGAATTGAGACGACACTGACCTTAGCTAACTGCATTAAAAGGGTGAATTAGTGTTATTAGAAATAATACGTAACTTGAGAACAGAAATACTCAATAGCCCTAAACGCAGACCAACACCAAGCTAATTTATCTATGTCAAAATAGGATGATACTGACCCAGATGTTATAGATGGTAGTTACAGTATTAAACGAGAAGTTATTAGCATTATCCTTAATAATGTCTACATAGAAATCATTTTTTTTGCTGACGTGCCAGAGCAAATCTGGTTGCAGTTCTGCATCCAACGCATATGAATTACTATAACGAAAGTATTTTCAATCTGGTAGCAGAGAAAAAAAATATTCTGTTACGTAGCTGTAATATAACTAAAAGTCATTTTCATTTTGAAATTCAACTTTTTTACAACATAAAAATAAAAATCAAGTTTCAATATTTCCCAAAACAATCAAATTTACTATTAACTTTCTAATTAATAAACTAAACCTGTTTTAGGGTAGGGTCGTATGTATCATAGACTGTTATATCTTTTATCAATTATTATTGGTTTCTTCATAATTAAATTTGAAAAATAGGTATATGAAAAATATGATTAAAATATCACACTTTTTAACACATCATCGCTTCAGTAAACTACCATAATTACTATTTTGAAAATTTTTAATAGCATAGAAACAAATTCTCTTTCAAATAAAACAGAACATATTAAAATTAAATAAATAGTTTTTTTGTCTACAGCAGTCATTTCAAACATACGTCTTCAAGAAGAAATTGGTGAGTATTGAATAAAAATATTTCAAATGTTACCTCAAAACCGTAATTTGTGTTAGAAATAGTGACAATGATGTACAAATGTAATCAATTTGTGGAACGCTAAAGAAATCGGTTTTAATAACTTAAAATTGATTTAACACGTTAGTGGTAATTTACTGTTTTTAACATTACCAATAACATAAGAACAATTACATGCATTTAAGCGATTTCCCTTTAAACTTAAACGCGTTTCACTTAAGTACCTTAAAACTGTAGAAGAGTTTGAATTTGAATGGGGTTTAAAATACGCGAACAAAGGTATTTACCGAATAGATATTATAAGAACAAAAAGTTTAATCCTTTAGATAGTTCGCAATAAGTTTCTGACTACATAAATTTATGACCGTATCTGAAGGTTTGTTGGAAAACGAAATATTCAACAGCTGCAATTTTTGAAAGTTCATATTAAACCGTTTACTGGCGGCTAATATCTAATGCTGTCGAAAAAACTCCAATAGTATGCGGTTCATGTACTGAAGTTAAAGTATTGATCAATTTGTACGTTTAACAACAGTTTCATAAAAAAATTGGTACTTTAAAATGATAGTCATGACAACGACTGAAAAGTTTTAAACAAACAGAAATCCTAGGTTTATAAAGTACCTAAACTCTAATTTCATTTTACGTTAAGTCAAACAATATCAAAAACACTCATAATCAAAGTCCACCGTCAAATAAGAAATACCGAATATACTTAGATTTTATAATCTACATAAACCAACTTTCCAGTTGTCTAAAATCTTTTCCAAAAAATTGACAAACAAAAACTAACTAAATCTAATGTTACATAATTGAAGAAAACGACTTACTTGTGCTACACGATGTAAAATACTTTTCAGAGAGTAAATTCAATCACTCATCCACTTAGGATTATTTTTTTATTTTATGTTAACACATTAATTACAGTTAGTACACGTGTATTATACGCACGTGTACCATACGTGATTCAATACGCGGTGCTTCTGTCGTTGATGCTGATTCAAACAAATGTCGTAAATATTTGGATATTAGTGGAGCTTGTGGAATCTCACGATCCTGTCACGGTTCGTTAATACTTATTGCTTGTTTGAATTCAAGCTATTTTTAGAATTTTCGATTTAGCGAATATTAGCTTTTTATTTTTGTGTTTGGTTGAAACCGGTTTTGCAATTCAAAATGTAAAAAAGTGGATTCGACTATTCTTTGCCGTCGCAAGGACAACGATCACGTTAAACAGAAACATTTTTTAACTAAAAATCACGTCCAAATTAAACAAAATCTAAAGGAACACCCACACGTAGCGATTAACAACCAAAAGAACCGAATAGAATTACTAGACAGATAAATTATATCACAAGAACAAGCAAAAGAAGTCGTTTCGACGCTGTAAATCGCAATGTATAGCCTCTTCAAGTCGAATGTCAACCTTGCCGACTTGTAGTACACTTTATTACCGCAAACAAAGCTCTCACAATCGAGTAACGGTGATATAACTATAGCATCTTATACAAAGACCGGCAATTTATTTCAAAATGTAAAACTTAGATTGCTTAAAGAACCATAAATTTGTCTCTAAATAAAATGAACGATAGAAAACCGAGTAAACGATCGGTAAAGCAAATACAATCAAAATTTCAATATAAAATATACGACATACTGCATAATATGCAAATACTGAATATACATATTAAACAAAATAGTATTATAAGGCACTTATGATTGATTAATAAATAAACGAAATTTAAAAAAATATAAGAATAATTTTATTATTCGTTATAAATATATTAAGTTATGCAGCACACGCCGCTTAATAGCATCACATTGCAATTTGGGGTTTTTGATAACAATAACTGAATGATAACAAAATCCCCAATTAAAAAAAAACACAAAAAATGTTTATTGGTTAGAAACCAGCAAATACATGCAAAGTGTATCTGATTAACAGGTTGAAAATTTAGAAGATGAAATTATAGCATCAATACAAGCAAACAAGGTCAAAATAAAAGTATTAATAAAGCAATTAAAAAAATCAAAATTCTGAGCCAAATAAATCAAAAATTACGAACCTGTTGCATTAAATAGTTTGTTGGCAGCGTTAATAAAAAGAAATCAAAAACAATGTTATGGATGTTATGAAATTGTACTGTTTTAATTTTATTTGGGTCTACTTCAATTCTTAAAAGACTAACTATATGACCAAGGAACTTAGGTGATTTTTAAAAAACTCCAATTTATGCAGATTTACGGTCATTCCTGACATCTGTAACCGGCAAAGAACTAAATTTAGTTGCTGCTTGTGTTCCTCAATGCTCTTGGATTTAATGAGTATATCATTAACGTAAATCGTAGCAAATTCCATCGCTTCCGGTCCTAAAACTTTTTATAAAGGTTTGTTAAATACAGCTACGGATACATTAAGTCCGAACGGTAATACTCGAAATTGATAACTCTTTCCATTATTCAAAAATGCTGTGTACTTCCTTGATCTTTTGCTTAATGGTACTTGCCAGTATCTGCTAGTCAAGTCAAACGATGACAAGAACTTCACTCTATTAAATTTTTGTAATAAATTTTCTATTGTGGGTGGCGATTCCCTGTCGTGGACTATAACTTTATTTGAACGTCGTGCATCTAAACATATGCGTATCGAACCATTTTTCTTAGAAACGATAAATACAGGATTCAAAAACGGAGAACTTGAGCGTTCAATTACCCCCCGGTCTAACATGCGTTGTATTTCTTTTTCAACGTCGTTTCTTTTAGAATGAGGAATAGGATAGGATTTTTTGACAAATGGTGTTTTATCGAAAACATCTAATATACATTCATAAACTGTACATTTTTCTGGCTTATCATGAAAAATGTGTTTATGGATTTCTTTTATTTCGTTTACCACGTCTTCTTTGGTTGTAATATTTACAGAGTTACACATAGTTTGAATTTTATGTCTTTCCGTATGCTTTACAAATGCTGCTTTAAGAAGTAAAACAGCGAGACATTCTGAAGAACTGTAATTTTGATCAGGGTATTAATTTTCTGCGGTATTATTTGACAAAGTTCTTTGCTGTTGTGATTCTACTGGATTTACATAAAACTTTTGAAGGTTTTGTCCATATTTGCCATTACTTTCCATACCTTCAATTCAGCTGACTGTTGAGTTGCTTGTGTTTTTTCTATAAATTGTGACACGGTTTCTTCATTGTTAATTCTAAATTTGAATTGTTTTTTGTTAATGCCAATCACTGCTTTCGTGGAAATTTGCTTTCTAACTTTACAAACTGTTCCCGTCACTTCTTGCATCGAAATACCTACAGTAGGTAAAATTGGAATATATCGATCTAACCCGTACAACGTTTCAAACAAAGTTTCTGAAATTACACTAACCGCAACACCAGTGTGTATTACTACTGTCTGTTCACTACCCCCCAAATTCACTTTCACTTGAGGTACGTAATGGTGTCTTTTTTTAATTAATTCGTTATCGGAAGTCTTTGAATTACAATGGTCTTTATCTATTGTGTTTATGTTACATTTAATTGTTTGAAAAAATGATTTCACAAAATTTACATGTCGTTGTTGTTCCTCCATGTCCTTTCTGACGACAGTCGGAGAATTCTGTCGAGGGATCCTTAGCTTTTCGGACGCCTGTCTGACGCTGGACTTTTTACATTTTCTTTACTCATATGATTGTAATAATTTCTACTATCACGATCTTCTCCTGACACATAATTTAAATGATTTATAACGTAGCGATGTCTTCTGGAATCTCTTGTTTCACTTTGATACCTATTACCACTATGATATGGTCTTACTTGATGCTCGTGGTTTTGATTTGGTTTCTTCTGCTTTGTCGCATTTCTAATCGGTTTAAAAGTTGCAGTAATTGGTTAATCGTTTTTATTTGAGCAGAAATAAGAGTGGTTTCAACTTCGTATGGAAAATGAGTTGTCAAAGCGTTTACTAAAATATCTTCTGGTATTTGAGGCTAAGGATGTTGCGTTCTGCGATCGTAGGTTCTAGGTTCATTCTTAAAATTTAAAACAGATGTTTTCAACCCTGAAGTGCAAGCAAACAATCAAACACATTTCTTCTCAGTAATTTGCTGACACTAAAAACATAAATTTTCACTCTTTTTTTTTCACAGAAATATATGTACCCTCATCTGTTATTTCACGATGACAAAGATTATCTGTAAGATGATATACAGTGTGTCCGAAAAGTATGGAATATATTATACAGGTCGATAAATATGCACTTTACACGAAAAAGTTGTAAATAAAAGTTGTTTATCACTTAGTTATCTACCACCTGGGAGATATCAATTTAAATTTTTGCTGTAAACAAAATCGCAACGAATAACACTTACATTTTTTTAAATGGCAAGGCACGTCTTTATTATACTCATTTGATAGAGTCTTTTTTTCTCTTTTCAACCATATGAAACTTGAATACATTTACATCAAAAAATTTTCAAGAAAAACAAGGACATGTCTAACAAATTTATTTTACTGAGCAGTATTAATCAGGTACGTAATATGTAGCATTGAAACAATTGAATGCACTTTAGAACACTGTCACACTTTGCTATTTGTTAGTGCTTGAAATATGGCTCAATTATCTGAGAAACATAGAATTGAAATTTTAATGATTCTGGGATATGGAGATAGAAGAAAAACCCAAGACGAAGTATGTAATTTATTTAATAACTTGCATCCAGAATTAAACATTTCGCAGTCCACGGTAAGCAAAATTTGGCGGAAATTTCAAGGGACAGGTTCGGTGAAAGATGCGAGTAGAACTGGTAGACCTTTGTCATTAAGTAATGTGGAACGAGAAAATGTGTTCTTGTCTGTTGAGGAAAATCCACAAATTTCTGTTCGGCAAATTGCTAGAGACCATAATTTGAATAAATCGGCTGTACATGACGTTTTAAAAAAAGAAAAATTTTATCCTTATAAAGCTTGTGTAGTTCAAGAATTATTTGAAGACGATTTGGACAGAAGGCTGGAGTTTTGTGAAACAATAACAAACAAACTTGAACGAGATGCACATTTTCATAAAAATATCCTTTTTACTGATGAGGCCACGTTTTCTTTAAACGGCACAATTAACAAACAAAACACACGTTACTGGTCTTCACAAAATCCTCACTGGTATCTAGAAGTACACACCCAATACCAGCAGAAAGTCAACGTCTGGGTAGGAATGATTGGAAGTCAAATTTTGGGGTCATATTTTTTTGAAGGTACTTTAACGGCCGAGTAATTTCCACATGAAGTAGATCCAGATTAACCTCATAACAGAATATGGCTTCAACAAGACGGGGCACCTCCACATTTTGGAATTAATGTCCGCCACTTTCTTAATAATACTTTTCAAAATACATGGATAGGCAGAAGAGGTACGATAGAATGGCCTGCTCGCTCGCCGGATTTAAGTCCACTAGATTTTTTTCTTTGGGGCTGTATTGAAAGCAAAATTTATGTAAATAGACCTGATAATGTTGAAGATTTGAAAAATCGCATTATAGTTGAGATAAGAGCTATAAGTCGAGATATGATTTCAAAAGCAATCGAGGTTTTAAAAATCGAATTTACCACTGCCAAATTATGAATGATTTACATTTTGAACATTTCTTGTAAGTTTAGTTTAAATACATTTTTTTGTTATAACAATTTTATGTAAAGATATTTAAAGTTTAATATTTGCTATTGTGACAGTGCATTTAATTGTTTGAATACTACATATTACGTACCTGATTAATACTGCTCAGTAAAATAAATTTGTTAGACATGTCCTTATTTTTCTTGAAAATTTTTTGATTTAAAGGTATTCAAGTTTCATATGGTTGAAAAGAGAAAAAAAGACTCTATCAAATGAGTATAATAAAGACGTGCCTTGCCATTTAAAAAAATGTAAGTGTTATTCGTTGCGATTTTGTTTACAGCAAAAATTTAAATTGATATCTCCCAGGTGGTAGATAACTAAGTGATAAACAACTCTTATTTACAACTTTTTCGTGTAAAGTGCATATTTATCGACCTGTATAATATATTCCATACTTTTCGGACACACTGTATATATTCATAAATCGCAAATGGGTTGCCTAATGAAATAGCGTACCGATGCTGTTAAATAATATAAATTATAATTAACTGTTTTTTTACCAACTTCCCTCATTTGTTACTTATAATAATCTAGTATTAGCTGAGAGAATAACATAAAGAATTGGAAACATATAGGTTGTCTATTTGGAAGTTGCCAGATATAAACAGGTGAGCATTTTTTTGCAAAAAAATGCGATTGCTATACTTTTTTTACAGGTAAGTAAAAAGGTATGATTGTAATAGAACTTATAACTTTTTTTTTTAAGTCCTAACTAAATCTCTTGTCAATAAGAAAGCTGAGAACTATAAAGAAATTTGTTTCAGAATTTCTCCTTGTCCCTAAAAATGCATTTTCTAGATTCAGACAAAACTTCTTGGCGTTGTAAGAAACATACACGGTGAGTCATTCCACCATGACATTTCAACAATAAAAAAACGTTATCAAAAAAAATGGAATTAAAATATGCTTGCACTTTCTTCTTCTTTCTATAGCTGTTTTTTACTATAAGTATAAACCTCCCCAATATTCTAACAATTTTTTTATTCCGTGCAACGTTTTACCAATTGAATCCCGCAGTTTCCTTCATGTCGTTGCTTCTCTTCTATTTGAGGGCGACTAACAGCTCTTCTATGTATGCATACTATCTATACGTTCATTTTTCTACTCCATTTATTTTGGTCTGTTGCAACGTGCTCGGGCGAAGACACTCTCAACGTTGTCGCTCTTACTACTACATATGTTACCTTAGTTCTCTTTCTAATTCATTTGTCTGTTTTATAATCTTCCAATGTAACTCTTAATATTCTTCTTTCAATAGCTCTTTGGATTACTCTCAGTTTCTTTTTTTGTGAGAACCCACGTTTCATAACAACATTATAATACGCACTCGTTATATAGTTGTGTTTTAATCTTGGGGGGTATGTTCATTGCGAATATCTTTTAATTTACTATACATATACTGCCCATGTCAATCTAACACATTGTTCGATTTCCTTGTCTTGGTTTCTTATAGCTGCAGGTATCATCTGTCTTACATTTATGATCCTCTACCTTTTCTATGTGATTTACATTGTAATTTGTGAGTGATATATGTGCCACGTCATCTTAGATAATGTCTGTTAGTTCTTCTTTTAAATTGGCAAATATTACTAGATGTTATGCAAAATTTAATTGGTTCAGCTGCTCTCCGTTTGTCTTAATACTATAATTACTCCAATTTAAGTGTTTAAATGCGTCTTCCATTGCTAGTGTAAATAATTTTGGGGATATTGTGTATCCTTGTCTTACTTCTAATTTATTTCAATGTTATTAGCGTTATTATATAATCTCACTATTGCAGCATGTAGATTTGCTCTTCTTGCATTTCTTACAGCTTGCTTACTCTACAGTGTCAAAAGCCTTTCTGTAATCTAGAAACACCATACAGAGGAGAATGTTATATTCCATTGCTTTTTCTACAAGGATTTTTACGGTATGTAGGTGTTCAGTTGTACTAAAACTTTCCCAGAACTCGATTTGCTCTTGTATTTTGTATAAATCTAACTTTTTCTGTAGTCTATTGTTTATTACTCTCCAAAACAGCCTCCACAACGATTTCAGTACCTGTTTTAACGTTTCAGCAGCAATCTTCCGGGTACTTTACCGATTTTCAATTTTTCATTTTATTGTTGCTTTCCTTTTTGTCTACTGGTGGTATTTTTTCTGAATTTGTATTAATTGCAAGTCTTCTTTGTTCTACTTGACTCACATCTGATTTTACGTTTGACCGATCGAGATTTCTGCAGAACTACTGGACTCTCGATAGAAGTTTTTCCCTATCTCTCATTATGAGCGTTTCTTAGCATTATTACTTCATGCTGTATTAATGTGTGTCTTCTAAGTATCTTGACTCTTCTGTGTTCATTTATTATTTTTTCAACTATGTTGTTTTGTAATCTTTAATGTCTAATTTGCATTTTTTTCTAACTTCCTCGTTTAATTTGTAAAATTCTAATGTAGGATAAGCAGGGGATAATTTAGGCAGGGTATAGTTAAAACAGCAGTTATATTTGTTTTCTATTAACGTTTGTTCTAATTGCTTTGTTCTCAAGTGACGAGTCTATCCACGCCGCTTGTAAAAAACAGTCGATCACAAAAATGTCTTAAGGTGACAATTAAAACAAAAACTATTGGGGACGATTCAAACACATTTTAATAGTCCCCATATATGTTTTACTATGTTTTTACATACCGTAGAATTATATTAATTTAAAAATAAACTATTTTATCTCAGGATGCAACGATTAAGAGTCAGAACAACTGCTGCGGTATCTATATATAAACTTCATTACGTGTTATTAAGTCGATTTATAAAGAAGAAAAGACAAGCAATTGAACAAGGATACAGTACCTGTGACCACGGGTTATGGTTGTACAAAACGAGTATTCAGCACGTTCTAAGAAAAAATATGATTGATTATATAATAAAAGCGTTACAGATATTTTACAGACTACCACCCAAAAAATACAATAATTAGATTTCTAAAGATAACGGCGTTGCGTTGTGGTTTTGTTTCTTCCACATTGCTCCCACAGGCTACCATCGTTAGATAGATCTGTATACGGGCCGTTGAAAAAAGCTGTAAATGCAAATTCTGATAACAATAACTGCCATTAGCGTTTACACAATCAAATATTACAGCCGGACTTGCTTCCACCGGAATATGTACTTTTAATATACACTACTAGGTTTTGTTCCCTCATTGTATAGCAGATAGGCTAGCCTAATAAAATAATGACATTTTTAAGAATAGATGAAATCAAGAATAGACAAAATACAAAATAATACTACTGAACCTGTACCATCTATTAATATGGCCATCACTCTCCAAAGGCCTTTTACACTGATCAATTACATTCTGGCATCATCGCCAACCCGTTATGGTTCATCTCCTTATCACATTCCTTCAAACAAAAAAACATAAATATTCTGCCAGCACCATCAAAATAAGTCAAAGAGAACCACTACTGGCTTGAAGTTCAAACACATTCAACATTGTATTTTCTCCAGAAATCGTAAGACGGTTTCCAAAAACACTCTCAGAAAAGGAGGTACTAAACGAAACATTAGGAAGTCTATAATTTATACGAATACACCCAAAAAAGATGCTATTAGGAACAAGACTTCAAAAAGAAAAAAACAAGCAACTCCGTAAACAACGATAAAACGATCAGAGTGAGATCGAAATTGACGAAAATGATTGTTACTAGAATAGTACACAGACAGTCGCTATGGGGAGAAATGGATGCAAATATGATAAAAGGTACTTTATAAATATTAATGTGAACATTTTGCATTAAAAAAACTGTAATTAAAATTTGTTTCAATTGTTCCAGACTTGCGTTTTAATTGTCCCCGTTGCTGGAACAATTGAAACAATCTGCGGGCTCTTAGATTAATCTTTTTAATTTGGGTAGTTTATAAATTTAAGTTAACTAAATTTAAAATAGGGACCCTAAGACATCATACTTTATATGCATTAGCTCAAAAAAGCTGGGCCAGCTACACACTCAAATAAGAAAATATGAAAATATAGATGAAATAATGTTTCAATTGTCCCGGCCTCAACTATTTCTTTTGTTTTATTGATTCTCTTTTTTTCTCCCACAGATACTTTGTCTTGTCACATTTACTGGTCTTACTTGTGCGTACTTTTCTGCTCCCTTCTTTAGAGCCTTTACCGTTACTTCATTTATGATGTTCTTTGTCCGTCTAGAGTTTTCCACGTCCATCTTAGGTTTCTTTTTTCATGAACTATGTGTTGGTGTTGTAAAATTTCTTCTATACTACGAATGCCACCATCACAAAAAACTTAACTCGTTACAAACAAAAATGCAATGCAAATTTCACATTAGTGCAAAGCATTCTATAACAAACAACTATTCTAATTAATAGACTTAAAGTTAAATTTTGTCGATCAGTGTAACTTAACAGTGAAGCGAAAAAATGTAAAACTGCCACAAAAAGTTGAACTATTAATTTAATTGACATAAAAAACTATATTTCAGTTTAAATGAGTACGTACTAGTAACTTACTATCCAATAAAGCTATATTGTTTCAGGCAAGGAAGCAGTAAGAAGAATCTTTAGTATTTATGTCTGAAACTTCTAACTAACGTGATCTAACGTTTATTGGGTAAGTTCCAATTGTTGTTTGAAACTCGAATGACTAGGAATTGGTAGAAATTCACAGTAACGAATTCCTTCAACAAGTAAAGGTTAAATTATATGTAGTACGTAAGTTAAATACATATCTTCATAAACATAATTGTTAATGCTTTCTATAAATAAATAAAATTTTCTAAAACACTAACTTTTTTGCTTAATATTTATTAATTTTTCTTTGCATTTTACCATAAGCAATAACAATTATTTTTCAAATGCAATAAAAAATAAAATGTATTTTTAAAACTAAGTTAATAATCGATTAGTTGTTTTAATAAAGACAAATAAAACGATATTTGTATTGTTTATATATTATTTAATTAAATAACACAGCTAAAAAACTTAAAAATAAATTATCTAATTATTAGATAACTTATACTTAAAAAACTGTTATAAAACATAAAAATACGAAAAAGATAATTAGAAAAAAAATTTAAAGTTTAATTAAAGTAACTATCTCAAATGAGTGAAATTTTGTATAAAATTTTTTTTTTAAATAGTAAAACTTGCAATGAGCTTTAAAGTTGTTTTACCGGCGTTATAACTTTACCTTTACCTGATTGTGAAAGTCTTAATGAATAAGTTTAATTCTCATTTAAAAAGGAAAAATACTACGTTTTAAAAAAAGGGTATAGACGCAGTGAAAAAACAAATTTTAGTATATTCAATTGCTTGGAAAAAATGTAAATATATAAATAGCAAAAATAATATTAAAAATATACAGAGAATTTTTCTGATTGGATATATCGAATCATTTGAGAAAGAAATCAGTAAAGCATGTAAGCCATTAAACGCATCTCTTAAATATAAGTGAGATAAACAAAATGAACATCATTTAAAAAATTGAATACAACCCAATGTGACATTAGTACTTTATGGGTCCTCTCTTACTCCTAATTAGTGCATTTACTTGCCTTGGCATTTTATCGATCAAATTTTCTATGGTCTCCTGTGGAATATTCTTCCATTCTTCAATTACTGCATTGACCAGTTGATTGTGGTTGGTAGATGCGAGACCACGACTTCAAATCCTTGTTTTAAGAGAATCCCATAAAGGGTCAATCTAGTTGATGGCGAGACTATTAAGTGGGCATACAATTTCTCAACAGCATGTAGGTACTCAATAACTTGTCCAGCCACGTGAGGCCGTGCATTATCTTGCATGAACAGAAAGTTACGACCCACAAAGGGAGCAAATGGCATTTCATGTTCAAGTACGATGTTTTCCAAGTCCCAAAACACTACAAAGCCGCCAATAAAAGAGACGCGTGGAGAAATGTCGCAACTTGCAAATCTCTCCCCTTGTATTTATTAGACACGTTCATTTCCATCGCGAGATTTTAAATTAATTCTGGTTTGGTTAGAAAATTAAGCCGTCTTCCAATCATTAACAGATCAATGTTGATGATTTTTGGAAAAACGCAATCTGCTGATAACTTATTTTTAAGACATTACTATTGGTTCTACGATTTATAAGAGCAGATTGCCTCAGAAAACGGCCATCCCTACGATTTGTACAACGTTTTCGCTCTTGGCTTTGCCTTTAAGTGTGAGATCTTGTTTCGTAAAATCTAACACGTTAGCAACAAGTATCCCCCATCCACCAGAGTTATTGCCCTTACTGCCTCCTCCACAGATGAATTTGTTTGGTGATTTATGTTTCTACTTTGAAACACTTGTAGATGAATTTTATAACACGTATGCAGGTGATGCAACATAAAACAACTAAACTGTACCTAGTCTTAATCAGCTGTTTCTTGGTAGATTTTCAACTAAGCTTGGTCAAACATTACTTTGATTGAAAATTATTATTTCATAACAAACAGCAAAGTTTAAAATGTCAAAGCCTACTCGCAAAACAGTTTGTAGATTAAAAGTTACCATTAAAAAAGTATTTTTAAAAAATGTTAGTGGTGCGTTAATTTTGTCTAGAAGTTTAGTAGAAGTATAGCAAATTGCTATTATTATTATTATTATCATTAAATGTTAACAATAGCCAATAGTGGAAACTACACTTGCAAGTCTAATATTTTAATACAACAATTGAATATACCAAATACTGTTATCGTTCATGCATAATACCCCTAATAGCACAAAATTTATGTACGATATTCTAATGATCTTGTTACAATATTTAAAGTCGGCTAAATATTGGTTAGTGTAATAAATATATTCTTGATATTGTTAAAATGTATAATACTAATATTTTAAAAATATATACGTACAATATCATTGATATATTTTAAAACCTTACAAATTTTTTCAAGGATTATATGAATGACATCAGGTAAATATTTTAAATCTAAATACTTATTGCAAGATGTAGAAAATGTATTCTAAATATTAAAAAACTAGATAAAAACAATGTTATAAAAATATGTACCAACAATATCGTTCGTATATTCTAAAGTCACAAATGTTTTTCAAAGTTTGACTGACATAAAATATATATTATAATTATATATAAAGCTAATATTTATATTTAATCAGTACCTAATATTTTTATGCTCAGTTTTAACTGTACTTTTAAATTTACGTATTTATAGATGTTAAACGTTTTCCTTAAACTTTTCTTTTATTTTTTCTAAAAACCCTAGCACGATGTTCTCACGATTTAAATACGCTTGTTTTAAAAATTATTTTTATGTGTGTATATTATAATGAAAAGTAATCCAAAATCATAGTATGTAATATGTTAAAGATTGTAGAATAAACGCAATTTAATTATTAGAAAATTACACAAGGAGATTATGAAAGCGAGACATCTCCAATTGAATTGAATTGAAAAACCAATTGTGTTATAACTGACAGTAGTTTTACAATAATAAACTACATTTGCTGCAAAAAAATTTTAGACAAGATATTGTAATTCTATTGTAAAATTACTAGTATTTATGATTTTAGAGGTCATCTTTTCCAAGTACTTTTGTGGCTTTCTAAACGGGTTTACACAAAGTACCATTTAGTAAATTACATAGAATTTTTTGCATTTACCTGGTACTGATGTCAGAAACAGTTAGATAGACGCTAAGCAAGAATAAGGAAAGTTTTCTTTACTAATATGCATTTGAATTTGCAGTTTGCGAAGTTTAAATTTTAATATCGAGTTTTTGTGCAACATATTTGTATAAACAGGTAAGTGCCTATTAATTTTCTTATTTTTTATTTTTGCATCAAGTTTTCTAAATATAGAAAAGCAAAAAGTCATTTTATAAATAGTTTATTTTAACCAAGCCAGTACATCGTAAATTCGATGTTTGCTTAGTTGGTTGTTTAACGTTTACAGAAAATAATTCAAAGAAATATCAACCGTCATCACTAATAAGAAACATAAATTAAAGAAATGCTTTTATTTACGTAACTATAGTCAATATATAATAAACAACACATTTTAAAAAATATATAAGTCAATATGTGCAAAAAACAGTTTCTAAAATTTATTTGAATATTGCCATCCGAAGAATATGCTTTTCTGCACTTTTAAAAGTAATCATGTTTGAAGTTTTTTTGTAATTTTATTAATTCACACTAGACGGTAAAAAGACAAACATTACAATATATAGTAGATGTTTTATTGAAGTGATTCAATAAATAAAAATAATAATGATGTTGAAATTTTTGTAAGCCATATTTAAAAAAAAAAGATATCTGTCTTAATAGAGTTTCTTTATTAAAAATTTTATACAAATTAAAATAACTTTGATACATTTTAATGCATTTCATAATTATTATTATAAAATGTAGATTTTTTAACTTTAACTTGGTAGAGAAATCTTAACTGTCTTTTTTTTCAGATGCCATCACAAAACGACATCCTAATGTAACGGATGTTACATACGTAAATCCGTTGCGATATATTTGGCAAACTTTAGAACATTTAGGTAGTAGTACCTATGTAATATGTAATGATAATAATAAGTAATTTTAAGATACAATGTTTTTTGTGTACTTATTTTAGAAAGATGTTTAATATGTATACAAATTTTATATTTATATTTTATTCTCCTTTTGTAATTTTATTTTGTTAGTGTCATTTTTATAAATAAAAGTGTTATTACAGAACATCTGCAATGTTTTAATACGGTTTAATAAAAATTGTAGATTGCGTGGCAATAAAAACCCAGATTAAATATCATTTGCAAACATACACATATGTAGTAGGTATATACTTTACAAATATCTCATAAATAATAGTGAGATATATCTAGAACAGATTAAAAAGTAATATTTCCCATATATTGAAAACAAATATTGAGACGACATTTACATCTAATGTCTGCCATATATTGAAAACATATATTTAGAAGATATTTATAACTAATATTTAGAAAAGATTTATTTTATATAAATTATTTATATAACATTACAGTAAATGGCCAATATAAAAAAATGTGACATTTAAATATTTACCAGATGTTACTAATATATTACGTATGTTTTGTGATACTAAGGACCTTATACTATAAAATGACTTTGTCATCAATCGTTTGCTAATACCAAATATCATTACCTTGCTATGTTCCAAGCCCTAGCTTTAAATTTTTATTTAAATTGGATTACATTCTTCAAAATTACTTAGCGAAAATTGTCTTTTCGTTCCAGCAATATAAAATATTATTCAAAAACATTTTTATTCGATAAACTAAAAAATGCAGAACTGGAAGCTAATGAAGAGGCGTAGGCAAAAAAAATATAAATATTACAACAAAAACACGAAAAAAGCCAAAGAAACAGCAGAAAACAAAAATAATGCAATTCTACGCAAGTAACAATATCAGGGTAACATCGACAGCAAGACGCACAACAAGGCAACATATACCAAAAGTTAAGAAAAGTATTTAAATAATATTCTAGGTAGTTTACAAATGAAATGAAAAATTATGTGTACGGGTATGTTTGCAGCAATTATGCCAACATAAAAAAGAAAATACATAAAACATTAACATCATTAAGAAACAGAAAAGTCCCTGAAAGTAACGGAATCACAAATGAAGTTGCAGTTAGTGTAAGTTTGTTAGCTTAGAGCAAACAAGTAATCCAAATAACCACAAAAACATAATGCTGCTACCTCTAAATCATAAATTACTAACAAAAATGATAATAAAAATACAACCTACGGATGAGCAAAGAACAAAAGAGGTTCCGCACAAACTGGTCCACCGCAAATGTGGTATTCATACTCCAAAAAATAATTAAGAACGCAATTGATCACAACACGCTTGTTTTTTTGTGGTTTGTAGGCCTGAAGGACGTACTAAATATGATAAAAAATTCAATTTAGTCATGGATCAGATTAAAAAGTAAAAGTAAAAGATGTCTACAGAATGAGCAGTAAAAACCAAGTAACAATATAAGATACACACTATGCTAATAACTACAGACAAACCTAAATTAATGATGAGATCTAAAAACCAATTAGATGTAAACTAAAAACTGAAGGAAAGATAATAGAATAAGTCATAAGTTCTTAAGACCTAGGTAAAATAAAAACCCATAACATAAGTATAAATACCAACTTTTCAAAATTATCTTTGTTTACAAAATCTATAAGACATCCAACAACTTTGACCAATGATGAAAAAAAGGAATTCGATAAAGCAGTAATAACCGGAAACTAAAGATGGGATAGTTCAAGGCCGTTGTCTCAATTGAAGTAATTGGGGCGTTTGATGATTTCTATGCTTTCTCCGACTTATACAAATAAATATTTTGCAATTTTAGATTTCAAAGGGTTATCAAAATCTATAATGCGGCTTGTAGTAAAATGAGTTTCATCAAAATAGAATGAAAATGTAGGAATTTTTTTTTTGGAAGAAAGAAGAATGTTAGGGATTCTACCTGTCGAGTTGAATATGGGTGTAATGCCATTTTTACAAAAAAGTTTTCCTATTTGATTTTATAAATGTAAACTAAAAATGCCAATTTCAAATTAGAATCGAAAGTAGAAATATCCTTAGGTACTCAAGTACGAGTATGTAGACGACGGTTTGTAACTGCCTGAATATCCCGCTACATATAACCATTGTTCTAGTAAGATGAAGCCCGATAAACCAAAGACTCAATAACAGGACGTTTTTGTGCCGGATGATAATGAGATAAAGCATAAAGACAAATGTCTGTACGTGTGAATTTGCGATAAACAAAATGATCTAAAAGTTCTGTTCTGTTTACGTGTCACAAGAACGTTCAGAAATGGGAGAGAATCATTCTTTGCGATTTTAATGGTAAATTTGATATCAGAGTTGTTTAGAATATCAAGAAACCTATACAATTCAAAACGAGCGTCATCAACATACCTCAACCAAGCTTTAGGTTTTAACATCGATGGTTTTAAGGCAACCGTTTCAAAGGATTCCATGAAAATTAAGCTACAACAGAAGATAAAGTAGAACCCATAGCGGCGCCCTAAACTTGTACGTAAAACTTATCAAATTGAAAGTAAACTCAAATTTTTGTGATGCTGAGATCGAATTTGCTCTATGATAATAAACGAATCTTGGTATGTAATGTATATGTAAGTCTGGGTCACGTACATTAAGTTTATGCACTTAGTTGTAGTATATTTTTTCGTATGTATTAAAGTTCAGTGAGTAACATCTCAACCTCAACAATTTTCTCCAATAAAAATTTTCTCCAAAAATTAAAACTTTCTCAAATTTCCATTTTTTTATTTATTGTAGGTACATAATAAAGTAACTTGTAACATAAAAAAAAATGAATACTTCAAAAAGTTCCAAAAACTGATAACTAAGTAATCGATTAATTGAATTCCCAATTTAGTAATTTGATTAAAAGGTAACACAACACTATTTCTACATATTTACAGTACTGCATAGTTTTTTACAACAAAATTGTTAAAAAAAACTAAAAAACTAAATGAAGTTTTACCAAAAGCATAAATAAAACAAACAAAAATAGAAATGAAAGAATATTTTTTGATTCCTTACATTGGTCTATTTTCTTCTCAATTTCAAAATCTTTTTAAACATTATAATACCAATAATACCTAAATTCAATCTTTTACTTGTTAATACTAAAAAGAAAGTCAATACTTCAAATAAATCTGGTGTTTACAAATTAAATTGTGGTAACTGTAATTCTTTTATAGTGGATAAACTAGTCGTAATTTTCGAACTAAAGTAGCCGAACAACAATAAACGTAATAATGTTTGTATCAATTTCTCTTATAAATCTTTTAGTGTAGATTATATTTTAAAAAGTAACCAATCACTTAAATTTTTAAGTTATTTTTATTTTGTTTAATATTAAATTTCTTATTTGTATCTATTTCGTTTAAATTTTTTTGTTTATTTTATATTTTTATTTTGACATTGCTGTTAAATATTAATTTTTTTATTATTTGTAAGTACTATTTAATTACTTTTGTATTTAGAATTTTAGAAGCCTGATAATGACCATTTTGGCATATTTTTAATTACCTATATTTATAGAGTAAATCTCATTTTTAGAAAATAAAAATGATATTTTTATAATGGATAAAAAAATCTTCAAAAATATTTTTTAAAAAAACTAGAAACTTAGAAGTTGCTTTTAAAAATAGTAACTATTACAAAACCAGGAAAAAAAACTATTTTTCTTTGTAAAATTGCATTCTGTTAAAATCGTATCTGATAGCAAATGCTTAATATTAAAGTAAAACTTTTTTAAATCCAAGCATTTTGTAAATAAAACAAAAAACGCTGTTAAAAAAATTATGTTATTGTATTCCAGAAGACATAAACAACGCAATCAAAAATAACTATTTCGGTACTAAGAAACACTAAATAAAGATAAATATCTTTAGTTTAAGTTTTCATCATTTTTGTTCATAAAAATAAATATTCCACTATGTAGTTTTTACACACTTATTTTTTAATTTCATGTCAAAAATTGGATCATAAATTAACTGAATTTTCATATAAAAATGTCTGCATTTACAAATAATTAATTGCATGCTTTAATCTTTAATCTTTTTCTATTGTAGATTTACTGGTTTTAGCATTTTTCTATACATATTTTTAAGATTTATTTGTCATTGTCATTTAGACATTTTTAAATACACCATCTAAAACTTGAGATATAAGATTATATTGTTTAATTAATATTACTGTTATAAAACCTTAGTTCGTAGAATAAAAATATTAATCTAAGCTTTAATCGTTTTATAAAATCATTTTGTTACTTTGAAAATATAGTCACTCTGCTGTAAGCTAAACGACTACAAGTCGAAAACACAATAAATGTTAAATAGAAGAGCTTACCAAACGTCATCTATTGTGAAATGAAACAATGAGCAAATCTTTACACCATTTGCGTTAAACACCACAAACAGTGGCCACAACACAAAATATTAACTAAGCGACTTTAGGATGATGAAAATCATAACTGCAGATAACGCTTTAATCCAATATGTACTTTACATTAAACTAAGCACACAAATAAATTCTGTAATTACCACTTCCTGTAACAATATAGTTAATGACGTAATTGATTTTGTAAAATTCTAGCTTATAACAAAATTAAGTTTTTTGCGTTTTTAATCCATATAACGTTATTACTAAATCGTTGCAACAAACGTGTTATGATTAATTGGTGTAATATACTTAATGAATTCGCACAAGTGCTTTTATTCATTAATCAAAATAATTATAGTATTACGTAGCACTTATACGATTTTCAGTTAGTTAAACAATTTACAAATACTTCTTTAATTATCTTTTATTTATTATATAACATTTAATTTAATTTTAATTATTAAATTTACAATTTGATAAGCAATTAATAACAATAATTTTGAAGTTTTGTATAATATGAATAAATTAACATCAAAAGTTGTATAAACCTTATTCGATTTTTTTAAAAATTTTGATTAACTTACATTAAATGCAATAAAAAAATACTTTGTGTGTATCCATATATAATAAAATATTTAAGTATCTTTATATAGTTTAAGAATAATGAAGAAACTTGGTTCATTCATTTTATATATGATTGTAACCAGGTTTATACGACCGCAATAATTTCGACAAACGTGCTTCATTTGTCTTTTGCAATTAATTTGCTTACATCAACATCTAAAAACACAGCTCAAAGTAACCAAAGCATAAAATTATTGTCAAAATAGTATATTCTGTAATGAGTAAGGAATTGTTGCAAAATGAAAATTTACAGCTGAGCCGAAGGCGAGGCTGGCAATTCATACGAGTGGCAGTACACATTCCTTACGAATTATAGAATACACTTTTTCTGCGACTATAATATGTTTAATTATTATTTAAATTAAACTTTTTACGAGAACGAATGACGCGGAAAATAATCTAAATTAAAAACTTGCTTTTGTGGTATGTGTAATAATACCAAAAAGACAATTAAAAAATTATATGTCAAAACTTTGTTTTTATTTTAGTTTAATTTGTCAGAGTTTATTCTTCTAGTTATAAATGTAACTATTATTTGATTTTTAGCAATTTACCTCTATTTAGAATTATTGTAAGCATAATTACGTGCTTAAAATCAATGCAATCTTAATTAACCTCAAATCGTTTACTATTTATTTACTATTTATGCGGAAGCCTGAATTGTTAACAATGTCTTCAAGTTCTACCAACAAACAACATGGTATGTTCTGCGAACGTTATTTTTTTTAAAGCTGCAACAGAATAACACGTTAAAACGACTTACAAAACAAATAAGGTAAATTTTTAAAAACAATTTGTAATCACTGGGTGTTATTATTAGGAGCTTTACAAAGTAAGAATAAAAAAATTTCAGTTTAAATATAAGAAATATTGCAATAACAAAAATTTTCAACAAAATAAATATCAGTTACAAAAGTGAAGATACCGATGATTAAGTGTTTTTTCAATGTATAATCCAGTAATTTGCACTAGTCTTGTAACAAGAAATTTTTTGTAATATTTATCTTGTGGTATTTACAATAACGTAACTACAAAGTTTTTATAAAATTTTTAACAAGGTAACGACACTATGTGAATAAATTGTTTTTATAAGATTATAATGTAATAAAGAGTAAAAGTAAAGATAAATACTTATGCATTAACATAAACATAAATAATACCGTACAGTATCAAGCATGTTCGGAAGAAACATCTTGCTATCTTGCAACTATCGATGAATGCCAAAAGATAAATGGTCTCTAATTTGTCATTTAGTTCAAAAAATTGATTGATGCTAATAAATACTAACCTCTTTAAGTTAATTTTAGCAGATTACTATTGTAAAGTTTCTAAACAGCTGATTCTTACAACTTCTTTATAGTAGGAATGTGGCAAATTAGATGTTTCCATTTCTTTAATTACCTTGAACTTAGTTTTTCTAAAGTATATTACTAAGAGAGTCGCCATTAAATATCAGCTTTTGCGAACATGAAATCTAAATTTTAAAAAAGTGTCCATACCAAACCGAAAAATATTATTTAAAATGTTATGGAGTTCGATAAACAGAAAGCTGCGAGCGTATGGATTTTCCCTTTAGAAAAGGCAACCAAACTAGCTGCGACAACAACAGACAATTTAACCACATTTATAAAGAAGATCCAGAGTGAAACGATGACGAGCAATGATTAAGATTTCTTTCAAAAAATAAAACAATTGGTGGTGCAGTGAAAGTTAAATCCCACTCATGCAATAAGAAACCAAGCGCCAAATGTTAAAAAATTAGATTTAGTCCCTTCCAATAGAAGACACAATAAACTATGTTTAGCAACACAAAACCAAGTACAATTTGAACATTAGCGACTGTTTGTAAATAAAATCAATTAAAAAAATCAAATTACCAATGTTACTTTTTGCCATAGCGATCCAACCTTTAGTTCTTTATTGCAAAAACAATAGTATCTAATTTATGGTTTGTGTGTTATCAACTGTTCTACGATAAATATAAGAAAACACCTCAGCTATAAAACAAAAGTGCTGCAATCACCAATTTTGATCTGGTAAGTTGTTTTTTATTAATTAACAATACCCTGTTCGTGAAGATGTTATATTTAATTTCCAAAAGTAATAATGTTGTTTCGATTTCTATATCATACATAATTATTACTACAGAATGATGAAGGTAAAAGGTTGACCAGCAACAAACCTCTAAAGGCTGGAACCTCCGTCTTGACAATTACGTCATCCAACCGTGAAGACTTATACTTTGATGGTTCTATTAAAGACAAGGATTATCAACTAGATTCGAATTTAAGTAATAATCAGTCAGATAAAGAAAACTTACATAGAAAAGTAACAAAAAATGAAACTGAAATAACTTTAGAACCAACAGTTCGCAAAAGTATTCCAAAGAAGAAAAAAAAATACGCAGAGCAAAATCTAAAAATTAAGAAAAAAACTGCAACAGCAATATTCCATATAACTCGAGAAAAATCACGTTTGTAGATAAAAAAAATTGTGGTTTTTAATGTACATACGTGTAAGAAACAATGTCATTTAAAAATCTCATTAAGTAAAAACATTTGTAATAGTTATTGGAATCTAGCTGATTGCAATTTTCAAACTACTTCTAAACTGTGTCTCGAATTTGAAAGATAATAAAGCTACCACGTATTGTAGAGATCAAAATTAGTCAATTAAACCCTATTTATATCTATACCAAAATGTAATGTTTGTCCGTAAAAAAAGTTTAAAGTGTACCTAAAAATCACATTTTTCTACGCTGTTCGGAAATGCGTGAAATAAATTAAACGAAATGAATTTTATATGATTACCATACTTTTAGTGATAAAAAAAATTGTAAAAGGGTTAAAACCGTCATCACTCGCTTGTATTTTTTTAACGGAAAAGCTTGCACATCATCTACACTTTTAATTGTTGTTAAAACTCCGTGTTTTGCATAGTTTCGAAGGAAAAAATGTTTTCTCAAGCACTGATTACCGATACTCTTAGTACGAGTTTAATTATTACGATTTTGACAAGAAACAAATTCATAATCCTAATCTATTGTTGGCAGTAAATGATTCATTCAATAATTTGTTTACTTTAGTTGATTTTGTATTGTTCCCTTTAAAGGAACAGGTCGACATGCTATTAGTTCTTAGTTTTTGTCAAAGCAACTGCCTCAAGAGTATCTGCGTGAATCGAGAGAAATATTCAAACAGGAGAATTCCAAATTACAAAACTTTTGCCCAAATCGAAAAACATTTTCGAGAAACAGAAAGTTTAAAAACAGTCAGCAATAACGCTGGAACACCTTCACCATTCTGAACATCCATTGCGAAAGATGCCGTTTTTCAAAGAATTGATGACAATCCAGAGACCAAAACATTGCAAAACTGAGCTTCCAAAAAACATTGTAAATCAGATCTTCCAAGATCGATTACTTCGTCGATTCCACATCTAGTCAATGCAAATTTTATTGCCACTTGACCACATGCTATTAAAAATAGAATTTAAAATTAATGTTTGGGTCGGCATTCTTGGAAACAGAATTCAAAATGCTGTAAACGCACTACGAGAAAACGACGATGATGCATTACAATTTTTTACGTCGAATTGACGTCTGCATTAATGAAGGTGCAGGTTACATTGAAGACTTGTTGTAAAAAAAAATTTGTCTTTGTGTCTATCACCAACAAAATTTTCTATTACAATTCTATTAAACTTGTACTAAGAATATCGGTTATCAATATTTAAAAGCAATTTTTTCTTGGAAACTATGCAAAACACGGAGTTTTAACAGGTTCAAAAAATGAAAAAATCTTAAAACCGTATTACCATCTTTGAGAAAATTATTTTAAAAAAGGCGAGGGCGGTTTTAAAATTATTTTAAGGTTCTTTTGAATACTGAAAGTAGGATAATCTAAAATACACTTTTGCTAAATTTTATTAAATTGATTATACGCATTTCTAAACAGCGTAGAAAACATAATTTTTTTAATGGATTTTGAACTGTTTTCACAGACAAATAGTACATTTTGGGAAATACATATAGAGTCAATCGACTTATTTCGACCTTTAGAATACGTGGTAGTTTTATTTTCTAACAATTTTGGGTCATCCAGTATACATTACAAAATAATATACAAATTTGTAGGAAAATGTTTATAAACACGTTGCATATATGAACTAAACTTGTTAATACTGCTTTTAGTAAGTTAAGAAGTCGTGCCATTTCTGATAAGCAAGAGATAGCTGGTGGACATATCAAAATATCTGAACATTAAAAAAATTGTGTGATTCATACATTTCCGAGGTACAATTGTCATTACTGTGGGACAAAAAAAATAATCCAGAATTTTTGCCTATTGGTACAACACTACCTTTTATGTACAAATTATACAAAAAAAATATACTTCGAATGATTGTCTGAGCCTATCCAGATACCGGAAAATATTGTTAAAAGAATTTAACCTCAAGATTTTCTTTCTCTAAAAAAAATACTTGTAATAAATGTGATACCTTTGAAGCTAAATTACTGAGTGCCAGCAGTAATGAGAAGAAACAGCTACTAAAATACAAACATGGGACACATTTGCTTGAAGCTGAGTATGCAACAGAACCGATAAAGCCTGACTTAAAAAAAGTTTATTAAATTCACACAGGAAAGGATAACAAAACTATGCAATTTTTGGGTAGAGAGCCAGGCTGGAGGTCGAGTGTCTGAAATCAGATATTGTATAAAAAAAAAGTATATAAAAAGCAACATTCCTTGAACAGTTAAGCGGCTTATACTTTGGAGCGACTTATATGGAGGCCAAAACCATAGCTTAGATAGTAATAATATTAAAAACCGTTCTTTAAAAAAATTTGGGACGCCATTCAGCTGAAACTTTTGACTTCAAGTCATTCAGTTCTTCCCAATGATAATGATTCTGAAATATCAAATGTGCTTTAAAAAAACAGCAGAAGTTGTTTTCTTTACAAGACTACGCTAATGTTACGAAAAAAAGAACCCCCCCTCCATACAACGGGTATTTTTAGAAAAAAAAACATTTTTTTATATAATATAACATCATTCATACATCTAATTCCGGCTGCAACCTTTTTTTACAATTAGTCGGTGATTTATTATTAAAGGAAAATATTAATGGTGTTACTTTTAAATATTTTATTTACAGTAACTTATACAAATAAAGAATAATAATATTTACAACTTAATTACAAAAAAACTTGTACATGAGGTATATGTAACGACGTGCACTCTGCGAAAGCTGACGAAGAAGAGAGCGAGTTACTTTTCATCCCCCAGGTAACGCCATCAGTTAATATTTTGCCATTTCACAACCAAAAAGATGAAAGCGACGTTGACGCTATCAGACACATATTCCCTGGCCAGTGATAACGTCGGTTTAGAATCTGGTAGGAAACCGTACCTGACGTCCGCATCTTGTGGTTTTCTGGATGTTAGGTTGAAGATGTATCGGTGGCTGAGGCGTTGCTTTTTCTGTCGTAGATGCTGTTGATTCAAGAAATTCTTGATTTCCAGTTCGGATCGGATCTTCATCACGTAAGATAAATGCAGGTTTTAGGCTGTTGATAAAAACTGTTTCTTTGCTAAGAGTAGACAGCAGCTTAAACCTTTTTTGGTCACGTGCATAATGACAAATAAAAACATGTGAAGTCCGCGTGAACAATTATGCTTCTTTTGCAGTGATGTCGAAATGGTACTGAACGAATACTTTGAACATGACTTCTCAATTTGTCTAAAAATAGTGGTGCATCGTGTGGCTGTGAATCTTCAAACAGTCTACCGGAAGCCTAATGGTTTCACCATAAACAATTTCTGGAGGTGTAGCTTGATGTTCCGGAATGAGATAAGAACGAAGTCTTAGCATCACCGATGGTAAGGTGAAGACCCAATCTTGATTTAACTTAGCTTTTAACGCTGATTTGAAGACTCAATGCCAACGTTCAATAACCAAATTTGCTGCTGAGTGCTATGCAGTCGTTTTGTTGTGCTCTGTTCCAGTTAATCGAGTTAAGCTCGTGAACAGTTGGCAGTCGAACTGCTTGCCCCTATCAGTTGTGATGAATTTTGGAGCAGCAAAACGCATATCCATTTGCAATAGTGGTCCCACGATGTCTACGTTAATGTGGGAGAATCTTCTTGTGAGTGGTGAATAAACACCAATTACATTAAAAGTGTGTTTCCATATTTTACTCCGTTGACAAGCGATGCAAGTTTTAGCCCATAGTGACATATCACGTTTGAGTCTGGGCCAACAAAACCTTTGCTGCACAAGATTAACTAAGGCTGCTATGCTAGAGTGAGACATATTATGTAATGAATCAAAAATTTGTCTAAGATAAGCAACGGGAACAAAAGAACGAAGTTTTTCAGTAGAGGAATCGCAAATAAGCGTTAATCCACAATCCAGATGCATGTTTTGGAATTTATAAAAAAAAGGGATTCTGACGCCATGAGATGTTTAAGTTTATCGCATGATACTTGAGCTTTAGCAATCTGTTGTAGAGAAATGGTGGATGACAACTGAATCACTTCAATACGAGACATAATATCAGCTGGGACATTATACGAACTTGGTATATATCTAATGTCAGTAGTAAATTATCCAATATAATCAAAGTGTCGTAGCTGTCTAGGACGTTCAGGACGCTGCTCAAACGCATAAATTAATGGTTTATGGTCTGTATAAATGGTAAATGTACGACTTTGAAAATTATGTCAAAAATGTTAAACTGCTTGGTAAGCAGCTAACAGGTCACGGTCATACGTATTGTAAGAAAGCTGTGACTTCCTAAGTTTTCTAGAAAAGAACCCTAACGGCTCAAGATTATTCTTTCAAAGTTGTTAAAGAGAAGCACCAATGGCAAAATCAGAAGCATCCACACTTAAAACTAAAGGCAATTCAGCCGATTTAGCACTAAAAGAAAAGCATGTGTTAGTTCTTGTTTCAAACGATCAAAGGCTTTTCGAGATTGAAAAGTCTATTCGACTTTTCGTTTGTCTCTTTTCCTTGGATTTTGGCACAAATAGAACAAGAGTTGCTGGGTCACAGCAAAATGAGGAAGGGAACGCCGATAGAAATTAGCAAGACTTAAGAATCGTCTAATCTTTTCGATAGTGTCTGGAAGTGGAAACTCCTGAATAACCTTCACTTGTACCGTAAGAGGATATATTCCAAATTTATTAACTCTTTAACCAAAAAACGAAATTTCAGCGACACCAAGTTCACATTTCGATAAATTAATGCAATCCCATGCTGTTCGAGAATTGTAAAAAAAATTGTTAAATGTAATTCATGTTCTTTTTCCGATAAAGAATTTATTAAAACATCGTCCAGATAAGAGTAAGCAAAATCTAGCGGTTTCAAGATATTTCTGGAATGTTTGTGCAGCATTATATATATCTTCCTGCGATACAGGTATGTGATGAAATGCCCTGACCATATCTACTTTAGAAAAGATATTTTTACAGTTTAATTGTGAATTAAAATCTTACAAATGTGGAATTGGATACTTGTCGGGAATAGTTATAGCATTTAAATTTCTATAATCGCCACAATGTCTCCATGATCCATCTTTTTTTGGTACAAGTTGCAACAGATTTGACCAATTACTTTTAGAAGGTCTAAAAATGCCTAAATCTAGCATGTTCTGAAATTCCTGTTTGGCTTGTGCTAGTAATCTTCTAGTTTTAGTAGTAATGGGAAAATCTTTAGTTGAAATAGTGTGAAAATATTGAATATTAGGACACTTGCCAGGAGTTTCTTTAAACAATTGTAGAAATTTCTGGAGTAAGCTGTAAGCAGGGTCAATCAAATGAGCTGTTGATACATGTTCAGGTGATGGTATTGCAGCAGGTCTCGAAATGTTAGTAAACGTGTCGATCAAACGTTTATTTTTAATGTCAATCAGTAAACCAAAGTTGCCAATGCAATCAGCTTCAATAATTGGGTGTTGCACATCTGCAATTATAAAAGGCCAACATAATTTACGGCGTAATCCTAAATCTAAACGAATTAACTGCTCTCCAAAGGTTAAAATAGAAGATCCATTAGCGGCATATAATACAGAAATATCTGCTCCAGAATCAATTTTTAATAGCTATTGGCTTACCTAAATCGTCTCCTAAAATTACTAACAGTGAAGAAAAAAGAAAAATTAGATTTAGATTGCCATCACAAATAATTTGTTCAAAGTTCATTTCATGAACGCAATGGCCCTGAATGCGTCAAGCTTCTCAATAACTGTCACTCATAACATCGCAAGTGTGTCCTCAACTTAATCGTCTCACAACCAGATACTCCGACTTGACCCTAAATTGCGTCTGACAGTTGGTGTAAGTAACGATTGTTCTCAATCGTACGTAATTAGTGCGTGAGTATTGACTAAGTGTAGGTGCTTAACAGACTCGACATGCACCCTTTCTAAAAACGCCAAGTTTTTAATTTTTATATTCAAAACTACGTCCAGTGACTATCACGACGACATCTCAACTGTACTAACTTTATGAATTGGATGAAAAAGCAATTGATTCCGAACTTGCCTCCTAATTGGTTTTGTTGTCATGGATAATGCACCTTACTACAGTGTATAAATTAAGAAACCTCAAACAGAACAAAAGGAAAGCATTTGACAATGACTCGAAAATAACAGATTAACAACAACAAATAAAATGCGTAAAGCAGAACTAATAATGTTAATCAAATAATTTATTTATATGAAAACATATTATGTAGACAAACTTTTAAAAATTACGGCAATACAATGTTACGTTTGCTACCTAACCATTGCGACTTCAAGCCGATTAAATTGGTACTGAGTTTAGCAAAACATAAGATCGCTATAAATAATGTTACGCAAAGTGGTCTAGAGATATAAGCCTTAATGAGAAATGCATTTTCTGAAATAACTACATCTGACTAGAGCAAATATTGTCAACATATCAATCACTTGGCGCAAGAAATGTGGCAACGTGATGGACTGCTGGATGAAAATGTGGAAAATTTGTCGTTTATGGTGAACACTGAATCATCCGACGATGAAAGTTATAATGGAAAAGACGAAAGTGACAATGATGTAAATGAGTAATTTTTATAATTATATTTAGAGATATGTAATTATTGTTATTCTCTTTTAATACCATTGTTTTTACGCAAAATAAAAACGCTTAAGATGTACAGATGCACCTTATCTTTATTTAAAAGACCCATGTGAATCTTACGAAATATTTATGGTAACTAACTAAAAAAATACATACAATTTATGTAATGGTATAAAATCCCAGATATAAAACATCCACTTAGTTCTAATGCTAAATGACGGCCAAAACGTTTAAATAGAATTATGCACAATACAAAAAAGAATTGCCGATATCGGTATTATAAACAAAGTAGGTTTCAAACAAAGAAACAAAAAACGTTCTTAACAGCCATACTTAATCTTATAAAATAAGTAAATGTATAATTACAATTTATTTTAATAGTATTAAAATCATAGATATTTTTATGAAATAACCTCAAATTTCAACATCTATCTACACGGATAACCTATAAATAGTTTGAATTTTCCACCAAAATACTTTTTAAATTGAGTGTACCTTCAGAATTAAACTGACACCAGCCACGTTTCCCCAGGGATCATGTTAACTCAGGTCAACTGTAAAACCTCATTCTTTTTTATCAATTTGCAAAATAGTTAATGGAAGATTGTTTTTATTATAACATTACAGACATGTAACATAATATCAACATAAAGTACACTATTAACTTAATTTCTTAAAGAAACTATAGTTAAAGAGATTATTTAATTTAATTTAAAGTTTCCCGTTTAGCAAAATTTCCTTCCAAATAACCCTAAAGGTCCTGGTTGGAATGTACGGGACAAAGGCAGGAAATTTCACATTAGTAAAAAAAATCATTAAAGGAATTTAAACAACAAAGCAAATTACATTTAAACACTGAAGTTGTTTAAAAATGTATACGAATTGCGTGAATATTCTTATTCGTTCAGATAAAAATGACTTATTATTATATTAAATATTTCTAAGAATTAATTAAATAAACAAAATAATACTGACACGTGGTTAAACGACGCTATTATGTATTATATTATATGCTAAATTAAATAAATTTAATGTAAACTTAGCTGATTTCACTAATAATAAAATTAACGTTACGGTGTAACTATTACTATTCTAAACATTCTTCTTAAGTAAAATTGTTTTCATTTTTAAATAAATTTTACACCACAAAATGTTTATAACAATTTTTTTATTTAATCAGAAGAATTCAAACTGCTGCACTGTCTGGTGTTCCTCTCGAGTGAAAAAAAATATAAAAATGTATCAGTATAAAAAAAATTAAAAAACGTAAGAGAATTACTACGGTTCTAAAAAACATTATCCACGATATAAAAAGAAACCAATACAAACATCCAGAAAAACAAAAGATACACGGTTAAAACCAATAGAAACAGTAGAAATTTATGAAGGTAAAGCATTTTCAAGAAGTTACGATGTCACCATCCATAGCATACATGTATTAACCTTAAAAACATTTTTTTTAAATAAATACTTAGGAACAGTTTTAGGTTAAAAAATGCGTATAACCATACGCAAACAGTAGTCAACATTGACGAATGTAAGATGACATACAACCAAGCTATTTCTGTTTGATTGAAACCTAAAAAACACTCAGTCACGCCCATTAAACCAGTTTTCTAACAAATTATTGAAAAACTAACTAATGCAATATACTGTTAAGTATTTTAAGATTAAGAATAAGTTTTACAAGGTCAACATTTTTAAACAGTTTTAGATATAAAAACAATCACATCTGTCTCGTCCTTGAAACGCGTTTTACCAATTGTTACGTTAAAAATCTTTTTTTACTTATCTTTTTTGTTAATTTAGTTATCAGCGTTAAAATGACGTTACAACTTTCTTTTATTACGCCTTTTTACGATTTGACACTACACGAAAACTGCAGAATGAACACATTGTAACTTAATAGTCATGAGAATTTAAATGTAAAATAAACCGATGCTTATGGAAAGACTCGCTGAGGTATGATGCACTTATACGTTTAGCGGTTCAACACGTTTATTAATTCTCTTGTGGATTGAAATACTGCTGTTCTTGTGGAGTATCGTCGTCGTAGACAGCGTTCTTAAACTTCTGGAAATTGTCAAGTTTGTAACCGCTTTTGACATCCAATATGCCAAACGTATTACTACAATAAGAAAGTTAATGGGACCTTGCGTATAGATTCTGTTGATGCATCTATGCTTACAACTGGAGAATTGGAATTTTGTAACGTAAAAATTGTGAAGACGTTAAATAAATAATAAAGTAATTTGTCGGCTCACTTGTTTGGCTAGCTTAAGTCGGAGATAGATGTATGTCGAGTTGTTAGCACCAACTCCGTCTGGCGAGTAATGAAAAAACAAAAAAGAAAAAACCTAAGCCAAGGAAAAGATACAGAATGTTATAAGATTATTACAACTTATTCAAAACTAGCACTGCATCCCAATGAATAACTAGGAAGCGAAAAAGAGACAAAATAGCACAGAGAAGTTCAGGACTAAATATCTAGTCATCGGTACATTTGTTACAAGCTTTTTGGTATTTTACGAACCTGCACGGCCAACTCACAATAGTCGGTGAGAGGGGGGGTTCATAGAAACAGTAAATATGCTTAAGGGCGCCAGAGCTTATCCAAAGTCACTTCTGTCCCGCTCAAGACAGACGGTTCCCACTTGTAACAAGATGTTAGGTTCGTAATCCAACGTTTGTTATTAGATAACGACGATCTAAAGAGACAGGTATGTTGTCATAAAAAAACAAGTAACCACAATAACAACTTTAATCTAGAATCGTTGATGATTATCACAGAATATAAGAATTCTCATTACAGCAAGGCAGTAGTATCGGCAACACACAATGCATACGTAAATTATGTTGAAATGAACAGCGAGGTAGAGTTTATAGTAAATCTCATTTGTATACAGCATGCGAGATACACGAAATAATGATAATAAGTACGGCTTTAATATTACAATATCATAATAAATATGGGTAGTACACAGCATACGTAACATAAGCAAATTTACTAATTAAATGGTAATCCAATCACGTGAATCATTTCGGAACTACTATTAGCGAAAGTTTCGTGACTGATCTTGTTGACGACGAAATAAGATACATAAAACACTTACCACAAACACAGGAACTTCCACTCGTACGAAGAAAGTACTTTCCTCGGCAAGCTATCCTGTAAGCACTCTGAAATAGCAAGTCGTGTCAAACTAATTCCTCACGAAAGTGAAATCTACAAAAATCGTTACTTAAGGTAAAAGAAAGTATATATCATATAACCCGGTTGTCGAATGCTGTTGTACCCCTTGTCTGTGGTTTAATAAGTTATCACTGTAGGCCTTATAAATATTTAGAATCGCCCCATCAGAATATGTGTCGAGGTTCAACCCTCGTACTTCGGTATCGACTAGAAATCATGGGCCAGATTGTGGTAGGAATGGCCGGTGACGATTCGAATACTTCACGATCGCAACGAAGTCACAACTTTCCCTGGTAGAATTTAAAGTACAACCAGAATACCCCTATTTAGGAGGTAGCACTAACAAAAAGACATAAAAATTACCTTTAATTAAAGAAAGAACAAAACCACTTACTCTGCGTGGATGAAATCAGTTAATTCAGAAGACTTCTATTTTCCATCGTGTCCCAACACGTGGATGATTTTAGAAAACGATTTTTAACTCACGCAGACATAGGTTAACACATGTACGATGTTAAAGTCAAAATGCCTGTAATCTCGCCGGATATCGCCTACTCAATACGAAGTGACCAACGAACCCGATAGATGGCGTCGAGAAATATAAAAGTAATTTTTAATTAAACCAATATACAGGGTAATGCATTATTTTTATTTATGCACGTAACACATTCTTAATTATAAGTACATAAATTATTTGTATATAATAGCTACGCAGCTGATAACGACACAGTATCATATAAATTGAATTAAAACTACAATCTGTTTTAAAGCATTATTCAATATGATCAAGTATCAGATATAATTATAAGCGACTTTCGGCTTAGACCGCGTCGTAGTTAAACACCCAGACTTAGGCTTGGTCCTAGGAGATGCAAGTTGCAATGTCTTGCGACACGTCAGTTTGTTTGGACTAGAACCAAGCCTAAGTCTGGGTGTTTAATTACGACGCGGTCTAAGCCGAAAGTCGCTTATAATCATAAACATAACAACCGCGAAAGCTCAAGATTTTAAAGTATCAGATAAATTGAATTAAAATTACAATTAGTTTTAAATCAGAATTTGATAAAGTTTATTGTAGATTTGAAAATAATTGAAACACTGCCCTAAATTGTAATATGCACGAAAAGAGAATCATTAAGCCGAATTCAATAACTACATTTAAGTTGTTTTACCGCGTTCGCGCTATAACATTTTTTTCTTATAGTAATCTTACCTGAACAAATCACGCCAGACGTTTAATCAAAATAAAAATTTATACTAAGATGAGAACGTCTTCCGGGTTTGGATCGTGTCATTGTGGTAACCGAATTTGCCAACGTTTCGCCCACTTTCGTAAGTGGCTTGGTTCATGTGGTTGATTACCAACTTTTGAGAAGTATTTTGGTTGCTTGTTTAAGTTCTTCGATTTCACTCACGCGGGGCGAAACGTTTGCAACTTTGGTTACAAAAATGACACGGTCCAAACTCGGAAAACGTTATCATCTTAGTATAGATTCCGGCCATGGAAACCTTCGCTATTAAAAAATAAAACTTTAGTTTAATTAACCATTTTAACCTTTCAAATCTTTTACAAAAAAAATATAAAGAATATAGAATCGTAATAGTAATTTAAATTACAGAAATGTAATTGTAACCGAAATGGAATCAAAAAGTAATAGTAGTTTAAATGACATAGAAAAGTGGGATATTTTCTAATAACGTTGTCATGTATTCGCTGACCTCGTAGCAAACGATTAACAAATTTTAATGTATCAAATAATCCAAAATTAATTTTACAAATCCCGACAAAGCTATTGGAGTATGACTCTGTAACAACGGCTTTATTTATCGATAACTCATGGTACTTAAAATAACTAACTAACTAGCTAAGTTAGGATGATCGCTAAAGATAAAACAACTTTCAATCAAGTTTCAAAGTATACTCGCTAAACAGACTCTATTTTCATCATTTTTCAGAAAACCTTAACCATAGATCAAATCTGCAAGATAACAGATATAATTGTAAAAATGCCATTGACACATCTAACACAGTGGCAGCTTTTGTAGACGATACAGGTATTTTGACAATAGTAAAAAATTACAAATAAAAAACATTAAAACTGGACTGACGAATTAATTAAATAAAACTAAATCCGTTCATAATAACTTCACAATTAACCGCGATCAAAATGTCACAAGATTATACAAAAATATAGAAAACAAGCAATCTTAGAGAATCCCTACAATTATTAAAATAAGACACAAAAATTCACTTTGTCGACTATTGTCTAATGTTAACAAACACGGATTAAAATACAGATAAATAAAGCAAAAACCTTAACAAGCAAAAAATCAACACAATGTAAAAATTCTAAAATAATTAATTTTTATACTTTAGAATACAAATAACTAACAATAAAGCACGTCAATTCATAGGGAAAATGGGACGGGAGATTCTCCGATGTTGATTTGGCGTGTTATATTATTTTATACGTGCCAATGTATCTATTGTTTTCGTTAACTAGTAATTTATTGCCTTTTTGCTTATTTCAAAACATACACTGCAAAAATATATGCATCGGCAAAGTTTAATTTTTTCATTTATTTTAGAAACCAAATTCGAATTACCGCGTTTTATGATGCAATAATATTATGCATTTTTTCAATTAAAATTTTATATAATAAAAAACAAGAATTACAAATGCAACTATGGAAATAAACACCTTACAATAAAACAATAACATTTTTGTAATCAAATTTTACTTGTAAAGTGTTGGTATCCTATATTTATAAATAATATGCAAAATAGTTATTAATTTGAAGCAATAAAAGTATTGTCCGTTATCTATACAATAATTACTGTTTACGAATTCCTTTCATTCTCATTTTTGTATAGGGATATACCTATTATTCTAATAATATTTTGTTATAATAAATGTCACTAGTTAATAAAACCAATTTCTTTGTATGATAATAAAACAAATGTTAATTTCTAAAATATTTACTCAAGATGTGATAATAGCTTTTGCAAATGAAAACAATATTTTAAAGAATAGTAGGATTTAATGCAAGCAAAACTGTAAATTAAAAATAAGATATTTATTTATATTTCAAAGTTAATTTTGATTCTTTCACTTGAAAACAAATTTATTTTTTATTCATTTTAAACTTTATTATAAAAATTAATTAAATTTTTTTAATTAAATTTTCTAATATAAATTAAACAATAATTAAACACTGAATCAAACTCGTAATTTAAATTACATTCGTTTAAGCATTTTCTCCATTTCAGTAACTTTAAAAAATTTCATTTTGCTTCACGTGTTGTTGTCGAATAGGTAAACTTGTAAAAAAAATTATATATAGTGTTGTTTGCAAGTTTAATTTAAAGAGTTTTTTAATTTAACTTTTAAATTAAAATTTGTTTACTTAAATTACCGACTTTTAATATCAATTCAGTTAAGCTCAAAACTTTGTAGGTTGTTGATGAATAATATTAGAAAATGTTTATAGACGTAATAGCCAAAAATTTTTTAGTAACCACACACAATGTTAATAAATATTTTTTTTTAAATCTGTACCGGTAAACATTTTACGAAAAAAAGATTTCTTAATTTTAATTTTAACATTATTGTATTCTATATTCTCGTTATTCTTAACTATTTTTACATTTAAGTCTGATAAATATTTTTCCAATTACGAATTTTTAGAACGGATTATTTTTAGACTTTTCAAGATAAATGTTTTGTTCATTTTAAACTACAAACTAAAACATATTCAACATTGAAAATATATTGTATTTGATAATAATGTATATAGTCGTAATTACGTGTCTTATGATTCATGCTTGACCACATAAAAAATTAAAATAATATAGTAAACTTATTTTTTGCTGTTAAAGAAAGATACCTACTCTTTAGAAAATCTGTAATGCTCATCTTTATAACGTAGGTTATTTATAACGCCAGCGTACGCCGTTAACTTAAACAACGTTCTGTCAATTTATGTGTCAGTTTAGTACACCTTGAATTAAATTAATTAATTAAACATAAACTGTCTTTAAGTTAAAATATCCTAATATTATTTTATATATCTTAATCTCTACGTGTTCATAATCATAAGTATTTCATGTTAAATATTAAATTATTTTTGTTAATTTTATTCCGTAATACAAATAGTAGTATAATTATTTAAATTTCAATCCTAACTTTAGACTAAAAAAGTACACAGGATATGACCGCAGTATCTAAATTTTAGATTATCCATTGAATAGCCATGATCTATCATTAGGTCAAACAACATATTAGTAGCCTACAAAATACATGAAAATTGCGATATTTTGATTCAATCAATTACTGTTATAAAACACCGTTTTCTAAATACTAAATAAAACTTGTACTGTGCCGTTCCTATACTATAATTTCAAATCAATTTTTTCCGTCATTAGCGTTTGTTAAGTTTTAACTTCAATGCGCAATTACCTAAAAGAAAAATACAAATCATTATGACTATTAAGTATATCTATGTACTACCTCTTTATGAAACATTTTATTTCGTCTTAAAACTTTGTTTTTAGTTCACTAAATTAATGCTACATAAATTGACAGCTGTCTCAGTATATTATTTTATCAGTATTTTAAGTATCACTTATTATGACGCATGCGAGTCAATAAAGACACGTTTCAAAATTCTTAAACCTTACGTTGTCTACGGAGTCATAAAACACCTTTCGTTATTATGATTATACAGAGAAATCTACACCTCTAAATGCCTTTATTTTAAAAAATTATTATTGTTCAACAGATTTAAGGCTATAGGACAGAATAGGCACCATCACTAGTATGATAAACAAAAAGATTGTATTTCTCTTGTCATCCAAATCCTGCTTTACTATAACATAATAAATAACCGTTCGTATTGTATTTTTCAAGAATGACAATTAAGAACAATAAAGCATATTACCTTTATATTTAGTATTTTTAGTTTCTAAGTCGCTGTTATAGTCTAAAAAAACTGAAAATAAACAGTCGCCGTGGAAGAAACAATGTAATTTTTTTTTATTACAATTTATATACTTCTTTGCAGTGCAATACAGTAATCTGTCATACAGAGTTTATCGTATAAATAAAATATAGATTATTTAATTTAAAAGATTAAACAAATCTTGTAACTACATAAAAAAACTATTTTTAAATAAGTTTCAATTCTCATTTCATATTTTACTGTTCAGTCTAAGAAGGTATTCCGTAGCGTTACTAATAAAAATTAAAATTTGATCTTAGCTAGTAAAAAAACTTAATTAACATGTTCACTGTTTTTATTTGAATTAGGCATACGATTGATAATGAGTATGACCACTTTAATTGTCGATGCATTTTTGCAGTCATCTATGAAGTGATGCTACAAGAACACATAAGTAATCATTGCCAATCGTCTTTTATCAGTTTCAATGGCAGAAATTAATTGTTTGCGGTTTCTGGCGATGAAATTTGCACATATCAGGTTGTTGTCACAATTAACTATAAAACTTTTTATTTTTGTATATTATCGAGAATGTATTTTTTTTTGTTATAATTTGCACATGTAAATTTACTCTTTTAGAAATGTAAAAGTTAGGTCGCCAAGTTTGATTTTTTGTACGACATTTTGCCCAACCGAAAAGGGTTTACTTTGACAACTATTATAAGTAACACTTACCTTCGTACTAGCCTTTGATCGCACCTATGTAAATTTATCTTCTTTGCTTGACTAACTTCTCTTTCTGTGATAAAATAAATATACTCGTCGTTACCACCTGTGTTGTCATTTGTTATTTTTCAGTTGTGGATAGAGTTAAACAATATCTCCTATCATAACTTTTTACCGTTTTGGCGCCTTTTAAATTGTTTTATAAATAGCACATCAAAACCTACGATCCACTCACCAGATCAAACTAAGTTAGTTGCTAGTAATTAAGTTACAAAAAAAATTCTTAAAAACAAATTGACCTCTTGTTGTTTCCGGATGGTACAAACAACTTAACCTCAAACGTTTTCTATTATATTGAAATCAAAGCTTTTTGCTGTACTCAGTTTTGTACCAACTTGGATGTATGTATACAGGCATTACGCCTAAAAAATAAACAAACTTCATAATAACAGTTGAAAATACTATAACTAGTCTATATTTTCAGTAACTGTTAAATTATTATTGTTCGACGTGCATGTTGTAATAGTGAATAAATTAAGATAACTTTAAAGCTCAACTGTTCAAAGATGTAATCGTTCTCCGGATAATAAATTTCGACAAAAGGCTGCGTAGCGTTGTTTAAACTACATAAGTAGCTTTCTGCATTAAGACGACTGTCAATCACTCAACAAACGCCTAGACCATAGGAACTCACCCAACCCCATACATTTACTAAAAAGTGTCTGCTGCACTTTTTGGAGCTTGTCTATATAACTTCATAACGTGCTTTTGGAATTCAAAACACTTTTATAAGTGTCATTTAAACTTTTAAAAGTTTTTTCGTCGCTAAAAACAACACAATTCCAAAAATCTAGTGGTTCATTGACGCAAAATCTTGCAAATTCCAAACGCCTTCTTTTATTTTCTTTTTGAGTCGTGCTCGTGCAATGATATGGCATTCTGGAAATTCGGGGTCAGCTAGAGCATTTAGTAAAGTTGTAAAAAGATTTTAAATAACTACTATATAAGTACTAATATGCTACTAATGCGGCGTCCCGGGCCACCGTAGACATTCTTCGTCTGCTACTCCAAATGGTTCTTTTTTTTGTGTGCTTGCAATACGACTTAACTCGGATACGTCCCACAGTAGTCCGTGAAATCATAAACATTCGAGCAATTGCTTGAACACCAAGACGGCAATTATCAACACTCATATTTACAGGCATTATCAACAACAGATAGCTTTCTAGAGAAACCTACTATCTTAAAGCTACGAGGGTCGTCCACAAAGTAACCGCCGTTTAGGTGTAGCGTAAAAAGTAGTGGGGGTAGCGCCGCCATTCTGACATTGGTGGGCGCTACCGTTCAGTACGCTTCTAGCTCTGCAAGAGAGAGCATCGTCGCGCGTTCTCTTTTTATAACCTAAAAACATGAGCGCTGCGATAGAAAATCCCGCCAAGTGTGAAGTGTGTGGCGTAATACAATTTCTGTGGAAGAAAAGTTATTCAGCAGCTGAAATTCATCGTGAATTGTGTGCGGTCTATGGCCCAGACATTATGAGTGAAGGTGTAGTCTGTCAGTGGGTTAGCTTTTTTAAAAATGGAAGGATAAACGTTAACGATGAGGACAGGAGCGGTAGGCCATCTCTTGTGACTGATGACTTGGTGAGCAGAGTGAACAAAAAAATTCGTGAGAACCGGCGCTTAAAAATCTCTCAGCTTTCCGATAATTTCCCTGAAATTTCTCGGAGCCTTGTACACGAGATAGTGACTAAAAAACTAAGCTACCACAAGTTTTGTGCTCATTGGATACCGAAAATGCTCACCGACGACCACAAATTTAACAGGATGAGCTTAGCCATAAACTTTCTTTCTCGGTATGACGTTGAAGGAGAAGAATTTCTGAACAGAATCGTTACCGGAGATGAGACTTGGGTAGCCTATGTAAATGCTGAGACAAAACAGCAGTTAATGCAATGGGGGTTTACTACTTCTCTAAGCAAACCAGAGAAAGCCCGCCAAACGTTTTCAGCAAGAAAATTGATGGCTACAGTTTTCTGGGATGCTAAGGAAATCTTACTCGTTGATTTTATGGAGCGTGGTACGGCTATCACATCTGCAGTTTATTGCGAAACGTTGAAACGACTAGGAAGAGCAATTTAAATCAAGCGTCGTGGACTTTTAACATCGGGCGTTGTGTTTGTTCATGACAACGCTCGCCCTCACACAGCCCAAATAACAAGTGAACTTTTGGACCAATTCAAATGGAACGTTTTTAACCACCCGACCTACAGCCCGGACTTGGCACTTAGTGATTTTCACCTGTTTTCGTACATAAAGCGGTGGTTTGCATCACAGCGGTTTGAGAGTGACGAAGCGCTTCAAAAAGGTTGTAACGGGTTCTACGTTCCCAGGCGGCAGCATTTTTTGCAGACGGAATTTCAAAAACTGTTAGATGATATGATAAATGCCTGAATTTGTTTGGCGATTATATAGAAAAGTAGAGAAAAGCTGTAGTTTTAAGATGTATATAATAAAATTTTTGTATCTCAATTGGTTTAATTTTAAGTTCAAAATGGAGGTTACTTTGTGGACGACCCTCGTATATTTCTACTAAATCCCAAATTAAACTAAAAACTACAAATATCAATCATGTCACTATCGAAAATGACATAACTACAAAATAAATGTGTGCCAACATTTTATTGTAGAGTTTATTTTAGTGTAAAGTTTTTTTATGAATGTAAGTAGATATTACAATCTATAGTTGAAATTGCAGTATGTCGTGTCGTGTATCCCGCCTGCCAATAATTATTCCTTATTTTACAATACTATTGGTTTTAGAATTGCATTTTCTGTCACATATTAGTATGGAGCATGGGAAACTATTATTTTGTACTAAGTGCAAAAATGAAAGTAAAAAGTAATGTTTTTAAGTACATTACAAATTCCTGGTCAAACCAAAGAAAAAATAGACACATACGTATGCAATTTTTGCTTACAGAAATATGCACTACATGTGAGTAGAATGATTAAACATTTATTTAGATGTTAACGCTGTCCAGGAAACATTAGAGCAATATTAAAACTAAAAAAGAACAAAAAAACTGTTTCTTCTCGTTCTACAAATAAATCTGACAAAATTAGTAAAGATCTAGTCACTGACGATGACGATGACGATCCTTCAAAAACAAGTTTCAGCTCCGCAGCCACGCCAAATAAGGCTGAAAACTTTTGTAAATACTGTTTCTGTCTAGAAAACATCACTAATATAAAAACTATTACTGAAAGCCGTATATGCAACTGCTACCCCGTTAAGCATTACCGAGAATCTATACTGAACTAAAGCTTTCAAACATATTCGGCCGAGTCTCACACTTCCGTCACGATATATTTGATCAAACTCCTTGCTAGCAGAAACGTTTAAAGATGTAGAATGCAAAGTTAAAGCTGAAATAGTAAAGGTAAGGTTTCTAAGTGTGCAGGCTGATGTTTGGTCAAATTTAAAAAAAGAAAGTATTATTAATTTTATAGTCACTACCCCAAAGCCAGAGTTTTATCAAACACTTACTATGAAGATGTCTGGACACACTAGTGAATTTATGGCTACTCAGATTTCCGAAATATTAAGAAATTAGAATCGATTGAGTCGTTGGGTGTGTAACGGATAACGCCACTAATTTGGTTCGTGCTTGAGAAATACTTAAGAAAAAATATGCGAATAATTTGATCGCTTACTATGGATGTGCTGCGCACATTTTGAATTTGCTTTGTGGTAACTTACTTAATTTAAATTCGGTTGCTTCAGTTGTCAATGTTGCAAAAGTAATTTTAATAGCGATTAAAAGTAAACTTACTTTAAATGCCGTTTTTGCACAGTTACAAGCTGAAATGTTGTTAGCAAAAGGAAAGCAATCTCTAAAATTTCCCGTGGTGACGAGATGAGCATCTGTATTATTATGACTGAAAAGCTTGTAGTTAAATAAAAAAGTGCTACAGATGCGATTAATGATGTTGGTCAAACTGAACTTGACGCCAACGACCGACAACATATTTTAGACACAGATATATTTTGGGTCAAGGTTCAAAAACTAACTTTACTGGTACAGCGCATCAAAAAGTGGACTATAAAGATGCAGACAGACACTCAAAAGACAGGTTGTAGAAGCTTTTTGGGAAATAAAGCAACAGTTAAAAAAAGAAATCCATACCTTGATTTCTGGAAGAGTATTTGCACGGATCTTTTCTTAAGATATATTGCGGAAACTTTACATCATCTGCCTGCAACGTCTGCTTCTACTGAGCGATCATTTAGTGCACAAGGAATTGTTTACAATTAGAAAAGAAATAGGCTAACTACATCCAGGGCTGGAAAACTGACGTACATACATCAAAATTTAAAGTTGCTCAATCTCAGGAAACAAATAAATGCAGCCAGAAATTCAAGATCGGGAAATACATGTGCATGTTCTGCCACTTCGACATCAACGCAAGATCTTGTTGTAACAGATGATGACTTTCATGTAAATGTAGAGACTCTCAATTCTCTTAAACAACTAAAACCAAAAGAAATCGAACTAGGATCAAATACCAAAACCAAAACTGAAGAAGCAATTCAAAGAGAATTGGCAAGTAATTTCGCGGTTGGCTTCGTTTCTGATTTTAGTGATTCTTTTAATCTAGAGTTTTTAAAATCCGAAAATATTGCAGAACAAACCAAATACTTTTTTTTAAAACAGAAGTAGACTAAAAGTAGTGACATTAGACTGAATCAAAAATATTTATTTTATTACGTACGTAGCACTTACGTACCTCATACTTGGTCCTCTCACGTTCTTTATTTTTTATGTTGTTAAGATATGAGAATAAGTTATTGTCTTATTTCTTGTTTTCTAAATAAAAAGTGCATTATTATTAAGAGTTTTATTTTTGATTCCATAGTTCCATTAAGTTTTTATGTTATAAGAAATATTAATTTACGTATTTATATATGTGTAATGTTGATGTTATTGTTTATTTTAATAAAAAATTGTTTATTTCCTATTTTTTTGTTTAATTTTATGTTTTTCTACATTTATATTTAAATAGGTAGTAAAATATTAACGAATTATCGAATATTATAAAAATTACCAAAATTACGGTCACATGACTACCACATGACGGTTAGTTGTCATAATGTTTAAAATGACCGTCATTTTGCATCGTAGAGTGGCGGTAACTAGCATTCATAATTCCCATATGTATAATAAATAATAAACAGACTAATTAAAATGTTAAGACTATAACAGCGACTTAAAAACTAAAAATAGTAAATGAATATAAAGGCAAAATACTTCATTGTTCTTAACTAGCATTCCTGAAAAACACAATAAGAACAATTATTTATTGTATTATAGTAAAGCAGTATATATGTAGATAACAAGGAAAATACGAATGTTTTTATTTATCATACTAGTGATGGTGCTTCGCCCGCCCCTAAAGGAACGTAACGTGTAAAAATTTAATAACACATTAAGTTTGATTTATCATTCTTACAAAGATTATATGCGCTTAAATCCATACGTGTTAACAACATTCAAATAATTGTCTTATTTTTCTACTAGTGTCGCAAAAAAATTGATTGCATTAATGTTATATAAAAAAATAATTATTAACATTATGCAGAAAAAGGATAAAAGCGCAAACATGCATAACAAACAAAGGAATAAATAGTTTAGCGTTGCAATCAATTCTATTTATACACATAAGCATTCTACTGTTAGCAATTATTTAAAACATTTACTATAATTGCCTTTCTTTAACATTTCGACTAAAAAAAATTTTAAAAAACGGTATCCTGTGTACCTAAATTAGAAACTCAAAAATAACGTATTTACAGATGTTTAAATGCGGTAATGTTAAGTAAGTCAGTCAAAGTACTTGAATAAATAAATAGCACTGCAGAAATAAAGCTAAATATATAAAACAAGTATTTTTAGGGTACAATAATTACATTTTTTACTCTAAACATGCTTATTCATCTAAAAAAATTCACATTTAAATTATTAACAGCAATCAAAATTATGATTCCTATAAACGATGTTTTTTCTATGCAGTAGCATACGTTTGGCCCGTTCTTTAATAAAGTGATAACATTACTCGACTGATAACATATTCCGTGATTCTAATAAGCGACGTGCATTGTTACAAAATTTGGAATAGTAGATTTTACAAACGTTTTTGACAATGACTAATATTCTTAAATGTATAGTTCAATTAATAAGTAAAGATTGAAACCTAAAAACTGTAAAAAAACTAATATACTAAAAGTAATTGTTATGTTTGGTCAGATTATTAATTTTTTTCTTTAGTTACGTGAGTAGTGCATACGTCCTAATATTTTGACGTTTATTATTATTATTGTTTTATTCACTTGCAACAATACATGCTTAAGCTCTATATTTAATATAAAATTAATAAAATTTCAAAATACCTAAACACATCTGTCTGTTAATTAAAAAAGGTTTTAATTATAGCACAATATAACGCATTAATAAAATACAAATATTTAACTTAACTATAAAAACCGCAAAATTCAACATGCTTTTGAAACCAAAAATTTGTTAGAATTATGTACTATTTAATTAACAAAATAACGTATATTTGCAAGTTAACTTAATTATCAAAATACTTTAGTGTTAATTAAAAAAGTGAAATAAAAAATCATATTGTAAATTTTTTATTTTAATTATAAAAAGAAATTAAATTAACGAATCAATGCAGGTCAAAACAAAAATTACTTTTTAAATAAAAAATAACTACATTCACCTAAGTGCTTTCGTTTCCCACAAAGACCAATAACATTTCATGTTGAAAAAACTAATGATCGTAGAAACCATTATAAAGCAATGAATTCAAATCGAATATGACGTGAGCAATGTAATTGTTCACAATAAACGTAATCAGAAAGTACGTAACTACCAACGTAAGTCGTGTAGTTAAATACTTCGAAAATCGAGTTATTTTCATTTTCAGTATTAAAAGTACATTTACTTCTCACCAACTTAAAATAAGTAAAAAGTTTAATTTATCAATCAATACTAACTCATGTGTGTTTAATGCAATTTACTTTACCAGATGAAGTATATTTAGAAATCAAATAAACATTTGGTTTTCAATACAAGTTCGCAAGACGGTCGAAACTAGTTTCAAGTTTTCTAATATAACACTCACACATACTCTAATATGTTTTTACGTATTTGTCTTTTAACCAAATATTTATTTTTTTAACATGTACTGGCAATTATTAAAATTAATTTTTTTCAATACATACCTAAAATAATTTATAAACGGCGAATAAATTAGAAATCAAATTTATCAATATTCATAACTTCATTGACTTAAAAGTTAGTGAAGATAATATAGGAGAAAAACATAATACACAAGTAGACTTCCACAAGATTTTCACAACTTAAATATAAAAGTGAAAAACTTTATAAAGTTTTCTAGTCAACCAACGATTAATACAAAATTTAATACTTTTAGAAATTTGTGAAAACCAGAGTAAAAACTTTAATGGAATTTGTTGATCTCATATCAAGTTTATAAACTTGACATTTATTTATTAACAAAATGCACAAAACACATATTTGCAAAGTATAATAAAAACATTAAAAAGTTGACTGTTCTTATTTTTCTTTATTCAATCCACTTTTGAATGTAGATTTCCCCAAGCTTTTTTCATGGTCTTCTATCTTAGGTTTTTCTTTTCCACGTCAAACCCTTGCATTTTCACGACGTAAGAAAGTTATAGAAATATTACAAAAACAAAAATACGATAGCGTTGTATACTACGTACAGACGTAAACTAAATAGATGACACGGACCTACAATCCACGATGTGGTGTTCTTTCCCACCAAACTCCAGCGTAAGCTTAGTCAACGAGCACGACGTACCGTATCTTAACGTGCTAGTAGTCGTGACAAAACTAATCTTTTGATCGGCTTCCTCTTATGGCGGTGGAACGTCCAAGAATTTTAAGCTAAATTGTGTACGATCCAACAAAGCGGGAGCGGTTTGCTTTATGGCTGCTGTTAGAGCAATAATAACTCTATCCAATTCCAAGAGTCGGTGTTAAACAGGAAATAGAAGTACGATTATAGGCTGTCATCTCCCTGTTGGTTTTACTATGCCAGTAAATCTGGACTTAGTTCAACTTGCCACGTAAAATCTGGGAACTGGTGGCAAACTTACCTTTTCTTCCCCGAAACTAGCTCTGGGCGGAGTTCCTATATAGAAGTTGACACCCGAATTTGTGATTTGACACCAAAAGTCGGTTTGTTGAAGCAGCAAAAAGATTAGGAAAACAACTTGTTGAACTTAGTACTGGCAATAAAAAAAAAGAAAAGATTTTTGGCTAATCAAATTGGTAGATAAGTGTTGTTAGAGGTGTGGTTAATAGACGTGGCCAATTCTAATTGGTCTAAAGCAGGATGCGGAAGCCGCCTCAGCCCATTAATATTTGTTAAACCAATATAACAAACCAATTTGCTTCTTAACAATCAAATTGTTACTAATATAACGTTCAAAAACCAAAAAATTGCAAACTGACTAGCTGTTAGTAAACAAACCGCCGGTTGGTAAAATTTCACGAAATTCAAATTTTCAAAAGCGCGGGAAATTGAAAACCCGATCTCTACCGAACCCGAACTTTCACAAAACTCAAATTTGATAAGTTGCGGGCGCACACGTACCTACACGAACACAGTCGAAGAAAATACGATCTTGCTCGAACTTACACAAAATTCAAATTTTTTAAAAAACGCGGGAAAATTTTCCCTAACTAACCCCACCAAGGACCACAACCCACCAAATACGTAATAACTACATACTAAAATAAAACCTATTTGAGTAGCGCGGCTTACCTCTACGTCAATGGCTGACGCAATCGAATGCTATATACAAAAAAATTATTCCTATATATGTAAGGCCTTATATATATAAATATACTCTGTACACAAAAACAAAGAAAAAGACGCCACGAAGAAATAACCCGTTTCTCCCAAAATAAAACTTGCAATAAAAATTAATAATTTGCTAAATTGGCATACTCAGTGAATTAGACGTTTAATAAATGGAAAATTCGACAAAAAATACGTATTGATTAAATTTGATGAAACTGACAAAAAAATTATTACCCGCACGTTTAAAATTAGTGGTTATGTATAATAGGTTAATCACGCTTTTATGTTGTCGGTTTTCTTTTTATGTTTAGTTTTGTTCTTATCCTTATCCTTCTTTTTTTTCTAACCAGAATGGTACTTTATTTTATTTACAGCAATTACCGTGCACTTTGTGACTAAACTAGTTACATACCTCGTACCTTTGTCTAAGATAGTCACCTGTGGATGGAGAGGGCATCCACTAATTAGTTCGGCTATCCTAACGTGTAAGTAATTGCTTCCAATTGTTCCAATAAAATATACTACAACATGTATTTTGACAGGACACCCAAGACGATAGAACCACACGACAGTTTGCGACAAGCCCCAATCAGACATGAAACTTTCCCCAAATAGCCGGGTAAGACTAAACCTAACATAAGTTGCTATAAACCAACATAACGTTAACTTTTGAAACTACCGAGGAGGTGTACATACCCAGGTGGTCGGCAAATAAGAGTTGCACCGTGTGGAAGCTTAAAAATCCTCCAAAATTAGGTATGTCAATTAAACAAATTTCCAATTCAATTCAAATAATTGCTACTAATTGACCGTTGCTTTGTAGCATAATCCGACGGCTCGAGATTAATTAAATTTCCAAAACTACATAAGCTGACTTCCATACTCTTTGGTGAAATCAGGAAAAGTGAAGAATGTAATCACAACGACTTTGTTATAAACCAATGCCTCACTAAGGTTAAATAACGTAATTTCCTGTCTGATAAAATGATTTGAAAGTTTAAAAATTGACAGGTCCGGATTTTAACGTTACAAACTCCAAATCCCAGTTCAATCTTCAAACAGGAACTTGAAGCACGGCCTAAGCCCAAACGTTTTATCAGCGTCGATAAATCTAGACCTAGCTCTAGAGAGAGAGAGAGAGAAGAAGTCGAGTCCTATTGCAGAAAAGCATGATAAGGAAAACTTGCCCTTCCAGCAGCAAAAACGTCTTGTGGTAGCCATACGTATTCCAATACTTAGGGTCTATGTGAGTTGCATTGAGCCTTAGACCCATAAAGCGTCAGCCATTTACCGGATTTCAGAATTTGTATTGATGCACTGACGTGAAAAAGCGAGAGCTGCACGAAAATTGCTAGGTAGTAAAGGAATTTATTTTGTAAGATAGAAGAAACTGCCACGGTGACCCGTCAAACGTAGCTACGCAACAACACGAGTATCCGAGAGAGATAGAGAGCCCCACCGGAGACCACCGCTATCCTTTGGTCTATCTACATTATGTCAGCCTCTCTGGGGCTTGGGAATTTGCTTCAACACAGACTTATTCTATTCTGTAGAATTAAAGTTCTTTAATAAAAATGGGGGAAGAGGTACTTGGGCACTCTGTCTCTGCTTCGGTACACGCTGCTACCTGTCATAACCGGGCATACAAGAACTGTTAAAGAAGGGAACCACTCCGTGTTAAATAGTAAACTGCTCACTTTTTAATTGAGATTGAGTCGTACAACCTGCTGTAGGGAGGGTACAGCATACTGTGTTTATTGTGTAACGGTAAGCTGAGGTGCGTAGACCACGATTTAAGAATAGCTTCAGTATTTGCAAAAGATTTTACGACACCTACAGAACTACATGGTACAATTTGAAGTTCACAGAGAATTGTCAAAAAAAGAATCAAAATTAGAAGGCGTAACTAGCATATTACAAATGAGAAATAAAAGCAACATTACCATTGGAAAAACAAGAACAACAGAGCAAATAATTTTTGATTTGACAATGTAACATACAATTACTGTAAAATAATTAGGCGCATAAATATGCAGAAAAGAATTTTTGAAATAAACATTTCGTTAGAAACCTACACCAAAGAGAAAGTTACACCATATGGAGTCGCATTAATGTCATGTGAAACTTACGGATATTAAAAAATCAATTTTTTAAATCAAAATCGTCAGAAAAAAATTTAATATTATTACCAAGACCGCTAAAACAGAATGAGAAACAACAGAAAATAAGTATGTAATAAAGCAATGACCCTTCTACTAAAGTTGCATCCGAAGACGTCACCAATCGATTTTTCCCAGTGAAACTAACACTACTGCTACAAAATTCCAATTAATATTCATTGATTTTGATTGTATACGATGTTACGTGCAAAAACCTTTAAAAACAAAAATTTCCTGAATAAAAGTAAGATAAAAGCATTTGCCAGAGCTCCGTAAAGAGAAGATGGTCGTAAGTTAAATTCTGAAATCTGTGAAAGATTTGGAAAAGTCGAAAATACAAAAGTAAACGTCAAACCAAAAGGCGCCAAGCAAGTTTATACCATAAAAGAGCTTCCGGCCAACCAAAAAATCCGCTTCGAATGAATACACTCTAAATAGAACTTACCTTATCAGAGTGTATTACACTAAAATCTGTAATATTAAAATTTATACAAACGCGAAAACCGACGGAAAGAAAGTTTTTTACAAATTAATTAAATTCAATCTTAATGCAAATAACAAAAAAAATAACAATAATTACATTAATTAAGATTGATTCACAAAAAAACAATAAAATAAAAGAACAAAAATATTTAAAAAAAAACAACATAAGTTATTATTGATAGCAATCGATTAACTTAGAAAATGTAACAAATCGGTTATGTTAAATTAAAACTGCAAGGATTTGTGCGCAACATAATAAAATAAGAAATAAAATGTACTACAGAATAAATATTTCGTAAATTTAAACAACAAAATCAAAAATCTTAATACTACCGTCCGTTTTAATTCGACAGATTTGAAAAACTTTGACAAATAGTCTTTAAAATAATTCAAACGACAAGGAAATCGTAAGTGTCGTTAATTAAAAGTTCTATTAAAGAAGAGAAAAGCAAGCAACCAACTCTATTTTGTTTAAAATCAAAGCTTTTGAAACATCACATCTGCGAAACGTAAAATCACTATTGATTTTATACCGTCATAATGAATACCTTAACTAGATTTTGCAGCTTCAGATAGTAGGTTTTTGGTTGGCTGTAAGACTTTCCAAAAGATATTGCTCAAAAATTCGAGAATATGCAGATGTGCAATAGTCCGTCGGAAGATTTTTTTTAAGCCGCCACAAAATAAAATGGAATTATAAAGCACTAAGTTACCACTTAACACAATAAATTTCTTGAAACGTTAATTATTAAACTCGAATACAAATAAAACGTTAAAACCGTAAAACATACAAATTAGGAAAATTCCAATAACTTAAACTTTCACTGAATTTATATTTATAAGTTTTCAGACACTGCTACCCAAATATTACGGACTGATACCCACCGTAAACTACATTAGTGGAAAATTAATCTATGCTAAGTCTTCAAACTTGAAAAACTTAACGATGACGTTTCTCATAACGAGAAATGCAATAAGAATAGCAAAAAAACTTTAAAAATCCAAATCAGAAGATTCAGTTACATTTTTACTCTTTAAAACCTAATTATAAAGACTGTCGGAAGTAATCAATCATAAAACGTACTTCAAAATGTATGACAATAACATCGACCAAAATGATAAAATAAAATAAAAATTACAAATTCAGATTAATTTAAAAACGTGAAATAACTTCGATAAATTAATGCAAAATTACTCAAATGATCTTACAGAAAACTAAATGAATAAAATAATATTACCAAAACACGATACCTCGCCCATCTAACGTTAAGTTTTAATATCAGCTTTATAGTTACCTTTAAGTAATATATATAAATAATATATATATATATATATATATATATATACGTAAGTGTTGAATTAAGTGGCACCCACCGTACCTATTGCATAAAAGACACCCGGGTGTATAAATTCTTTGATAATATATGTCATTGCGGCATATCGACGTGTATGATGCAAATGGCACCCATTTGTATAAAAATACATGTTTAAAATAGTAAATGACACCCAACATTGTTGTCATGTAAATTAAATAGTAAAGGTGCCAGTTAGTAAATATTTCGTTTTTAATTAAACTGTATGTATATGATATTTCACTTCTATGATGCTGCTTATATGGAGTAAGCTTTTGAAAAAAAAACATCCCTGCTTTAGGACACTTTTGGGACACAACTTTAAGTGTCAAACTTGACATTGACACATCAACCCTCTGAACCCAGCAACCCCTAACTTAAGAATTTAAATAAGGGAAGGGGGTTGATCGAACCTTTATTTAAAACCACCTGCAATTCTCTATGAGGACATAATGGCAGAAAGTGGTTTTATTGAATTTTTTTGTGTTCCTATGAAAAACAACCCTCTGGATTAAGTAAAGTGGGGGAGACTAGTTTTTTAACAAACGCTTTGACAGGTCGATTCTTGATTTTTAGTAAATAACTTGAGATATTAAACTTGACATTGACACATCAACCCCGTAGCTCCAACCAACCCCTAACTCAAAAATTTAAATAAGGAAAAGAACTCGAATGACTCTTCATTTAAAGCGTCTTTAAATTCTCTATGCGACAGCATGGCCAAAAAATGTATCCAATTCTTTTTCGTCTTCTTTAAAAACAACCCTTTAGATTAACTAAGGTGAGGAGACTAGGTTCTTAAAAAAACGCTCGGGCAGATCGATTTTTGATTTTTAAAAGACAACTTTAAATTTCAAACTTGACATTGACACATCAACCCCCTAGCTCCAGCAACCCTTAACTCAAGAATTTGAATAGGGGAAGAAGGTCGAATGACCACTCATTTAAAGCGTCTTTTAATTCTCTATGCAATAGCATAGCTAAAAATAGTTTTTTCCAATGTTTTTCGTCTCTATTAAAAACAACCCTCTAGATTAGCTAAGGTGGGAAGACTAAGTTATTAAAAAAACACTCAGACAGGTCGATTCTTGATTTTTAGGAGACAACTTTAAATATCAAACGTGACATTGACACATCATCCCTCTAGATCTAGCAACCCCTAACTCAAGAGAAGGGCGTCAAACGACCTGTCATTTAAAAGGTCTTTTAATTCTCTATACGACAGCAAGGCCAAAAGTAGTTTTATTAATTTTGTTTTGTCCCCATAAAAAACAACCCTCTAGATTACGTAAGGTAGGGGTGTTGTTTAGAAAAAATCCTAAAACACGCCACTTTTGACTTTTGGAACGACACATTTTGGCGTCAAATTTGATTTTGTCAGGTCAACCTTCTAGCCCGAATAACCCCCAACAAAAACAAAAATTATAGTAAGGTGGTCGAGTAACCCTGATTTTAATGGTCTCTTAATTCTCTACGTGTGTGCATGATTGTTTTTAAATTTATAAAAGTTTTAAGTGTAGAAACCTTAAAAAATCAAAATTCATCGTCAGAAGAAATTTTTATTAGTTCAACAAATGCTCAAATTGTGCGCCACCAACTTCCATACAATAATACAAATTCTGCTCTAAACGTTTCCTTACATTTTGGAAGATCTATGGCGTAATTTAGCGGCATTCTTCAATATTGCGTCGACGAAATTTTTCCAGAGACCCTGGTTCTGTTGCGTAAATTTTAGTTTCTTTTTACTGTCGCATAGAAACTTGAAAGACGCTCCAAATTAGGAGTGGCTCGACCTATTTTCCATATTTAAATTCTTGAGTTAGGGCACTAGTTTCTGAGTTAGGGTTTGCTGGAGCTAGGGGGTTTATCTGTTAATCTCAAGTTTCACGTCAAATCTTAAAAAAAAATTAAAAATACAAAAGCATGAATATAATTAATTACGAAATTTAGTAGTAAAGTTTTTGATCTGTTAATAAATAATCCTGTGTTTTGAGTTTCTTAAAACTGTAATTTTCGGTTAATACTTTTTAGAAGGTTTATGGTGTATTGATTTTTATACCCATCAATGGGTATCTTGCTAAGAACTTTATTAAAATAATTATAATTTTAAAATTGTAGGTTTAATATAAATCTTCATCAATTCTTTGTCATAAGAAACGTTAGATGTAGTGCTCGTTTTGTTTTCTAATGTTTTGTACGTACAAAATTACCAGAAAGGATCAAGGTAAATACTGAAAAAAGTAAAGGTAAAAGTCAGAAAGTTTAAAAATACAAAACTAAAAATACATTTTTTTAATATTAAATTTGTATTTACATTTATCAATAATGTAGCAAATTTTCTTTGTGGACAATGTTTACGTCTAGCAACTTTAAAGAAGTAACTACTTTTTAGGATGCGGCTGTCAATTTCTAAATTTCTACAACTTGTCTCTGATGTTTTCTATTTTAGTATTTAATAAAAAATCTTTGTTCATTTACATTAAAAATCTATAGAATGCTCAAGAAAAGTCAAATATAACTGTAAATAATATACATTTGGTTAGGTTTTCCAATATGGTAGTATCATTTTATAATAAAAATATAATTTTGATTGTTAAATTTAAAGTTATTTTTTACATTGAAAAAAAAATGTTAAATTTCAAAAATCTTCAAAAAATAACATTTTTTGTTTACAACACTTATATACCAATTTAATAACAAAAAACAACAAAAAAGATAAATCACAATCATGATAAAGCAAAGGAAAACCGTATAACAAAAACCAAATAAGAAAATGGGTCAGAAATCAATACAATTTATACAACCTCGCATCTTTAATCAGATATCCATGTAACTAAAAAATATTATAACAGTGAAACAATTAGCAAACAAGATTAAAAAGTGGATGTTTCAAGAAAGAACTGGAATTCTAAAGCCTGGAAGTACTTAAGCTAGTGTCTAGTTCTAGGGACATTGTTATGAATTTGGCTAGCCACCTGTGTTTAAGATGAAAAGAACAGAGAAAAAAACTAAACAATTTCGACTATAAACTAAGTGAAAATAACTATTAAACCTCAAAATAAATTTAATGAAATGACACATTTCAAAAGACAATTTTTTATAGTACTAAATATTACGATCTTTTATTTATTTTTTAATTTATTTAATCATATGCAACAGCACCACAGTTACCGTAATAACAGTTTAAGTTATAGAAAGTAAGTAGTAAACGACGCGCGTTTATGTATGCTGCAAAAACAGAAAAAACTCAATTAGACTCAATCTTGCAGAAAATACAAATTAGAAGAAAAAAAAACAGTTGTTTGAAGGGATGAATCACAATTTAAAGTTTTTGAAAGCAAACGTCGTACATTTCAGTTTATCAACAACTAATAAAAAATATTGGAAAAAAAATAAAAACTGTAAAATATGGAAATGATAGTACTATGATTTAGGGTTGTTTTTAAGTGCAGTAAAAATTTCATAAATAAGCTAACAAAATGACTAGTAAAACAATTACTTACTACTTTAAACTTACTTAAAAAATACTCTTCTTAACGCTTTATAAGTAACACTTTAAACAGTTTAAACAACAAAAAATTGTTTATTTTTTGTTGAATAAGTTTTTGTTCTAATATATTTTATTTACAAAAATCAATTTTCAAATACAAGAAACTTAAAATAGAAAATAATATACAAGTTAAAGTTCCTACGCTAAAATAAGCATAAATTATTGCTTATGAAAAACTAATTAAAACAAGTATTGAACATTTAATATTAATTAATCTTTGTAAAATTATATTTTTTAAATTTAGAAATAATTTTGATACATACAATATAAAAACTATATAAAATATTTTAATTGATTATTTTGTTAATAAATATCAAATAGTATAGTGTTTTAAGTTAAATAATTAAACAAAAACATAACCGACATCAAAAAGCATTATCAAGTTTTAGTAAATCAAAATGAGTTACGCAAGTTATATTTTAGTACATTTATTTTGTTACGATATCGCACTGTTCAACAATGTTGCCGCTAAAAATGGTGCCACAATCGACAACAATTATCGGGGTGCCATATAGTCAATACGTCAAAATTATATACACGTGTATATCGCACAACGCCCTCTGTCTTATTATGAATGAACCAAACTGTATAAATCTGACCACCAATTGACAAAATGGCTCCCAAGCAATTTTTTGCGTGCGAGCTTAAAAAGTGTTGATAAGCTCTAGAAAAATTTTTAATGTAAAAGTACTGTGGCTCCCAAACTTGGGTGCCTCTTTGTATTTTTGGGTGCCACAATAACAATGAATACCCAATTATGGTGCCACGATGACAATTTTTATGTATATATATATATATTAAGTGTTATTACGAAGCCCAAAAGTGCATGTTATATGTATAATACGAAGCCCGATACCTACTTACGAAGCCCGATTTTGGGCTTCGTAAAAAATACTTGTATCTTAGTGTTGTAGATAAAAAGTTATGACTTATGGTACAATCAACTTTTTTCTTAAAAAGGCTTCGTAAAGTAGACCAGATACCTAAAAATATACACGTTTAGTTCGAGTCAAACGTTGTAGATAGCGCACGAGTTTCAATGTATATACAATGGATATATTTGTTCGATTGTTCGAAGCCCGTAGTGCTTTCTGTGTAATACCAATCCCTTAAATGCGGCAACGCTACAAAAAATTATAAATGTACATAAATATGTTACTAATAAAATGATTATTTAAAAGTAATACCTCTTGCAAGCGAATATTGATTTATATCGCAATAAAATGCAGAAAAAGTTAATGTTTAATTTTTGCAGCATCTTCCTTATAATCATTTATGACTTTCTGTTTAGATGTACCTGAAATACTAAGAACTCAAATTTTATTACATTCTAAAGATGTTTCTACAAACAAGTACTTATGTACCACATTTTACTTATTATTTTATTAAAACACATAATTTGCTCTTGCAACTGATCTTTTAATACAGGTTTGCTAAAACATTTGATCTCAATGGATAAAAGACAATCTTTACTCTAGAAAATAAACGATTTTCCCAAGACTAATATGTTTACATTGCAGTTTACTTACTCCTTGCTGTTCAGTATTATAATTTATTGTTTAGAAGTACATCTATTTTTGTATTATTTTTATTTCTTTTTTGCATACAGATAAGTCGTTTTGTCGTTTTATTTGAACACATTCAGAACCGAAATCTCTTCTATTACAATATATAGGTTCCGATTCCGATTCCACACTGAATTAAAATATAAGTCCAAATTCCGGTTTTGGTTCCATCATGATCAATCGATTCCGATTCTTATTCCGGTTCTTTTTGGTTCCGGTCTAATCCGTTTCTTATGCATCTTACAGATTTAGTATGTTCAGATAAATTTTAGTGTTTTATTTTATACATCATTTAAAGTAAAAATAAAATTTCTCAGTTTATATTTCTTGTATATTTAAAAAAAAAAACAAAGCTGCACTTTTACTGTTCTTAAATGTCAAATTCAATTTTAAACTAATTTTGGGAAAAAATGTATAAAATAACACAACTTACTTAATGAAGCTTATTTTATTCAAAAAACATAAAAAATAATCAAAGTTGCCTTATCAACATTATCACCATAATCTTTATTAGTCGTCGGCCAAGATTTTATATAATAATTAAACTCTAACTGTTCTCATTTAATGTAACTCATTATTTTATATTATTCATTTTCTGCTGATTAATTGATACTGGACCATAATAAGCTTTATAGGTAAGAACCTTCGAGTTTTGATTTTGTTTTAATAATCTGAATGTATGAGAAATAGCTTCGTCTAAACACTTAACATATCCTGGAAATGACGCATTGTAGAGAAACTGCATGTATTTTGAAATGGCGAAACTTTCATTTACTTTATCTGTGACCGTTTTTTTATAGATTAGAGGCAACCAACTCTTAAAATCAAGTATATCTTTGTAAGCAAAATAATGTCTATCGTAAATGTATTTTTTTCTGGAATTTTTAATCATTGTTTCAGACTCCTCCTCCCTGGACAGCCGTCAGAGAAAATGCGTAATTCTTGAACTTCTTTGGGTATATGCTTAATACATACCTCATTGGGGCCTTTCAAGGCTTGACCCTAGTGATACATATAGAAATGGCCAGCATTCGTCTTTAAGTTGTGTATTGTAAAAGAATAAACACAAAGCTGCCTTAAGTAGAATATTTCTTGTATTGTCATTCGCATTCACTGCACAAGTCTACTTGTGGTCTTCTAAATCTCAAAGAGTAATTTTCATTGAAGTATTTCAGACAAAGTTCGTATTTAACTTTGTTTATCAATTCAGGATACGTTTTAATAAAAAGTTCAAACATAGTCTTCACGTTAAACTTTAAGTCCAGATACCGAATTTTTTGGTAGAATAATGTAAAATTTTATAAGGAAAACATTCAATATCCATTTTAATTTTAAGGTTAGTTTCTTCTTGATTTTTCTTAACAAACTATTGAAAAAAATCAGAGACGCTTAAGACGTCTTGCAATGAATCTTGTTTCAATTAAATATTGCAGGAAACATGTGTTTCTCATTTTTCGGCTTCTCGTCGTACAACTTTGAAATTATTAGATTTTTTCCGACCTCTGTAAATTTGTTTGTACATTGCATTTTGCAAGTACAAAAGTTTTCAGTACAAGGTTTAAAATTTTATTAATACAAAGCAAATCAACGTTTACATGCATGGAGATCCTGTTTCTTTTCCACAGCTTTTCCTGATAAAGAAGTGTATGATTTCTCATATTGACGTGCTAATTTTATTTTATTAACTTTTCATTTTTCTGGATTCCTACGTTTTTTAACATTTTATGTTTTATTTTTTTTTTAGATTCTATCAGTTGACGACATTGCTTTACTTTGCTTTAACACTTATTTTAAGAATATAAACTACAGCAAAAAAACCACAAGAAACACTGTCGAACAATATAAAATACTGGCTAAAACATCTGAGCATAATCATAAATCAACCTATCTGTTGAGAGCAAAAACAGTACAAGTACAGGACTTGTACTGTTTCTAATCTCAATGATAGAAATAGAGCTCTAATATGCGCCTTAAGAATTTGGATTTAGTATTGGTTTTCTACTCATTTAATGCAGATTCAAATTTAAAACAAAATGGCTATGACAAATGAAAATTTAACATTTTGGACTTGTACTGTTCTTAATCTCACTGATTCAATTAATCTATCTAGTTTATGTATGTGTATATGTTTTTGAATACTTAACGAAAAGAAAAGATCAACGTTGTGAAACTCTGTACATATACATTAACTAGAATCAGGACATAGAATGTTAAGCTTTTGCAGTTTTCTTGGTTAAGATTATAAGCGACTTTTAGCTTAGACCGCGTTGTAATTAAACACCCAGACTTGGTCCTAGTCTCTGACCTGTTACATTTATTGTTGCACTACTAGATCATTTTCTCTTAGTTACTACGCTTGTTTTCAAGACAGTACGTTTGATTTACTAGTAACCAGTCGATAAGTGATTTATTTACCGTTCTAGAACGGTAAGTACAGGACAAATAACGTAACAACGCCTAGAAAGCCAACTAGTTTGAACAAAAATAAAAAATCCTTACGTAGCATGAAAATATAAAACGTCATTTTGACGTTTAGTAAGATAGTGTATTAAGATTAAAGAAAAAATGTTTCTCTATTTCGACATGAGAATTAGCCATTCTTACACTAAAATCCGTGTAAGAATAAGCAAATTCTTACACGAATTTTAGTAATGTTAGTTTTTTCAAAATTGGTATTTCGGCATCGTAAGTTGACGTTACATGAAAAAGAAATCAAAATTATTGGAATTGAACAATTGAAATTCAAATTTTGACGCCAAAATAAAATAAACACGTTTTATTAATTCAAATTTATTTACTTATAAAGGTATAAAGAGATAAATTTTGTATGAGATTTTAGGTTAACACATAAATTTCAATATGTCAAAGTGTAAGTGTTGCCAATTCAATAAAATATAAGTTTCTCAATGTTGTTTTAAAATTAAAATTATAGGAAAAATTTTAAATATTCTATCGAAATAGAGAAAATAGTATAAAGCACACGTCATAGAATACGTTTCAATCACTCGACCGCTTCATAAACTCGCCGCTGCGCGGCTCGTGTATGAAACCCGGTCTCGTGCTTGAAGCGCGTTCATTCTGTAACTTGTGTTTTAATATACTATTCTATCGTGCAAAAAATAGCATAATCATCATAAGCCCTTACTGTTCTTAATACTTAATTTACTATTCATTGATGCTTCTACACTTTTTGTTATTTAATTTATAACAACTATGAAATTGTAGTCCGGAAATCTGACTTTATTTGTCGTAAATATTGATTTTAGTGAAGCAAACCATTGTCATAATTCAAAAATACAACTGTAAAACACAAGTAAGTTAAGGCACCGCTATAAACATGCCTAAAGAAAGAACGTACTTTGCATACTTGATCAGAAAGCAGAATGTTTCTGAAATTTTACAATTGAGTCCGTACACAACGAAATTATGTTTATGTAGCAGTTAAAATAACCTACAATACAAATGTTACTAATAATTCAATAAGAAGTTCTGAAAGTAATGATATGTAGTAAAAAAAAGAGGAATTAAATGACCTACAAAGTTATCTTTCAAATGCTGTAAATCTTCAAAATGCTGTAAGTAGTACTTAGTATTTAAAATACGTAGTATATACAATTTTTTTTAATTAGTAGAAAGATTTAAATATGAAACAATTTTATTTCTGACTGGCGGTAGGTAATGTGTTTAATTTTATCCTTTGAACAAGTCAAGAATTTATAAAAACGGTTTTTGTGGTGCTAGATACAGTTAGAGAAGAAAACGAGTAAAGAAACTATTTCAAAATATAAAATTGAATATTCTAATAAGAAGTAAGCGTATGAATATATTTCATGGATGTTACACTTATCATATTTTATACAATATACCTATATGATATCAACAAACGTTACCATGCTATTAAAGATACCTTATCATAATTGAATTTCATGTCAGGTGTAAAAAAACTTATCATATTTATGTAAGAAATTAAAAAATGACATGAAGAATAAACCAAATGTTTCAGACGCATACGTCTTTTCTTGCTACTGCAGGTTGATGCAAAAATAAATGATGAAACAGTAGGTTCATATTGGCAACCTTGCGTGGTTTCGTATCATAAGTGAAATATATAAAAATATACAAACGGGCTTCCAAATAGCACAAAATGTATAGGGCTTCGCAACATTCGTACTAAATATTTTTTGTATATACATGCCTCCGGCACTCCCCATTACCCAGGCTTCGATTCATCCAAAGTGTTTGTCGGGCTTCGTATTATTTGATGGGCGTGTATATATATATATATATATATATATATAGACATATAAACCGGTTGCTGTTGAGCCCGTAGAATATATAAACGTTACGCTCTGTAGCCCGAAGAAACGCTATTAAGCCCGGTTTCGGGCTCATCTACGTATCCATGTGTATATAATCAAAATACGATTATATAAGCATCAAAACGTGTAAATCCAAAAATTTGGCCGGGCTTCATATTGTACCGTTTATATCTTCATAGTTCATAGTTCAGAGTTAGTCGCTGCAGAGGTCGCTTTTATATACAAACTGTCTACAGACACGGACGGTACGTTGTGTAGCCCAACATGCGACAACGTTGGACGGGCTTAATAACAAGCAGTAAACGTATAGTCTAAGTGTATTTTACTTTAGTATGAATTTTATGCACTTTTTGAGTATCATCACGTTTTAATAATTTTTCACAATAACAATACAAACGGTTTTAGTCAAAAATCGGAAGTTGATTTTTAAAAACGTTTGCAATTTTTACGTGATGCTTGTACGTACTTATATAGAATGTGGTACTTTTATAACTATTAAATTAAATTTAAAAAAAGTATTGAAAAAATTATTTGAAAACCTCTAAAGAGATTTGGATCAAAAGTACAATATAGGTAGCTAAGAAACTTTAAAGTTATAAGAATAATTTGTTGGTTCATTCATGATGTGATACCTATAAAATAATTTGAAACATAAATACATACATTTAATAAAAACCATATAACGAAAAAGGTATGTCTTAAGATATGATATTAGCATTTCTCATATATTTTTTTTTCTTTTACTAAAAATCTTTAAAAACAATGTAGGAATCTTGTTTTGTAGTGTAAAAATTCTTAGAAGCATGGAAATTTTTTAGTAGTCTGAAAGAGTTTTGTAAAATCAATTGGAAAATATTACTTCTCGTGAAATAATTATGGAAAGTTATGATAACTTTGCAGATAACACTGTACAATTCAAAAAAATTAAATTTGGTTTTACCAACACAAAGCTTTTACAAGCAAAATTGAAAAAAAAGAATTGTCCTAGCAGAAAGAGAAACCAAACTTACAGTCATAAATTTTAAAATCGACACAGAGTTTTTAAGTAATTATGATGACAATTTACTTAAAAGTTAGAAAAATAATAATTAAGACAAACAGTTAATCCACTTTTTACAAGAAATAAGATATTTTTTTAAAGTTTGAGTTATTTCATATGAAATCGTCTAAAAGTAAAAGATGACTTATTTTAGAGTCCTAAAAAAGAAATCTACGCACATTCAGTTTTGATGAACGCTCGTTTTTACCTGACCGAATTGAAAAACATAATTTTTATGCTTTTTTTGAGTGCACATCGAAATTTATTCAATACCGATCAACAATGACGCGCTGCAAAAAATACGTTTTTTAACTTATTTTCAGTGATTTTTAACTGACTCTAGTGTCTTGGTCGTTTAATGTAAGCACTAAATGTTATTCAGAAATTAAGTTTACATATCCTAAAAAGAATAAACCCAACCACTGATAAAAAAAGCACTTTTTGTACAAAAAAAATGATTGAAATTTGATGAAATTGCGTTTTTCAGGCTACATTGGTAGTCTTGTTGTCACATTCTTAGTGCCTATACACTTGGTTTTTTAAAGCAAATATCTTAGTAATTTTATTAGGTTAAAAATATTATTTGCAATTGGTTACTTTTTTGTGTGAAAATTCATAAAACACTACATGTTTGTTTTCTATATATTTAGTGTAGTTTTACCTATTTTGTTTGTATCTTATAGTATAGCAAGTAGGTTGAATGTTTTTTAAACGTGATATTATGTTTTCATTTTCATTGAAATTGTGTGTATTGTAAGTGAGATTTATTACGTAAATATAACATATGATAGAATATTGAATTTTTTGAAATAAAACATTATATTTGCTTAGAAGGCTTAGCTTATTGGCTTAACGATATTGACAGCATCACAATTATAGAAAACTGAATACCTTTACGGTATCAACTAGCTGTAACCGTGAGAAACCTAAACTATATTAAATTATTGTACCTTTTTATGTTATTATCTTATTAATACATGTGTTACAGCAGCTTGAACATTCACACTCGATACAAAAAACTAATTTTTATGCCAAGAATTTCGTTAGAGCAGAAATCCAAAATTGTTTCTGGAGTTACTATATGATGATCTGCAGTTCGTTCTAAGCTTTTTTTAATAGTTTGTGACGGTCCGATTAATGATAAATCTGTTACTTTAATCGGCATTTAACGTCCACATTAAGGAACAAATCAATTGAGTGAAAATGTTTCAGACTACTTATTAGAATTCCTCAATTTCGTTATTTGAAACAGAGTACCTATTCTATTTACTATCACATACATATTTTAATTTCTACTAAAATTTTATGATAATGTTGTATGACATACTGTATGCCCAAAACTAACCTTTCAATTTATTTCCTATTTATTAAAAAAACTTTGTGTGCGTAAATAAGAATATGTAGGTACAAACATGTAAACAGGTTGTTGTTGAGCCCGTAAAACATATAAACGCTACGTTCTCAAGCCCGAAGAACCGTTATATATCCCAGTTTTAGGCGCATCTCTGTATATATGCGTATGTCATCAAAATACGATTGTAGAATCATTATTTTTTTTATTATGCGGTATATTCTAAGTTTGATTTAAAAATTAATTTGTGCTTGTCAAATGACGACAAATAACACACTCTACGTTAGTCGTGGTACTTGCGGCAACGGTTAAATTTAACATTTCTTTAAAAATGTTGCCAAAAACAGAGTTACATGCGGAATTTTAAAGAAAATTATTTAATTTGCTGCCGTTTTGAGTAGGTTTTTTTTCAGATAAGAATTTGCTAATACACAGAAGTTATAGCTTACAATTTTGAATTATATTTACAAATAAAACAAACTTTGCACCAATCATAAAAAGAGTTTAATGCTTGAATACAGTTTTTATTTTAAATCTGCAGAAAGTTTATTTGTTACGTCAATATTAATCAAGTTAAATTTAAAAAAAAAATTATTAGATCGGAAGATGTTTAAGATTATCTGCAAAGACTAAACGCAAATGTTAAAATTTCAAATCATTCGAATTTCGCTGAATAACTACGTTTATAGCGTGTATAATATTGGCAACACAGTCGGGGTTAACAGCGCGCTAATAACGTCGTGTAGAAAGGCGTTACCGCCCGGGCTCATCGGGCACCTGTTTACATATCGGGCTCAATTGCGTGCAGTTTATACCTATATATATATATATATTAAATATTTTAATAAAAATGTTACAATTTGTTATCCTACAAAAAATTTTAAGAATTTTGATAATATTCAACTCAGACATTAATAGTTTGTTCGTTTTATTGTAATGTTGTAAAATTTCCTCTTCAAGGCGTTAATTTGTTTATTAATTGTTCGTTGTTGTTAATTAGGTAATTTTATATTATCACTACAATCCGTCTGTTCTTTTTTATAACGAGTATTTTTTCAGTCTGATGATGACCTAATCAAAATTAATAGAGTCGAAACATGTCACTTTTGAAAATATACGATTAATGGCTGATTGACAAAGTTTTGTTTTATTTATCTACAATAAATACTGCCATTAAAAAGTTTAATAAATGGATCCTTTTGTTGATTGAATAAAACAAGCCCAAATACCAAGTCTTTCACAAAAAAATACGTCCACAAACCAAACGACGGTTACAACAATTTTGATACTATTACGATTACGATGTGTTGCAGAAGAAGAGCTCGTAGCTGTTTGAGAAAGCTTAGGAATTATTGAAGTTTCTACAGCCACTGTTGAAAAAAAAACTTGAATACAATACTGTCACGCAAACTAGCGAACGAATTTGCTACTCGGACACTCACAATAACTAAATAAAACTACAACCAAATTAAAAAAGAATTATAAGCCATTGGTATTTATATTTAACAAGAAAAAATGTTTATCTGTTTTTGATTTTAACGTACAACACAAACTTGCACACAATGTAGTCAGAAAATAAATAAGTTGAAACCAGTTTAATACTATTGGAAGACGCCATTAATGTTCACTTCGACTACCGGTAATGTTGGTATCAAACAATAAAACGTAACCAGAAAAAAAGAAAAAATATCAGAAAGCTGTTATGTTAAAAAACCTTGTTATGGTTTCTTGCGCTGTATAAAAGCTACCCAGTTTAAACTTCGTCTGCGATTTTGGATTGGCTTGCTATTTTCGTTTCTATTAACGTTCAGATGACAGCATATGCTAGCGAAATAATCAGTAAAACTTTAATTCACGAATATTTGAACTTCCGCATTATGATGGTGTAAATGAATGAAAATTTTAATAGTTGTATGTTGTATGGGAAAGAATCGCTGAGGTAAAGATGCATTTCTATTTTACGGCAAGATTTAATTTTCTTTGTTTTGGTACCGTCATGATTTAGTTCGGAAAATTTTTAATTACTGTTAATTACTTCTACTAATGGCCGGATAACTACGACATGCAAAAACTCCTATATTAAATCATTGCTTATTAAACCCAATTATGTCAACTATTATTCGTTAAATGAGAAAGTTTAATCCAAAACTTCAACATTTCTTCTTAGGCAAGTAATTGTAAAGATTTGACAGCACACTTGTAAAATATTAAAAAAAAATGAAAATTTAACAGACATTGTGTATTAACATCGGATGTAACTTTGCAGTTTATTTGTGATACCATCGTGGTATATTTATCGTTTTACTTTTCAGAATCTTAATGAGATGTTTCGTATGCCACTAGCGCTAACAGCATTTTTTAAACAATTTAAGTACCCTTTTCCCGTTTTTAAACTTTTTTTATGTACGACGACAAAATATACGCTTTCTGTGACAAGTAGCTCACGTTAATTCTTTATGCTATTTGTAAATTGATTGAAGCTTTAGATTTGAGTAAATGTACGTTTTGATTTTTAAATTACGTACATTTTAGATTTTCTAGTTGTTCAATTTTTTTATGTATCACTTAATTTACTTAACTGAATTTAACTTTGCTACTGTAACTACCTACACGTACAGTGTTGCATAACATAAGAGTTCGATAAAACTGAATTTAAATTTATTATATTATTACTTTACGAAAAAATGTTTGGCGTGTATTTATTTCTATTTTTTTTTAATGTTGTTGAAACAAATGTACTTCTTGTTAGGTTAGTTGTGTTCAATTTGTTTTCCTTTCGTATTGTCAGATGGAAACGAGAACCAGAATTTTTTTCTTCTAGTTTTTGCGCTTTTTTAATCAAATTAAAATCGACGCATAGAAGATTGGCTAAATTCTGTTAATTACTATATCCAACTTCTACTCTCCAAAACTTTTTGCTACTGTGAATTAGTCACACGTAATTAGTAGCATTTCAACTGAGTACAGAGTTTAGTTTTTAACGTAACACATCCTACACAAAATTGAGAAAAATAATATTGAGTGTCATTCTGAAGTGGGAGAAAGAGTTCAAATTTGGAATTATTCAAAAAACAATAGAAAATTAATTTTGAGTGTAACGTTAAAGAAAATGAGGTAATTGATATGTATTAAGAAAAACGTAACGTTACCAGCCTTTCCGGTATTAGGCTTTGTTGGTAACAACTACGTCACTACGGCCAGCTACGATGTCGGTTAGTGAGCGTAGATAAGAAAGTAATAAAGTTAGAGAAAAATCTGGGCATCACTCCTTGTACTAATAAAGATACTCGGTTTGGAAATACCAAGGTTACGTCTAAACTCACTACAAAGCGAATAGGATAGAGCAAAAAAAGCGGCCCAGAACAATGTAACAAATGTATATAATGCTATTCAACGATAACATGTACTACTATTAAATTTATTTTAACAAAATAATACAGATTTATAAATTTAGCAAATAGAATAATTAACAAACAGCCACCTTATGTGATTTAATTTTAATATAATAATAAAGATTTTTATAGCAAATAGAATAATTAATAAACGTAACTCTAATCGTAATTGATCAACTATGTCGTTTATATGCAGCCGCGACGGACTAACAATCGACAAATATAATTACTAATAATGAATTAAATGAGTACTAAAAACTTACCCCACGAAAGTTCCTTTTAAACAAGTAGTAACATTCATTATTTTTTATTACTTCAGTGATGCGATGTGTGTAGTATACAAGCTCACATATACGGTGTCTACATCTTTCCTTGATTACATTCAAACGATTAAAAAAACTTGAATAGTAAGACGTCAACGTACTCAAGACAAGCTGCGTTAATTACGGTTAAAAATGATATAAAAGTTACCACTGAAAGTAAATAATTTATACAATACATATTTGTTCTTCACTTAGGAGAGACAAGGAAACCACTTTATGCTATTTTTAAGGCTACGTTTCGTGCTGCACGTGAGCACTTCATCAGGCCACTAAAACATTTATTAAAATTTGTAAGTCTAAGATAATATAAGATTTACACTAAACTAACTAATACAATATCTTTTTAGCAACAAGAACTTACACAAATAGATTACAGTGGCACTATCCAACAATTTCTGAACATAAGCACTACGCGAACTTAACACGAACAAGAATCAATAAATGAAACATGAAATTGTCAATCAACAAAATTTAAAATATAACCAGGGACATGAAACGTTCACAAACACTTGACAAATAATGTATAATCAGAAATTACAACAACAGATAAGCATTAAAGAGATAAACATGAATAATTGAACAGCGATTGAAACCTTAAATAATTTAGTATGATCTAAAATTAGTTTAGATAAAATAAACAATAAAGGAAATTCAAATTAACAAAAGTCTATAAGGCTGAACAGATAATTAGAACCTTGAATACAATTAAGAAATTTCACCGTACAATACGTTAAAATACATTTGAATTTGAATCGTGCGGCTTCTGGAGATTAATTAAAAGAGTATCTCTATTTACGAAGAAACGATTATGATTCCTTCAAATCTATATGGCTGGAAAAGCCGTTTTGCAGTCCCAGAAAACTCTCTATTAAGGTTAGACGTATTGAAAGTAACACGCTCACGCCATCTTAAAAATTTTATCTGTTAACGCCAAATCAATTAAAAAGATCGCTTAATGCTGCTAATACACTTACCAATTCTTCAATAGCATATCGCTAAAACGTAATAGAAATAACCAACAAGAAAAATTAAGTGAAAAGATGAATTACTTACAATTTAGCGGATAGCGTCTGTTACGGTCGAATTTTCTTTATGCACGCCTATGTGGCTACAGACGAAATTTCCTTGGCGCACGCCTATGTATTTTCAACGTAAAAGTAGATTCGGGTTTACGCCCTCTAACGTTCGTTTCTCGGCGCGATTTATTTTATGGAAAGTCGTCACACGGGCATGTTATAAAATGGTCTGTACGCATGGAATAGCTATGTTATATCTTATCATCTAGAAAACCAATTCTAATTAGAAAAGGATCTGATTGCTTCAACGCGTTACAGGGTAAGCGATTGTCGTCTTTTCGTAACAATTTCGATCGTAATTCTGTTTTCCTTCTAACAGCCATTTTACATTCCTTCATTTAACATCTGGTACGTTATCGAAAAATGGCTATCGCAAACGACCGCTAAATACGTGAACACGTTGCCGTACACGAGCATCAGCGTAAGGCGATTTCACGCTGCAAAATTGGGGGTCTTGCGGAGTTTCGCGGTCAAAGATTGCTACAGTATTCGATATCTATGTACGAGGGAATGAACCTTGACAAAGATTTGGATGGACGATACTAATTTCTTCTTCAGACAGCTTATGGTTATAACTAATTAAACCAACGAAAAGGGGTATAACAGCATCCGATTTTCGGGTTGTGTTATATGTATACTTTTAAATTTAAGTAATGACTTTGTAGATTTGGATTTCGTGAGATATTAGGTTGACACGAATTGCGACTCAAATTATTTACAGGGTTATGTGTCGGGGGAAGTACTTCCATTGCACCTGCGGAAATTCCTGTATTGATGGTAAGTGCTCTTATATGTTTTTCTTTCGTCGTCAACGAGGTTACTCACGGAACTGTCACTAATAGTATTTCCGAACTGATTACCGTAATTGTGATATCATTTAATTAGTAAATTTGCTTATACTACGTATGCTGTATACTACCCTTAATAATTGTGATAATTTAATGTGAAAGCCATATTACTAATTATGTAAACGATATTTACTACACACTATACTTCGCTATATATTTTTACTGTAGTTTACTTATTTACAGTGTGTTGCCTATGCTACTGGCATTTCTGTATTAAGAAGTCTTATATTCTGTGATAATCATCAGCGGTTCTACATTAAAATTGTTATTGTGGTTAGTTATTCGTTTATGACAACATACCTGTCTCCTGTGGCTATCGTTACCAACTAATTACTTTTGACTACTTGAACAGTTGAGTAGAGGAATTACGAACCTAACATTTTGTTACAAGTGCTACCATTCTGTTGTGAGCGGACAGACGTCGCTTTTGGGATAAGCTCTGGCGCCCTTAATTATCTTTATGTATCTATGAACCCCCTCTCTCTCCGACGATTGAGAGTTGGCCGTGCAGGTTCGTAAAACCAGCAAAAGCTTGTAGCACGTCGTGATAAGGTTGAAAGTACAGCAGGGATGTCAAGCATACAAATGAAAGAAGAAGTAAAAACAATGCTCGTTTACAAACACTAGAGGCGGCAAAGCAGTGATGGCGGGAAATTTTACTTTGAATTATTACTTATAACAATAGATTTTTTGTGAAAAGTGTTAACAAAAAAAATACGTAATATCATTAGCGTTGAAAATGAAGCATAACATAACGAACGTCAACGTAGCGCTACATAAGAGTTAGTTATGCTACGAGACTTTCTACATTTTTTTTCGTATTAAAGCACCCAAATGACGTCATCTGCGTGTTTTCATAATAAATTTTGCGTGCTTTCATAAAACTGGTGTAATTTTTTTTTACAAGATTGGTATTAATGACTTAATTTTAATTAATTGACAAGTAATTTGAAAATATGTAGTACTTAGTACCAATCTCTACAAAATTCCTTAGATTTTTATAAGAATTTCCAATTTTTGTTTAAAATTGGTTCAAAAAAGCGCAAATTTTAAACGATAGCATACTATTCTTTTTTTGATTTTAAAAATATTTTAGATACTTACTAAATCGCACATAAAAAAGCTTAAAATTTACGTTTTGACGGTGACTACACATGTTGTTTATATGTTTTTTTAATTTGTAACGTACATTTGTTTCGATTGAACACTTTGGATTTTAATTAACATTTTTGTATGTATGTAAATTTTTTTGCGCAAGCATTTACGCATTGCACATGCTTTTTTAGCCTTCTTCATAAGTCACAACCATCTTGGGCGCGGTCTTTGTCGTAAAAAGATGTTTTTTTGTCCTGCATACAATTGCAAAAAACGTCCACATGTTAGAATTTGAACTGTGAGTTCTGCTTTCGTTGTGATTTGATAATATTACAATTTACGATGGACGTTAGTCACAACGTCGGTTTTCCAAAGACTTTCCGTTACGATTTACAATTTTTATGGTTACAAATTGATATGTTACATCCATACTAATTCTATTGGATTATGACAAAATTAAAGAATACTGATTTTACGATATTCTTGTTATTGAATCTGTCCAAATATTAGATCAATCAGGATAATTACGAAAAATTTTGACGTTTTAAATACGCATTTTGAAAATTACGCAATATTACGTCATCGCATGAGTCAGATCTCGAACACGTCATGGACCACACCCCAAAATTATCGAATTGTGCAACTTGACCTTCGATACTGTTAAATTTGTAAATAGGTTTTTTTTAATTAGTTAAAATTTAATTAGTTTTTGTTATGATGTACATGCTTTATGTTATTTTTTCGGGTTTTAATATTTACTCCAAATTTAATTATAAAAAAATATTCCAGTTTGCAAATTAAAATTAAAAAATTTGGTGGTTAGGATAGAATACCCTTGACACAAATATAATTTGTAAATTTTGTCTCATTGCTCTATATTTTATATTTTTGTGTTGTTTTTGTATAAATAAATTTATTTAAGCTAGCTTACAGTAAAATTTTGTGATTATTTAATTTTTTATACGTTACAAGGTTAGTAATGGCATAAGCTATGTCAAACTTTAGTATAATAACAACTGTATAGCTATTTTCTTAAAGTTATGTAGCAAGTTTCCACGTTAAAAATAAGCTGTTTATCTAATTCCTGTAGTTACAAACCTTCTTTATAATAATATCAACCTGTAAATGTAAAATAATAATTGTAAAAAAACCATTTCATCACACTAAAGTTTACTTTTAAACTAGAAAAAAAAACAAATTTGCATACATTATTATCGTAATTAAAATAAACCTTTCAATAACTTATTTAATAAATTTCATTTTCTTTTTATTATTAAACTATAATCCATTGCGAAATATTTAACTTAACTAAAAGCTTTTGCAATAGTTCTTGTAATAATGGTTGTGTACAAACACTATAAGCAGTTTAACAACAAAAAATTACGAACTACATAAATGTCCTCGTTTCTCACGCGAAAGTATTGTCATCGTGTGTAGTATGCAACTTTGGCACGTTAAGCCTCCAGGGTTCATGATTGTTCGTGTGGAAAGTTCAGGCGTATGAACCGCAATGAGGCTGAACGTGTTAACAAAAAATAAAAAGTAACTTAGCACAGAACGTTATTACTTCAACAGCTTTCTAAATTATAGTACTAACTCCAGAAAACGTTTGAAAAGCTCAGAACACTTCATTTTAATAATAATAATCGAAAAAGTTAATGTAACTAATAGTTGTTAAGAAGTGTTATCAGGCAAGTCGACATCAGTTTAGTATAATAGAAGTATATAAAAGAATACTTTTACAACATTTAGCTTTAAGAAGTTCTTATTATTATAGTGAGGATCATATTTTCAAAAATTGATTCATTGCATCGTGAAATTTTTTTTTTGTAGAAAATTTTAATTTTTATATCATATGATAAAGTAAAAAATAAAACACAACGTATTCTATAAGTATGAACCAAGCAATAAATAATTAACAATTCTAGCTTATAGTAGTAGTAATTAATTGATATCAAAATCTCTTCTAATTTATTTAACAATTACTATAAAAGAGATGAAATACGCAGAGCATAATTTTCTTTGTTAGTTCAGTTTTAATAGATTCAGTTAGTTATCAAAAGCACCTTTTTTTAAATTACATTTTCATGAAACTGTCCTCAATGTTAGAATAGGCTTAATCCTAAAATCTTAATAATACTTTGTAATACAAAACGAATTAAAACATTAAATATAATGACTTAAAGTATACGCCTTTATTTAAATAAAAATTTTAATGCTTAAATCAGAATATATTACGAACGCGTTTTAGCCAGTTACTTGTACTTTTGATTGCGTGTAAGATTGCAGCTGCTTCTGTACAGAAAATACTTAATAATAGATTTAAAAAATTATATTTATATTTAATGGAGGGTACATAAATTGCACCCCTTAATGTTAAAACTGCTTTAGATCTTTTCGTGAAAGCATAAAACTTTTTAAAAACAAATTTACGTTTTATTAGAAACAAAAATCGAATTACTTTGGTATTATTAGAAAAATATATGTAAAATATTGGTTTAGTAAACTACTCTCGGTTGAATAAAATAATTTGTCAAAAAAAATTTGAAAAACTTCAGCCTTGATAGTTCTGGACTAAATTACTTTCGTAGATACGAACTTTTTACATAAAAAATTGGCTTGTTGCCACTACAATCAACACATCCTTTTTTTTCCAAATAAAAGCTTTATGTTTGCTTTGCCAAGTATAATCAAAAAACGCGAAAACTTGCCAATTGTTTAACACAGAAAATCCAAGGCAGATACCAATTTCGTGTTCAGCGGTAAGCAAATTTGTGGCTAAGGCCCCACATTTCAACACGTAAAATTGCACGTGATGACGCAGTTTTCTGAACAACGTGATGTTTAGTGACGACCTTACACCAGTCGGTTTTTTTCTATGGAGTCAAAGTTTATTTAAGTGAGCCTAATAATTTAGATAAGCTTAAAAACCGGATACATGTAGAAATGCGGGATCTAAACCAGGAGACCATCGAACGTACCGTGGCAAGCGCCTACGTCCGTCTTGGCCAGTGCCAAATCGCCAACGGTTTGAACATCTCCGGTGATCATTAGCTGACTTATCATACGTCTGATTACTTTATTACAGAATTAAATTTAGCTTTTTTTAAAATTCGAAAATGTTTCTTTATTTTTTTGAAAATTTTTTTATGCGTTCTAGAAAGGAAAATATGATGCTTTGAAAAGCAAACAATAAAAATCGACCTGTGCGAGAAATTTTTCCACAAATAATTATTTTGGAAATTATGAATTTTATTCCAGACTTATAAACCACCCTGTATATAGTTTGTAGCGGTAAAGAATATAATGTAATCTGATATTGATTAGACTAAATATTTCCTGATTAACCCTCAAGTGCTACCTAGCGGTATCACATACCGCTACTAACAGTTCGTATTTGATTATTTCAAAAATCTGCCGCCTGAAGCCGTGGCAGTCTACATACCTCTCGGGTATATTGATGTATACCCTCAGTATAAATTTCGTTGCGATCGTAGCCGTATCTTTGATTTTTGAGCATTAGATCGACAATAGCGGTACGTGGTACCGGGCGGTAGCGTTTACGTATTGGAAAATAAAATTGTGTCATTACTTTTTTGTGAAGTTTTCTGCTAGAATAAATATGTCTGGAAATCCAGGCCCTTCTAGAATGCATCCAGACGATTCAGGATTTGAAAAATGGTGTACAGATTTGTTAGAAGACGAAGATTGTGTGATTAGTGATGAAGATGAAGATCCGGATTTTATAATAGAAAGTGAACATGATAGTGATTCAGAAATGTCTGCAGGTGAGGAAGGCGATGAAAATTTGGATACAGGTCCAGGTGGAGCACAAACACAGGAAAATTTCTACTACGGACGCCAGAAATTACAAAAAGATAAAACAAAATGGTAAGAACATTGTTTCAGCGTGCAATTTGGAAAATTTATTATTTTTTGTTATAGGTCAAAAAGAAACACCGCCACTAAATATAAGGACCAGAAAACATAATATTGTTATGAGTGTGCCTGGTGTACGAGGACCGGCAAAAAATTTGGGAGATGCCCCAAGTGCAGAAGAACTATGGAACTTATTGTTTACTCAAGACATGTTAGAAGAAATTATACGTTGGACAAATACGAAACTAGCGCACTGTAGACAAAAATATAAAAACAAAGCACACTACAGCTTAAGCGACATTGATTTGTTAGAATTCAAGGCATTTTTGGGACTGCTCATCTATACAGAAGTTTTCAAATCAGGGAACGAAAGTGTTCATAGTTTATTTGCGACAGATGGAACTGGAAGAGACGTATTCAGATGTGTTATGTCAAAAAGAAGGTTTTTAACGTTACTTTCGGCTTTAAGATTCGATAACTTTCTGAAAAGATGGAAGAAACAGGAAGAAGACCCTGCTGCAGCTATAAGTCATCTATTTAACAGGTTCATTGAAAATTCGCAGAATAATTTTTCTCTTGGTGCTTACGTTTGTGTAGATGAATCCTTAGTGGCTTTTCGAGGACGATGTAAGTTTAAAATGTACTTACCAAAAAAACCAGCGAAATATGGTTTAAAAATAATGTGTCTTACAGACGCAAGAAACAATTACCTGTACAATGCGTACATTTACTCCGGCAAAGGCAGTGATGGAAAAACTTTAACAGCACAAGAGCAACAGTTAAAAATTCCCACCCAATCGGTAATACAATTGGTAAAACCTATTGAAAAAACCAATCGAAATGTTACGGCCGACAATTGGTTCGGAAGCCTCGAGCTCGTGCTTGAACTACAAAAAGGGGTCTCACATTTTTGGGAACTCTCAGAAAAATAAGCCGGAAGTCCCTCAATGTTTTTACCCAACAAAAACAAGGAAGTAAAAGTAGCCTTTATGGTTTTCATCAAAAGAATATCACACTTCTTTCCTATGTTGTTAAAAAAAATAAAGGAGTAGTGCTGATATCCTCGATGCACCACTCCGAGGAAAATGATCCAGAAACTGAAAAGCCACAGATTATCGCAGACTATAATCTAACTAAAGGTGGGGTGGATAGCTTGGACAGAAAATGCGCCAACTATTCACCTTCCCGAAGAACTCGCAGATGGCCCATGGCTATATTTCTAATGATGGTAAATTTTTCTACAGTCAATGCATATATTTTACATCAAAGCCAAAGAAAACCACAAAATCTTCACCGTTTAGATTTCCTAAAAGTTGGCACAAACTCTTACAGCTCCATATATGCAAAAAAGATTCCATACACAAAATTTGTCTACAGAAGTTAGAAGTAGGATTGCTGCTATTTTACAAATAAGTAACTTAAATCAAGAACATCAAATGCACAATGATGAAAGACTGCCGTTAAAAAAAACATGCTATTTATGTCCGTACCGATTGAAACGAAAAACATTTTATATGTGTAGAGATTGTGAAAAGCCAATTTGTTTGGAACATGCCAAGAAAATGTGTTCTACGTGTGTTGATAAACTCAAGCAATAGTATTAACTTTTCGATTTAATAGTTGTTATTTAGTTAATTTAGATTAGGTTTTTGACTGTAAATATGTTTAGATGAATAATAAAACTTTAAAAAACAATTCTATGTATTTTTGAGTCTTTAACTTTGTATAATAAACAAGTTACATAGCGGTATCCGATACCGGCAGGTAGTGTAAGTGTTACAATTTTCGAAGGTAGCACTTGAGGGTTAAAGAACTTGGTACACAAATAAGCTCATAGACGCCAAAGTTGAAAGAAAAATTGTGACTAACAGAAAAAGTATGTAATTGTGAAGTAAATCATTACGTATAACAATGACTTTATAATAATAATTAAAAAAAATAAATTAAAGAAAATATACCGATAACACAAAATAGAATAAATTTTTTTGCATGAACAATCCACAAAAGATAAATCAAAACAATAAAATGCTTTCATACATTTTTCACATTAATTCTTTGATAATTGAAGATTATTATGTTGCCTTGACGTTTGTTATGGTAAAAACCTTTCTATGGTTTTTCGCGCTCAGGTGTAAACCCCATCTACCAGGTTAATTTGATCATTAACGCATTTCCGTTTTGTTCACGTTAAGGAAACGGGTCGTGTGTTTACTCAATACCCAGTAATATCTACGTTTTAAGTTTCTTATTATTAACGTGTAAATCAATTACGATGTTGATATGTTACATGTAAAAGATTCGCTGGGCAAGTTTGGTCACCCCCACGTGTTTGTTATCTCAAGAAATTCCTAAATATTACTCAATTAGTTCTTCCATTGGGTCGATAATTAGCACGTGCACAGAGACCAAAACTGAATAACGGAGTCTTAATGGTTAAGTAGAATTGGGTCATGATCTAAACATTCGGCAATCTTAGGGAGATTTTTAGACATGCAATTAGCTAATCGCATGTCAGAAAAAGTAACTTCTTTCTATATTTTAAAAATTGTTGTGGTGTCGATCGTAAATACAAACATTATTGCAGATTTTATTTTCTAATTACTTGTTAAAGTTATCACCGGTGCGCTTTGCTTCTGACTGCGTAATCATTACATTTGTATTAATTTGACTTTTTTCTTGTATTCGCCAAATTATATTCACTAATTTCAACATTAATAACTTAGTACCTACGTGCATGAAGTGTTGCCTAATTTAAAAATCCGCTAACACAAAGACTTCGTTAAAACCTGTTTCCCACATGAGCTATAAGTTGTGCACCAATATTTTTTTAGGTTGGTAGTGATACCACAGGTGTTATCACAGTTATCATTATAACTTTTTAGCACTATTTGTGTTTTCTTTGAGTAAGTACTGGGTAATTCTGTCGTTGTCTAATTTTTGTAATTTTACATTAATAGCATGTTTACTCCTGAAGTGGTTTTTGTAATCCCCATAGAACTTGGTCGTATTCTATTCAACTAACATTGTTTAGGAGCAAACTTTACTTATGATACTTTGCGACAACGTAAATTTTAATTAACCAATTTTTAAATAAGAATTGCATTTGCAAGGGAAAACTTACATGAAGGCCTACTGTATTTACTGCACCTGTTCTCAAAGTCCACATAAATCAGTTACAAAACTATCTGCGGCAATAGGTATAAAGTCATTTTAAGTACCATTTTTGAATTACAAAAATTCAATTTTTAGGATTGTTAGTAAAAACTTACCACAAAACAAAAAAAAACCTTTTGATGACAACGTACTAGATTACAGCTTATAAAGAATTTGTTTAAATAACGATATCTTGTCGGATTCAATTTTCTTTACGGACGAAGCATGGTTTAATTTAAGTAGATATACATATTTACATAACCAAAATTATCGCACTTGGGATAATATTGCACCCTTTGTAAGTTGGTGTATGGATTGCAATGTCAAGAAAAAACATAATTAGTCTAATATGTTATCAATGAGGACATTGTAACGTTTCGTTACTGTTATTTTTTTGATTTTAAATTATCTGTATTAATTTAAGTAAACGTTGCGTGTATACCTTCCTTTATTTTTATTTTTGTCGAGTCGCTACTTTTTAAGGCGAGGTCAGCCTTGAAATTCATTCGGTACCTAGCCTTTGAGTAGTGCGCTTGTGGGTTTAATTTTAAAGCCATGTAGCTTTTATTTTACCTTATATCTACAATATCTTTATTTAAAAAGTTGGTGTTAATAATACAGGTATGTCTTCAATTTCTATTTTGTTACATTTATCTAATTCCCCGTTTTTATTTGTTTTAGACTTTTTTTTATGTACCGATTTTATCTTTAATGAAATTAACATTACCTTTATAATTTGAGTGGTTTTGGTATATGAATACCACATAAATGCCAATGATCCAAATTGATTTTCTTGAAGAAAATACCTTGGTCATCGATTCTTGATCGGAAATTTTCCCAAGGTTATCTGCCAAAATTAGCTTTGCATTCCGTTAGAAGAGATCAACGTGATATTTGATCTATATGCGTGAGTTACATATATCTATCTACATTTCTTTCGTCGATTAAAAACTTTGCTTCATCAACGAACTTGGTTTTTTTTTTACTAAATAACTTTACTTTTGAACCTAACTGATTAGATACTAAAGTTTAAAATTCTCTATTTAAATGTGCCATTCTTAATTGTTTAATTAGATATGTAAAAGCTAATCAAGTTTCTCTTCCTGTAATTAATATAAAAATTAAATTTGCTTATCGCAAATATTTAAATTAACTCAATTCAAAATTGTTTTTCTTACTATATGTAAATAAATACCGGTATTCTCTTAGTTTTAAGTTTAATTAATTAAATAATAAAAATTTATTTCCTTAGTTTTAAGTAACATTACAGAATTTTACCTTATTGCTTTTGTTTTGTTTTTAAATATAGGATTATAACTATCTTTTGAGATTGAATCAATAAACTTTTTATTGTAGATAAGACTTTAATAGTCTAGTCTTAAAATCAAACTATTTGGCATCTCTGACTTCGGAAGTTAATGGACTAACTTTGGCAATTTTTCTAATTGTTTAGTTAATTTCTTTTTATCTTTTGTTAACGCGCTCTCTATCTAAGAAGCTACCTGAGAGTTGACGTTACAACATTGTGAAGGTAATATGACTATTTCGGGGAGAAAGTTAGCTTATTTGGCATCTATGCCCTCTTAGAAGATGATCTTGTAACAATTAAAGACATATTCCATGAAAAATTAAACGACGTTATAATTGAAGTAAGTAACACAGATATAGTTTTGTTGGGAGATTTTAATGCAAGAACCGGAATAAAAACAAGAGGTGCAGTGATTGGGCCATACGGAGAACTAGTAGTAAAGAACAACGATGAACGATCTATAATAACAAATGGGTTTAGAAACATAAATTACTTCACAAATATACGTAAGAAAGACTGTTACAACAGCAAAAATATATGATTGTGATTGTAAAACAAAACACAAAATTAAGAGTATTAGATGTTGGGATTCCACAAAATGCTCAGTGTAGATCAAATAATTATCTGGTAAAGGCAAAAATATTATTTTCAGCTTACAAAAACACTAACAAAGATGATGTACCACCGGATATGAAAACAAGCACTGCAAAACATCCTAAATACAACTTACATGGATTCATAAATGACAGCACAAAAATCTATTTATATTAACAACGACGTTAACGTTAATACTACATTCCCAGAAGTATCCAATCATAAATAGTTTGAACGCAGTAGCAAAAGAAGCGCTAGGAAAAAAGTTGACAGAAAGTACAGTAGTAAAATTTGATGGAACTAAGAAATTGAACCAATACGTCAAGAGAAGGAAACAAACTTATCAGAAATGGCTTAATTCGCAAACAGAAGAAGACAGAAAAGAGTATAAAAACATCAAACGGCCAACAAGAAAAATAATAGTAAAGCAAAAGAACAGAACATGGGACAATAAATGCAAAGATGTAGACACCCATATTAACGGAAAATGTTCAGAATCTTAAAAATTAAAAAAAAGCTAAGAAATAATTACACAGAGACATTTAACTTGCAGATCATACCAGAAAACACTTTTGTAAATTTTGTACGTGCTGTTAACGTTTAAAAATTACCAAAAATATAATTGCTTTATTTAATTTTGCTTTTAATTTTTGAATAAAACGTTTTTTAACGCAAATAGAGCAAGATCTAGTATCCTACACATCTAAATCTAGGAATCGTATAAACAGAAAATTATACTTAATACCAATACCCATAAAGATACAAAACAAAGTTGTTTCTTGCAAATTGAATACCTTGTTTCCTTGCTTGGTATAGAGAATTAAAACTACATCTTGCGTGCAAAGGTCGCTGCGTTCAAACGTCTCCGCGTTTAAACGTCTCTACGACCAAATTTGCAACAAATAGGTATTGAGCGCACAATAACAACGAATGTAAAGAAAAAACAACAGACCTAGTAAAGTCATATTCAATGCATGGCAAAGGATACACTCCCAAAAAATAAAATGATGGGTACCAAGACAACGCCGCCCTAGAGGAAAACCAAAGAGAACTTAGGGTGAAAGAATCAGAATAGCAATAACCGCCCAAAACTTAGAACAAAGACGAAGGGTGAATAGAAAGAAGAGGAACCTAGCAATCGGACAACGTGAATGGTTTGACGCTTGGCGCATACTAATTTTAGACGGCACATGGTTGCCACATCGACGATAAGTGATTTAAGCTTGCAAATACACAAAAAATGTGATTCTTCTTAATTAAATTCACATGGCCAATAAAGTGATATTACCTGATTGATAGCATTATCCGTAATTTCAATAAAAGACATTTTAAAATCTACTATTCTCTGTACGTTGAAAAGATAGAGTTAAGTCCCTTCCATGAAATCCGCGCTAAATTTGAATAAATTATATTTATTGGTTAAAATTTTGATGTCAGTATTACAATAAACACCAGTAGTTAATGACATACTTCAGTTTGACTTAAGTTTAACGTTCGACATTTGGGTTAAATTATTCGCAGTTTTAAGTTTTTGTTATTTTCATTCATTTGACAAAATAGTACTTTTCAATACTTTGGAAGACCCGATATTTGTGTATATTCAGGTGCGTACTGAAATAATTTGTTAATGATTAATGCTAAACTTACATTTTCTGTTTTACGTTATTCATTTATTTAATTATTGATCAAGCTACGGCCCTGTCACCACCGAAAAAACGATCATCCCGACATTTTTCGATTGATAACAAGGAACGCATTGTATATATCTTTAAAACTAGTACCGAAGAACATCTTGATAGAGCTAAGACTCAAATTATCGAGTTTACTGCAAAAGCCACAGGTAATTTTAATTAAGTTATTAATATTATCTATATCGATTACAATATTAGGTGTGTGTGTCTCGAGTGTTTTCAGTATTTATCATGAATATCAATAAACACATGACCTTTAAGCACCAAAAGTGTATCACAGACCACGATCAGTTTTGGACAACATCGATGATGCAGCTAAAAATGCTATTCGACGTTTAATACATAGTTTTTTTGAAAAAAATGAACCGCCAACTCTGAATAAAATCTTAGCGGCATTGCAGAAAAACAAAAACCTACCTCAATTGAAAAAGACTACAATAAGTTTGCTAATTAAAGAAATTGGATTTCGGTGAGTCAACAAATTGTTTATTTATACATATTTTTATGTGATTGTGGTTTTGCATTATGGATTCTCAAAAAGATCACGCAATAGTATTCTTAAAGAAAAAAACGAGATCATTGCTGGAGACGACGTTTTCTGCGAGAAATCCATAAGTACAGGGAGGAAGGCAAGAAATTGTATTTTTTAAATGAAACTTGGGTGAACGCTGGTCATACTGTAAGCAAAGTATGGAAAGACACAACAATCGTAATTCCGAGGCAGGTTTTCATCGAAGGATAAACGACGGGGTTAAAAGACCCTATCGGCAAGGGAAGTCGTCTTATAATACTCCACATAGGATCTGAAGACGGCTTTGTTAAAAATGGTTTGCTATGCTTCGAATCAAATAAAACCGGAGATCATCATAACAGGAAAACAGAAAAGATTCCAAACTCAGAAACGAAAAAAGCAGACATACAAGCTTGGTTGTAAAGCAAGTCGATTGTTTACCTACCAGATATGGTAAAAGTTTACGCCAAAGTATGCAACTGATAAAAAGGCAAAAGAATAAGGTCATTCTGTTTTGCGTTTGCCTTTGTAACACTGTGTATTCAATCCTATTGAGTTAATATGGAGAAGTTGCAAGAAACAATACAACCTTTAAAATGAAAGCCCTTTGCCCATTATTTCAGCAAGCTGTAGGCAATGTATCTGCAGACAACTGGAAGAATGCTATTTGTCATGCACAAGCTGAAGAAGAAAAAATGTGGCAAACTGACATCGCAATGGAGATTATAGTAGAACCGTTAATAATTCGTGTGGATGATGATTCTTCTTCATCTGAATCATCCTAAATGTCTTTATTTTTATATAGAATGGTTTTTAAACTCCCATAAAGTATGTCATAATTTTAGTCCATCAAATTTATTAATATGTAAAAAATTAAAGAAGCCCTCGCGTTTTAAATGTTTAGTTGTTTCCTCCAAGTGTTATTTGATAAATTTTTACAAGAAATCGTGTAACTAAATTAATACATAAAGTTGGAACCGAATTTATTTGTTATAAGTAGAAATTTTTGATTTTGTACATTTATTGAAAATTATACGTTTTTCTATGTACTTTAATCTTTAATGCCTATATTATACATTACATAATTTTTGAATTTTTACGCTTTTACTTATTTGAGTTGTGTAAACTTGTCTCTTCATACATTGGTTTAAATTATCAAACAAAATTGAAGGAGGGGCTTAAGTCTATCTTTTCGCCGTACAGGGTATAGCAAAAATCAGACAATACAAAACATATTTTTTATTTCACCAAGAAACATAATTTTTTTTAGAATTAATGTTGTATATATTTAAAATTTAAATTAAAATCTTACAAGCTTTGGAGCTTCGTGAGGCAATAATTTTTATTTTAATTTAAATATATACACCATTAGCCATAAAAAAACTATTACAAAAAATATTGACGTAAAAAGTCATTAATCATGTTTAGCGTGAAACAATAAAGAAATCGGTATTCCCAATATCTAAATAAAATTGAAGGATATAGGTATATTGTATTTTCAATTAAAAACCTTAAATATTGTATAGAAATAGAAGAAAATGCAATAAACTATTAAAATAATCAAAATCTTACAAATTAACTGGTTTTACATTCTGTGCACAAAGTAAAAATCTAAAACATTTTTTAGAAAAAGTCAAAATGCCTAAATGCTGCAATTTGGTGTACACAATAGAAAATAATTAATTATCTGTTTAAATAAAACCATTATTCAACCTATAAAATGAATACTTGTATTGACACTAAAAACGTTATAAAATATGCAATGTGAAAAACATTTATTTGTGTTGCAAAATCATAAAAAAACTCAAAAGATTTAAAAAAACTGTAGTACCTGCAAATCATTTATATTATCTGACACACAACAGTATGTCTCAACTGTAGTGCATAATTTAATCTAATGTAAAGTTGTATACATTTTTTGTAATTATAATCTACAATAAAAATTATAAGTAACAAACCATTTTTGCTTATTTTATTTTAAAAAAACAAATATCGTATAAAAAATGCGCGTTCTATTGAAAATGTAATTATTTAAAAAAAACCTTGTAATGTACTTAAAACCCACAGTAGAATAGGAGTGTTTGAATAAATCTCCGGGTACCCTGAGGTCAGATGTAACAAAATGAACTCAAACTATGAAAGCCTAAGTTAAAAATGGAACAGCAAAGAATAAAGAATATTTACATTGCCTTTGTTTTATAACGAATATAATAGTATAATCAAAATAAAATTGTTAAAAAAATTAATTAAAAATTTCGAGTCTAGTTTTCAATCAAAATATGTTTCCAATAAACGCTTTATAAAAAGTTATCAACATAGGTCATGCAATCAGGCATAGGTGTTATCATTCGCCAGACTCGCGATGATTACCTTGAAATCGTTTATGCAAGACAAAGAAATCGCTCTTGTAAAGTACATACCAATTCAAGTATAAGATAAGCTTTACATAGCAAATAGTAATTTTAAAGCAATTTCCTGAGAAATATATCAAATCGCTTTAAGGATTATATAAGCTAGCAAATTGCGATTTAATTGCACAAATATTCAAATATGAAGATTTAAAGTTACACAGCTTCAATGTACTTAAGTTAAACTAATACTTACATTAGTCGTTAAACGAAAGATGGTTGAAATATCGTAGCACTTTGCATTTAGTAAAAGTTCAAGCAGTCGCTGGCTTTACATCAGATTTTTTTTAACGCGAAATCTTAAGCATTTTATCACTGAACTGTTAGTTATCAACCGCGCGATTTCGTGTAAACAACGCAACTAACGCATCGCAGATAAAAACATTTTGTAGTATTACAAACCTGATGAGTTAAACGTCAATTGTTTTAAAAAGAATACTCCGTATATATTGTATTATTAAACTCCCTATTAAACTTACTTTGATTTTTCTTAAACAAGTCCTATATCTGAAGATAATAGTTTTCGGGATAATTACCTTAGTTTGAATTATCTTGTTTTTTACTCGATTCTAGCACCAAATATAAAATAAATCACAAAAAAAGCTATTTGCATCAAATATTTAATTATTATTTACTAAGAGTGGGTTTACAGAAAGCGAATTAAATCAAAATTAAGTTAGTCACGATTAAATTCAAAATTCAAAAAATTTTGTTTACTAAGATTTAACTAACCACATATGGAATTAACTTTAATTTTAATTAAATATTTAATTCACTTTTTATAAACCCATCCTGAGTATAAGATCAATTAATAAATCAATTCATATAAATAACAGTAAAAAACACAAAACATTAATTTAAAGTAGCTTCAAATAATCCACCATTCTTTTCTGTTATATTTTCTGTTAACGTTTTCTAACAATTTAGGCGTGATTGATCTAAAAGCTGCACCTATCATGTTTCTCATATCGTCAGCAGTTGTAGGCTGTTCTTTGTATACCCGTTTTTTTACATATCCCCATTGAAAAAAAGTCGGGTTTTGTTTTATCAGGTGATCGGGTTGGCCAGTTTATGGTCCAGAATACTCCTGATTAAAAAAAATTCTTACTTCAATTCCATAGTGGGCAGAAGCTCCGTCATGCTGGAACCACAAACGCTGACTATCAAAACAATGTCTTCAAGTAAAATCGGTAAATCGTGCCTCAAAAAGTCAGAACAAACTTGTGATTTTAAGTGCTTGTTGAAAAAAAACCTTACATGTTTAGTTGACGGGCAACTTCTCTTGTCAGATGTGGGTTTATTTCTGAATAATAATGATAGTTGTGACTGTTTCATCATCCATCATTATGAAACGTTGATTCGTCCGTGAATAACTCAAAATTAAAAAAATGTTTTTCATTACCTAATTTTTCAAGTCAACAACAAAAACCTAAACAACTTAAACAATCATCATCAAAAAGTTTCTGGTGTTTTTGATACCGGGATAGATGAAAATGCACGTTTTTACCTGTACACCAAGCTGATGTCCTGCTAAAACTTTCTCCAATTTGCTTAGCACTTCTTCTTGGGTCTTCAACCAAAACTGTCATTAATATTTTCTTATTGTGTTCATTCTAGACTGATCTATTCTGGAAAGGTTTAGAATATGACAACAACAACAAGATTGAAGAATTCGTGAAATTATTAGCGTCTTTTAATCAACAAACCAAGAGATTACTATGAAAAAAATTAATGCTGCAGTATTTGAGACATGAATTTCCAAATTTTTAAGAAAATTGTTTTTAGGACCTGTTATTATAAAGAATAGTACCGAACCATACCATAATGAAAAAGTAAAAAAAAACTTCTACATCAGCATCAAGTAAATTTATATGAAAAATTGGTTAGTCAAAAAATTTCACATTTAAAACGGACATGAGTCAACACAATATTGCACATAATTTGTATATATAATTGATAAAATGGCTAAAAAAGTTAACAAAATAGTGCAAGCGAGTAAAATTTACGTGTTATACATACATGCAAAGTTAGTTAAGCTCAAGTCATTTACTACTTTAACTTTATTTTAAATTTAATCACAAGTGAAACTTAACATCAATGAACCAGATCAGTTTGTTTTCAGTTTTCAAATTTTATAATTGCGGTACAAGAAATCATTGTACAAATCTGCTAAATTATGCTTTTATAATTCATTATCCTGTACGGTAATGTTATGACTAGACTAATTATGTGTTTGCATAAATGCATATGTAAATGCATTATTGGGTTATTTTTAGTTAGAGTAGTTCAGAAAGAGATGGCTCTACAAGGTGTGACCTGCGTTTGAAAGTCAGCAGTTTTCTTTTATGACAGACCCCATAAATAGATTCAGCTGGCTGAATTTGCGTTTTTTTTTTCTTTCTCGATTTTTCTTTTAGCTCGGTGTAACCATCGTTTAAAATCGATTAGTTGTTTAAGTAATTTTTGGTAACGGACACAGTATTTGGATTGACGATTTTCATTTAATGTATTTTGAATTTGTTTTAATGTGATTTTAGATTGAGTTTAATAAGTTGTTTTACGATTTTAAATTCAAAGTTACAATGTAAATTGTGGATAAAGTTTTGTATTTTGTTACGCCGTAAACCATCTGATTTCGCGATTTTGCTTATTGAATATTTCACTTGGTTTGTTGAAAATTCCAGTTGTAATTTATGTTTCCTTTCTGAGATATAATCGTAATTAAATATATTTCCGCCGTTTGTTTATTTTAAGTTGGTTCAAAAATTCTTTGTTCGAGTACATTCGTACTTGAATTTCTTTATGTCAATCGTTTAGATTACGTGGAAAAATTAAGTCATTATCTTAATTTATTAGGCAGTTTAAATTCTTGTAATATAATATTTTGTCAATTTGACACTTTCACGTACAAGCGAATGGCGGTGTCCAAATGCTATGAATATGACGTAATGGGGACTGATTGTCTCTTTATCACACTTCTTAATTAGAGTGTTTTGGGTTCTTGAAATTTCGAACACAGCCTTTGTGGAAAGGGTAGTCGAAAAAAGTTGATATATAGATGTGATTTTGGTAAATGAAGGAGTCCGAAGTTAGTTGGTTGACAGTCGTCAGAATGTAGTTAGCGCGGGTGATAATTCACCTTTTCTTCCTTTCACCGCGGAAGTAAATGAAAATGGTTCAGTGATTCTTTAAGTGGAAAATAAAACTTTCCTTTTTCGTAATTACGGTTCATTAAGATCACTGTTTTTCCTAAATTAATATCGCATGTTTCGTTAAGTGAATTTGTGCGTGAGTTTGTTTCGCATTCTCATATCTTTCGCCTTGGGGGCGGATTAATAAATCTTCCGCTGGTGACCTAGTGTTTGGGGAGCAGCCGAATTCCATCTGAGGTTGTAGCTTTTGAAAACCACTGTGACCCGCAGCTCAACTGGTATCTCCGATTAAGTAAAAAGGTATTTATCGATTTTGGTTATTATCGTGTAGTGACCCGCGATTAAAATGCAGTAAAAGCTTTGAGTTTGAGCCAATTGAAATTACGACTAACGTTAAATTTAATTACTTCAATGAACACTTAAAGTGTTTGCGGGAAGTTAAAATAAATTAACTTTGTTTTGGTGCGTTTGAAAAGTAAATCGTGTTCCGGATTATATGATAATGTAACGACTTATAAACTATATTTTGTTTAGTTCGAATTAAAGTTCGGACATATATTTTATAACCTGTATTGTTCTTAGTTAGTTGAATTGTTTAATTTCATATGCGGACAAGGCCTTGAAATTTATTTGCGTTATGTTTTAGTTGAAAACGTCGAGTTAACGCTATTATAGTAGCATTTTTTTTTTTTATAAATTTTAATTTAATGTTTTGTGTGTAGATTGTTCATTTTTGTTTGGTTTTGCTTAAGATTATTTCATTTCTTTTATTAAAAATTTGTTTACTAATCATTATTTTTTTTTGTTGTTTAATATTCAATCAATAAATGTTAAATTGTTAAATGTAAAGAGCTTTTATTCATCTAGCGCCGCATACGTAAATTTTTGTTTTTTTTAAGTGTTTTTCAGAATAGTTACAACTCAAGGTAAGTTCTGGGGTTGTAACCAACCAGATGAGCTTTCGGATAATCAGGGGTTCGAAAGCTACCCTTATAAATCCTTGATTGGCGCCCTTACCGATTTTTGACTATTTCACCGTTCTAGTTCTATTTTACGTCGATCGCGTTTCCAATTTTTCACGGAATTTTAAATTACGACCCACCCCCTTCTCCATTGAGCTAGTGGCACAACCCCCGTTTATGTTACTACATTTCAGGCAGTAATTTTTTGTTAACTTTGGCATGTAACAAAGGTGAGATAGCCCACTTAAATATTTTTGTTAGTAACGCCAATTGCGCCTCTACGTCAACACAAACTATAGTGCTCAGTAATCTGCAATGTGTGCTAACGTACTGTAATCTTTCAAAAATATGTAAACTAATTATGTCAGTGGTTCAAATATTTTAGTTGCATTCAATTCGTAGATTATATCTTTGAACTTAAATTTACGAGTTACGACTGTTGTCCTATGCAAGATCAGGCGAGATGGCTCACGTTACGTCAGGGAGAGACCGCTCATTAGCCATCTTTCCCTAAGTGCAGTTTATGTTTATATCTAAAATGAACAGTATTTATTTCCGTCAAGTAAAAACAAATGTGCTGTTAATATTTGAAACCCTCACTTTTACAATTACAATGCCATCAGAAAAAGCCATAGATTTCAGTTTCAGTTTGTTCCGAGCTCTGAAGATGTCTACTGCGACGTGTGACGAAAGATTGTGTGATAACGACCATACATGAATTATCCAAAATAGAAAATTGTACTACAAAAACTATGGGTGTTAAAGAAACTTCGAAAGCTCACATTTAAAAGTTACAAACACATGATTTTGCTGCGACACGGGAGAGTGTTGAACTTTGCTTTAGCCGAGAAACCAGATTTGAAAAATAAGGAAAAAAACCAACCGGTTACAACTGGCTTAAATTATTTTTAAAATGTAACTCTATTCTCGTGGTATAAAAATCAGAGGCGTTTTACTAGCTCCTTGCCAAGGAATGAATAAAACAAAAATTGTGTATTATTTTAAGTTTTTAAAAGATATCTTACATCAACATATTCTGTTAAATTATCGCAAAAAAACCAAAAATGCTGCAGCCATTACTTCCGTAGAAAAAAGTGAGATTGTTATAATAATTGTCTGCTGTAACGTGAAAAGTATTTTTATACCACCAACTTGTACATTCATAGAAAAAAGGGGAAACCAGAGTATGAAGATGGCACGCCTCTAAGCTCCATAGTGTTAATCTACTTTTATCGTGATCAAAGTATCACTTGTTATCCAGAAAACCAAATGGAAAAGTGTTTTTAATTGTTGATGGCCATTCCAGTCTCTGCAATTTTGTTGAACTATTAGAGTTTACAGAAGCCAATAACATTATTTTATTCTTCCTTTTAATTCATACGATCCAATTTTCTTACTCCTTAGATAGGTCTTTTTTTAAAAGTCTTAAATCTAATTTTGGCAGTGTATGTAATTGATTCATTAAGACAAATCCGACAAGAAACATTTTTTGGTTAATATTTGGCAAACTTTTGGTTAAAATCAGCGACTTTAAAAAACAGTGCATTTGGCTTTAAATCAACTGGTATATGACCACATAATTAAAACGCGATACCAAAGTATGCATTTCTGACCAATGAACAAGAAATAGTTATAAATAAAGTTGGAAACAATGTTGAAGAAAATATAACAAAATCAGATTCAAGCAAAATTATAAACCAATCGCTTAAAGATGCGGTTAGAGAACAATCAGAATTAAGCGATACTGGTGATACAGTCCAGGAAATACTAAGTACCATGCTGAATAAAATCAATTTAATTCCTTGTATATCAGTCGCAAAACAACAAATTAAAAAGTGTAACAAAGAAATTGCGGAAATTTCAAAATCTCCGAAACATAGAAAAACAAAAACGTTCGCAGAAAAAAAAACTTTAAGCACAAAAAGCAAATCAGGAAAAGTTTAGCAATACAAAAGAAAGAAGAACAAGGTGCTTGACTCGTCGTCCAAAAATAGTAGTGATTTTGCGTTAGAATACAAAGATAAAACCACAGCAGAGAGTAATGCCAAATGTCCACAGTGTGGGGAGCTTTACAGTGCAACCACTAACAAATTATGACGGAATTGATTGGGTCCAGTGTAAGCAGTGGTTTTTCGAAGGATGCTCTAAATACTTGAATTTGTGTGATTGTGTCAAAAAGTGTTATGTAAGAAAAAGTAACGGATTCATTATTTTACTTTATCAAAACATTATGTTAATTTACTGAAAGAATTCTTTTTTTTTGTTCATTTTTGGTTAATATGAGCTGCACCATCTCAGAATGTTTGAGTCAGATGACCCACATATTCTTTTTTTTCTATTTTTGAGTCTATATAGTCTTTGTTTGTGATTTTACTTTTCTCTTAAAACTTTTAATATAATACGATTATAATCTTATTTAAAAAAAGGGGATTTACTATCCCGGATTTACCTTATAGATACATATTTGGGACGTTTCTAATGTACATGCATATTAAAATAATATAAAATCTCAAGATTTCGCGGTTACTTTGGTTACGATTATAAGCGACGTTTGGCTTAGACCTCGTCGTAGTTGAACACTCAAACTGTTTAGGCTGGGTCCTAGTCCCTTTTTAAGACGCAAAACAAGAAGCCTTTACCGTATTTTCGTTCGTGAACCCAAACAAACTGACGTTTCGCAAAACATTGCGGTTGGCATCTTCGGAGTGGTAAATGTCACTCCAAAAATGCATCTTAAGTAAAGAAAGTGTTTCTGAAAGCACCATCTCGTGTGACCAAGTTTAGGAAAATTGCTGGTACTGATGTTAATTTGCCTCCGTCTACAGTTGTGACACGATAGGGTACTTAGATCAAAGCTGTTTTATAATATTCTTATTAAAGGAGTTACAAATAATATCAATCCCGAAGAAGCTCAAAGTAGAGAAGAAGCTCAGAATGTTCTAAATAAAAAGAAAGTTATACGAGAAGAAAATTCTAATTACAAACAATTAAAAAATCTATTAAAAATGTATTAATTAGCTGATTTTATTTGCACGCATATATTGATGTTTTTTAGTACATAATTATCTAAAACCTAGTAATGACACTAACCTGTACGGAAATTATTTTGACTTGTACGGAAATAAGATTTGTCATAAGGAATACACAACGTTGCCTAACCGCTAATAAACATACAATGTGTGTTAATACCTAAGTTGTAAAAACATGTTTTTGCTTAAATTATTTGACTATCTTTAAAGTAAATTTTTTAAAACCACTTAAAAGTTATAAAATTAATTATTTGCTGTTTACGAGAATAGCTTTTACTTCACTATGTTAAATAATACGTATAAATATTTATTTAACATTCATAATATTTGATAACTTTACCTATCAGAAAAATTCAGCGACAATGCCGTCATTTCATAGACTCTTTTTTTGTTGATTTTTCATGCTTACTAAACTAAACATTAGTATATATTACATAGAATAATTTATTCATTTTTCTAATTAAGTTTAATAAATAATATGCCTTATATTTCTTACTGCTGCTATATCTGAAAACTTTCGTTTTTTTTCTGAAGTTTTTTGGTCTTTTTCAGGTCACATAAAAATTTGTATAAAACAAAGACAAATATGTTTTAAAAGTTCAGTTTTGTAAAAGTTAGTAATTGTTTATATTTAGATCTAGTCCTTAAAGTTTATTAGAAAAAGGTTAAAATGAAAGTTTAAAACCGTAGAACTTTCGATAACGACAAAAAGCCTCCCGTGAACATTGAATAACAAATTAAGAAAATTATGTATAATTTTTAAGATGGGAAAAAATAATCTACTACTACTAAGTACGTGAATATGTAAAATATTTTAGGAAAATATAAACGCGCCGCAGAGTAAAGACGCACCAATCAAAATAAAAAACGTCTCTAATGCTGATTGTGATAATTTCGTAAGAATATGAAAATTTAAGCAACATTAAGTATCGTAGCGGGAACTCAAGTAAACATCATCCTTCACGTCTTGATGAAGCATTTCATTTCCTTGTGTTAAAGTTAAATTACGTCTAAATTTGCTTTATACATAAATTGGATGAAAATGCTCGTGCAAAATTGACTATAAAATAATGATCTCATTTAATTTAATAATAAACGACAATGTTTATCATACGAACAGTTCAAATACCTATATAAAATAATTAATTACTTCAATAACTTTCAAGATAAATTCGTATAGTTACAAATATATTTTTTAAAAACCAAACTAATTCTCTGAATAGAAAATTGGCACAATAAAAAAACTAATAACTTTATCTTAGTTACATAAAAACATGCTGTTAAATAGAAAATCGATATATTTTCATCATGTTAAAATTTGCAAGAAAAAAGTGTCGTTATGCTCTATCGTTAATAGAAATTTTGAAAATAATTAATACTCAAAATTCACTGTTTCAGATTTTAGAGCCAAAGTGGAACTTTCAGAAATTTAGCCAGACTTTGATTGAATACTTTTGGATTAAATAAATGATTCAATAATTAAATAAACAATTTATATCACGTTTTTCCTGACAATTGTTTTGCGACACTCTAACTAGTTGACGCGCATTTAAAAAAACAACAAAACGAAATGAAAACTGGATTTTACCCGAGTTTTATGGCGGTTTACAGTTCTACAGCTTCTAAGATTATGACACAATTCGAGCTACGTTGCCACATCTTTTCAGATGTAAAAGTTGCAAAGTAGGGATTTGATCTTTGGAAATATGCATCCACAGTTTGAAAATTAAATGTTTTTCAACAGTTTGTCGCCTTTGCCATTCCTGGTCATATCTAAAGAAAACTTACAGCAGATTGGACTCGCAATAAAAACATTTTGCGGCATGCCTTTTTATTAAATTCTCTTTTCTTACCGAATCTAAGATTTTTTCTCCTATTAATATTAAGCAAATGCGCTACTGACTATAAAGAAGCATTAAAGAGATTAATTGAACTGTAACATAAATCCTTTCTCTAGTCTTAACCGATTTATAACGCCAATAATCCTTACAATTGTTTGACTGTTGATACAGTTTCGACATTCAAAATTTACTCAAATTTTATTTTACCTACTTTCGTCCTATGTTGATATCTTTACAGTGATGTCATTTATGATTTAAGTAGTAATTATTGATAGTTTTTATTATAAAACTTTGTAAATCAGGTTTCTTAAATTATTTCGTTTACGCATTTTCAAATTTGAACATAAATTATCGGTTTAGTAGAACATGTGTGTTTCGGTCGATTTATTCTTGATGACCTCCGCGACTTTTTTGCGGCTAAGGGTAGCTTTGTCAATGCCGTAATATTACAACAGCATCGAAATCGCCACAATTCTTGTATTTGAAATGATGGTGCAAGATAGAAGAAAGTTACACATAAAAATTTTTATAGAAAACAAAATTTACTATAAAAAAGTCGGCGGAAGGGTACAATTACGTTCAATAGTTTAGAAGAAACAAGTGTGCAAAGTTGCACGAAAATTACATTAAAATTCTGTAACTCTTAAACTATTAGATATAATTATACACTCCCACGGACTTTTTTGTAGTAAATTTTGTGCTCAATAAATTGTTTAGGTGCAATTTTCATCTATATTGTACCGTTTTTGCAGAGCACAAAGCGGAAGCTCACGCGGATCTAATTCTGCAATTACCATAATCATTTTTCATCAATTTTAAGTAAAATTAAAACTTATTATATTTTTAAAACATAAAACGAATAGTAAGGAATATCTTGTTTAATAATAATAAACACTGCATCCAAAAAATACAAAAAATGAAGCGCAAGTTCCAGATTTGTTTCATCTGAGCGTTTCATCGTTTCCTTACACGAACCTTCGAATCAAGATACAATTGCTAGTAGTTCTTGACTAACGCGTAGCTGCAACTTTTACTGTGTGATATTACTACACACTGCTTGATTTTTAATTTTCTTCTATTTGTTAAGTAATCTCATACTGACGTAATTATTGAAACGTTCAAGAAATTACTTGCAAACGCAAGAGCCTTCTAGAAGGCTGTTATCTATTTTCTAGAAGTTATAGCGAAAAGTGAGGAACGATCGAGAAGGATTTCCGTATGTCTTTATATAGCGACGAGACAGATCGTAGGTCAGTTATTGCTGGAATGTGAATGCATGCAGTATTAAGAAGATTATTCAAGTGAAGATAAATAAGTGATTAGCACGCGCGAAGTTTTAAATAAATAACAGTGTACACCGAATCGAGTGAACGTGACTTACAGTGTGAAATCCGAGGACGTTATCTTATCTCGTGTTAGCGATAGTGTTATACAACGGTTATACATAAATTCGTGTAAGTGTTTTCATTAAATATTATTAGATTTAATTAAGTTCGGTTAATTTAAAAGTGTACATATTTCTAGATTAAGTAAACGTATTTTTAGTCGTTTTAAATAAATTAGTTTTTAATAAATAAATACGTAACATTATTATATTGAATGCCTAATTGTACTTCAAAGATATCGGTAATATTATTGATTGCGTTAAAAGTTAAATTTGTGTTCTTTTGAATAATTCGAATGTCATTTCAATATCGTTTGCAAACGATGTGTATTTATCCATTCGTTCGATTACTTTGACCTGACTTTTAAAAAAGGTGTCTAAATTTTTATTAAATCATTATTATATAAGTTACCCGTTATGTATTTAATGGTAGTACCTAATACATTAAACAAACTTCTTTTTATACTATATTTAAATTTTGATAATTGTTCTTCTATGCATTCACAATTATTTTTCAAAATACTAATTACATTTAAGACCATAGGATTCCTACTTTTTGTTTGTAAGATTGCTACGTTATTCAATATTTTCATATAGCTAATTTCAAAACTGGTTATGTTAAAGCAAAAAACTTATGATAGTGGTTTAGTATTTTGTATGTATCCTAAATGTTCAGCAAAATATCAATTGGTTTGAATTTTTTTAATTCGAACACTACTGTTCTGTACCAACAGCAGGCTGATTCTCTAAATAAATTTTGTTCTTTATTCTCTTTAATTTTCTAGCGTGAATATTTGTGGGTCTTTTTGACAATTTTCTAATTTCTGAAATTTTATTACTGGTAATATTTGTAATGTTAAGTTTATCATAATAGGGATCGGTGAGGGGGATATATGCGAGGGGTTCAGTACTTTTAAGGTTTGAAATTTTGGCTTAATTTTTTGTTATTAATCTGTTAGTACATTTTTTTAGTTGTTTTTATATAATTCTTTGTAAAATGGTAACAATTCGTTTTTCCGTTTTCATTATAGACCGTCTTATTAGAATGAATTTTGTATGCATTAAAATTTTCGTATCGGTCCATAAAGTAAAGTGAATGCGGCGAAACCTGTAGCTAAATGTATTGATTGATTATATACTAATATTGCAGAAATCATTAAATTTTGAGGCAATTCGTTTTCATTTTGTGATTTGAAAACTCTATTTTTTCTAAAATTGTTGAATGTAACCTTTTCACAGGGAAGTTTGAACTACTGTTGTAATTGGTCGTGAAATGAAATGCAATTTGCAGTATTCTTAGAAGATTTTATTCTTTATTCCTTTCCTTCATTACAGACAATTTTAATTAAAAAATTATGATGAGAAAATAAATGCCGAAGTTTTTTTAAAATTGTAATATCAGTAGCATCATTTATAAAATAAGCTTAAGCGTATCTGAAAAATAAATCTACTACTGTCTTTCAAAACTAAATACATCAAGGTGTATCACATCAAAAGATCTTTTTGCCAGGAATGGTCCACAGAATTTAATTTTATAGGAGTTTATTTCGTATTTATTAATCAGACATGTTTCACATTCGTTTATAAAATTGTTTTCGTTGTTTTTATTTAATTCAAGAGGTGGTTCCCCTAGCGCCTCTGCACTGCGGTCTCCTTGATCCTTTTGTGCACCTCTGATTTATTAGTCCCTCAGCAGTTCTGTTTCATTAGTGAAGTCCAAAATTTTATTCCAAGGGTCCTTTTTCAACTCATCGTCGGTTAGTTTTGGTTTGCTGAGAATCGTTGCGCGTTGCATTTGATATGCTTCGCATTTACACAGCAGAGGCTATGGAGTCTCGTTGTCTTCCAAGCATCCGCGGCATAGAAGGCTATTTTGCAGTCCCATTTTATGCATGTTAGTTAAGACCACAATGCCCTGTTATTAATCCCCTGAGATTCCTTAACTTTTGTCGACTCTGGCTCTGTAAGGAAGAGTTTTGTGTACCTCATCCATGAAGAATTTTTCCATAGGTTTTTAAATTTGCTGCAAGTTTTCTGCAAATTGATTCTTTTTCCAATCCCGTAAGGTCTAACATTTGTCCCTGTTCTGCCCTTTTTTGGTAGTGCGTCTATTTACAATGTGGTTTTTTGGTATCCAAATGAGCTGCAAAGGTTGGCAAACTGCCAATATTTCCAGACCGTGTATGCAAGATATAATCAGTTTATTATTTATATTTTATTATAAATGATATGTAAACACTACTTATATTACAAGAACAAAACTAGATACAGAAAATCTTAATAAAACACATGATTAAAAAAGTATTTATTATTTTATTTAAATATTTGTATTTTACTGGCTACTAATGGGTGTAATATCCATTATTGGTTATACATTCCCGTAGACGGTTTGGCATCGAATTGATTAAATTGGCTCCTCAAAATATTTCCTACACGGTATTAATATGGCGATGCAAGTTGTTTATATTTCGTATTTTTATTTTATTGTTCAGTTCGTCGTCACACCCACGTACGGCCGCGGCCCACAAATTATCTATAAGATTCAAATCCGGTGACTAAGTGCCTAATTGGTCCTTTGGTATAAACTGCTCGTACGGAGAGCAACATAACGATTTCCAAAATCGTCAGCTAAGTTTGATCAGTTAAACGTCCATCGACACGTGTTAATTACCCTGGGCCAGCAGCATTACTGCCAAACTTAGCGCCAGTGATGCTGCTTGGCTGTCAGGCATAATCGATATTGGGCCATTTGCGTATGATTTCAAATCAATAATGTTCTTGACACACCAGTCAATAGCAGCAACTTTAGCTTGAAAAACGGACGCATATTTACTCAAGGTCAGCGAAAATTGCTTGCCTGTCTCTATATACCCCTGCCTCCATCGTTACAACAAAGTGTAATAGTGGAAGTAAAAGTAGTGCTTCCATGGCTGCTGTTATCAGCAGACATACCATTCTCTGTACGTTGCCTAGTTTTGCAGCTGTGCTTTTCAGGTTGCTTTTCTTGCACCATACAAACGCACCGTATGTGATGATGAGTCTTGTTACCACAGTATTTAACAATTTGGTCATTGTGGGTTTCAATTTCTATTGTGACCAACCGTTTGGTTGTATTAAGAGCTCTAATGACCTTCGTTGTAAGTTTTTCTGGATAAGCATTGAAAGTCAGTCTAGTATCAAGAGTGAGTCCCAGATATTTGACTTTATTCGTCATCGAGACAGTGACTCCGTACATCGTAGGTAGTTTTGAGTCATCCGTTTTCCGTCATTTGATAAACAGAACGATTGCCGTCTTAGCTGGATTCACTGATAGTTCTTCTTTTTTGCACCATTTTTTGATGGTGTTTTTCGCATTATGTTTGATACAGTTGCCCTAAACTTCCCGTTTGTGATAATCGTGAGATCGTCGGCGTATCTTAAAGCAAATGCCCAACCGTCTTTTAGTTCTTGTAGTAGGCCGTCCATGACGAAGCACCGCAGTAGGGATGACAGTACCCCGTCTTTTAGGCACTTACCAACCACTTTGGTTCTTACGGTGTTACCGTATAGAGTAGCTGTTACCGTCCGATTCCTGAGCATTGAGTTGGCCCTGTTTTAAACTAGAGGTGTGATTCCTTTTCCTCCATTGCCCTTGCAATTGGGGTAAAGGTAGTATTGTAAAATGCTCCTTCAAAGCCCAGAAAAGCAGCCACTGCAAAATCATTGTATTGAATTGCATTTTTGCATCTGCTTACAAGTTGGTGAGTTCTTAGCTTGCAAGATTTTCCGGATTGGTAAGCATACTGGTTTCGGCGCACAAGCGAAGTCTTTAGTGCTCCTACTTTTCGACTACTTTTTCAAGTAGAGGTCAAGCTGATTGGTCTGTAAGATATAAATTTGTTCATTTATGTTTTCATATTAAGCCAATAAAATTTTGATTTCAACTGATTATACGTTTCGCTAACACCGTTATGATTAAGAGAATGGTATTAATTAATTGCGTAGTATTGATCATCAGTCCATAGCCAATATGTTACTTTTGATGAATTTTATCTTATTATCGAACATATTTCTTAAGATCACGAGAAATTTTGATTCTAACTCTTTGTCGCTAAAAAATATCCTATATAGAATACTAGGATTTATGACTTCTTCAGAACACGTATTTAAATTCTCTAACGCATTGCCTTTTTTTCTAGTAATGGTGTAGTTATGATTTGAAAATGATCTTGCATACTTTTAAGTCACATTGATCTCTTAACTTAAATATTATGCGATACATTAAATAATTAAGATAAGATTTTCGGATATTGGTATAGTAAAAACATAGCTTTCTAAAGAAGTGTGCTGTGTGTTATTGTTAGATTCTGTGATTTTCCGATCTTCATCGATGTTTAAGGCTGTGATTTTGCCTATGTATTTTATATAGGACTCGCGCGTGCACGGGGCACAAGAAATCTCAAAAAATATTAGTTGTAAAATGTGTTCCTATGAAAGAGGAATGTTGTCAGCCTCATGTAAGGTATTTTAAAATTTTGAAAAAAATATTTTTTTTGCAGAAAAAAAGTCACAAAGTAAGCAATATTTTCAATGATAATTTTCGACTTCTTCTGTAAACTATACTTTAACTATTAAAAAGAGGAAATTACAAAATAGCTTAAGGAAAGATGTAAATCTTTTCCTTTCATTTGAGGGTTTACTTTTTAAATTACGTTAGGTAATTTTCGAGTGGTCCTGTTCGCAATGAAATATTTTAACAATTATCTTGTTATTAAGGTCAAAAATTGAACGTATAAAACGGAAACTATAGTTAAAAAGTAGCTACTGACACACACAATTCTAATTTAGCAGCAATAATAAGTTCATCCATTATAACGCAGATGACGCTGTAAACAGTCAATAACGCGCCTTGATTATTATATTGCAATAACTTATCTTTATTAGTAAAAATGAACTTTGATCCGTAAACCGTATGTTACCATACAAGAACTCGATTTATTTTGTGTCTACATTTTAAACAATTTACAATACGCCCATTTAGTAAATACGTCACAATTGAGTTAGGTTTTGAAGAAATTGATTAATTAAACTAAATTAATTTAAAAAAAACAACTTTAATATTTTGGGGCTTTTGTGACACCCTGTATAAGTTATCACAAAATATTAATGAATAATTAATGAATATTTACTAAACATGTTTACTAAACATGAAACTTAAATTTCATCTACTAATTTACTGGTAAGTTTTTGAATCTTAGAACGTATTTAAATTAGAGATCATTTCACGACTAAAGAACCGTGAGGTGCGTGTCGGATAAATTCGGAATTTGACGATCATGCGAAATAAATTATAACTAAAAACATCTGCTGTAAACAATGTACATTAATTGTAATAGTTTATCTTTAATTTAACTAAAAAATGAATGCGTACAAAACGATTAATATAATATAAAAAATATAAAACACAAAGATGAAAAAGAGTTTGTAACAATTTGTGGAATGAATGTGGACACCTCAAACGCCGTATGAAAGTTGGAAACGTTTTTTTGGTTAGCTAGTGTACTGACATTCGGAACAAAATTGGTTTCTGCGCAGCGGTTCTTTAGTCTTGAAATGAAGTCTACAATTAATCATTCTTTTCCAAAAGATATGGTCGAGAATTAATTTCATTGCGAAGCAAAGCTGAATACAGTAGCAGATAATATATTTTTTATAATATTGGTTAACGCTAATTAATTTTCTGCTATCAATTTGCGTGATAAGCTTGGTTGAAACGTTATTATGACAGGAAACATCCAATGTTACGATTGCAAAGAAAAACGTGTCGGGACAAAATCACGTTTTGAAATGTAGACGATAACAAAATATACACAACGTTTTTATTGATAAATAAAAAGTATTGTCCACATGCATTGTTATCAGTCTTACAACAGTACCATCTGTTGTTCTATAGCGGCGAGTTTATGTAAAAAAAAGTTTCATTATTTTACTGTAGCAATGGAGCCACTTTACTGTCTTTGATTTCTTTCCTTGTCTTAAGGTACTTTTCACTTTACTAAATCCCGGCTTTAAGATTTCATCAAGTTCATCTAAAGAAAATTGTAAATTATTATGTACGTTTGGGAGTATAGACAAAAGGTCTAGGTAAGGATCATTACTTATTATTTCTTTAGTATTTATTTCGATTCGAGATAAAGCGTCTGCGACTAAATTTCTTCTTTATTTTTTTTTTATATGTCACTTTATAATCAAATCCTTCAAGCCGTAAGCGCCATTTAGTCAATCTAGAATTTGAATCCTTTACGGAAAAATAGCCAAACGAGAGGTTTGTGGTCAGCTTCTATTACAAATTGCTTTCCATAAATATAAGGCCTAAAATGTTTTTTTTTTGCATTCTACAATACTAAGTAGTTCACGTTCTATAGTTGAATACCTACTCTCAACACTGTTTACAGTTCTGGAAAAGTATGAAATCGATTTGTTACTTTGGGATAATACTCCACCAATAATTACTCTAGATGCATCAGTCGTGACATAAAAAGGAGAGTTTACTAATAATTCCTTATAATGATCGAAAGCTTGCAAATAGTTCAGGTTCGTGACATCAATTTTTGTTCCCTTTTTGAGACGTTTAGAGAAATTTTTTCAAAGTTTTAGATAAAGCGTCTGTAATAACCAATAAGCCCTAAATTTTTTTTTAATTGATATTAGAAGGGTATATTCTTGCACTGCTTTAATTTTTGTTAGGTTGAGTTTTATTCCTTCTACTGTGATTATACGACCAAAAAATGCAACTTCTTAGCAGATATGTCTAATTATACTTTTAAATTGAATTTTTTGAGTTTTTCGAATAATAATTTAATGTGTATTAAATGATCGTGCAAAAAATTTAAAATGATTATTCATCGTTCATATAGACAAAACAAAATTTATATAGATAGTTACGTAAAATATTATCCACGTACTGTGTTCCTTTTTAAATTTAAGTTTCTATTGATTCAAGGTCTATTTCAATTTGATGAAACCTTTGTGCGAGATCTAAAGTGGAGAAATACATACATTTTCCTAAATTGTCTAAAACTTCATCAATTCTAGGAAAAGAGATATTTGTCTTCTGTTGTTTTTTTATTTAATTTTCGGTAATCGATAACAAGTCGCCATTTCTTTTTATCACTTGCATCGGGTTTTTTGGGAACTAACCAAACTGGTGAATAATTTTGTTATCAAGAAGTTTTTAATTTTATTTTGAATTTCAGCTTTTAAATGGTTCAGATATCTATAAAAGTTTTAGAAAATTGTATTATTGTCTGTAGTACGAATTTTATGTTTAACGCCGCTAGTAAAACTAAAATTGCTATTTTCATCAAAGAATATTTGTTTATACTTTAGGCACAAAAAAATACTTTTTGAACTTTTTTCTAGGTTAAGATGATTAATACTTATGACTTCTGAAATGTTTAAATTCGTATTAAAATTCGGATTTATTAAATTAACATTAGTGGTTGGTTCTATATTTAAAGGATGCTAGAACTTTAGTTCAATATTCGTCTTCAAAGTCTTCAATTGTACAGAGGCCATCTTTTGAATACGCAATTGATTCTGGAGTAATATAGTTATATAGCTTAGTTTCAAAGACAAGGACTTGACCTTTCTTAATATTTACTAGGATAGTGGTATTTTTGAAGCTATTATTGGAAAATTTTTTATGTTTTGTTAAACAATGGTCTCCAGAAAACATTAAATACAAAAGCCGTTTATAGAGTAAAACTATTGTAAGAATTTGTACTAGGATTATGTACAATGACAAAATTAACAGAACACTATTTACAAAACCGAAACGATTTCGGAATGAATCATATTTTATAGGTCTATTCAGTACTTAAGTAAAGCAAACGAATATAATTATTTTAATTCTGTTTGGTGGGATTTCTTTAATGAATGAAAACACATGACTAAAACATTCTTCGTTTGTTATAAATACCTGTGATATTGTCACACTGTGATAGTCTATTGCTGTTGTGCTGTGAGTAAGTTTTAAAAAATGCCACCTAATAAACTATCAAAATTTGAAAATTATTACAAGTGGAGTAAATTGGACAATAATTTAAGAACCGACGAGGAAAACCTTTTTTGTCAAGTTTGTTCAAAATCAGTAAGTTTGTATTATCTTAATTTAAATGCTTTTAATTACTAGTATATGTATTATTTTAGATCGGTGCTACTAAAAAGTACCATGTCCTTTAATTTTCTTGTAAAATGTGTCATAATTTTTATTTGTTTCTTGAAAACACGTTAGCAAATTGTTTTCTAAAACGTACTCATTTCTAAGATCACCAAAACGATTCGAAAGAGCGGACTACACATTACTCGAAGTAGAACACTCGCAAGTTACCTACTAAAATGTCTTTTGCAGCATTAACTAATTTAGAACAACAAATTTCAAAAAGTAATCTATTTTATGTACAATATTCTTATCCTTTATTTGAGTTTTTGTATGTGCTAATAAATCTGTTGCATTGTTGTTAAAAATAAGATAAATTTCGACTTCCTCCTTTGTACTGAGGAATCATTTCTTTGGTAAGATATATTTTTCTATAGTTTGTCATAAGTTAGCGCAATTTATTAATAAATATTTTGCTTCAGAAACCAAGTTACTTTCAAATTCTAAACTAGTTTTGGATTTTAATAACTTAACTTTTAATAATTAAACACAACTTCAAAAAATTTAAAAATTAATTTATTTAAAAATTAAATTGTTAATGCTTGGGGAACAGTGGTTGTACAAATATGTCTTACAAATAATCTGTGTTGAGTTTTTATTAACATGGAAAAAATTGCTAATAAAGACATCGCTTCAATTGTCTAGCTTAATATCATTTACACATTGCAATAAATTTCTTAATACAATATTGGAGTTTCGGCATCCACATATTAACCCTCCTATCTTAGACACCTTGTATGCTATGCAAAATAAATTGATTCCTATCTTAAATTGATTTATCGCCACATAAACAATTTATACTTTTTGTATGTAATTCGTAAGCATTATACTAAAAATGTACAACTTTGAATGCTATTCTTACAAATACGTATATACAATTACAATTACTTTTTCAAAGTTTACTATTAGAAAACAACAACGAGCAAGACCCATATATAAATTCTTCTTATAATTCAAATAAAACATAATTTTACAAAAATTATATCTAACTCAATATAATAATACAAGATTCTACGTTTTTTTAATTAATTTTTTAACACACTTGTAGTTTAATTCAATTTTTCAAAAATGCAACAATATAACATGCGAACCTGTTATTTCCAAAAAAATGCGTTGACAAAGCACCTTGTTATTAACCCAATTATAATAAGAGTCGCAACCTTTGCAAAAAAAACTTTGAGTTGAAACCTTTTTCAGACATTTTTATGGTGTAATAAATTTAATAAAAAATCCAAAAACCACACAACTTTTTATTGTTTTTTTTGTTTAAAAATGTAGACGGCTTTTATAAGATTATATTACATACACAAAACATTCATTGCATTATCGACTGGGACGAAAGCAATAAAGTTTACGCTGTATTCCAATGAAACTGTTTTTAGAATCGGTCACAGAATACGTTAAAATTTAAACTTTAAACTCGTTACTCCTGGTATAATGAATGAATTGAAGTATAGTGTACTTTTAACTTTTTAACAGTTTTTACGTTTATTTGTTACAAAAACTTTAATTCACTTAAATGCTATGCATTCAGTATTCAAACTGCCATAAAAGTTACATTAATAATCATGCAATTTTTACAATACTACCAATTATTTTTGATAAATTCTAGTTTTTAGTGCAAAATAATGTTAAACGATTATTTTAGCATATATGTATATCTGAAAGTAAAATACAATTACATATATAATAACAAGTTTGATATTTATGCATTCATAAAGTAAATCACGTAACAACAATAAAACGCAATATTTGATATAAAACAACACGAGTTAGAAATCCTTAAGACTTTTAGCATATTAAATTACAAAATTGATATAAACTTTTAAATCAAATTATTTTGGGAAATTAAGAATTTCACTTAAAACAACTCCTAAATTACTAGTAGTAATTTACGTTACAAGCGTCAAAAGTAACGCGACGCAAAGTCGAAACTTTTGACGAGAGTAACGTACATTATTTTTGTATTGCCTTTTGTAAAATCAATTTCCTTTTTAAAAAAATGAAAAATAATTTTATATCATTAGAAATATAATGTTGGTACTATAGATAAGTTGGTACTACATTTATGACTGTTCCATGGATCATGATAAGCAATAATTTGTATGTAACATTGACTTCTTTTCCATACATTTAGCAGTTTCGTGTAAAAATTCAATCTTTAATGGCCGATAAAATCGAGGAGACGAAAGACGCGGATTGTTCTAAAATGTCGTTATTTTTCTGTGTCGACTTCTTGACAGACAAAAGCTGAAGAGCCACAATAAAAACAAAAAATATATTTGCGTTGGTTTTGATGCCATGAGGATCGTCATCGCATTTTTGCTTAAATGTGCTCTGTCCCGTAAACATCATCAAGGAAGCTGTAAATAACATGTTTTTGAACCCACAAAATTTTTTCGACCGTGCGATCGAGCAGTACTTGTAGTTTCACTTTAGCACTACTTTCTGTAATTCGTATATATACAGTAGAGGGGTAACACTCTTTCTTAGCGTGCAAAATGTTCTTGTATGACGGATATAATTTGCAATTATGACTGATGCTTGCAGTTCTAATGGTGTTATACATATTCTTTGACAATTGACTCTCGATAAGAAGCAATAGGTTAATTGTTTCTCGTGAACAGCATTCAAGAAATCTTTGTGCTTTGTTGCTGTGCTTGAACTCTATTCAGCAATCTCCTTCACCATCTATGCTGCATCCACGTTTCCAGCATTGCGAAAACTCATTTGCAACGCGTAGGCCAGTTTGTCAATTTTATTTTGGTTTCGCACGGTCTGCGTTCTCTTTCTTTTTGTCCTCTTACTGCAAGCTCCAAAACTGACAGATGGACGCCCTGCAGCACGTTCTGATGTATTCTCAACTGTTGCGTAATAATCAAATATAACACCAATTTGATTAAACATATTAATGATGTCTAATTAATGTATAATTTATGTTATTAGCTCGCTTTACCTTGCAGAGTTTTGTTTTGTGTTTTTGCGTAGTTCGGCATCTATTTTCAGCCACAATCTATTTGCAGCGAAAAACCTCTGGAGTTTTACCTTTGTGCGAATTTTAAGAAAAAGTTTTCGCAAGGCACTTTTTTGCATAACTAAGTAATTATGTATAAGTATTTTTTTTTCATCTATCTGTTGTCGATATTAACAATATTCACAATTAATATTAACAATTAATTTCATTATTTTTATAATACATTATTTCAATGTAATTACGATTGTTATAACTGTAACGATTATTATTACTTTATACATTTTTAATCATCATTTTTTTTACTTTACTGAATTATTATAACTGCATTAACTAAAAAGTAACACTGATTTGTAAAGTATGTATTGCAATGAAATTTTTCAAATTTTTAAAAAAACTGAATTAAACAAAAATGTGCAAAGTTGTACAGCGTCTGTTACTTTCACATTATTTTAAAAAAGTTAAATAATAATTTGGTTCTAATTCATGTTACATGTCACTTGTACACGAACAACTATAGAGCGCTCAGATTTTTGTGCGTGCGGCGCTTGTAAAACAGTGAGTGTCAAGCACTCCTCAAGCAAGTTTGACATTTATAAAACGCTGTTTCTAATAAGCCAGGCACCAACCTACATAACTAATAACCCAAAAATCTCCAAAAGACTGGTTCTAGAGACTTTTGACTACCTTTTTGGCAATTGGGACCACTGTGCGTCATATGGCTTAACTTGGCGACTCTTTCAATCAGTTAATGTAAAGTATTGATAAGTATTTAAATATTTACCAAAAAAGCTTTTCACAAACCGCACTGGCATCGACTAGTACACAATTTCAGCCATTTTTTACACAAACATTTTCTTAATCAATTAATTCATCAGTGGTATTTGGTATTTATTTTATTTGTTCTAATTAGTTTTAATTCACTGGTGAGGTTTTAAGGTTTTTTGGAATTTTTTTTTGTAATTGATATTAAATTTTTAAAAAAATATTTTTTCAGTTAACAGTTGTTAATAGTTTTCTTAAAAATGACGTTGAAGCTTATTGTAAATCATGGTTTTTTATTGTTTTTGTTTGATAAGTAACTTATAATTACTTGGTCCAGCGTGAACTCATTTGCTACAGTGATCTTGATCCGCGACATCCTCGTTTGATCTATTTTGCATTTTGTCTTTGTGGATTTGTTGGTTATTAGTGTTTTCAGTTTCATTAGCTTGAGTCTCTCACAAACTTTTTTAACGCAGCTTAATTGTGTTTTTTTAAGTGTCACTATGAACTGAATGTCTTGAAAGAATTGAAAAAAAAATTGTTTCCTCAGCTTGAAGATTTTGGTGTAATAAAAGTATTACATAAAACTGAACACTCAAACTCGAAAGTCGAAAAATTAAAAAAGAAAAAAGAAACTATTAATTTAGAGTAAACAAAAAAAAATAATTCAACGAGTTAAATAAAATCAATCGTTTGAGTTTATGGAGAAGAAAATAAGGCAATCGATTATAATTTTTTCCGGAATCATTTAGTTTAAAAAAATTTGTTTTAGAAAAAAAGAAAACAGTGTTTAATCATTGTTTTGAATTTTTAAAAATAGTATTAATTTATTTTTAAGTAAATAATAAAAATGCTCAAGTTCTAAGAAGTTCCTGATTTTTGGGATTTAGTCAGCCTACAAACTGATAATTTTAAGTCAGTCTGCAAACTAACTGCAATTTTAGGTCGCTTTTGTTTCTAGTACTGTACTAGTGTTTAACGTTGTACTAATTGTATTTAGCTAAATTTACTTTTGTATAAATTAAAATTTCATAAACATTAGACCACAAAAAGGCTAATAATAATTGTAATTCTAAAAACCTTGAACATTTTTCTCTGTATTGTAATTACTTATAATGCGTATAGCTTTGCGTTGCACTGAAAAGAATCGTTGCTAGTTCTGACTACTAAAATTGAGTAAGAGAGCAAAGAATGACACACAGCAAAATAGACTATTTTCAGAACTGGTAGTGACAGATACTAGAAGTGTGCCATTTTTTCTTTTCTTGGTTGCACATATATTTCTTATTTTAATAGTATACTACCTTTAGTTCTATTTTGGTTAAACAAGTTTTAGACCTAATGTTCAATTATAATAAAATAGGTAAATCCTTTAGTATGTAGGAGAAGCCATGAAAATGTGTCCATTTCCTCAGGCCAACTCAAGAAACAACATCAGTAAAGAGGCAGTTACAATTAGGTGACAAAATTAAACTTGTCGCATGTTTTTTTTTATAAAACACTACTTAACAGCTACGAGGTCAGGCTATTAAATAACGAGACAGCATATGAAAAACAAGTTTATTGTAAAAATTATTCTACAATCGAATGCTCCCCTTCAATTTATTCTCCTCCCCTCGCTACACACCGTTTCATCCGTTTTCCATTGGTCAAAGCAATGCTGAAAGTCTTCTTTTGTGAGAGCATTTAGGAGCTTCGCTGATTTTCGCTTTACCTCTTCCATCGACTCGAACCGTGTTCCTTTTAAGGCAGACTTGAAGAAAAAGTCACAAGGCGCTAAATCGCGCGAGTATTGCGCGTGTTTGAGCACGCTTCACAGACAGCTTTAAATTTTGATTTGGACATAGTTCCAGTGCATGGATTGCTGCTTAGTTTTAACATCGTACTGGAGTAGTGATGATGTTTTCCATCAATTTGGCTCTTCATCTAATCACTGAAGAAAATCTGAGCAGTTCTGTTGACGGACGAGCCTTTGGTCGGGGGTCAAATTTTTTAGGACCAACTTCGCACAGACTTTCTTCAAGTTCAATTCGTCATGTAAAATTTTTCTGACCGTTTCTTTATCGGCGTTTACAGTTCAGCAATAATCCGAATGCTCATACGACTATCTCCGCCCACAATTTAATTAATTTTGATCACTGTTTGCGAAGTTGAAACTGACACAGGTCGACCTGGACGTTGGTCATCTTCGATGCTCACTCGACCTTCAGAAAACCTTTTATGCCATTCGAAAACACGTCCACGAGATAGAGAATTTTCACCGTAGACCCTTTTCAATAATTTGTAGCACTCCTTCGGAGTTTTTTTTTATTTAACGAGAAATTTCACATTGATTCGTTGCTCATGTTTTTCGTCACACATTATTATCGGCACGAGAAAAAACCGCGTTCGTTTTTAACTTCTTTAGAAAAAATACCACTACAGGGACAAAAACGTGTTTTCGTACTGGCGTAGTAGACACTACACGCTAACCAACGCTGCATTCGTTTCCTTACCTTCCCCTCTAGGACGCCTTCTGCACACACAGTCTCGTTATTTAATAGCCAGACCTCGTATAGGACAATTACTTACGGAAAACAAAACAAAAACAAGTGAACACCACATGAGATCCACGATACGTTGCCTTAAGAAAACACATGACATAGTTTTCATAGGCTCTCCTACATACTAAAGGGTTTACCTATGTTATTCTATTTTTGAGTTATTTATAAAGCTCTGTCTTTAGCGTTCCTTATATGAAATTTGATACATACAGTGGCGGATTTAGCGTACTGCCGCCCCTAGGCATGGCAGGCAATGCCGCCTCATCATTCTCTCCGATATCTTTCCTCTTCCCTTACAGTCTTCAATTTCACATAATCTTTTTTCCAGTACATGCCATCACGTCAAATTTGACATTTTTTCATTTTTAAATAAATTTCATGATTTTTTAAATGACGTTTTTATCTGTCCTATACTCGTTCTAATATAATAACTTTACACACTTAATTTTATGTAGATCTTTGTTTCTTCCAAATTTTTCATACATATACTATGCGACATCAAGAAAAAGTGAAAATTTTGTGACCAAAAGGTTTATCTACTCAGAAGTAGTAAATGATAAAAATTTCGAAGAAAAGGAGCATATATGAACACAATTTTTATTTAATAGGTTGACTCCTCTCCACCCTATTAGCTTTACACTCCTTTACAATTAAACATTGCACTGCTCCCCACGTCTTTGTTTGACTCTTATACGACCATAATGGATCCCAAACAGAATCGGGATTCGTCACTGAAGACTACTCTGTGACATTTCAGGTTCTAGTAAAGTCGCAACCTATACCACTCCAAACGTTGATATAGGTGTTGCTTTATCAGTGGTTAAAGAAGATGTGACCGATAGGATTGCAATCCAAAACTTCTGATTCGACAGTAGACTGTTCGAAGGGTTACAGGGCGACCTTCATTACTTTACCATTAATCAGCAATTCATCTGATAAGTCAACAACTCAAACTCTGTCGAATACGCTAAATTAGCGGCAATTTTTACGCTTCGCGCTTTAGACATAATTGCACTCTCAAAACACGTTTAACAGAAGAATCAGAAAAAAAGCAATATTAAAATTAACCAAGACTCGCACAAAAAACCATAATAAAGTAATAGGAAAAAAAACGTCAGATTTAATTCATTTGAATTAAATTTTAATCATTTACTACTTCTAAGTAGCTAAACCTTCTTTATAAGTTTGCTCATAAAATTCCCTCTCGTTCTTGGTGTTGCTATTTTGATATCACAGCGAAAAACATAACAAAGGCTTCTTTTTATATATATGCTTTATTATTAAATTTAAAAAGCATGTGACTGATTCAAAACTTTAGTGATATCTTCTGTTATAAAGTTTAGAAGAAAAAAATGCTAATATATTTGTTCTATATAAAAACTTTCAAAGATTCTTGAGATTCTATTCGCTTAAGTTCAAAAATCTTGGTGCAAGTTATTCGAGATCGTTATTTCAACTCTCAGGTTTATACTAGGGCAATCCACAAACTAACCTTCGCTTGACTATAAATAAAACACATTAATAGATACAGACATTTTATTATATATGCATCTTAAGACTACAGCTGTGCAGTATTTTGCTACATAGTCGCTATCCAAATTTAATCATTTATCATAGCGTTTAACTAGCATGGAAATCCTCTTTTCATAAAATTCTGCCGCCTAAAAATGCAGCCAGCCTGTAACAGTATCTTCAATTTCTTCATCGGAGTCAAACCGCTACGACCCTGGTCACTTCTTCATATGCATAAACAAACAAAAATTACTGGGAGCCAGGTCTGGACTATAGGATAAGTGGTTAAAAACATCCCACTTAAATTGACGCAGCAGTTTTTGTGTTTGCTGTGCAGTATCGGGCCGAGGGTTATCGTGTAAGTACTCAACGCCGCCCGTAAGCAAACCGCAACGTTTGTTTTAAATTGCTCTTTTAGATTTTTTAATGTCTCACAATAGGCTTGAGCATTGTTGGTTGCTCCCCGCTCCATAAACTCCACCAACAATATTTTCTTTACATCCCAGAACACGGTGGCTATTACCTTTCTCGCAAACAATGTTTTCCAACCCACACCATTAACTGCTGTTTTCTTTTAGCGTTGAGATACGAGACCCAAGTCTTATTTCCGGTGACAATTCTGTTAAAAAAATTAATTTCTTTTAGCATCATACCGAAAAAGAAAGTCTAAAAAAGAGCTAATTCATTGTGTCATAATTCTCATCAAGCATTTTCAGAATTCACCGAGCACAGAACTTCCAGTAACCTAATTTTTTTATTCCGGAACTTAGAAAGTTGATATATTATATCACTGATTTTGGTGTCAACTTCTTGAACAAGTTCATTATCGACTACAGATGCGTGGGCACTGTTTTCCGCGTCATGATGATTGACGCACAACTCCATTACTCATGATATTTGGTCCGTAAACAGTACCGATTTTACGATAAATGTCACCTGCTGATAAATTTTTTGCCACTAAAAATAGTATTCAAGTACAACTTTCACATTTCTAAAAGTTTTCTGTTACAGTAACCATTTTGAATCTATATAACAAAATCTAACACCACTCTCACCTTAACACAACTAGATGTGTATTGAGCTCCGTCGTTGGTAGATAAAAACATGGCACCGCTACTCCCACCACTTCCATAAACAAAATTTAATCGTGACTAGTCATTATAAACAGCAATAGTCGACAAACCACGAGTGGGTATGATTAGCACAGTGTTTCTTTTACATCACATTTTGTATTATAAAATATGATAAGTTAATTAAATGTAAAGTGATAATAAAGAGATATACTACAACATTGAAAACTGGGATATATCTGCACGAAAATCGCCCAAAATAAGAATAAAAGACTACAAAATGAATTCTGACAATGAAAGCCAAGAAGGTGGATTTAACGAAAACGCAACGCTTGATTGTGAAAGAAGAAATTTAACAAAGCCGGACACGAGTCAACTCGAGCTAATCGGACAATTGGACAACTTACAATTAATTACGCTGTTGATGAAGCAAACACAATTGATGACGAAAATGATGACACGATTACAGAACAGCCCACCAAACGCATCAGCGCAGACGTTCCAAACGTAGCAAGTAATGCCAGATGTAAGGAAAGGAATGTCGACATTCAATGGGAAAAAATATGGCGCTATTGCAAAAGAATGGTTACAAAGCATCAACGGAAGCGGTACATTACATTAATCTTCTGAAGAAGTAAAATTAGAGACTGCAAGAATAAATCTACATGGAGCACATAAAGCATAGTATGAAGCAAGAGATTTGCAGTTAAAAGCATGAGCGACGTTTCAAGATGCCTTTGAAGAAATCTTTTGTAATCGTCTCAACACAACCGAATTATGAAAAAGAATGCAACAACAAACGCAAACACAAAATGAAGGTCTTTCTGCACACTTTCATGAAAAGTTTAAATTGTATTGTGTTGCGGGATTAAATTTTGTAGAAACAAAAGAACAGATAGTGACACCATCAATAAAAAGATAAATTAAAAACGCGTTATTGATAAAACTACATATTAATTTAGACGTTTAATTACATGACATAATTACACTCAAACATGTAATACAATCAACAGAACCCAAAAGAGAAACACAAATACATAAACTAAAAAAACCCGAAACGGAGAAAACTGAACATTAGAAAACCAAGAAATTTTTCAAGCGAGCAATTAAATGGATTGAAAAAGAGAAGCTAAAATGTTTCAATTGCAATTGGTATAAACATTTGACAGAACGCGTAGGTCTTACACCACCAAATGGAAAGCTATCATTTTATGCATTTGGAAACGTGCACCATTCAGCCGTGATATGCAATGCCAAAGTAAATACGGAACTCGAAGTCGACCACGTAAAAGCAAAATTTGAGCTGTGTATTGTAGACAATGATACTCAAACCGCGAATGTGACAATCGTACGTTCATATACCGATCAACCTCACATAGCGTATTACAAAATTAATTAGTTTTTGGAAATCTGAACGACGACTTTTTCAAACTATAAGAAAACCAAGCAAAGCAAACGGCACTGAGATTGTTTGATGTCGAAATCAAACGAAATAAAATTAATATTGTCCGAGTCAAAGCAGCTGAACATAATCATAACTTAACAATCTCCGGAATCGACAATACAAACAAAAAAAAACAACAAAACTAAATGATCACTGGATTTTACCAAAGTCTTATAGCGGTTCACAGTTCTACAGCTTCTAAGATTATGACACGATTCGAGCTACGTTGCCATATCTTTTCAGATGTAAAAGTTGTAAAGTGGAAGTTTCATCTTTGAAAATGTGCATGGACAGTTTAAAAATTGAATTTTTTTCAACGGTTTGTCGCGTTCGCGATTCCTTGTCATATCTACTTAGAGCAGATTGGACTCGCAATAAAAACATTTCGCGACGCGAAATAAACGACATGCCTTTTTATTAAATTCTCTTTTTTTACCAATTCTACAATTTTTTCTCATATTAATATTAAACAAATGCGCTACTGACTATAAAAAAGCATTAAAGAGATGTATTTTACTTTAACATGAATCGTTTTTCTAGACTTAACAGATTTATAACGCTAATAATCTTTACAATTGTTTGACTGTTGATACAATTTCGACATTCAAAATTTACTCAAATTTTATTTTACCTACTTTTGTCCTATGTTGATAACTTTACAGTGAAATCGTTTATGATTTAAACTAGTAATTACTGATAGTTTTTATTATAAAACTTTATAAATCAGGTTTATTAAATTAGTTCGTTTAGGCATTTTATAATTTGAACATAAATTATCGGTTTAATAGAATATGTGTGTTTCGGTCAAGTTGTTTTTGGTGACCACCACGGTTTTTTTTGCGGCTAAGCTTAGCTTTGTCGGTGTCGTAATATTACACCAGCATCGAAACCGCCACAATTTTTGTATCGAAATGATTTGCTTAATAACTTAAAATAACCAATAAACTATTACCCTAAAACGGTGCAAGATAGAAGAAAGTTGCACATTTTTATAGAGAACAAAAATTACTATAAAAACGTCGGCAGAAGAGTACAATTACGTTCAATAGTTTAGAAGATACAAGTGTGCAAAATTGCACGAAAATTACATTAAAATTCTGTAACTCTTAAACTATTAGATATAATTATACACTTCCGCGGACTTTTTTGTAGTTAATTTTGTGCTCAATAAATTATTTATGTGCAATTTTCATCTATATTGTACCGTTTTTGCAGCGCACAAGGCGGAAGCTCGCGCGGGTCTAATTCTGCAATTACTCTAATCATTTTACATCACTGCTGAGTGAAATTAAGAATTATTATGTTTTTAAAACATAAAACGAATCATAAGGAATATCTTGTTGAATAATAATATACACTACATCTGAAAAAATAAAAAAATGAATGAAATTGGGCACCACCGCAAGTTCCAGATTTGTTTCATCTGAGCGTTTCATCTGAGCGTTTCATCAGTGCGTTACACGAGCCTTCGAATCAAGCTCCTTATAAGTGTTTTCAACACTAAAAAATTTCATAGTTTGTAACAGTAGAGAGCAGTTTATTTATTAACTTTGAGAAAAATGGTGTAAGAAATCGAGAAAGAAGTTTAGTTAGAAAAGCCAACAAAGAAATTGTTAAAACTCTCTTTTAAACTTGTGATGCTTATAAATGGATTCCTTTCAGTTTGCAAAAAAATGTTATTAATCATATTTTTAAAAATTCGATTCAAACTTGGTTTTCATTTACAGATTAGTCAAGGGTCAACTATTTATCTCTTTAGCGTTTCACCGTTAGCTCATAAAACAGTAGACCATGTCGTAGGGTTTTATACGAGCAAATGCAAATTAAACCGCATTAATCATTTAAATCAAAGTGAATATAAACCTCCGTTAAAAATTATGAAATTTTTATCTTGCTAAATTGGCAGCACTTTATTATTAAGTTTACTTTTAATCCGAATATTTATTTAAACACAAAGCTATTTCTAATTTATTATTATATATACAAATATTCTAACAAATGAGAGGCGCTGTTTTAAAAGTCTTAAAATTGCAAAATTATACATATTATACAATCAACCAAAAACTAGAAATAAAAGTAGTATTAATACATAATATAACATTAAGTACATTAAAAATTAAAAAATTGTTTTTTTAAAAATGAATTTTGCTCTAAACACTACGCACAAAAATTGCTTTGCATAAAATTTAAATTCTTCTTTTTTAAGCCACGAAATATCAAAAAATACATACATTTTAAAGGTAACGATTTGTATTAAATTTTGTCTGCGTGTCTTGATACAGAATGTGATCGATTACGTTTATTTGAATACGACCTTTCTGTTTGCTTAGCTTAAAGATAGACGTAAAGATTCTTTTCGAATGCTTTAAAATATAACGTTTAATAAAACGAAATGTTACATTTAAATTACTTTCTAGCACAAATTGCAGTAATAACGATTAGATTTTTAAAACAAGGATTTTGTCTGTTATATGTAAATCTTCATCTTCAATTTCAATTTAGTAATTTTAATAATTTCTATATTTCTTTATTTAGTTCTCTTAGCATCAAACTCAACATTTAATAATAAATTCACAGAAGCTATAACTTACATGAACAGGTACTTACAATAATTAGCTTCTTGATAAATATGATAATAAATTGAAGAAGCAGAAGTGGATTCTACATTAGGAAACTTGATAGTACCAATTTTAGGTTATGCACTTAATATTCCGTTAAACGATAAGGACGACCTACAAGGACTAATATTTAGATTTAAAAAAATAATAAGCTAATAAGTAATAAAACTTAACAATTTTAGTACCAAATTATTCTTGATGATATTTCAAACTTTTATTTTATAATCATGCTATATCAACAATTTTCTTGAAATAAACTTCTTGTAGTTATAATTTAGTAAATGTAATATTTGGATGTAATATGTAAAATTTCATAGAACACAAATCTGTTTTAAGTGATTATAGCAAACACAAAACGTTAATTGTTGTTTTATCAATTTATTGTAAAAAGATTCTTTTGTATTACTCAATTCACAAAAAAGCTTTTATATACACTTCTGAAGATTTGTTATAAAATTGTGTATTGACGATGTTTGCAACTGTCATTTAGAAAACTGAATCTCTCATTATAAAAAATAAACAAAAAGTTAAATCCAATTTTGTTGCCAGGATTTTTTAATAATGCCACAAATAAAATATACACTTTCTAAGCATAAATATCTCTAAAAACCAGTTTTCATCATTGTTAATTTGTGTAAATATCAATAAAACATAAACTTACAAAAATTAGTAATATTTAAAAAAATTTTTAGAAACACCGTTAAAATTAGGTCTAGTCTAAAACCGCTTTAGTTTGAAAAATTGTTATGTTAAAAAATTTTCTTATCCGTCACTCGGTATATTACGTATTTTAGACCTTGATTTTCAATTGGCAGCTTTGCATTGGGTTAGTACATCAGGAAAACAAAAACAGAGTTGTAGAAATGGACATCTTAAATAAGAAAAAAAAAAATCAGTCAAAAACTAAGCAGCAACAGTACAGTAATATACAAAATACAAGAATTTTGGTAAGGTAAGTTCTTATAGCTCACTTTCTTATCAATCAAGACCAATAATAAAACGTCGCAGCTGACTTTAGATAGTTACAAGACATCTACCATATCTGCAACACTTTCAAGTAAATTTTTCCAACATTTTTGTTATCTTTAAATGAATACGAATACTTTTTACGGTAAGAAAAACATCAAAATAACTAAAGTGCCAGAAAGATTTGACAATGTAGACAAAATTTTTTTAGATGATATTGCTTTTCAAGAAAATATAGAATTGTGATGTAAACTAGTTGAAGAATCCGATAACTTGAGCGAGAGCAAGGATAAAAATAACACAAGAGACAGATTTCAAAAATAGTGATTGAAATACTGAAGATGAGCTGCTTTTGACAACATATAGTATATAAGGTATATAATAGCTGCATACATACACTTCTGCCGAAATTCTAACTAAACAAATTCGAGCAGACAACTATAATCATTTGCCTAAATAGGCAAATATTCATAATGTGGATCGTAAATGTCATTTAATTATAATTATTTATTTTAACTCATTGACTGTTTATAGCTATTATTATATGAGTCCAAAAACACAAGCTTAAAGTTTGAGGCAACTGAGAAACTTTAAGCAAGCCGTTTTCGTAAGAGTGTTATTCAAATTTTTTTGTTGATCATGAGTCGCTATGGAAATGTTGTTTACTGTTTAAACGAAAATGGAAAAGTCAAATTCCCCAAAATATTTTAGAGGTAGGTAAATTATTGCGGAAAAAAACTGTTGCCTGTGAAATGTAAAACTGCTTACAAGAAATCTTATTCAAGTTTCTGACATTGGCGAGAAATTAATAAAGTTTTCTCGATAACAGAAGAGGTAATTTTTGCCTATTTAGACCACAAGGAGTTATGTGACCTCACTGTGAATAAAATCCAAGATACTAAGGAGGTTCTTATTATAATACTTTGAGATACAAAAACGCGTTAAGTCAGAAAGTTTAGCATTGTTGGAGATCGCTTTGTAGTAAACCGTTTGACGTTATACCGAAAATATGCATCTTTAGGTTCCATGGACACACCTACCCATCGTTTCTTCTTGTATTATAATAGTGGGAAATGTAGTCGACAGCCTGTGAGAATCAACACTTTTGGTCAACTTCTCTCTAAAATTGCTGCATATTTGAAATTAAAGAATCATAAGACTTATATACGGGGCACTGTTTTCAAAGATGTGTTATGTTAAAAAGTTGGTAGATCAATTTTCGAGTATAAAAATTTTTCAAGTATAAAATTTGTCCCTCCCTTTTTTGTAGCCGGCTGCTAAAACAAATTTATTTTCCTCTGAACGTTTTGTAAAATACGGACCGCTCTTAGCGGTTTCTCTGGCCCAACAAGGCTTTCATTATTAAATTAGTTTCACGCCATTTCACGTAAACATGTGGGCGAATTTTGCGTATTGTTGAGTGAAAACTTATTTTGAGGTATGTGTTTTTATAACGTTTTTTTGTATTGAGGGCTTAAATTAATTCTTAAGCGGGTCCAATCGCTCCATCTGTAATCTTATCAGTAACGTTGGTAAAACACTTGCTTGTCGAAAAGTTTCCATGACGTCAGGTCGCTGAAGGCTAAGGGGTTGTCTACCACTTTATGAGAGGAAATACTTACACAAGTGCGAAGTTATTTAGAGGAAAGCTCGGCGCATTCTTTTACGTCAAATATTGTATGGATTAAATCAAATTACATGTCAATTATTGGAATGGCCACACGTACATACTAGGTTGTAATCTCAATTAATATTAAACTCTTTTTTTGTGTGTCACATACTTATCGGGTGCGCTTTGATTCTCGATACTTTGAATTTTGTATTCTTGAAATTTAACTTAATAAAGTAGTCATTCCTTCGTTAAACGTAAAAGTTAGATCGATTAAGGCACGTAGATGTGCGACGTGATGCCCAAACAAAGGGCGTAACTTATATTTGGCTTGTGATATCAACCCATGTAATATTGTTTGCAACGTTTATATAACTATACTTATGTACTGTTTTCGTCCTCTTCAACTACTTTTGTGATACAATAAATATATATTCTGTGTTATTACTTCTGTCGTCTTATTTGTTCTTTTCCAGCTACGGGTAGAGTTGGACGATATCTCCCTAATTTAATCTTTCATCTTCTTAGCGCATTTTTTCAGCTTTAATCTATAATTTAGCATTACAAAGCCTGCGACTCTCTCTCCGGGAAAACTGTGTTAGCCGTTGTCTCTTTTTTTGTTGTTACAAGAAAATCAGCGTAACAGAAGCTCGGCAATTTTGTTGGCTGAAGGAGGTAGAGATTTAATTACATTGATACGACATGGCGGCTGGCGTAGTTCTACCGTAACACAATAGTACACTGAAAATTCTGTAGAAGAACGCATCAACATTGCTAAAAAGTTGTTTGGGAGACCTTTATTTTCAACACCTACCAACGATTCATCTTCTAGTTCTACCAATGATACAGTTTAATAATTTGGTAAACATGAATTTAACTTTCATGTGAATGAAAAGTCATGTGAAAATTAAATTGTACTGTTTTAAAAGTTAATAAACTAGTTTGTTTCGTGTTTTAAAAATTTTAAAACACATGGGGAGCGTGTTTAAAATTGTTGTTTATAATCAAGGTAATATATTTACAAAAATGCAACTTAAAATGTAACCAACAAAAAAAGTATTTTTTGTTTATTATTATAAGTTTGTTGTTCATGTAGTCGAATCGTCGAAGCAATTACTCAAATTTTCCATTTGTCTGAAGAAGTGCACATTTAGTGCACGAAACGTCGCCGTAAAGAAAAACCTAGTAGCCTTCATACCCTTACTTAAAACCAAAAAGGTAACTATATTAATTAAAACTACCATTCTGTTACAAAACTACTGTTGTATGAAAATTTTGATTTAAAAAATTAAAAAGAGAATTAAAAAAAATAAGTGAACGTTTATAAAAATTTTAAATTGACATTTTATAGCAAACACATTGAGGTATTTAATCAATTTCAATTTTATTACTTCAATGTAAAACTACTTATATTCAAATGTTTTTCTTCAACATTAAAACGTACAAGAACGTATTCCTTTTCAAAATTAAACTTTTTAAAGTATAATTTGGTTTTAATAAAACGCTAGAGGCTTGTAGTATATTTTAAATTAATTACAAAACTTAACAATCGACGTTATTAAAACGAGTTTATATAAATATTGTGGAAATGTTAATTCACAGAGCAATATAAGTTGTAGAAATTTCAGAAAACAATTTATAAAATAAGCCAGATAAAATTAGTAAACGTTGTGTTAACTTGAATTTTGTTTGATCGTAAAGCTAACTAACCCAAAACACGATTTCTAAAAAAAGTCAACAATTACAATGTAAATTTTTTTGTTAACATCAAAAAATGAGAATTTTTGATTATACAAAATATTTAGAAAAAATTAGCAACAACTTGTTCATTGAAGTAATCAATAAAGCTTGTGTTTTCTATTAAAAGCTTTATATAAAACCTCGTAGTATTTTAAACATTAAAACGAGTATTGCTTTGTTGAAAATTAATAAATTACAGTGTAAAAAATTAAAAACAGATATGTTAAGTTTGTTCTACATTATAATTTTGCGTCAAGTTTTCATCTAAGTTTCTATTAACTAGAATTTGTCTAAGAAAAAAATATAGTGTGAAACGAAAGACGTATTGCGTCTAAACTTTTTTTAAAACTAGAAACGATGCAGGTTTCTGTCTAAGTTTGTATCATAGTTCATGCGCAGAAAAGAGACAGATAATCTTTCTGTTTTTACTAAAATTGTTTCTTTGGCAAGTTCTAGTTTATAGAAACTTGAATATAAACTTGTACACAAAAAGTATAATGTAAAACAGGCTTTAGACTATATATTTATAAAAAATTGTGACATTGAAGATCTCTCGACAAAGAAAAAATTTAGTACCAAAAAGAAAGAACACGTAAGCAGTATATATGTTAGCACTAATTAAAAAGAATTTAGAAATAATAAAACCATAACAAAAAAAACTGTAATTGAAGAAGAATTCTGGTTTCTATGGTCAATATAGCAGAGTCAATTACAAAAATAGTAATCGTACTATAATCTAGTTCAGATACATATATGAAATATATTTCTTCTTTTCTAATTTTAAAGTATCTATCTTATATGTGCAAGAGCAAATTTTGCCATTTTATTCTTTAGACCCTCATGGTCTTCAACGCTTGTGATAATTTTAATTAAAAAAACGCCAAATAGTTCATAATAAAAAAATAAAATAATTGTAAAGATAGAACACATTTCTAAATATCTTGAACGAATTTCTATATTTGGAAATTGGAAATACCGTGGTCAAAATACGTTACTTTTAATACATTTCACTTTTGGTATATATAAAAGTCACGTGTTTTGACCAAAATATTCCAAGCCGTATGACTAAATAACCCTATATAAAGATAGTTCATCCAGCTACAAAACTTTTGCCTTGACAGAAAATACAGAAACTTACATTAAAAATTCTATAGACTCTATAGACAAAAAAAAAAGAGTTTCTAGTCAGTTTTGACGTAGTATCTCTTTCTACTAAAGTCCCGGTCGACGAAATGTTGTTTTCGCTCAAGAATAGAATTACTGAAGAAGAAGTTCTGTTCATCGAACTCTGTCTTAAGAACACTTACTTCAGTTATAACGACAGCTAAACGAGTAGAAGAAGTAGCTATGAACTCACCGCTCTCTCCAAGTATAGCCAATATAGAGTATTTACAAACTGAACTAAAGAATGTTGAGTTAAAACCAAAAACTTGGTTCAGATATGTTAATGATACGTTTGTTATATGGCCTCATGGTAAAGATAAACTAAATGATTTCTTTTAACATCTAAACTCTGTACATAATAACATTCAATTTACTAAAAGAGCTATTATACGTGTGTTAGATAATGAAAATCTACAATAGGAAAAGGAGTCTTTACAACAAAATGGATGCGGGTTTAAAAAGATCCAAAAGGGCTTGGGAAAAAGCAGTTAATCCAGTAAAACTAGAAACGGTTCGAGTACATATTACTCAAACTCATTCGTCTTCATTAAAGAAATATATTTGGCAAATGCTAACAAGGAACTGAGACAATTGAGAATGACTGATCCGTTTTGATCTGGAAACAAACCCTTTAATCGTGATTTGCAGACAAAGCGGTGGATTTTATTTTCTAGATGCACCCAAAGACACAGGCAAAACTTTCCTTATTTAAATTATTTTGACAGTTGTACAATTGTACTGCCAATTACGTCATCTGCAATTGCGTTTGGACGGTGATTTTCTGAATCAGATCTGAAGTTACCAATATATATATATACAAATTGTTGATGCATCAATGAAATGAACAAATCTTTAGTGGCGCACTTATTCTATTGTCTGATGATTTTTGAACAAACTTTACAGTGATATACCACGCTAATAAACTTAACGCATGTCTCAAATCGTCAAATTTATATCGACACGTACAGAAATTGGCTACTATAATGCATGTACACATAAAACATGATATATCCGTTGAATGTTTCGAAAAATATTGTTGAACCTTATCCTACTAAGTTCATAAATTTACTTGACTTGCCAGGCATACCACCGTACATGTTAATATTAAGAATTGACGTATGTATTATTTTTTTCTGAAAGATCAATACACTACGACTTTTGTTACATGCCCAAAGTTAAAACAAAGTCACTGCCTGAAATGAGGTAACATAAACGATGTTGTGCCGCTGCTCAGTGGAGACGGGGTGGGTTATATTTTAAAATTCCGTGATAACTTGGAAACGAGATTGACATAAAATCGAAATAAAAAGGTAAACACTCAAAATCGGTTAGGGCGCCAATCAAGGACACGATGATTATAGCTTCCGGACCCCTGATAACCCAAAAGCTCATCTGGTTGGTTACAATCCCTGGACTTACCTCGAGTTGTAACTTGCTAAACTCTGAAATGTTCTTAAAAATTTACGTACGCGACAGCTGAATGAATAAAAGCTCTTTACAGTTTAACAATTTAACATTTATTGACTGAATAAAATAAGAAATAAAAAAAAATAATGAATATCAAACAAACTTGAATAAAAATAATAAATGAAATAATAATAAGCAAGACAAAAATTCACAAACTGAATACAAAAATTAATATATATAAATTAAAAAAAATAATAATAAAAGCGTTAACTCGTTTTTCAATAAAACATAATAAAAATAAATTCAAGGCCTTGTCCGCATACTTAATCCGCAAACAAATAAAAAAAAATACAAAAGTCATAAAATCTACGTCCGAAACTTTGCTTCGAACTAAACGTTCAAACAAATTATATGTTACATTATCTTTCATGCATTAATAAGATTTACTTTTACATACACAAAACAAAATTAATTAATTAAAGCGAACTTCACGCAAACACTTTCAAGTGTTTCTTAAAATATTTAAAGTTAGCCGTAATTCAGTCGGCTCAAATCAAAGCTTTTAAGTCATATCGATCGCGGTTCACTTCACAATAATAACAAATTCGATAAATACCTTTACTCAATTGTATACTCCAGATGAACTGCGGGCCACAGCGGTTCCAGAAGCTTTCGAGTTTAGATCGAACCCCGGGGCGGTCTAGGTGTACAGTAGTCGAATACAAGCTCGGTGGGACCCCCAAACAATAGAATTACAGCGGAAGATTTATTTCACTACTTAATTGAAATCCGCACAAAGGCGAAGACAGGATTTTTAACATAAAACATCGAAAATAAATCCAACTCAAACGTGAGTTTTATTATGGATACCATGAAGTTCCTTAAACCGTAAAATTACGAATGTGGAAAACCAATATTTCCCATCACACCACTCAATTTTCACGGCACTATTCGTTTAACTTCCGCGGTATTGCATAACGGTAGGGTAAAAATACCCCGAACACTTGATTACATTCCGGTACCCGGTATTCTTACTTGCGACAAAAAGATCCTTCCCAAAATCAAAATTTTACTCCTTATAATACCTCGTAATCCCACTTAATTTACAAACTTGCACCGTAAAATCTTTGTAAAAGATGCAACACTAAACCAAGTAAATTAACATAGATGAAAAATATAATGGCCACGTGCGTCATGTCATGTACGCACTCGAAAGAAAGAAAATCTTCTCACAGAAAACGCTTACTCCGTCAAATTATCAGGAGGTCCAAATCGCGCTCGTAAAAGAACTCAACATAAACAAAAGTATAGATACCAAGAAAAATTGATCAAATTACATTCCAAAAAGGAAATCGTAAATTAGATAGAATTGTTATTTTACTGAGATAACCAAAAGTAAAAACACTAAATCAAAATCAAAACCACGGAACTTTATGCGTTTAAGAAAAAATACCAGTAATAATTGTGAAATAACAATTAAATACAAATAAACTTAAATCAAACGTAATAAAATAACGAGTAACACGTTTTCGATGCTTACATTGAACTACACAATCGTTAAAAAAAAACAGAAAATTCAGCCAGATGAATCTAATTACGGGGTCTTACATAAAAGATTCAACCGCAGGTTACACTTTGCAACGGTATTAAACTACGTTACGCCTCAAAATAGTTCCGACAGATATGCAACTAGAGCTCAAATGCTTGCAATTTCCGGTGCGACTTGTTTGCAATGATCATCAACAAAGCAAAGGAACAATCGCTAAAAGTGCTTAGAAAAAAATTACAAAAAAATCCATGTTTCTCACATAAACAATTCTAGGGTAAAGGTGGGTCAGAGTAGGCAGTGGGTAAAAGTATGCAGGAAAATTTGAAACAGTGGCAACACTGCAGAGAGTTTGTGTAGTTACGTTTTTATGAGTGTTATTAGGCGACAATTTGAGGTTAGTTTAGGTTCAGTATCTGCATGATGCTGGCACCTAGCAGCGATTTTGTAAAACACTACAAAGGTGGCATTGCGTAGTCTTGTCCTCACAAACAATTTTATTTCGTGAATGGTCGGTTTAACATGTTTTATCCCAGATTTTTTTTAATGCGTTTTTAATAATAAATTATACAAACAATATTGATTTTATAATAATTTACAAATTCTTTGATATCCTCTTAACTTATCTAAAGGAACAAGTTTTAACACGGTTTTTTTCAGACTCTAGGATAGTGTGGCATGGTTCCTTATAAACCACAACGGACAAACAACTCTTCACGTTGTTATGTTAAAACCTTGGTAGATCAATTTTTGAGTATAATAATTTGTCAAGTATAAAATTTGTCTCTCGACATGCCCCACCTTTTTCTTCGTATCCGGCTGATTTTTTTTTCCTGTGAACGTTTTGTAAAATACCCAACAAGACTTTTGTTTTAAATTGATTCACGCCATTCCACGTAAATATGTGGGCGAATTTTGCGTAGTGTTGAGAGAGAAACCTTATTGTGGGCGGGTCAGATTCCTCCACCTGTAATTTTATTAGTGACTTTGGTAAAATATCTGCTTGTCGAAAAGCTTCCATGACGTCAGGTCGCTGAAGGCTAAGGCGTTGTACACCACTTTATGGGAAGAAATACTTACACAAGTGCAAAGTTAATTAGAGGGAAGCTCGGCGCATTCTTTTACGTCAAATATTGTATGCATTAAAAATAATTACTTGTGTTAACACAGTATGTACGCTTATGTCAAATTGCATATTACGTTTTAGGTCAGACTAGTACGGAATTAGCTAATGCCTCTTCTGGATAATACACAACTGTAAGTATTGCATTTTCTATTTTACTTTGTAGGTTATGTCGATTATTGGAATAGCCAGACGTACATACTAGGTTGTAATCACAATTAATATTAAACTCTTTTTAATTCTCAATACTTTGATTTTTGTATTCTTGAAATTTAATTTAATAAAGTAAAGTCATTCCTTCGTTAAATGTAAAAGTTAGATCGATTAGGGCATGTAGATGTGCGATATGTTGTCCACACAAAAGGCGTAACTTATAATTGGTCTGTGATATCTACCCATGTAATATTGTTTGCAAAGTTTATATAACTATACTTATGTACTGTGTTCGTCCTCTTTAACTACTTTTGTGATACAGTAAATATATATTCTGTGTTATTACTTCTGTCGTGGTATTTGTTGTTTTTTTCAGCTACGGATAGAGTTAGACGATAGTTTTAGGTTTAAGGAGACATTAAAGTTAAAATATAGTCTAAAATATCATAAACATTTTTATGCTTTGGCCTTTTGTACAGCGTAGTTTATGGTCGTTTTTAGTACACAGTTTACAGTACAGTCCCAGAATTGCTAGGACCCTACAAGAAAGCTTTGACCGATGAAATGAAACAAGAGCTTGTTCAGCATTACCGGGACTTGGATGCCAGGTTTTATGAGCTGACAAGGAAGCATATTATAAACACCTACCCATCGTTTCTTCTTGTATTATAATAGTGGGAAATGTAGTCGACAGCCTGTGAGAATCAACACTTTTGGTCAACTTCTCTCTAAAATTGCTGCATATTTGAAATTAAAGAATCATAAGACTTATATACGGGGCACTGTTTTCAAAGATGTGTTATGTTAAAAAGTTGGTAGATCAATTTTCGAGTATAAAAATTTTTCAAGTATAAAATTTGTCCCTCCCTTTTTTGTAGCCGGCTGCTAAAACAAATTTATTTTCCTCTGAACGTTTTGTAAAATACGGACCGCTCTTAGCGGTTTCTCTGGCCCAACAAGGCTTTCATTATTAAATTAGTTTCACGCCATTTCACGTAAACATGTGGGCGAATTTTGCGTATTGTTGAGTGAAAACTTATTTTGAGGTATGTGTTTTTATAACGTTTTTGTATTGAGGGCTTAAATTAATTCTTAAGCGGGTCCAATCGCTCCATCTGTAATCTTATCAGTAACGTTGGTAAAACACTTGCTTGTCGAAAAGTTTCCATGACGTCAGGTCGCTGAAGGCTAAGGGGTTGTCTACCACTTTATGAGAGGAAATACTTACACAAGTGCGAAGTTATTTAGAGGAAAGCTCGGCGCATTCTTTTACGTCAAATATTGTATGGATTAAATCAAATTACATGTCAATTATTGGAATGGCCACACGTACATACTAGGTTGTAATCTCAATTAATATTAAACTCTTTTTTTGTGTGTCACATACTTATCGGGTGCGCTTTGATTCTCGATACTTTGAATTTTGTATTCTTGAAATTTAACTTAATAAAGTAGTCATTCCTTCGTTAAACGTAAAAGTTAGATCGATTAAGGCACGTAGATGTGCGACGTGATGCCCAAACAAAGGGCGTAACTTATATTTGGCTTGTGATATCAACCCATGTAATATTGTTTGCAACGTTTATATAACTATACTTATGTACTGTTTTCGTCCTCTTCTAACCACTTTTGTGGTACAATAAATATATATTCTGTGTTATTACTTCTGTCGTCTTATTTGTTCTTTTCCAGCTACGGGTAAAGTTAGAAGATATCTCCCTAATTTCATCTTTCGTCGTCTTGGCGACTTTTTTTAGCTTTAATCTATAATTTAGCATCACAAAGCCAGCGACTACCTCTCCGGGGAAACTGTGTTAGCTGTTGTCTCTTTTTTTGTTTTTACAAGAAAACCAGCGTAACAGAAGCTCGGCAACTTTGTTGGCTGAAGGAGGTAGAGATTTAATTACATTAAAACGACATGGCGGCTAGCGTAGTTCTACCGTAACACAATAGTACACTGAAAATTCTGTAGAAGAACGCATCAACATTGCTAAAAAGTTGTTTGGGAGACCTTTATCTTCAACACCTACCAACGATTCATCTTCTAGTTCTACCAATGATACAGTTTAATAATTTCATAAACGTGAATTTCACTTTCATGTGAATGAAAAGTCATGTGAAAATTAAATTGTACTGTTTTAAAAGTTAATAAACTGGTTTGTTTCGTGTTTTAAAAATTTTAAAACACGTGGGGAGCGTGTTTAAAATTGTTATTTATAATCAAGGTAATAGACTTAAAAAATGCAACTTAAAATGTAACCAACAAAAAAGTATTCTTTGTTTATTATTATAAGTTTGTAGTCGAATCGTCGAAGCAATTACTCAAATTTTCCATGAAGAAGTGCACATTTAGTGCACGAAACGTCGCCATAAAGAAAAACCTAGTAGCCTTCATACCCTTCCTTAAAACCAAAAAGGTAACTATATTAATTAAAACTACCATTCTGTTACAAAACTACTGTTGTATGAAAATTTTGATTTAAAAAATTAAAAAGAGAATTAAAAAAAATAAGTAAACGTTTATAAAAATTTTAAATTGACATTTTATAGCAAACACATTGAGGTATTTAATCAATTTCAATTTTATTACTTCAATGTAAAACTACTTATATTCAAATGTTTTTCTTCAACATTAAAACGTACAAGAACGTATTCCTTTTCAAAATTAAACTTTTTAAAGTATAATTTGGTTTTAATAAAACGCTAGAGGCTTGTAGTATATTTTAAATTAATTACAAAACTTAACAATCGACGTTATTAAAACGAGTTTATATAAATATTGTGGAAATGTTGATTCACAGAGCAATATAAGTTGTAGAAATTTCAGAAAACAATTTATAAAATAAGCCAAAAAACGTTGCAGATAAAATTAGTAAACGTTTGTGGTAACTTGAATTTTGTTTGCTCGTAAAGCTAAGTAACCCAAAACACGATTTCTAAAAAAGTCAACAATTACAATGTAAATTTTTTTGCTAACATCAAAAATTGAGGATTTTTTATTATACAAAATATTTAGAAAGAATTAGCAACAACTTGTTCATTGAAGTAATCAATAAAGCTTGTGCTTTCTGTTAAAAGCTTTATATAAAACCTCGTAGTGTTTTAAACATTAAAAAATTAAAATCAGATATGTTAAGCTTGTTCTACATTATAATTTTCGTCAAGTTTCATCCAAGTTTCTATTAACTAGAATTTGTCTAAGAAAAAAATATAGTGTGAAACAAAAGACGTATTGCGTCTAAACTTTTTTTAAAACTAGAAACGATGCAGGTTTCTGTCTAAGTTTGTATCATAGTTCATGCGCAGAAAAGAAACAGATAATCTTTCTGTTTTTACTAAAATTGTTTCTTTGACAAGTTCTAGTTTATAGAAACTTGAATCTAAACTTGTACACAAAAAGTATAATGTAAAACAGGCTTTAGACTTTATATATTTATAAAAAATTGTGACATTGAAGATCTCTCGACAAAGAAAAATTTTAGTACTAAAAAGAAAGAACACGTAAGCAGTATATATGTTAACACTACTTAAAAAGAATTTAGAAATAATAAAACCATAACAAAAAAAACTGTAATTGCAGAAGAATTCTGGTTTCTATGGTCAATATAGCAGGGTCAATTACAAAAATAGTAATCGTACTATAATCTAGTTCATATACATATATGAAATATATTTCTTCTTTTCTAATTTTAAAGTATCTATCTTATATGTGCAAGAGCAAATTTTGCGATTTTATTCTTTAGACCCTCATGGGCTTCAACGCTTGTGATAATTTTAATAAAACTTACAAAAAAAACGCCAAATAGTTCATAATAAAAAAATAAAACAATTGTGAAGATAGAACACATTTCTAAATATGTTGAACAAATTTCTATATTCGGAAATTGGAAATACTGTGGCCAAGATACGTTACTTTTAATACATTTCACTTTTGGTATATATAAAAGTCACGTGTTTTGACCAAAATATTTCAAGCCGTATGACTAAATAACCCTGTATAAAGATAGTTCATCTAGCTACAAAACTTTTGCCTTGACAGAACATACAGAAACTTACATTAAAAATTCTATAGACTCTATAGACAAAAAAAAAGATATTCTAGTCAGTTTTGACGTGGTATCTCTTTCTACTAAAGTCCCGGTCGACGAAGTGTTGTTTTCGCTCAAGAATAGAATTACTGAAGAAGAAGTTCTGTTCATCGAACTCTGTCTTAAGAACACTTACTTCAGTTATAACGACAGCTAAACGAGTAGAAGAAGTAGCTATGAACTCACCGCTCTCTCCAAGTATAGCCAATATCTATATAGAGTATTTAGAAACTGAACTGAAGAATTTTGAGTTAATACCAAAAACTTGGTTCAGTTATGTTAATGATACATTGGTTATATGGCCTCATGGTAAAGATAAACTAAATCATTCCTTTTAACATCTAAACTCTGTACATAATAACATTCAATTTACTAAAAGAGCTATTATACGTGTGTTAGATAATGAAAGCCACAATAGGAAAATGAAAACCACAATAGGAAACTAGAAACGGTTCGAGTATATATTACTCAAACTAATTCGTCTTCATTAAAGAAATATATTTGGCAAATGCTAACAAGGAACTGAGACAATTGAGAATGACTGATCCGTTTTGATCTGGAAACAAACCCTTTAATCGTGATTTGCAGACAAAGCGGTGGATTTTATTTTCTAGATGCACCCAAAGACACAGGCAAAACTTTCCTTATTTAAATTATTTTGACAGTTGTACAATTGTACTGCCAATTACGTCATCTGCAATTGCGTTTGGACGGTGATTTTCTGAATCAGATCTGAAGTTACCAATATATATATATACAAATTGTTGATGCATCAATAAAATGAACAAATCTTTAGTGGCACACTTATTCTATTGTCTGATGATTTTAGAACAAACTTTACAGTGGTATACCACACTAATAAACTTAACGCATGTCTCAAATCGTCAAATTTATAGCGACACGTACAGAAATTGGCTACTATAATGCATGTACACATAAAACATGATATATACGTTGAATGTTTCGTAAAACATTGTTGGACCTTATCCCATATAATTCATAAATTTACTTGATTTGCCAGGCATACCGCCGTACATGTTAATATTAAGAATTGAGGTATGTATTATTTTTTTCTGAAAGATCAATACACTACGACTTTGTTACATGCCCAAAGTTAAAACAAAGTCACTGCCTGAAATGAGGTAACATAAACGATGTTGTGCCGCTGCTCAGTGGAGACAGGGTGGGTTATATTTTAAAATTCCGTGATAACTTGGAAACGAGATTGACATAAAATCGAAATAAAAAGGTAAACACTCAAAATCGGTTAGGGCGCCAATCAAGGACACGATGATTATAGCTTCCGGACCCCTGATAACCCAAAAGCTCATCTGGTTGGTTACAATCCCTGGACTTACCTCGAGTTGTAACTTGCTAAACTCTGAAATGTTCTTAAAAATTTACGTACGCGACAGCTGAATGAATAAAAGCTCTTTACAGTTTAACAATTTAACATTTATTGACTGAATAAAATAAGAAATAAAAAAAATAATGAATATCAAACAAACTTGAATAAAAATAATAAAAGAAATAATAATAAGCAAGACAAAAATTCACAAACTGAATACAAAAATTAATATATATAAATTAAAAAAAATAATAATAAAAGCGTTAACTCGTTTTCAATAAAACATAATAAAAATAAATTCAAGGCCTTGTCCGCATACTTAATCCGCAAACAAATAAAAAAAAATACAAAAGTCATAAAATCTACGTCCGAAACTTTGCTTCGAACTAAACGTTCAAACAAATTATATGTTACATTATCTTTCATGCATTAATAAGATTTACTTTTACATACACAAAACAAAATTAATTAATTAAAGCGAACTTCACGCAAACACTTTCAAGTGTTTCTTAAAATATTTAAAGTTAGCCGTAATTCAGTCGGCTCAAATCAAAGCTTTTAAGTCATATCGATCGCGGTTCACTTCACAATAATAACAAATTCGATAAATACCTTTACTCAATTGTATACTCCAGATGAACTGCGGGCCACAGCGGTTCCAGAAGCTTTCGAGTTTAGATCGAACCCCGGGGCGGTCTAGGTGTACAGTAGTCGAATACAAGCTCGGTGGGACCCCCAAACAATAGAATTACAGCGGAAGATTTATTTCACTACTTAATTGAAATCCGCACAAAGGCGAAGACAGGATTTTTAACATAAAACATCGAAAATAAATCCAACTCAAACGTGAGTTTTATTATGGATACCATGAAGTTCCTTAAACCGTAAAATTACGAATGTGGAAAACCAATATTTCCCATCACACCACTCAATTTTCACGGCACTATTCGTTTAACTTCCGCGGTATTGCATAACGGTAGGGTAAAAATACCCCGAACACTTGATTACATTCCGGTACCCGGTATTCTTACTTGCGACAAAGATCCTTCCCAAAATCAAAATTTTACTCCTTATAATACCTCGTAATCCCACTTAATTTACAAACTTGCACCGTAAAATCTTTGTAAAAGATGCAACACTAAACCAAGTAAATTAACATAGATGAAAAATATAATGGCCACGTGCGTCATGTCATGTACGCACTCGAAAGAAAGAAAATCTTCTCACAGAAAACGCTTACTCCGTCAAATTATCAGGAGGTCCAAATCGCGCTCGTAAAAGAACTCAACATAAACAAAAGTATAGATACCAAGAAAAATTGATCAAATTACATTCCAAAAAGGAAATCGTAAATTAGATAGAATTGTTATTTTACTGAGATAACCAAAAGTAAAAACACTAAATCAAAATCAAAACCACGGAACTTTATGCGTTTAAGAAAAAATACCAGTAATAATTGTGAAATAACAATTAAATACAAATAAACTTAAATCAAACGTAATAAAATAACGAGTAACACGTTTTCGATGCTTACATTGAACTACACAATCGTTAAAAAAAAACAGAAAATTCAGCCAGATGAATCTAATTACGGGGTCTTACATAAAAGATTCAACCGCAGGTTACACTTTGCAACGGTACTAGACTACGTTACGCCTCAAAATAGTTCCGACAGATATGCAACTAGAGCTCAAATGCTTGCAATTTCCGGTGCGACTTGTTTGCAATAATCATCAACAAAGCAAAGGAACAATCCCTACAAGTGCTTAGAGTTAATTTACAAAAAAATCCATGTTTCTCACATGAACAATTTTAGGGTAAAGGTGGGTAAGAGTACGCAGTGAGTAAAAGTATGCAGGAAAATTTGAAACAATTGGCAACACTGCAGAGAGATTGTGTAGTAACGTTTTTATGAGTGTTATTAGGCGACAATTTGAGGTAAGTTTAGGTTCAGTATCTGCATGATGCTGGCACCTAGCAGCGATTTTGTAAAACACTACAAAGGTGGCATTGCGTAGTCTTGTCCTCACAAACAATTTTATTTCGTGAATGGTCGGTTTGACATGTTGTATCCCAGATTTTTGTTAATGCGTTTTTAATAATAAATTATACAAACAATATTGATTTTATAATAATTTACAAATTCTTTGATATCCTCTTAACTTATCTAAAGGAACAAGTTTTAACACGGTTTTTTTCAGTCTCTAGGATACTGTGGCATGGTTCCTTATAAACCACAACGGACAGACAACTCTTCACGTTGTTATGTTAAAAAGTTGGTAGATCAATTTTTGAGTATAATAATTTTTCAAGTATAAAATTTGTCTTTCCTTGTTCTTCGTAGCCGGCTGCCAAAACGAATTTTTATCCTGTGAACGTTTTGTAAAATACTAACCATTCTTAGCGGTCTTTCTGGACCAACAAGGCTTTTGTTTTAAATTGGTTCACGTCATTCCACGTGAATATGTGGGCGAATTTTGCGTAGTGTTGAGTGAAAGCTTATTTTGGGCGGGTCCGATCTCTCCACCTGTAATTTTATCAGTAACTTTGGTAAAACATCTGTTTGTCGAAAAGTTTTCATGACGTCAGGTCGCTGAAGGCTAAGGGGTTGTACACCACTTTATGGGAAGAAATACTTACACAAGTGCGAAGTTAATTAGAGAGAAGCTCGGCGCATTCTTTTACGTCAAATATTGCATGCATTAAATTAAATTACTTGTGTTAACACAGTATGTACGCTTGTGTCAAATTGCATATTACGTTTTAGGTCAGACTAGTACGGAATTAGCTAATCCCCTACTGGATAATACACAACTGTAAATATTGCATTTTATATTTTACTTTGTTGGTTATGTCGATTATTGGAATAGCCAGACGTACATACTAGGTTGTAATCACAATTAATATTAAACTCTTTTTAATTCTCAATACTTTGATTTTTGTATTCTTGAAATTTAATTTAATAAAGTAAAGTCATTCCTTCGTTAAATGTAAAAGTTAGATCGATTAGGGCATGTAGATGTGCGATGTGTTGTCCACACAAAAGGCGTAAGTTATAATTGGTCTGTGATATCTACCCATGTAATATTGTTTGCAAAGTTTATATAACTATACTTATGTACTGTGTTCGTCCTCTGTAACTACTTTTGTGATACAATAAATATATATTTTGTGTTATTACTTCTGTCGTGGTATTTGTTGTTTTTTTCAGCTACGGGTAGAGTTAGACGATAGTTTTAGGTTTAAAGAGACATTAAAGTTAAAATACGAGGGTCTAAAATATCATAAACATTTTTATGCTTTGGCCCTTTGTACAGCGTAGTTTATGGTCGTTTTCAGTACACAGTTTACAGTACAGTCCCAGCATTGCTAGGACCCTACAAGAAAGCTTTGACCGATGAAATGAAACAGGAGCTTGTTCAGCACTACCGGGACTTAGATGCCAGGTTTTATGAGCTGACAAGGCATCATATTATAAAGTTTGCTTAATTACGCTGAAAATAACGGGGTATCTAATCAATTCAACAATAATTTAAAAAAACGGCTGAAAAAGACTAGTAAAACGCATTTTGTCGGCGACAATATCTATTAAGGTACCAGAACAGTGAAGCACGACAAAGGCAATGGGATTTAATATTCAACCCTTAGATAAAAGATTTTTTGCTCAACTCAAATGTGCTTATGCAGCTGCAGCTGAAAAATGGATCGTGCAACGTCCGGGACAAATAATAAGATTAACGGATTAGGAGCATCCAAATAAACCTAATGATTAACAAAGTGATGTGGAAACCACAGGCCAAGTAACGAATAATCCAGATAAACTTGCCAAACAAACAAATAATAAAATTTTAGCTGGTTCTCTGAATTTAAGCGATGCGGTGGATGAATCCGAGATCCAGCACAAGCAGCGCTTAACCTCTTTCTAAAGACGAAATCGACCTTTGTCTACGATGCGGACAATCATTTCTAGACAACTGGATTCAGTGTAGGGTTTGTAAAAAGTGGTGGCATGACGCATGTTTATGAAGGCAACGAAGCATTTGTGTGCGACTGTTGCCAGTGAGTACTCTTAACTGCTATTGCTATGTACTCTTAACCTCATAGAAAGCTAAGAGTACGCAAATGACAGTTTTTCTTAAACACTTTTTCCACATTTATTTGTTTATTAGTTACGCTTACCAAACTTGTCCTGACTAAATCATTAGTTATTAAAAAATACTTTGTGAAATTTTGGTGTTAATATCTTTATTTCTTATTTAGATAATAAATAAATGGTAAGGTTTCTTTATCCTTCTTATTTGATTTTAATTAACAATATTGAATTCTTCGTTCAAGGAGGGACATAAAAACTATTTAGTTTTTCTTTATTGCCATTTATTATTTATACTTACTTATTGTTTTTAATTATTGACTGTTAGTAACCCCATTTTTGTTAATTACGTTTAGGACGTGTTCATGTTTGTGAAACTTCGGAGTAATTGCTCAAATTTTCTTGTAAGTTCTTACGTTAAGTGTTGTTCTGTTTTACATCTGTAATTAGTTTGTTAACTTATTTGATTAGTAAGTTGTGTACTTACTATAATAAATTTTAGTGGCCTGAAGAAGTGCACATTTAGTGCACGAAACGTCACGATAAAAAAACTGATTAGTTTTTTATGCCCCTTCTTGAACGAAGAATTTAATATTGTTAATAATAAATAAACCACTAGCTGTGTACTTTTACCCACCATATGCGCTCCCGCGTATACGCACCGTACAAAAAAATCAAAAATATTGTATATCCAAAAGGAACAAACAAATTAAAATCTAAACAACTATTTTTTGCATGGCATTGCAACGCATGCTGGGTACAACTAGTTACTACTATAAAAAAGTTTGGGTAAACTCGCGATTAAAGTAAAACTTTTTTGTCGTTGGTGACAAATATTACTGAACAGATTAAACTAAAAAAAATTAAAGTAAAATAAATATCTTTTTAGATTGTTGGTATTTTTTTTGTTATTGATCAAAGAGTAAAATGTTTCTAGAACTCTGCCATTTTAACCTAACTGAACACTGTTTTATTTTATATTAATAATGTTTTATACTGTATATAGCATTCGTTTATACCACATTCACTTTTTTAAAAATTTTAACTACTCAATTAAATTAATTGAAAATTAAAGACATATTTAAAACAACGCTTTATAAACACGTGAATAGTTACAACGAAATTAATGGTTAGAATAGCTCATGTCAATATAAACTTCAGAAATTTAAATTAAAAAAAAGCTCTGTTACTGCTTTTAAATAGCGGAAACCACGTGAGCTGTGACGTGAGCGTTACTTCCGCCACAAAAAAAAGTTACTCGCACCTATAAAATAGTTTACTTACGCATAAACTCAAAATAGATAAACAATCTATTCCAAAAATTGTACGTTTATATTTATTTAAAAAAAGTCGTTATTCATAACTGTTGTATTCTACAAAATTAGTCAACAAAGTGAGTTATGTATTGACTAAATCAATGCGTTTTCCAACATAGAACAAAATTAATATAATTGTAAATCCAGAATTATTTATGATTATTGCAAACAAGCCACTATAGCATTAATTTATTAACAAATCTGTTTAACGTTCATCTGTTTAGACAAGACATTTTCTGATAATTTACATTTTACTATTTCAAAACATCTCTAAATAAAATTTAAGCCAAAATTACTTTTAAACTTGTTGAAATAAATATATTTTTCTGTTTTTGCTCACGCGTATAAAAATTAGTTTTTAGAAACACGCAGAAAAGGTTACAGAAAAGAAATTTAATATATTTTTTAAAATGTTTAGAAATTGAGACAAACGAAAGTACTTTGTTTAAATTGGTTACTAAAGTAATAAAATTTTTCTTCGGACGCGTGACTCAAGCATATTAAAAACTAATTAAAATCAATATGTTTGCAGCTAATTATAAAAAAGTAAAATAACTTCAAGCTAAATAGAATCAATCAATGTTTTGCAGTTAAAAAATGTTTATATGCTAAACTAATTACAAAATTTGATAAAAAATTAAAATGTAGAAATTACTATTGGAACATTATTGAAAGATATAATGACAAAGATTCTAATTTACACAATAATAGTGGAAAACAAGCAGATGTCTCGTATTCAGGATTCTGAATTAATACAATTGTTTAGGACAAACAATCGCATGCCGAGCACATGCTACAGAGCGTACTCAGATTGTTATATTCTGACAAATATAACTTTAACAAATTAACACGGATTTACCTACATGTTACAACAATAAAAATGTACGCGTTGTTCTAGAATATCAACTTATAGTTGTAGCTCAGATGAACCGCCATTGTTTGCATTTCTATTTTCATTACCGTAACTTCATATTACTTATAAGAATTAGTGGAAATTTTATGATGGTTTTAAATAGTTAAACAAAAATTTCTCCATTAATTGTTAGATAAAGCATTAGTTTTTAACAATGCATCAATATTACAATGTGAGTTATTAGGACAAACAATGATAGACTTCATTTTAAATAATTGACTGTATCCTTGCTAATTATTATGACTAAATTATCTCTACTTAAATAATTTTTTTATAAGCAACCGAGTAATTTAAATTTATAAAATAAGCCTGACAAAAATACAATGTATCGGGATTTTTGTACTAAAATAAAAAAATTCTTTATTCTGATTGAGGAATTGTATTTTCCAGTGTCAACACTGACTGTGATGTTTGGAAACGTGTCGTTTGCATCAGGTGTCGTTTACAGTGAATAGTTTCTGGATAGCTTTATTACTTGAACTTACATGTATCTGAATTTTACAACACAAAATTCAAAATAAATTGCTTACAATATAAAACGTGTCAAAAAAAATTAAAGTCTGTTTTGTTGTTGCTTGTTTTATAGTTATTTGTTTAAACATTTTAATTGTCAGAAAACATTTTGAGAATTTAATTTGTAACAAAAAAAAGTTATCATTAATTCATAATATAGGAAGGTTGCGTTTGTATTCTAAAACGACAGTACTACCGCCATATTGATGATAAATTAATGTCATGCTAATGTTAAGTGTTTTCTAGTTGTGTTTTTCAGCGTTTCTAGTGATTTTTTGTGTTTGTTTATGTTTTTTTTATTAAAGATATTTAGGACATAATGGTTTTGTGTGTTTTATGTATAAAAACTGTAAATAAAAAGGTATTATTCGGAATTACATTTCACATGTATGAATTATATAACAATAAAAAAGTATTTATTAAATTGTAAAATTGCTGGGCAATCAAATCAAAACTTAAAAACTATAAGACATAAACGTATCAATACTTGAAATAACGCCTATTTTATAAAGGGTTAAAAAAAACGAAACTATTCTTTTTACGGCGAACCGAGTCAAGTCTCTCCCAACAAATCCGCGCTAAATTTGAATAAATTTTCATGTCAATATTACAACAAACACCTGTATTTTAATTATATACTTCAGTTTAATGTTTGTCATTTTGGCTTCATTAAATTTTTGCATATTTACAAATATGACGAACTAAAATTAGGACATATTTTATGGGAGTTTAAACAACATTCTGTATACAAAATAGACGTTTAGGATTTGTCAAATAAATTGAAATAACAGAAACTTAAAAATGTGAATACACCCATTTCCGGTTTTTTATCAGACCCATCTTTTGATAGAACCGAGAGAAGATGAAAACCCAGCTCCATACCAAATTTCAAGTTACTAGGACTTTTGGTTCAAAAGTTATCGTGGGTACATCGTTACACACAGACACCCAAATTTTTTTGTCAAAAACACATTTTTCTGATTCAGGAGACCTTGAAACGTAAAATTATGCAATAAAAAATGTTTGATAAGAAATTGCGATCGCTGTACTTTCCTTATAGAAAAATAAAAATGTATACAAGTTTCCACTGATCTGAGCATAAACACCAATTTAAACATCGTTTAAAAATTACCGTGATCATTTGGTGCCGCATTTTATAAGTTCGACTGGTATACCATGTTCTTCCAACCTCGTTTTTTTCTTGATACATTTGAATTTGCTTTCTTCAGTTTTATTTTCTCTAACTTAAAGACAAACGATTCATTCAGTTTTATCGACAAGTGGGTTAAAAGTCTTGGTGTGCTAATATTGTAATAAATCCAAAGATACTAAAACAAGTAAATATCATCCAATACAAACGTTGTTTAAATCTGTCGATCACTGAAAAAAAACAAATTCGCAAACCATAAATTCTAACACAAAATATTTATTTGCAACAAACAACAAATTAAATAACAAGTATAGATTCGCCAATTAATATCACAGTTATAATATAGATGAAAGCTTTATCGATCACACAACTAATTATATTCAATTGCTAACAAAAAATATAAGTGATTGATTTTAATCAATGTTAGCTAGGATTTAATCAATTACTTCTTCTACCCTGCAGTCGCGAAACGAGTCGATAATGGACAATTATGATACTGAGTTGCAAAACAAGATAAAAGCACAAAAACCTACCCAACCGAAAAATTCTTCGTCATAAGTAGTAACTTTTGTTACTTTCTTTTTATTTGATTTACGAAAAAAGTATGCGTAGTATATAAGCGTATGTACAAAGTTTCTATTTTATGCCCAAATTTAGCATTGACTGCGTTTAAAGTAAAATTGAATCAGTTAGTAATCAGTAAGTTAGAATTAAATATAATAACTGTTTTGCTTAAGGCTGACGGTTAACTGATAAAATTAATACAATTGAATAAATAAAAGAAATAACAATACGATCCTATTATGTAGCACGCATAAAGCTGTTTGACTTAATTAATAAATGCATCACAATCACGCTATGATAAGGAAGGTGCATGAAACTGATTGACGAATTATGAAAGTAATTAAAGCATATGACCCTGATACTTCAAATGAAGGTGTGAGTCATATTTCGTCACTTTGGATTTATTGAAGAAGGTGGCCTTTACCGATTAGTTTGCTACGATAGCCGTGTATCGGGATAAAGTAGCAGTCTCTCAGAAATCGCTAAAAAGGTAAAAGATAACCTGTCGACGCCATTTCGATTACATTCTTACCTGGAACGTCAAGCAATTAACCAAATCGCTTATTTTCTTAATACTTGAATAGGTCTTTCCCAACACATCCGTTAAAAGCGTAGTCAAAATAACTAATGAGAAAAGTTCAGCAAAAAGAAAAACTACTTATATTTAGCGGACTAACCTTAATACGACGTTCAACAACAGTTTCCAAACGGTAAAAAAAAAGTAATGGCAGTTTTTAACAACGAATCGCGCTTATCCCCATTTGTACAGATGATTTGAGCGTCAGTAGCGACATATAAACAGTGTCCCGTTAATTTTAATTTAGAATAAATAAGTGCGATTATTTCCATTTTTAGATCTTTGTTGCCTTTTGCAACGAGTTCACGTTTATTTTTTAGTCTTTGTATTTTCGACGTTACACACTACATAATTTGTTTAAGTTTTTCGTTTAATATATCCATTGCTTTAAGTTTTTTAAAAGTTTTCCTTAAAAATCATTTTTTTACAAATTGGGCTGCTGGCCCTTTGCCTCAACCACTAACCTGGAAGACCGGGTAATTTGAGTTTTGACTCTGCCATTGCTTGTCCCAAGTCAGAATGCAAAACAAGAAATGAGAAAAGTAACAACAAAAAATCCTGGATTCAACTGGCCCTGGGTCATATTTTCCAGAAGCATTAAGTTTTAAATCAATTTTCGCTTATATGAAAAACCTAACAACAGATTTATTACAGGTTGAAAACAACACATCGATGGAGTCTTTACCGCTTCCGGTTACTGAAGCACAGACTGCGGTGACCAAGATAATTAACAACGCAACAACAAACACCTCTACTGCAGAGCTGATAATCCAAACATAGCCATCCAACTAGGCAAAACCCCTTCCTCCCTCAAAAACACAAACCTTACAACTAAGGAATGCAGAGAACGCGCTAATCAATTTAAAGACATATGACCTCAACTTTACAAAAAACAAAAAATGGAGAAACGAGGGCAGTAGACCCAGCTTTAAAATCCAAAAACAAAACAATCGCAGTTACTCAAGGGAGCAAGAGGCCACGCCCAGACTATGTCACTCCTTCCCCTACAGAAACAAAAAGAATGCCAAACAGGTAGCTGAAAAGCCGTCTACATCAAAGACAGACACTCAAAACAAACTTGATTTTTCTGAGGCAGCCACCACCACTCTGAAGACAGCCATCTACTGTGTAGGCTATCCGGATGACAAACTGACAAATGAACAAGGCGATCTAGTCAGAAACAGCTTGATTGACACCATCTTAAATAGGAAAAGTGAAAATATACCTCGTTCCACCAGCCACTATCTCAAAGCAGGCACCTATGTGATTGCATGTAAGGACGAATTCACAAAACTTTGGTTGAGTGAGCAAGTACCTAAGCTGCACTCGTGGGCTAATGCCAAACTAGAGGTAACGACCAAAAATTGTCAATTCTTTTAGAATAGTGTTTAACGTTTCTAATTGATACGACAAACAAAAACCCAAAGTAATCCTACGGCTAATCAAGAATCAGAACAAACAAACAGTAGACTGTAGGTCACTTAGAGAATACTTAACGTCACTCCTCTAAAAGACAAAATATGAACGTTCGCAGTATTGATTGACGGTAATGCAAAAACAGCATTTCAATCAATCAATCAACTGCGTAGCACATATAGGCTTCAATAAGGTCACCTTCAACCTGAGAATACTTCAAATTAACCTACACCACTGTAAAGGAATTGGTGCAAATATATGCAAAAAGCTGCTAACAGAAGACTACAACTTAGCACTTATTCAGGAACCATAGATAGTAAAAGGAGAGATCCGTGGCCCAAGGAGTGCTAAGGGTAAACTCATTTATCATCCTAGCAGTCCTAGCACATGCATAATAATAAGAAATAATCTTGACTATCTACCACTACTGGAATTCTGTTTTAAAGATATTACCACGGCAAAAATAAAATGGAATAGTGAGAAAAGTAGTAACCAAACTATTATAAGCTCAATCTACCTCCCATCTGATCTGAAAAATTACAGAAACTAGTATTGTCAGCTTTACACGACGATTTAGACCTCATCATTAACTATGACGCAAACGCACATCTCACCACCTGGCGCAACACTGACTGCAACGTAAGCGGTGAGTCAGTGTTGGAATTTATCCTAACTAACAATCTAGTAGTAGTTAATGTAGGCAATACTCTAACAGACAATAAATTATAGATATTACCATTACAACTATGAATATCAGCCAAACAATAAAAAAATGGCAAGTCTTAACGAGCAATTACTGTCTGACCATAATTATATTAGCTTCTAACTGTTTCAACGGGAAGTAAGTCAAAGAGCATACTACAACTTAAAAAAGACATACTGAGACTTATATAAACAGAAACTACAAGACAAGACAGATTATCAGCAGTTTAGATTTTCAAATAAAGTAGTACTAGACGATTGGATAAAAAAAATCATGATAGACTCTTTTTAGAGCAGATGTATTCTAACAGCCCCTAGTCAGCAAACAGTTAAAAAACACACAAATTGGTGGAACAAAGATTTAGAAAGAACATAACAATAAGTCAAGCGTCTGTTCAATAAGTCTAAAGCTACAAAAAAAACTACTATATAACCCTGACAAAATACGGCAAAAAGACAGCTAAGGTAGTAACCTGAAAGAAATTTTAGTAGGAAGTAGAGACCACGCGTTGCACAACTAGGCTCTATAAATTATATCAAAGCAAGCCATAAATTCAGTAGGAACTTTTAAAAAGAAAGTGAAAAATATAATAGAACCGAGGATGAGACAATATTATTATATTGATGAAAAGTTATGTACTCCAAGCAGTGAACCAGCCATACTCTTAGAAGAGAAGGCTGGCAAAAAACACGGATAATTGTCAGCAAATAAAGGATTTAGTGAACAATCTGCTGGCAACCATGGCATACAACCCGTGATGCTACAAAAAGAGATTGATATACTACCTAACCCACTCAAAAGCATGTTCCAACCAAGTCTCAAACTAGGCTACATCCCCTAAGCTTGGGAAGTGACTAAAGTGGTATTTATTTCAAAACCGGGTAAGAGCAGTTACGCAAAAGTTAAATCTTAGACCCATCCCATTAACATCATTTTTCCTTATAACATTAAAAATATTAGTAGACAGGCATTGGAGAAAAGTAGACTTAATAGCATTTTCGCTTATCAAACAAAAAACTCATCTGATACAGCACTACACCAACCAGTGGAAACAATTGACAAAGTCATGGAGTGTAATGCAGTTGGAACGGTCTTTTATATACAGTAAGCATTCGAAAACACCTCCTATAACTCCATGGAAAGAACAATTGCAAACTATCTATTTTCACTCTTGTGGTGCCTCACAGTCAATCAACTGCTCAACCAGCTAAAAACAAAAGCTATTACACTCAAGAATATGCAGATCACATTGTCATAATTATACGGGGCAAATACCAGAGTACTGTAAACAATCTAGTGAAAACAGCATTAAAGATAACCGAAGAATGGTGTCTAGAGGATAATCTTAGAATTAATTCTAACAAAGCCACCTTTGTCATCTTCACTCGTAGAAGAAACAAAGCAAACAGAGTCAAGTTAAAACTGTTTGGGACAAACGTCAACTGGAAAAGTGAGGTTAGGTGCTTAGGACTATCTTTATCTAAATTTAAAAGGAGTTCATGATTTGGTGTATAGAGCACCAATCCTAGAACCAACAAGATAGTCAATTTCGGAAAACTATGCAACCACTTTCAAGCCGAAAAGCAAGACATTAGCGTATGCATAAGCATCAGTATAGAAATTTTTACAGTCAGGCAGCAGTGAAAGCCTTGAACACATTCAGTACCTCATCGAGACTAATGAGTGAATGTAAACTCAAACTTCAAACCTTAGGCTAAAGGAATACAGTAAGATTATGCTGGATCTCAAGTCATCGTGGTATAGAAAAAAATGAAAAAGTAGACCAGTTTGCAAAAGTAACAGCCCGCACTGCAATGACAGGTGGTTTAAACATACAAAAAAAATTAAGCCCACTCCGGCATCAATGAATGGGTTAATGCCGCTCATTAACAGAATTGGGAAAACTGTAATAAAGCAATCAAGCAAGTAATCAGTTTTCTGACAAGTATTGGAAATTTTAGGAAATTGATGCAGAAGATTAAGATCTATAAAGATAAACCGATATGCAGACTTTGTCAAGAAGAAGATGAAACAGCATATCATATACTCTTTGAATGACCAGCATTAGAGCGTAGAAGACACCAGCTAAATGAGAGCTTTAATCTTATTGACTCGCAAGCTAATAGGGGAACATCGCACGTGTAATAAAAGACACGGATGTAAGCCTATCGACTTGAAAGCGCCCAAAACACAACAAAAATTCTGAAGAACTGACGTGGGTATGCCACGTACAAGCAATTGAAATTTAATCTAATCTATTGAAAGTTGATGTATGAATCGCAATGCCAAACAGAATGATAATCAAACCAAAATTTTTACGAAACTGTAAACACAAGACGTTACCATGCCACTTTAAGTAAATCTTTTGAGCAGTTAATTAGGTTACTTTTAGCAAAACAATGCAGTTGCTCATACATTTCGAGCTACAATTGAACTTATTCAAACGACCAAAAACCAAAGCGTATATCTTCCGCTAAAATTTTACTTTTACATTTCAAAATTAAAATGTATAAAAATCGACTGCGCACAATTAAAAGGATATACGTCAAAGGGTCGCGAAAATTTAGACGCGCGTAAAAATGACGCAGAAATTTGAACGCGCGTGAAAAGAACGCGTGCGACAAAAGGACGTAGACGACAAAAGGACGCGAAAATTTGGACGCGCGACAAAAAGGCGCATGCAATAAAAAAACGTAAAAACACTAGCGACCCACGTAAAAATGTAAAGAATCATTACTTATCATTGCCATGATAAAAAATGGAGTGTTCAAGGTAGAAGACACCGCAAAGGTATTAACTATATATCGTACCTCGCATGTACTTACTATTTCAATTACAACAGTATTAAGAGGGATTACTCTGAAGGCGGAAAATGTATCAATGCAGAATGAACAATCATCATTACTCACAAATCTGTCTTTAGAAGATACTCTGATAATTAACTTTGTCAGTGTGTTAAGATGGTGTTAAAGATATGAAAAATGCATACCGTAGGAAACGAAGTTGTGAATAGTGCAGTTCATAAGCACGTTGGCGATTCCGGAAACCCGCAATCGTATAAAAAACATGGCTGAAGTAAATGGCGTAACCACTTAAGCTATGGTAGCAAATATATCCGAAGAACTTTCTTCGGTTGTAGCAGGGCAACTACCTACGGTTCCTTGTCTGAAGCAAACCATACAACGAGCGCGACAACAGAAAGAAATTGTCCCGGCAAACCCAAAGTGTTTGACAGAGTTTCTCCTTCTTGACAAATATAAAGTAAATAGCGACGACGAACCTTTTTTGTTATTTGATAGTGGACCCAATGAACTATAGCAAATTTTGTTATTTTAAATTCAACATTTATGGAACAGTGTGATCACTAGTATGCCGATGGTACATTTAGTGCAACTCCTGTATTATGTGCTCAATTATATACTAATCACGGAGTGCAGTACAGTAACGTCGTTCGTAAATAAAACTGAACAAACATACACTCGTCTGTTTCAACAATTAAAAGTGTTAAAACCAAGATTGCGCCTTTCAACAAATATGGTTGATTTAGAACGTTTATTTTGTTGTGACTATCCACGTGTTTATGAAGCGTTGTTTAAATATTTTTTTTAATTAATTTAATTGATAAATACATTTTTTGTTTAACGAAACTGGTATAAACGAATTTTATGTAAAATATAAAACATCATTAATATGAAATAAAACAGTATTCAGTTAATTTAAAATGGTCTCAATCTCAGGAACATTTTACTTTTTCATCAATAAATTAAATAAAAGAAATTAATTATCAAAAAAGTTTCACTTCTTCCTTGAGCTTATGTGGGGAAGGCTTAATCGTTTTTAATTTTTTTTGTGTGAATCTGTTGCGTTTGTAATTCTTAACTAACATGTTAGGTAAATAATATTTTAAGTTAAAAAAAAATATAATAAAATAAAATAAAAACGTATACTGTTGGAGAGAGAGGAGAGACCCTTAAAGTTTTAAATAGGGGAAGTATTATACGTCACGAGGTGACGTTTAGCGAGTGTAGTTGGGGATCCCCTTGTCTTAAGTGGTGAGACGGAGAGACGCAAAGCCGACTGTAAAAGCAGCGTCACTCTGCGTGCTTAAGTTGGTTCTTAGTAAGTGTGATTAGATTTGTTTTAGTGCGAAAAAAAAACAACACAATTTATACAGAAAGGGGTGAGTCGCATGAAATTAATACTCGGGGTAAATTGATATGACAGACAACCTTATTTACATAATTAGTTGTGCTTTGTGTAATCAACTAATTAATCTGAGTTTAGCGCCATTATATAATTAGTTGTGCTTTGTGTGATCAGCTAATTAATCTGAGTTTAGCGCCACCATATAATTGTTGTGCTTTGTGTTATCAACAACAAATCGGTCTGAACCGTGTGCCAACCAAATTGTCAATTAATTGTCATAATGCGCTGAGTGTGCCATTTTTCTCCTTTAGTATTTCTTTTCGCGTGGCTCACCGCCTGAGATTTTGTTTAATTGTTTCAGAGACCCGGATACAACGTAAATCCGTCCGGCTGATGGCGTGGCTAATTATATTAAAATATAAATAGTTTTCTTTTAGACTTTTTCATTTTTATTTCTTTCTTTTATTATATTCAAAAATAAAATAAATTGTCACTCAGTCGAATTTGTTTCATTTTCCCGTTCGAGTGGCTGACAGTACGTATTCCCTATCGTTGCACACATTAGCTTATTTGGTAAGTACACATTTAAGTGGAGAAAAGTACACTCGATTCATATAATGTTAATTTAAAAAAAAATCCTTAGTTAGTTACGGTTAGTTTCTAACAAACATTAGTTTAATGATTACAAATTAAATCAATCCTTTACTAACTTTTGTTTTATTTTATACCAATCCAAGCAAGGATGATTGCCTAACATATAAGTCACGTGAAATATTGGTAATTCTGCTCTTGTATATATAAGCACTACTACCAATTTTTCTTGTTAATTCCGACATGACCAATGACTACAAAACAATAAGTAATCAAATGCAATCTAAAGAAAATATATTTTTGTTAATAATTTTTGCAAAGAAAGTAAAAATAACAATAAAGATCTTGCATGAATCTAAATTGTAACTTTTATGATACACGTATTTTAAAAAAATAGAATAAATGATCAGAAAATTGACCATCGATGTAATGCTTCTGTCGCAAAATATATAAAACCTAAAATTTAACGAAAAAGCTCCATTGACTAAAGAACAAGAGTTATTAACAATATAGACAATATTTGCATAAATTTGTGTAAGATAAGCAATAAAGTAGTAGACTGTGGGACTATAAAATCTATGTTAACTGAGTATACAAGTCATAAAAGCACCAAGTGTGCAATAGTGTTGTAGCGCCTTACAGATGCTACAAAATTAAACTCGATAATCATCCACACGATACCACTTCGTCTGAAACAATTTTTGATATTTTAACAAATAATTGTAAATATTAAAAACAATTAAAATCAAACAAAAAATATAATAATTAGTTTCATTCATCCAGAAAAAGTTTCTGGTGCTATAATTGATTTATAAAAGCAGCTGTTAAAGTATTACCATAACTATTAACGTATAATACATTTACGCTGTTTTAAATTACTATATGAATAGATAATTTAATGATGACCCATGGTTTATGAAGGTAAATAGAAAAGGTGTGGAATCACACAGATAACACAGCGTGCGTCGATGCTGGGCACGTCCTTCAGCCTTTCAACAAATCTATAAATTGTTACTTATTTTTACTCCTTTTTTAATATACAAGAAATTACCATAATAACAGTTATCATAGTCTTTTAATCACATTTATTAAATATCAGATATTTTGTTCATAAAAAAATTAATATAAATTTTTTAAATTTTGATTTTATTACTTTTATTACTTATTTTTCTTAGAAACTAATTATAATTGTCAAAATTAGTAGCCTAATTATTAACTATAGACATTAAAAACGCTGCACTAACTTGTATATGTGTTTTAAGTGTGTCGAAGAATTTAAAGACAATATAAAACGTTACATTGGCAAACTTTAAAAATGCATAAAGAACGTTATCTTCCAGTCGTGGTAATAAAAAATGTCTTGTCAACGCGACTTTTCCCTAGATAAAACGTACATGTGTGAATCTCAAGCTTTACTCTGCTGTCTTCAAAAATTAAAATGTCACATGAAGTTCACAACCGCTAGTAAAAAATTATTACACAATAAACGTGTAAAAGCAGTAAAAATTTAAACACGGATATAAAACAATGTAAGAATAAAAACGGGAAAAAAAGGTGTAATTCAAAAGAACAATTATTCTTTAACAAAACTGTTGGTAATAACCTTTCTTTAAAGGATACGGTTTTAATTTATGCCCTTTATTACAACAGAATTTTTTCTCTTACTGTGCTATGACCGGATCTTTGCTTAATTTTTTTTTGTGTCCGTTTTAAAAAACTTTACGTAGAATGTTAATTGCCCAACTGCTGTTAGCGAACGAAAAAATTTTAATTGGTGTCCGCCATTTTGACATTTGAAAAATATGTTTTTGACATAAAAAAGCTTAAAATTACTCTCTATTGCGTTCAAAATGCGTAGTAGGGTGTACGTTTAATTTCGAAGATATTGTGTCACTGACACAATTGTCTATAATTTATATACACCAGCATGAAACTGATTATAAACTATGGCAAACAAAAACTATTAATGCACAGAAGTTTTAACAATAAGTAAAGTAAATTCCCGGATAAATTTCATTGGATCGAAGCGCCATCTAATAAGAAATTTGTAACTTCTGCAATTTTTATAACGTTATCATAACAACGTAAAAGTATTTTCTGTGATTATTTGAATTAGATATGAGCTGTCCTTAATAATTAAAGCAATCGATCGTAAGTACCTAAGACGTATCGTGCAAAGACGTAAATTTTACATATGCTCGTTCATTCACTCACATTGAGCAAACACCTGGGGATTTTCATGGCCCCATAACGCACAGGTTTCGAACGTACGATGAAAGAAATACCCTGGCGGTTACCTATCAAGGCGTTTTCCAATTCAAATTTACTTACCGATAAAATAAGTCTGAGGCTTCATCCGAGGCCACTGTAATTTACACCATACACCAATTAAGTTATGACGTGATAAATCGCAGAATTGTTTTAGTAAAGAAAAAACCACTTAAAATATACACGTCGACCCCACATGAAGGGTCAGATCGTCCGCGAGCTGTGAAGTCGCGGAATTGACTTTACAGCTTGAGACCTGGGACGAGAATGGATAGTTCTAAAACCAAGCGTCGCGGCGCGGGCGCCGTCCCAGGATCACATGGAGAATTATTGATCGTGGTAACTCCAGACGAAAACATCCTAATATTATACCAACATTGTACAAATAGACAGCTCTTTAAATATTTTTTTCATTTGTTTATCATTAACAGATTGTAATACAATTTAAAAGTAGCGTCCCTATCTTGCAAAACGGTTATTTATAATAATTTCAAGATTTAACAACTAAAAACAGTTTTAAATATTTACTAAAAAATATATTGCAATTACGCAATATTAAAAAAAAGTGTTTGCTATACAGTTTATGTTAGAAATTACAATAAAATTTGGTTTTGCCAAAACGCTTAAACAGAATAAGGACAAAACCTGCCATCTATAGTTAAGTTCTAACATTTCTAAATTACAGACGTCAAGAAAGTAGTAATATGTTTTCTGTTTAATAAATGAAAACCTGCATTTATTTTTTACAAATGTTTAAATATAACCAAGTAAACAAATAAATATAAATTCATTTAATGCGCAGAATTCTACCAACTTGAGCATTAATTTTTTCAATAAAGGTTTATGATTTTAATATATAAATAGTGGACTAATGATGTGTTATATAAAAATAAATTATCGATGAAATTTGATTGCTATGCCTTTATTTTATTTCGATCGTAGCGTGGTAGTGACTGATTACATTTTATACAAAAACTATGTAATAAAAATTCGCACGGTATGACGTTACTAACGAAAATCTACTAGATAAAAAGAACAATGATTAAAGACGGTCGATGTAAAAAATGTTACAAGAAATTGAAACGGCAGTTCAAGACATAAGACGAATAAATTGAAATCAACGTAAGAAAAGAAAAATGAACAAATAAACGTACTTTAGAACATACCAATCCTAGACTGATGTAATAAACTTAATTTGAAAATTCGTTTTTATAATGCAGTTTGAAAAATTTTTTATAATAAAATGAATGTTAATTCAAAAATAAACAAAACCGTTACACGAACAAAATTCATATAAAAATGTATTTACATATAAAGTAATAAACATCACATAAACACACACTGAAAAGATAAATTTTAAGTTTAAGGACAGTGATTCGATTAAATTAGTGAAAAGATAGTGGTGCCAAATGTTGATTAAAAGTTCATGTAACTTTTGTTTGCTTCTTGCTTTATTTTCTACAACTTTTCCTCTCGTGTCGTTCCAACGTAGTTCAATACTGTCATTCACCGTTACAACTTTGTCTTTGACTAATCATTTGAATAAAGTTTTCCAAAATTTGGTTTTAATTAAAACTTAAATAAAATTGCTATGTTTTAGTAATAACAACAAACATGCTTTAGATTCCAATATTATTTTTTAATTAAATTTTTATTTTGTATTATTATTAATAATAAACGCATTCTAATTCGCATTTTAGTTACTTAGCTATCGTTTATATTTTTATGATTTGATTCAATATCTAATTTTATGAGATCACAAATGATATAAGCAAGCAAATAAATGCAGCAACCAGCAATATAATCAATCTGGAAAACAAACTCGATCCGTTAATAAACAGCAACAAAAAACTACCAGAGAAAATAGCCCAGCGACAATTAGAATCAACATCAGTTAAAACGTATTGTAACGAACATTAAAACTAATTTATTTATACTAAAAATGTGTACACGTTTATAACTAACCGAACGAATGAAATCTAAGGATATTTAATAAAATCACACACTAATTTATATAGCACTATCACTCGAAAGATATTGTCCGCGGATAACTTCTATTTATTTAAACACTGACGCTTGTTTACATTTAAATTAGGCACGATTTTAATTCGTAGTATTTATCTTGACACGCGTTAATCACTTATTTATTCAACTTGAACAATCTTCTTAACACTGCCGACTTCGAATTACTGATATAACTGACCTATGATTTGTTTGTGCCGCATTTATACATTTTGGCTATCCTTCGAGAATTTTTCGGTGAACGTTCTGGAAATGAATAAAAACTTCGTGAAGGCTCTCCAATTTGAGAATAATTTCTTGAATGTTATACTATTTCAAAATTAAAGGTCTGGTAATTCAATTCAATTTAAAAATTAAAGTAAAAGAAACGGATTTAGAAGGGGTTAGAAAATTACTCAGAGACGACACAAAAGCCCAATAAAAGTAGAATTTGTCTCATTTGGAACAAAAATCACGGTTAATTCGGAAAAAAATATTTGAAAAAAACAGATTTATTTAAATGAAAAATACCCAAAAACTTATAAAAAAGAGATAATTTTCTTCCATAATTAAAAGACGCAAGAAGCCAAGCCAAACGCTATATTTAAATATAGCTCACTAGTAATAAATGAAAAAATTAGAACACGTCAAAATAAAACAAAACAACCAAGAACAACAAACTGATTATAAGATACCAAATTCCAGTTGCATATTAGCTCAATACAAAAAGAAAATCATCAAATGACTTTAAAAAATAGCAATTAGCACACACACTTTGTGACACCAACATGGCTAAACTGCACTCTATAAGAAAAGAAAACATAACCAAAAAAGCTGCAATTAGTAAAATGTCAAAAAAGAAAAAATGATACCACTACTTGAAATATACAGACACTACTTCAACCAGAAAAATTACAAAAAACAGCAGAAAATAGAAACGATATAAATCGATGTGACAACACTACAAGAAATAAGATGGAAAGAAACCGGAATGATAAACAAAAAAACCACACATTTTACTATAGCGGAGGCGAAGAACAGAAAATGCATAAAACTAAATTTATCATAAGAAAAAGATTTTTTTTAACGTCGCGTTAACAGAATCCTTCTTTAAAACGTATAAGCTTTGTTTGGTAAAATTGGAAGAGAAGAGCGAATTTTTCTGTTAAATGATAATTCGGCTGGGGTAAAACCATTTTCCAGAGGGGTAGTACGCCAACAAAGACAAGAATAGATCATCACCTTTTTTAAGATTTTTAGCAGTTTTTACTGCAGCTTCAATGCATCCATTAGACTGATGATACTTAGGACTGCTCGTTATCTGAACAAAATCAATTTTTTTTGCAATTTTTTTGAATTCAGATTGGAATTGGGGTCCATTATCTGATCTAACTATTTCTGGTAAACTGTACCTAGAAAACAATTCTTTCAACTTGGTGATGATCACATTTTCGGTCATTAATTGAAACTTAAAAATTTCGAAAAACCGAGAAAAATAATCAGTTATAATTAGGTACCACGTTCCATCATTTTTAAACAAGTCAAGTGCAATTTTTGCCATGTGCGATCCAGAAATTCGTCGTTAAAGAAAGACTCTTTTATATTAACTCTAAACTCAATGCAACGTGGACAATTACGAACTAGATTTTCTATTTTAGTAGACCATCCTGGCCTCCAAAAAGAGGACTTAGCTCTAGCTCTACACTTTACTATGCCTTGGTGACCTTGTTTGGAGAGATTGAGGAATAATTAAGCGTGAACCACGCAATAAATAACCGTCGCACTCCAAAACTTCATGTCCATATTGGAAATAAGTAGAAACTTTTGGATCTATTCTATGTTTCTGAGGCCAACCTAAATTAATATACAAACGGGATCGTTATTTTGGTCGGATTTAATTTCTTCTGAAAAGTAAGGTTTTATTTGAAAATTTGTAGTTATTAAATTTACAAAGGTATCGGTTTCTAAAGCTAACTTATCATTTTCAGGAAATACTGAGTTTTATCAAATTTTCTTGAGAACGCGTCTGCAATTACTAAATCTTTGCCTGGAACATAATGAATCTCATAGTCATATCTTAAAAGTCTCAACCTGAATCTCTGAGTTAATTCATCAATATTCTTTAATTGTAAAACTTGAACTAGTGGTTTGTGATCCGTTTCAATGAGTACTTTCAACCCGTAAACATATTCGGAAAATTTGTCACATGACCAGGTCAAACCTAACGCTTCACGCTCAGTTTGGGTGTGACGTTGCTCCGTTTTTGATAATGATCTAAATGCATAAGATACGACTTTTTTATTTCCATTTTCATCTTCTTGAATAAGACATGAGCCAATACCAAAGGAAGAGGCATTAAAAGAAATTATGAAGTTCTAGCTCTGGTCGAAATATAGATAAATATAGACACGTACTCTCCTGCAGCAATTTTTTTATTTTTTCAAAAGCTCGTTTTTGAGCATGATTTCAAGAAAAAGAAACATTTTTCTTTAATAGAAAAATCATCAAATCTGTTGGGAATAAACCGACATGAAAAATTAAATAATTAAACGTAGAAGTTCGTTTTTATCAGATGGTTCGGAAAACTTGACAACAGCGTTTATTCGCTCGGGGTCTACAGAAATCGCATTACCTGGTATGGAGTGAGCCAAAAATGCTAATGACCGTACACCAAAAAGACCATTTTTTTAATTTAAAGTTATACCCTCTTTATAAATCCGTGTTAAAACTTCATTGAATATTTGATCGTGTTGTTCAATTGTCGGTGCATGGATAAGAATATCATTTATATTGAAACGTCCGAGAAATTACTTGCAAATGCAAGAGCCTTCTAGAACTGTTATCTAGTTTCTAGAAGATATAGCGAAAAGTGAGGAACGATCGAGAAGAATTCGCCGATGTCTATAAAAGTCGAAGATGGAAATCGTAGGTCAGTTATTGCTGGAATGTGAAAGCATGCAGTATTAAGAAGATTATCAAGTTGAAATAAATACGTATCGTTAGCACGCGCGGCGTTTTAAATAAATAACAGTGTACACCGAATCGAGTGAACGTGACTTATAGTGTAAACAAATCCGAGGACGTTATATTATCTTATCTTAAGTGTTATACAACGGTTATACATAAATTATAGTGTAAGTGTTTTTATTATTAGATTTAATTAGTAACAATAATTTAAAAGTATACATATTTCTATAATAAGTAAACGTAGTTTTAGTAGTTTTAAATAAATTAGTTAATAATAAATAAAATTGCAACAGTGGTGTCAGGTGTGGGGTATCAAACCGTTCGCGATTTTTAGTGTGAATACCATTAAGTTATTTGATATCGCACCCGTAATAAAAACATTGCGTAAATATCTGTTAAGATTCGCGATAAGCGTGTTTATTTATAAAGTTAAAATAGTGTTTATTAAACTTTTTCTTTTAACAAGTGCGTGATTGCGATATTAATTAAAGTCGTTTCCGTGGTTTAATATTAATAAGTGAATCGTTATTAAATTTTGTGTTATATAAAAACTGCATTTTAAAAAGTAGTGTATTTAAAACTTTATATTCGTGTTATATTTAAATTTATGCCGGTGACGCGTTTGCAAGCAGTTAAAATGGATTCAAAAATAATTGAAATTCTCGAATCGATGAATAGAAAAATGGGCAAAAATTCACAGAAAATTGAAGAAAAACTGTCGGAAAGTTCAAGAAAAATGGAAGAAAAACTCTCCGAAAATTCACAGAAGATGGAAGAAAATTCTAGAAAAATGGAAGAAAATGCTAGAAGTTTAAAAGAAGAAATAAGAGCGAGCATGGAAAATCAAATAAAGACTATTGAGGAACAAATACAGGTTAGTGTAGGAAATCAAATCAAAATTGCGCAAGAGGAAACCCAAGCAGATATGCTAAATTTGAAAGAAGAAATTTGCGAATCTGTGAATGAGAAAATAGAAGCAATAGAGGACAAATTAGAAGACAGAATAAAACTGATTGAAGAAAGAATGAAGCAGATGAATTGTCACGGCGAAGGAAGCGTCACGAGTGAGGATTTAATAATGGACCATCGTGAAGAAAACACTCACAAGTTCAAAGTTGTACCACCGAATTTTGATGGTAAAGTTCCATGGTCAACCTACTACAAACAGTTTGAAGCCGCAGCTACTGCTAATGGTTGGAGCAACAAGCAGAAAGCGACGTCTTTAATCGTGTCCTTACGTGGAGAAGCGCTGGGAATTTTACAAACTGTTCCGGACCATCTGCAAGAAAATTACGAACTCTTAGTATCACGATTAGAAATGAGATATGAGGATGCTCATCTTCAACAAGTATACCAAGCTCAAATTAAAAGTCGGGTTCAGAAAGCTGCCGAAAGTCTTCAAGAGTTTGAGGCTGACATCGCCAGACTAACACGGCTTGCGTATCCTACAGCGCCAGATACCTTCTTGGAGCAGTTGGCTATTCAAACCTTTGTAGACGGCCTTCGAGACAGCGAAACACAGCAGACTCTCCGGTTAGCTCGACCCAAGACATTGGATGACGCTTTGGTGCATGCTTTGGAGTTTGAAGCAGCAAAACAAGCATCGCAACGAGATGGTCATAGACTCTGCTGTGCTACAGAAGTACCCGCGCAGACACTGGAAAGCATCGAGGAGATAGCGCGACGAATACTTCGGGAAAGAGGAGTGACAGCTTTGAGCTGCGATGAAATAGGCCATGTACGACGGCATCGTACCAAACCTAAGATGAGGACTAGAAGAGCCCTCGAAAATTTGGAACGAGGCGAGCGAAAGAAACAAAAAGTAATCTCATCTAGTCAAACTCCGGAAGTTACAATCCAAATGGCATCGCCTAGAGAGCAATTGCATAGCATTTATCTCGATGGAAAGATCAATGGGAGAAGCGTCCAGTTACTGGTTGACACGGGAGCGACGAAGACCATCATTCGTCTTGACATCTTATTGGAAAACGAGAAGACATCACCAGTAACAGTACGACTTCGAACAGCGACGGGCGACGAAATACCTACTCACGGACAAGTCAAAGTAACCATTGGTTTGGGAAATGGAGTACTCGACCATCAAGTACTGGTAGCCGACATCACGGAAGAAGTTATCCTGGGAATGGACGTGATAAAGAAGTATGGGTTCCATTTGGATATGAAGAACGATGTCCTGAAGATCGACAATGAAGAAATTCCTTTTCATTCGTCAGAGAAGGCAGCCGTGCGAGTCTTATTGAGTGAAGACGTGACTCTGCCTGCAAGGACTGAAAGTGTGGTGATGACACGCCTGGATGGAAGTCTCCGCGAAGGCTACATACGCGCGATTGAACCAATGGAGGGCGGCTTAGTTGAAAAGGGACTACTCGTTGGGAGAACTTTAGTACGAGTAAAGAAGACGATGCCAGTAAGGATCTTAAACATCAACTCAGATCCTGTAACGCTGAAAAAGAAGACCGTGGTAGGCCAATGCACGCCAGTATCACAAATTGTGAGATGCGTGAAGTCGAACGAAGATACGTCGCCGAAGAAGTGTCCACAACATTTATTGGACATTCTTACCACCAAATGCGAAAACCTCAGCCAAGACCAGCTGGCTAAAGTTAAAGTGTTGATCCAAGAGTACCAAGATGTGTTCGCGCTGGAGAGTGGCTCCAAAGAAAGAACTAACGTGGTGAAACATAAAATTAATACCGGAGACGCTCGGCCGATACGACAACATCCACGCAGACTTCCTTTGGCGAAAAGAGAAGAAGCGGAACAAATAATTACGGATATGGAGAGAGAAGGCGTGATTGAACCTTCAAGTAGTCCATGGGCATCCCCAGTGGTACTCGTGAAGAAGAAGGATGGATCAACGAGGTTTTGCGTAGACTACAGGCAGCTAAACGACGTGACCAAAAAGGACAGCTACACTTTACCCAGAATTGACGATACGCTAGACACCCTGTCAGGATCCCAGTGGTTTTCTACGTTAGATTTAAAGAGTGGATACTGGCAGGTAGAATTAGAATCCAAGGATCGTGAAAAAACAGCTTTTACGATCGGAACTGGTTTGTGGCAGTTCACTGTAATGCCCTTCGGCCTGTGTAACGCTCCTGCAACGTTCGAGCGTTTGATGGAGACCATCTTGCGCGGATTGTCTTGGAAGACGTGCTTGGTTTACCTGGACGACGTGATCGTGGTTGGAAGGTCGTTTGAAGAGCACTTGAACAACTTGAAGGAAGTGTTCCAGAGATTACGTGGGGCTAACCTCAAACTGAGCCCAAAGAAGTGCCACGTATTTAAGAAGGAAGTCCAATACCTTGGCCACGTCGTATCTAGAGATGGAGTAAGGGCTGACCCAGACAAAATCCGAGCAGTGCAAGCATGGCCAAGACCGATCGACAAACATCAGGTCCGAAGTTTCCTTGGGTTGTGCACTTATTATAGAAGATTTGTCCCCGGATTTGCCAATATTGCCAAACCATTGACAAAACTAACCGAAGAAAAATCAGAATTTAGATGGAATGAAGACTGCGAAAATTCTTTTAATCAACTAAAACAGGCCCTAGTCACTTCGCCGATTTTGAGTTATCCACGAGAAGATGGAAAGTTTGTTTTGGATACCGACGCAAGCAACATGGCCATAGGCGCGGTCCTTTCGCAGGTTCAAGATGGACAAGAAAAAGTTATCGCGTACTTTAGCAAGGTTTTGTCTAGGCCAGAGAGGAATTATTGCGTGACTAGGAGGGAGCTGTTAGCAGTCGTTAAGTCCATCGAACATTTCTACAAGTATTTGTATGGACGAAGATTCTTACTGAGAACAGACCACGCCGCTTTAAAATGGCTACTGCAGTTCCGTAACCCAGAAGGACAAGTAGCAAGATGGATCGAGAGACTGCAAGAGTATGACTACGACACAGAACACCGTGCCGGAAGCAGTCATCGGAACGCTGATGCCTTGTCTAGAAGACCATGTCCGGCGGACTGCAGCCATTGTTCGCGACTGGAAGAAAAAGTCGAATGCCTCCGAAGAACTGCTATGGTTGATGATGAGTGGGAACCTGAGCAGTTACGTCGCGAACAAGAAGACGATCCTGAAATAAGACTACTCCTGGACTGGAAAGAAAGCGGCCGACGACCAACCTGGGAAGAAGTGAGTGCTTTGGGCAAAAATATCAAAGCGTACTGGGCGCAGTGGGACTCCTTGATAGTAGAAGACGGTCTTCTTAAGCGATCCCTAGAAAGTACCGAGGGCACGGGAAACAGACTACAGCTGGTAGTGCCGAAGAGCAGGGTGACCGAAGTGTTGAAGCATCTCCACGATGGGACATCAGGAGGACACTTTGGCATTAAGAAGACGTTGGGTAAAGTGCGAGAACGATTCTACTGGATGAACTGCAAAGAGGACGTCATGAAATGGTGCCGTAAATGCATAGTCTGCGCTTCAGGAAATGGTCCAGCGAGAAAGCGCAAAGCACCCATGAAACAATACAACGTAGGAAGCCCTTTGGAAAGAGTAGCGATTGACATCGCAGGGCCGTTCCCAGAATCCGATTCGGGAAATAAATACATCTTGGTGGCGATGGATTATTTCACGAAATGGACGGAGGCTTACGCCATACCCAATCAGGAAGCAGCTACAGTCGCAGACGTATTAGTAAAGGAGTTTTTCTGCCGGTTTGGAGTTCCGTTGGAATTACACTCCGATCAAGGCCGCAATTTTGAGTCTGGGCTGTTTCAAGAAGTTTGCCGACTGTTAGGAATTAAAAAGACTAGGACAAGGCCTCTCCATCCTCAGTCTGATGGCATGGTTGAACGGATGAATCGAACAATGGGCAAGTACTTAGCCAAGGTAGTGTCCGAACATCAAAGAGACTGGGATCAGTACTTGCACCTCTTCTTAATGGCGTACCGATCATCCGTTCACGAAAGCACAGGCCAAACACCATCCTGTGTCATGCTCGGTCGTGAGATAAGATTACCATGCGATCTTCAATTTGGACGAAGACCGGAAGAAGAAGTCGCTGGAGAAGATTACGTCAGCAAGCTGGCAAAGAGGCTAGACGAAGTACATGAAGAGGTTCGTAAAAACACACAAATTGCCAGCGACAGGATGAAAACAAGATATGATGTCAAGGCGCAAAATGGTGGGTTTCAACCTGGCGATATGGTTTGGTTGTATAACCCTCAAAGGAGACGTGGTTTGTCGCCGAAGCTGCAAAGGCAATGGGAGGGCCCCTATGAAGTCGTGCGGCGTATAAACGACGTTATATACCGCATCCGAAAACCGCCCAGAGGCAAGCCAAAAGTGGTCCACGTCGATCGTCTAGCCCCGTTTGCTGGCGATAACCACAATCCGCAAGTTCAGGTCCGAACCAGAGTAATAAGTAGCAGAACCAGGAATCAAATCGAAGAAATGGAGTTCGAAAAGTTTATGAACTTATACGGAGGTTCTGGAAAAGCTAGGTTCGGAGTTACCACCGAGGAACAACAAAACCTGTTCCAGACACAAAAAGATTACGCCATCGCACATTGCGTGAGCGAGGAGCTTGACATGTCCAAAGGGGTTGCAGTCGTGTTTAAAAAGAAGTTTGGACAGCTAGATGAATTACGAAGACAGCAACCGGCAGTCGGAAAGGTTTTAGGACTACGTGGTGACGGACGCTTCGTTTTCTATCTGGTCACCAAGAAATACTCACGTGTCAAGCCGTTATACAAAGATCTGTGGCGAACATTATGGAGTCTCAAGAGACAAATGGAGTTCCATCATGTTAAGAAATTGGCAGTACCCAAGCTTGGTTGTGGCTTAGAACAATTGAATTGGAGGACAGTTCGAAACATGTTGGAGGTCGTCTTCCGAGGAACAGGCGTTCAAGTGTTGGTCTGTAGTTACCAACCGAGGAGAGTATTGGGTCAGGAAAAGTCCATTGACTGTTACTTTTATGGTCAAGGAAGTTGCCGAAATGGAGGAAGCTGCCGCTATCGCCACGATCCCTTTTACCAGTGTCGCATCCCGTCTTCTGTTCTGGGACAGAACAGTCCTAAGAAGGGGGCAGTGAAACGTCCGAGAAATTACTTGCAAATGCAAGAGTCTTCTAGAACTGTTATCTAGTTTCTAGAAGATATAGCGAAAAGTGAGGAACGATCGAGAAGAATTCGCCGATGTCTATAAAAACCGAAGATGGAAATCGTAGGTCAGTTATTGCTGGAATGTGAAAGCATGCAGTATTAAGAAGATTATCAAGTTGAAATAAATACGTATCGTTAGCACGCGCGGCGTTTTAAATAAATAACAGTGTACACCGAATCGAGTGAACGTGACTTATAGTGTAAACAAATCCGAGGACGTTATATTATCTTATCTTAAGTGTTATACAACGGTTATACATAAATTATAGTGTAAGTGTTTTTATTATTAGATTTAATTAGTAACAATAATTTAAAAGTATTCATATTTCTATAATAAGTAAACGTAGTTTTAGTAGTTTTAAATAAATTAGTTAATAATAAATAAAATTGCAACAATATGAAAAATCAAGACCCTTTAAGACTTTATTTATTAACATAGAAAAATACTCGGGTGCACAGGTTATACCGAATGGTAACCTTTTAAATTTGAATCGGCCAAATGGTGTTATGAAACACGTTAAATCCTGACATTCTTTGGCTAATTTAATTTGATAGAACCCAAAAGTTGTATCTAAACGGCTCAAGTACTTAGATCCTTAAATTTGAGCGAGAATTATTTCGACTTTACTTATAGGAAAATACGTGCGGATCACGGCTTTATTTAATTTGATGTAGTCAACACAAAGACTAATTTTATTGTTATTTTTTCAAACTATAACAATGGGACTAACCCAAGGAGTATGATATTTAACGGGTTCGATAATGTTTATTTTTTGTAGACGTTCAAGTTCATCTTTTAAAGGTTTAAGTAAAGAAACGTACACAACACGTGAAACTGATTGTATAAATGGATGAATATTTTTATCAATCTCAATTTTAAGTTTAGTTTTAAAAGTATCCAGCTGATCAAAAATTCTAAGAAATGTTTGCTCAATTTCTTCCAATTTAAGGAAGCCGAGTTTTGGAAGAAACCCATCACCAAATAATATCAATCGGGTAATACTATATAGAAAAAACACCGTTTATAGTAATCATAATTTCGATTTATGTTATCAATTTTCTTCTTAGGTGTGATACTATACATGAACAATAACATATTATGCAAGATTTTTTTAGCTTAATTTTCACGATACGCTTCAGATACGCTTGTTTAGAGTCAAAAATTTTATCATTGTACTGTTGATTTAAAGAGTTTCTACTCTAAAAATAATTGTTTTGCTTGTTTAGCTTTATTTTTCAGTGTTATTTATTCTAGTATTTTGACTGACTTACGTAACATTGCTTTAAACTTCTGTAAATGTACGCTATCTTCGAGAATTGGAAAGCATATCATGCGTTCTTAGAATAACAACTTCATTTAACTACATCTTATGTGATAACGTTGTTTTGTATTTATTTTTAGTGTCAGCAAATTACCGAGAAGTAATGTGTAGTTCTTAGAACAGTCAATTAAATATCATACGTTATTTTTGATTTCTTTGTATTAACGGTGTCAACAAACTATTTATACAGGTCAGTAATTTTCGATTTATTTGGCTCAAAATTTTGATTTTTTAAACGTTTTATCAAAATTTTTATTTTGACATTTTCTGCTTTTATTGATGCTATGATTGATTGATCTTCTAAATTAACAACCTGTTAATCAGATACACGCTGTATGTATATCCAGATTTGTTTTTTTTCTGAATTTTGGATATTGTCATCATTCGGTTATTGCTATCAAAAATCCGTAATACCAACGAGATTCTATTGAGCTGCGTGCACTGTATGTTAATCAACCATTTTTGTACAATAATAAAATGGAAAATATAATAAATAAATAAAAGATTGAGGGGTGGTTAACTTCTCCAAAATGTGTACACAGATTTGAAATCTTTCCAGATTTTTAGGGACTTTTAGGATTTCAAAAAGGTTTTTGAAGATTTTTGAAAATCTTTAAAGATTTTGGGGATTTCTGAAAATCTTTGTAGATTTTTGGGGATTCTTGAATATGTTTGAAGATTTTTGGAAATCTACAAGGATTTTCAGGAATTTTTAAAAATGTGTAGATTTTAAAAATCTCCAAAGATTTTTGAATATTTTTATGTTCTGAAACGGATTTTTTTAAAGGTTACAGGAGATTTGGCGGAAATTTAAGTGTCTTTAAGAGACTTTTTTAAATTTAAAAGCTTGTTGCCCTATTTTTGACAACCCTTAATAAAAGCGTTTTTTTTGTTTTGGAGTGCAATTGGGTTAACAGATAACTGAACTGTAAATCTAATTTTAAATAGGGCTTTCTACATACATAATAATTGTCAATTGTTTGTTGAACGTTTATGTCCTGCGTTATTTAAAAAAATTTAATTATTGACCATTTTATGTTTAATGTTTTATTTATTATTTAGTAAACACAAATTGATCCACTTGATTTTATTCTTTGGCCTGATAAAATGCTCTCTTTTAGGACGAAACGTAGCCACAAAAATAATTTCAAGTGGTTTTACATGCCCCTCCTAAACGAAGAATTCCATAATATTCCCTCTTTTATTAGGACATAAGTATATAACTTGTTACCTTGGCAAATTGAAACATTTACTATTTGAAGAACGATTTCTGTAAAGTAATGTAGTTCATTGAAAATAGAAATTTCAATTAAATTAGGACTCCATGTCAAATCAACACAAGGATTTTTTTCACTATCTTAGATTTGGTTGAAATTTTGCACACTTGTAGTTTTTGTAAAAACTAAGAAAAATACAAAATTTTGTTAAAAAAATATTTACCCGTTTAGGATTTAGAGCTATGTAAAGTCCACAGAAAACGCAAAAAATGCTCGGCCGACTTTTTCAAAATTATAATTGTAGCTCTCCTAGAGATGGGAGTGGCGTCATTTTGTTGCTTTTTTTATGCCCTTTAATTTGGTATGCAACACAATATATATTAAGAGAAAATATTTTTTTCAAATTTGAACTGAAAATTTTATTTTGAAATCTTAAAAAATGCGTTTTTTCGAAAATTTTTAAAAATACATGTTTTTCATTGTGTTTTTCTAAGTGGATTCTCAAATTTAAGTATCACTATGGGATTCCAATGGATTCATTTGCATTTAAATTACATTGTGAACCCAGTTTTTACGAAAATGCACAAATAATTAGGTTTTTAGTCAAAATATACAGAAAAGCTTAAATAAGTTTTCATATACTCATATAAATTATAATATTAGGCTTAGGTAAAGAATATAGACTTCTTTCAGAATCTTGTGAACTGTGGCGCTGTAGTCCGTATATGTCAAAATGTTGCTATTATGCGTCTTACAAACATTCGCCGATACATTTTTCATAACTTATCTTGATTTTGTTGTTGTATTTGTTATTAATAAGTCTTTAGGTATTATTATAAGTAAACAAGTTTTTATTCAATATATAAATATGTGATTATTTTTAATTTTTATTAGTATGAGGGCTTTTTAAATGGATTAACGTTTTTGAGATTCACATAGACTTGTCAAATGATTAATTTTTAATTTATTAATTCCGATTTTCAACTCAAGGTCACAGTTCACGACATAATGAAACGCCTCTACCTTACTTTTTACTGAAGTTTGTATAGAATTATTTCATGTTATTCGATAAATTACCTAAAGTTTTAGATTTTCTCAATACCTTAAATAAATTGTATGAAATTTAGTTATGATCTAAAAGTCTTTAAAAATAACAATATTTTAATAAGCATTTAATAATATTACTTGACTTTAATAAAATACCATTAGTTTTGTTTAAGTGAGCAGTACCGACTAATCATCTTATTATTTGTCTAACTGCTTCAAGGCTTCATTTGATTTTGCCGTGTCCTCCTCAGAAAGTCTGTGTATTCTTCCTGTGGGAGTAGTAGGGTCAACTGTATACAAAATATCATTTAAACATGTCCACAAAATGTCAGAATTTTCACTTGGATATGAAAAAGAAGGGGAAGGACCGTCTGGGTGCAGAAATGTGACATTCACTTTATCTTCACTTTCATTTTTATCCAACACATAAACTAGTCACCATTTAAAATCTTAAGCTTTCGCGGTTGTTTGTTTATGATTATAAGGAGACTCCTTTCTACTTTCCCAGACTAATCCGCGAAGCTGTGGAAATAGAAAAACATCCATGTAATATGAACCGAAAAGACGGTTTAAGACTCAGCAAATCTTGGCTACTAGTATTATATCCTCTAAGACAAAGATCAACCTTCTCGGAAAGGACACAAACACTTACTCCGAGTAATAACGAAAATCGCTATTGGTATGCAAACGTCAGTTTGTTTGGGTTCACGAACGACAATACGGCAAAGGCCAAGCTCTACTTCTTGTTTTGGCTTTCAAGAAGAGACTAGGACTAAGCCTAAGTCTGGGTGTATAACTACGACGCGGTCTAAGCTGAAAGTCGTTTATAGTCATAGTCACCATTTACTATTACATGTAACAGTTACATAACCGTTAACATCTGAAATTTTCCCAAGTAGTTGTGTGGTTGTCAATGTGCTGTAATTTGTGTCATACGAAAAAGCTTTTACTTGGATTTGGGTCATGTTGTCTTTGATTGGTAAAAAAGCATGGAACTGGTGAGTTCCTTTTCTGGTCTGTGCTTTATCAAACCGGTTACTCACAAACTTTTCAGTTTTTATGTACTCTTCTTGCTTGACAAGCCCAAAGTTAACAGTTTTAATATTTTGAATCGACCAATCAAAAAGTTGTTGACGCGTGAGGATTTGATTTTCATAAGGTCTCTGTAAACTCGCTTTTGCAGCCAACCTTTCAACTGTACCACCAACTCCATCACACGGCTCTTTGCCATGAGCTGTAGCCGAAAAGTGCCACTCTGTTTCTATTTCAAAATCTTGGTTATGGAAACACAGATTAGAAAAATTCTTTTTATTTTTATATTGAGCTGCACTTCCATCGGAAAAGTAATATATTTTCTCAACATCAAACATAAAGTAATTTTTCAGCTGTTGTATTATGCTCCAGACATTCAGATATAATAACATAGCTGACATGTTTTACTTTATCATCTTGTTTATAATAAACTACAAAAGAGTGTATTGTTACATTCAATTGACCAGTGGTAGCTTTGGACTTCGTCTTAAACTACAAAAGCATAGTTTTTTGAGAAGTCTAATGTGACTACACATTCATTTTCTTTCAATGCTTCTTTTACTTTATTCATAAACGAGCTTTGTTGATTCGTTATAAAATCATGGCGAACTAACTGATCAAGTTTGTCACGTATCATCTAAAGGAACTCAGTTGAACTTTTTTGTATTGTCTCATGATTACACCGATCCAACTGCAATCCATTGCTGAAAAGTTATATTTTCATATCATATTTTTCTCAAAAACATTCTCTAAAGTTTCTGTTATTTGATTAGTTTCTGAATGGCAATTTCCCATAATACAATCAATGGGAGGAGGGTTGCATAACATTTGAGACAGAAAATGTATGTACATTGCAAATTTCCCCATTAGTTAATGTTCCTAACCGGCATACTCAATCATTAGTTTGACGTTTTGGTGGATTGTACAAACACAAACTTAGTATGTACTACTTTTTTCTACCAAAATACACTGTTTTGGCCTTAACTCCGCAAACTTTGAAAATCCTACTTTCATCTTAGGATACTTTGAAAAGAAAGTATGCTTCCTGCAGGTTACACAAAATTCATCTTTTTTGAACTGTACTTTTGGATCCATTACCATCTTTCACTGAAATACAATTTCTTTTGCCTGGCATTACTCTACTTACATCATCGCTTTCGTGGAAGTTTTTTTTGCTTGCCTACATTCCATGTCTCTGGTAAACAAGTTAATATTATGACTTTTTTTCTATGCACTTGAAAAATTTACATTTAGATTACTGAGTACAAAAAGTTCCAGTTTTTCTGGCTCATAATCAGAAGACTCTTGAGAATGCGGAAATAATGTTCGCCTCATTGAAGATTCTATCTTTTTTATTTTTTTACCAGAGTAATGCTTTGATTTTTTTTTTTTGACATCAATGAGTGATTCACCAAGTTTTTTTAAGGATGTATTAAAAGTCTCTACAATATGTGAGGACGTAGTTAGGACATCAACAGTTGGATCATTAACACAGTCTAGGTCAGGTACTTCCTTCGCTTTTTGTTCTTTTAAAGCATTTGTTTCCCTTCGGCAGGCATCACATATTTTAGAAGTTTTAGGGAAACTAGTTAGAACTAATTAATGCATCCATTCAGCAGCATGTTTTAGTTTTTTATGATTTCGTTCATTGCAGTTGTAAAAAGAACTCTTCCACTTTCTATGCAATGGAGACATTTGCGGTAGCTGGCAGGAATTATTGACCTCGACTTTCTGACTTGTAAGTTTGTCCGACAACAAATTTGAACTGGTCCAGTCCAAACTTGCAGGCCTACATTCGCTTGCTTTTGTTTATTTTAAACTAAAACCGATTGACTATTTTTACCTCGATTTTTACTTTCAGTTTCATGAGTTCTCCGAGCACTCTCCAATTACAACGATATCTGGACTTTTAGAAGTGGGTGTTGAACTATGATTTGTAGATTCGGTAGTTTGTTTGCTATTCTGAAAAAACGATTCGATTGAATAGCTCGATAGGTTTTTAGATTTCTCATTTTGTAAGCTTGGCAAGGATTTTATGGGGTTTCTAAAGATTTTACGGATTTCCAAAGATTTTACGGGGTTTTTAAAGATTTTACGGGATTTTAAAAGATCTTATGAATTCCAAGAGATTTTAAGCGATTTTAAGAAGATTTCTGAAGATTTTATGGGATTTCAAGCAAATTGTACACCGATTTCTAGGAGTTAACCACACCTCGTAAAAAATCTGTCATTACTATAACATAACTAAGTGTCGAATCTGCTCGATACACACTAATGAAGCTTCAAATGTACATATACAAAAAGGATAAAATGCAATGTCTACAATTACAATATGGTAAAACTGAATTATAATATGAATATAAAGCCGTATTTTTACATCAATGACTATTTTCATCGATATCTTGATGGGAATCGTTGAACTTACTTTAAAATAAAATAGGGTTTTTGACAAGAAAAGTTTTTTTTACTTTTCCGTGATCATTATTGAACAAATTTTATTCAAATTCGAAACATTAGTACTGTTTTTTGGGTGTTTTGTTTTGACTTTGGTAAAGACTTAAATATTGCTATCGGGTTCACAGTAAACCATAAAAATTGTCATGATTAGTAGAACTCTAGAACGAGATTATAAGAAGAAATAGCAATAGGAATTAGGCTAATTTTAATCAGGGTTTTAATTGGGTTTTTAAAAATGTCGCTTATTCTACATTATTTACGTCATCATCTACATTGTCTACATATTATACATTATATACGTATTTTATACGTATACGTGTCGAAAATTATTTTATACGTGTAAATGTCCATCACTGCACGGCAACCCAGCGTGAATAACTTTTCTATCCAGGATACAGTGCCGGTGCCAGGTTATTTAGCGCCCTAGGCAAAACTTAAAACACCCCCTTTCATACAAATTTAAAAAAAATATGTAAAACAAATTTAAAGTGACATATTAATTTATTATCAATTGCATAAACGTTACAAGTAGACTACAAAATCAAAATTTAATTTTACGTGCTTTCTTCCTCGCAAAACTTTCTACTAGTTCCTTCAATTCTAGTGTCGAAGCGTAATCACATTGAAATTGTTGCTAAGTCCACGAGTCTGTTTTGTGACATAGTTGAACGCAAGTAAGTTTTAATTAATTTTAATTTTGAAAAACTGCGTTCTCCACTACCCACGGACACTGGAAGTGTTAATAGTATTCTCAAGGATACAACAACATTTGGTACACAATCTTCCAATTTTTGTTGTACTATATAAAGAAGCACATCTGATGGTGACATAGGTTTTGGAAGCCTTCGAGCTACTACTTGAAGCTCATTGCAAAGATCATAAGCATCAATATCCTTATTAGCGTTATGCGTCAAAGACGTTTCCAAATGTTTACAGTCAGTAAGTATATCCGCATGTGTCTTTTTGTTGATATTGGATATATCATAAAGGAAACCAAATAGAATATTATGTTGTTCTAATTGTTGGAATCTCTCTTCAATAGACTGTATAGCCATGTCCAAAATAGTGTAGTAGAATTCTACTTTGAATTTCTGTTTAGGATCTTGTCGTACCTCGTCTTGAGCTTTATATTTAAACTGCCGTTTATGTAACCTTCTTCTACATTCATCGGGCTCAAATTTCACTTCTGTTTCTAATTCCTTTGCAATCTCGGCAGCATCAATTAAAACTTGTTCAAAACCATCATTTAACAGGTAATTTTTAGTCACTTGAAGTTGTTTTGTAGCTGAATGTATATCAGAATTCTCTTTTTGTAGTATTTTGCTTGTAACATTCACTTCATTAAGAATGTTATACCATGTGACAAGGGATACCATAAACTTGAATTTACAAATTGAATCGGCAAGAGCCTTTGCGTCCGTTTGGGAAATATTACCATATGAATTATTTAGTCTTGGATCATCAAAAATTTCCATTAAAGCATCATATATTGCACCAAGCTGATACCTTATAGGCTTTAAAGCATCAATCCTACTTTCCCATCTTGTTTCGCTTAACGGTTTAACTGTTAAATCCACGACATGGCTAATAAACACATGCCAACGTTGAATCGATGCAGAAAAGTAATTATAAATCTGTTGAACTAAACTAAAGAAATAAGTCGCTTCTAGGCAACATTTACAGGCATCATTGACAACTAAATTTAAAAAATGTGCATTGCAGGGAATAAAAAAAGCTCGCGGGTTTATGTTTAGAATTCTGTTTTGTACACCTTTTTCTTTTCCTTTCATATTACTTCCATTATCATACCCTTGTCCACGGAGATTTTCTATTTGTAATTCCATTTGCTCAATCTTTTCAATCAAAGTTTCTGTTATGAATGCCCCAGTAGTTTCGTCTAATTGAATAAATCCTAGGAAGTGTTCTTTTATTATTACTGCAGGCTCGAACATCTCACTATCTAGCGGTTTGATAATATCAACAAAACGTATAATCATAGTCATTTGTTCAATATGACTAACGTCTGGTGTGCAATCCAAAATAATTGAATAATATTTTGCCGATTTCACAAGTGACAAAATTTTATTTTTTATACCTCCTGCTAGGATCTGCATAAGTTCATTTTGAATATCTTTTCCTAGGTAATGAACCATAATTTCTTGATTTTTGACCCTGCGCAAATGTTCGTTCATTACAGGGTCAAAGAGGGCTAGATATTCTACAAACTTAAAAAAATTACCGTTGTTGTTATTGTACAACTTTTCATTTGTTTCACGAAATGCTAAGTTTTGAGTGGCAAGTACTCTGATCAAAGCGATCAAACGTTCCAAAATTTGCCGCCAATATTGTTCTTCTTCTTTGATACTTTGCTGGTTAATATTATCAATTGTTTTTTCTTTGGATATACGCACATCAAGTTCTTTCCAGGTCTGAAAGTTGTCTAAATGGAAAGTATTCCTTTCATGTGAAGATAGAATTGCTCCAATATTTTTCCAGTCTTTTGATCCTGATTTTTCTAGGATTCACGAGCTGTTTTTATTAAATAACTTGCAGCAAAAACAAAAAACCGCATCTTTTATAGTCGAATACATTAACCATGTACGGTATACTTCTTCACCATTAGCTAGTTTTCTTTTATAGTGATTTGGAGAAAATCTTTGATTTTTGGAATCTTTGGGAAAATTATATGTAATAATTTGATGTGGTGGATTTTGTAATAAAATCTGACGAAAATTATCATCACAATAGTCAGGCCAGTTTCCCGGGTCATTGTAATCTATATAATTAATCGTGGTACTGGTACTGCCACTACCAATTGAATCCAGTACTACTACCGTAGTGGTACTGGATTCAGTTTCATGAGAGCATTCGCTTTGTATCATATTATCAGACTCTGAAACACCTTCTCCTCTGTTATTTTCTTCTTTTTTTGAAATACCTTCATTCGCATGATCGGACATATCTTGTTGTACATCTGATTGTCCTACACATCATGACTTGATTTGAAAAACTTTAACAGTCGACCACTTTGCTTTTCACGCTCTTGAGCTCTGAGAGTTTTGCGCTTACGATTTTGAAATCCCGATGGCTTTTTTGATGACATTTTAAAAGTAATAATATACCACTATAAATAATATTTAAATATTTGAATACAACATAGTGATATTTGCTATTAAACTTACCAGCAAAGAAGTGGGTAATGTTGAGTCGTATGAAGGATAACAAAATAAAATTTACTGCACGTAACTTCACTGAATCAATTATTTTTCTAATAATGCACAATATTACACTTATCAGTAAAACACTGTCAGTGTTACACTGAGCAATTATAACTTTTGCGCTGTTGTTTTGGAGGTGGGGGTGGCACAGAATAGTATATTGTGTACACGCATTTTTAATAAACTCCATAAACTCAATCTTGATGTGCCGCTCTTTCACTACCGTTGTGAGCGCTAGTATATTTATAAACATTTCCAGCAAGTAAATAAATAGTGCAGACATAAAACATCTTAAGATAATTTTTCCATATTATGAATTGAAGTAATTTTTATTTATGTTTGGATCACGTTCGCATGACTGCGAGACTATTTTTATTTCGTTGGGTGCGATAAAAATGGTGGTACACAAACAATAACATCGAGAAGTGCGTTCTCGGAAGAATTAAAAATCATAATTGCACGTGTTTTTGAACGCCGCGTCATGCGCTAGAGCGATCTCTAAATTAACATTAAAACTAGATAACCATCTGAAATGTTCGAAATTAAAAAATTTATATTAAATACATTATTTTATTATATTACTCTGTCTATAGTTCATATATATATTTAAAAGTGGAAATGCAATAAGTGTTTGCAATTAAGACGTCAAAGCAGAACTTTCTCTGATTCAGATATTAGTATGGCAGGTGAGTCGAAAAAAAATCCCAAACCTATTAAATCGGACAGTGGCAGTCAACAGTCTCAGTCTGGGACTTCCAGTCAGACACAAGATATTCATGGGTTGCTTGTTGATTTAAGAAAACAAATAAGTGACATTGCTGTGAGTCAAGCAAATTTAGAGAAGAATATCAATGTCTCACTGAATTCCTGTCATGACAAAATCGGGGATAATAAGAATCTTATTGAAACACAAAATAAAATTATCCAAACTCAGCAAGACATTGTTAATAAGCTGTTAAGTGAAAATGAGAGTTTAAAAAAAGATATTCAATTTTTGAAAGAAGAAGTTGATTTATCTCAGCAAGAAAATCGTTCTAATGTTGTTGAGATATATGGTTTACCAGTGAGGCAAGGAGAAACCTTGTCTACCGCTGTTTCAAACCTTTCTACTGCAATTGGTTATAAGTTAAACTAGGATGCGATTGATTCTTGCTTTCAACTTAAGAAGATTCCTGGTATTGAGTATCCTACAATATTAATAAACTTTTTAAGAAAAAATGATAAAAATGAGTTTCTTAAGTGTAGAAAGGTGAGAAAGGATCTTAACACGACTCACTTGGGAATGCAACAAAGTTCACCTATTTATATCAATGAAGCATTGACGCCTGTTAGCAAGAAACTATTATCAATGGCGCGTAAATTTAAAGTTCAAGAAAATTGGAAATTTGTTTGGATAAATAACGGTAGGATTTATTTAAGAAAAACTGATGGAAGTAGAGTTTTTTCGTTTGTCTCAAAAGCTCAGTTTGACACTTTTCTTGCAGGTGGGCAACAGTAAGTGTTATTGTTCTCTTGGAATTAATTAATGATATACAAATACTATATAATAATATTATTTTTATTTCATAGTTTTAAGTAATTTTTGTTTCGAGATGAGAAGAAAGAGTTTTTGTTTTTGTTCTATTGAAATTTGTTTTGATGTTTAATGATTATTAGTGATTATAGATAAAAAGAATGAATTTGATTTATATTATCAGAATGTGAGGGGACTGAGGACAAAAACAAATGAATTTTTGTTATCAGTTTTGGAAAATAATTTTAATATCATTGCGCTGTCTGAGACTTGGTTAAATTCTTCAATTGTTAATAATGAAGTTTTTGATACTAGGTATGATGTGTTTAGATCTGATAGAGTTTCGTTGGAAAGAGGGAGTGGGGTACTTTTAGCTATCTTATCTGACTTGAGACCTAAATTAGTTAAAAAAATATCTGAACTTGATTTTGAGTGTATTATTTGTAGTTTTTATAAATCAGGGGTTATTTTTTTATATGCTCTGTTTATTTTCGGCCTAGCAGTAATAGTAAGAAGTATGAGATTTTTGTGCAAATTTTTACTGACTTAATTGAATTATGGAAAAATAACTGTAGAGTTGTTATAGTAGGCGATTTTAACTTGCCGAATATGTATAATGTAATTAATCATGCAGTTGATGGTAATTGTAAAACTAACTTAATTTTAAATTTAATGTCTCTCTTAAATCTAGAGTCAATAAATAATGTTTTGAATTGTTATGGTAAAACTTTAGATTTGGTTTTAAATAATATCGAGAATAGTACAGTGAGCAACGAAAACTGTCCGTTTGTTGTGGAAGATAGGTATCACCCGGCTCTAACTCTTCAGTTTACGATTCCCAATAATCCTTATTCGGTATCAGATGTAAATAATCAAAATAATAATGTTGAATATTTTCAGTATCACAAAGCTAATATGAGGGATATTAAAAAGTTTTTGTGTGAGTATGATTGGAGTCATTTTTTGCATATTGAATCGGTGGATCACTTAGTAGATCTATTGTATGATATTATTTTTATGGCGATAAATAAATTTGTTCCTAAAAAAATGATTAAACCTGATAATAAATATCCTCTTTGGTTCACTGAGGAAATTAAAAAGTTCTGTAAAGAAAAAAACTTGCTGGCTAAGAAAAAGAGGGTCTCACCCTACTTTGAGTCTAGGTTTAAAGAAGTCCGTAAGAATCTTAAAGATAGTATTCATAAAGCTTATATTGATTATATTAAATCCGTTGAACAATCTGTTGTGAATGACTCCAAACAGTTTTGGATATATATTAATTCGTTAAGATCTAAATCAAAATTGCTTGATAGGATGGAATGGAATGGGCAGGTTTTCAAAGGTAAAGGTATTTCAAATGCATTTGCAGGTTATTTTAATTCTGTTTATAGTACCAAAAAATCGTGCTATAGTTTAGAGTCTGTAGTTCAAGATAATGATAATTTTCTAAATTTCCATTTTGGCTTGATAAATTTAAATGACGTACTTGGAGCTTTTGATGAATTAAAATCCAAAAAAAGTAGTGGTCTAGATGGCATTCCCACTTTCTTCTTTAAGGAACTAAAATATGAATTAGCTGATAAGATGCTGCATATTTTCAATTTATGTTTACAACAAGGGGTATTCCCCAAGAAATGGAAATCAGTAAAAATTACACCAGTTTTCAAAAAAGGTAATGAGGCTGAGATATCAAATTATAGGCCTATTTCGATTTTAAACAGTCCAGGCAAAGTATTTGAAAATGTAATTTACAAGATTCTTTATAACAGTGTTAAACAATATATTTCACCTTATCAGCATGGGTTTTATAAAGGGAGGTCCACTGAATCAAATTTGTTAGTTTTGTCTGAATATGTTTCCAGAGTTCTGGAGGACAGGGGTGAAATAGATGTAATTTATACTGATTTCAGTAAAGCGTTTGATATGGTTTCTCATGATGTGTTACTTAAAAAACTTAGTAAGTTGGGTGCAACTGATGGGGCTATTCGTCTTTTTGCCTCTTATCTTCAAAACAGAGAATGTTGTGTCTCTTTTCTTAATTTTACTTCTTCTCTTTTTATTCCTAATTCTGGAATTCCTCAAGGTTCAAAACTTGGACCTCTATTGTTTCTAATTTTTATTAATGATTTGCCAGAAATTTTTCAGTCTTTCTGTCTTTTATTTGCGGATGATGTGAAGTTGTACCGTAGAATTAATGATATCAGTGATGCAATTATTCTTCAAAGTGATTTGAATAGATTTAATGATTGGTGTGTTTTGAACGAGCTTACTTTAAACATTAATAAGTGCAATGTCATGTCCATAAGTAGAAGGAAGTCAGAAAGGTTGACCAAATATTTTATTGGGCAGTCAGAACTAAAATCAGTGAGCCAGGTCCATGATCTTGGTGTTATTACGAATAATAAGTTCAACTTTAACGACCATATTGATAATGTAATAACCTCGTGTTATAAAATGATGGGATTAATTAAAAGGTCGACTAAACTCTTTAAAAATCCAAAAGGAATTTTAATTCTTTACTTTTCATTTATCAGAATTAAAATTGAATATTGCTCACTTATTTGAAACCCTTTAAATAAAAAATATTGTAAAAAGATTGAGGTTATGCAAAATAAGTTTTTGCGTTATTTTTATTATAAAAAGAAAAGGGTGTTTTGTCCTCGGGATTTTCCCACACAGTGTTTGAGGGATTTGGCTGGAGTAAGTACGTTGGAGGATAGGAGAAATCAATGCTTGCTAATTACATTATATAAAATTTGTAACGGTGTCATTGACAGTCCAGATTTGTTAAATTATATCAACTTTCAGGTGCCTCGATCTGATAGTGTTAGAAGATTTAATTTGTTCTACCTATCCAGCCCGACTGTGCTTGCTTCACCAATCTCTCGGGCCTGTAAAATATTTAATCAAAGTAGCCGAGATATGTTCGGCATTAGTTTAAAAAATTTTAAGACCACCTTGCTAAGTGGAATTTTTGTCTACTCCACATAGGTATTGCTATGTTTTTAAATGGATGGAAAATATTAATAATACTTAATTATGTGTTTTGTTTTCACATTTTATGATTTTGTTTCTAATTTTTAGAATTTAAATTGTATTTAATTTTTTTTTTGTTTAACTTCAACTTTATGAATGTTTTATGTTGCGTTATTAGTTATAGGAGATTTAATGTATTTGTTAGAACCGTTTTAGGATTTATCCTGTGGTTCTGTATCATTTTGATCTAATGTATCTGTTTATTGAATAAATGAATAAATATAAAAATATATAATATAATAAAAGTTGTTTTTTAATAATGGCGATTGCACATTCTTGCGCCTCTATGGATAGCGCCCTAGGCGACCGCCTAGTTCGCCTTAATGGTAGGGCCGGCCCTGCCAGGATACAAATACACCTTAGTGGTCATCCTGTACAAACCTATACGAATAGAAAATATTTATTTTTAGGTAAGTACGTGTTTTTGCAAAAATGGTTTAATCGTAACCCGTTATGGTTTATGGCTCACTATCGACAGGTGCCTTTCTATTATTTAGATATCCAAATACAAATATTTTTTGGTGTATTTAATTTGCGATACGATGTAATAAAATTAATTATGAACTATATTGTAAGTAATCCATTACCAAAACTACACTCAATATAGTTATTTTAAAATATTTAAATTATAACTATAACTGTATAAACGTTAATTATCTTTGTAAAATATAATTTAGTAGACATAATTCAAATATAGATCAATTATTATTTCTTTTTACATGTTCTTCGACTACTTTTTTAATATCAACCCTGAACTGATATTAGACTAGCAATAATGTGTTATGTTGTTGTCGTTATGTTTTGTAGCGGTATTGTTGTTCTAAACCATAACACAGAATTAGTACAACTGCAGAAAGATTACATAAACTCCAAGTGTAACCCGATAGATAGCACTGTATGTTCAGAATTTTAAAAATAAAGAAGCCATATAACAACGTTTCACATTTTAGACTGTATTTCCATATTTTTAAAATCGTTAGGTTAGGCAACTAGCCATACAGCTATATTTAATCGATACCAATGTCTTGATAATGAAATGGTGTCATAACATTGACTTTCTCTTACACGACATTGTGTATAATTCTCAATAACTAGAACAAAGACACATAATTAGCGGTAGTTTGAAGCTGCTAAACAAAGAGGGAGTCTTACCTTATTCATCAATTCCGTATTTCTTGTCTTATCACATAATTATAGTATACACACTTACCGTGATAAATTGTGTTTAGTGTTTTATTGTTTTTATAATGCTTTGTGCTTTATTGTTTTTATTATTATTTGTGCCAAAAAATGTAGAACTTGCTCGAATTCTTGGAATATTTCACGAAAAATCGTTTAGCCATCAAACACTCGGAACTAAATTATTATTTGCATTGGCTAGCAAAAACCACGATGTTACGATGTTAACGACCGTTGCACCAAAATCGCCTCCCAACAATTTTGCTGTCATTAAAATAAATCTACAAGGTCATGCCACCGGTAGTTATTAATATAAACTACAATATAACCTATAATAATCAAATACTTTTAGATTCAGGCGGAGATTTATTTCAAATGTACAATTACAACGTATTCCAGTTACTAGGAACGGTTAATTCGATCGAATTGCAATGGACTGAAGCAGTGCTTGCGGACACTAACGTACAACAATTGTTATTAGCAAATAAAACTTTTGATGTTGTAATTATGGAACAGTTGGGAAACCATGCGCTTAAAGGTTTCTGTCACTTTTATAATGCGCATTGCATTATGTTAAGTACAATGGGATCAACCTATTTAACTGATGAACAAATGGGAAATTCGTATAATCCATCATACGTGCCTTACCGATTTCTCAATTATCCTCCTCAAATGAATTTTTATCAACGATTACATAATTCTTTTGTCATTTTAATAAGTTCTTTGTACTTTCATTGGGTGTCTCTTCCGCAACACAACGCAATAATGCAAAAATATTTTCCAAACGCGCCAAGTTTAAATGATTTAATGTATAATGTTTCTTTGATGTTAGTCAATTCTCATTACAGTACATCTATTCCTGTTGCCAACGTACCTAACGTTGTTGAAATTGGTGGATTTCACATAGATCCTCCTAAAAACCTATCACACGAGATTCAAAAATACTTAGACAGCGCTACAGATGGTGCGATTTATTTTAGCATGGGTTCTATTTTGAAAAGTAAATTAATGGACAAACAAAAAATACAAAATATCTTAAACGTTTTTGGCAAATTAAAGCAAAAAATTGTATGGAAGTTTGAAGATGATAGTGTAGATCTACCAATGAACGTCAGAATAGTAAAATGGGTATCTCAGACGGATATTTTAGGTAAACGACTAAGCAGTTAATCAGAATACTTATATTAGCTTTTAGCGCACCCTAACGTACGTGCTTTTGTAACTCACGGCGGTTTGCTTAGCACCACCGAAGCTATTTACTTTGGTATACCTATAGTTGGTATCCCAGTATTTGCGGACCAAAATTTTAATATTGCGTTGGCCAAACATTTAGGCTATGGCGTTTCTGTTCCATATTCATCATTAGATGAAAAAACGTTTGGAACTGCTTTAAACATGGTTTTAAACAACAAAACGTAAGTGAATGTAGGAGTATTAACCAAATAAATCTCAAATTTTTAGGTTCAAAGACATCGCTTTACAAAGATCAAAAATATTTCACGATCAACCTATGAGTCCTTTAGATAGAGCAATGTTTTGGATCGAGCATTGTATAAAGCATAATGGCACTTCTCATTTACGATCAATAGCACTTGATTTGCGCTGGTATCAATACTCTATGTTAGACATAATGTTATCGTTGCTTTTTAGCATATCCGTAATATCCATGATAATTTGGAAATTATTTAAAACACTATTTAGGCAAAAAATATTTAAAATTAAAAAAGAGTAAAAGGTTTTTATCATTTATTAAGATAAAGTTACACCAAAATCAGAATAGAATCTCTTTCGTCCTCCAAAATGTTAATCGATATCTCAAAACCTCAATAAAATATTATTTACAAAAAATCTTATAATACACAATAGATTGTTAAGAATTTATAAATAATTGGAAAGTGAGCAAAATTTCATCACTTTAGTTTCTACAATGTAGAAACAACCACTCGATTAGTCACATTTTTTGAAAATAGCAAGAAAATTGGCACTACTTTAGTGATTCCAGACGTTTGTAAAAAATTTCAAGCTATTACTTTAGATGTATAAGGTGTAAAGCAAACTGACTGCTTCTAGTGTAGCTTTAACAAATACTTTCATCCTACTCTGGAATGTCGTGTTCGCCAATTGACCGATTGTATCGGGTTGGCTAAACGTATGCGCCGACCGGCTAAAAAACCACATCTGTCCGTTTATGAGTATTTTGTTCGGTACCGCCGTTTTCGCATTAACTCTGACAGGCGGACTACGGTTCTGCGTATTGTTGAGTATTGCAGAACCTAGATTATTCTGACATTTTTTCATTTCTTTTCTACTTCTTCATTACGAAGTTACGACAATTTTTTCGCAACTTAATTGCTAGCGACTAACTCAGTGTGATTCGGTGACTGGATCGTAGGTTTCGATGTGCTAATTATAATTTGAAAAGACGCCATAACGGTGGAAGATTACGATGGTAGATACCGTTTAAATGTATTTGACGTTGAAAGAGAACAAATGACTAAACGAGGTTGTAACAACGAGTATATATATGTGGGAATTGTGGTTCCTGCCGGTAGAGTGCGCGCACAGCGCAAGTCTTTTTGTTGCGACGAGAAGAGTTATTTATTTATTTCAAGAGGTGATTCGTCTAGCGCCCCTGCACTGCGATCTTCTTGGCTCTTTTGTGCACCTCTGATTTATTACTCCCTCATCAGTTCTGTTTTGTCAATGAAGTCTAGAAGTTTATTCCAAGGGGTTTTTTCAACTCATCATTAGTTAGCTTTGGTTTTCCGAAAAACATTGTGCGTTGCATTTGATACGCTTCGGATTTGCACAGCAGATGCTGCGAAATCTCGTCGTCCTCCAAGCATCCACGGCATAGAGGGCTGATTTGCAGTATATGTCCCTGTTGTGCCCTTTTTTGCTAGTGCGTTTGCCATTAGATTACCCTTTACTTTCTGATTTTTTGGTATCCAGATGAGCTGCACTGGTTGGCGAGTTGCCAATATTTCCAGACTGTTTAGGCAGGCCATAATCTGTTTGAATTTTATTAGTGGTGATCTTAGCACCAGTAGTGCTACTTGGTTGTCAGACATGATCGATATCGGCCCATTTGTGTATGATTTCGAGTCGATAATGTTCCTGACACACCAGTCAATAGCAGCAACTTCAGCTTGGAAAGCGGATGCATATTTACTCAAAGTCAGCGAAAATTGCTTCCCATGGTGCTTGCCTCCATATACTCGTGCTCAGGTACCGTTGCAATTTTTGGCCCCATCTATGTACCAGATAGTTCCTTTAACCGTGCCCGGGTAAATGTTTTTCGTCCATTCATCTTGTGACGCTATTATCACTTTAAATTTCTTTAAATGTGATAATTTTTTGTGAAGTCGAATCTCATAGTTAAGATTGTTTCTTCACGCAGCACCTTGTATATACCCGGTTTGTTTTTCCCGGTAATTGACGCGTGTTCATTAATGTGCAGCCTGTATGCTGCTTGTCTTGCTTCTATCATTACAACGAGGTGTAATGGTAGAAGTGAAGGTAGTGCTTCCATGGCTGCTGTGGGTGTGGTTCTCATCGCTCGTGTTATCAGTAGACATGCCATTCTCTGTACTTTGCTTAGCTTTGCATCTGTGCTTTTCAGGTTGGTTCTCTCACCCCATGAAAAAAAACGTTTCCTTGCTGATTGGGAATGTGTGCCCGACCATCCGTTTGGTTGTATTAAGAACGCTGATGGCCTTCATTGTGATTTTTTCTAGATGAGCATTGAAAGTCAGTCTAGTATCAAGAATAGAATAGAGCGTAACTCCGTACATCGTAGGTAGTTTTATGTCATCCGTTTTCCGTCGTTTGGTAAATGGAAAAATTGCCGTCTTTGTTGGGTTCACTGATAGTCCCTCTTTTTTGCATCATTTTTTGACGTTGTTTAGTGCACTTTGCATTATGTTTGATGCATTTGCCCCAAACTTCCCGTTTGTGATAATGGTGAGATCGTCGGCGTATCTTAAAGCAAATACCCCGCCGTCTTCTAGTTCTTGTAGTAGGCCGTCCTTGACGAGGCACCACAGTAGAGGTGGTAGCACCCCGCTTTGTGGGTATCTAATACATGCCACATTTTTATCACTTTGCTCGCTTATGGACTAGCAATCGTAAGGTCAATAACTTCACTGCGCGACAGGGTTATAAACGTGGGCGCATCTCCGTTATTTATTGTCTAAATTGCCTTTTAAAATAAATTCAAGAAGTTTTTTTCCTCTTGGATTTGTGTTTGTGCTCCTCCATAAGGTGTGGTGTGCATTAGCATCGCATCCAAGAATCAGCGGTTTGTTGGCCCCACTGTTAATCAGCCTGTGGATTTGGGTTTTTTGGGTTCGCGCTCAGCGTCAGCCGTTATTTTTAGGTTCTGCTCAGTCTCAGTCTTTTTTTAAATTTAAATTTTGGGTCGATGGTTTCATATATGTTCCCACAAGTGCCAAGGAACAGAAAGTCGCCGTGCGCAGTGCCCCGATACGCACGGAAGACTATATACAACGGGGTTTGCTTCGTGCCCCAAAGTTGGAACCAGTGACGACTGGTTTTCCGTCCAGTCACGCATTTATCGTTCTAGTCCTCTCCAATTTAGATTTAGGTTTTTGATGAGGTTGTCTCCTCTTGGTCCAGATAATTAAGCCAAGACCCCCTAACACTGCTTGCTCGTGAGACATGTCCACAGCAGCAAGAGGTTTGGGTTTAACTGCCGTGCTTGCTGATCAAAGTCAGCAGAGTAGTGGCAGGCATCGTTATCCCAGTATTGGCTCTTGCCACGACACTACAGCTTGAGCTGGGAAAGTTGATTGGCGTGACAGTAGTATTTGTTTTTTTATTTTTTATTTATTTATTAATTTTACAGGCAAAACGTCCAATTTACAAAAATATTAAACAATTAATTTAATAGTGTAAGACAGTTATTAATTAATCATTAACTATAAACACATAACTACAGACAGAAAAGTACATAATAAATTAAAAATACTAAAATTTGAAAAAGTGTTCTACATTGTAACACAACAAACAAGCAAAAGAGACAATAATTTATGGAAAAATTAATCTAAGTACAAATTTTTGGTGGTGGTATTGGAGTACGTGCGGATTTTAAGCCGCGACTCCAACACCTGCCAAGGTAAACAAGGTTGTCCCGGGTCAGCTGATAAAGCTGCGTACCATTACATCCTATCTACTCTCCTATCCACCACTTGGAGACGCGCCCGATAGGTAGCTCAACCCACAGGTGTTATTGTTGCGGCGAGAAGAGTTAGGTTGCCAAGATGGCTGATAACCGTGTGTGAAAAAGCGCGAAGTTCCAAACGTCACATCTTTGAGTGCAGACTTTATATATAAACCAATGGTTACCAGAGGATTGGAAAAATCTCTGAACGAAAACTTTGAATAACAGATAGATGATTCTGATGATATTCAGATTGACGATCCTAAAGACCAACTCGCCGACGAGTTCGAAGAGCGAGAAGTTCGTAAACCACTTGATGCTGAGGGCAGCACATTCGTCAGCGATCGCCGAGATGTGGGAATTGCGGTTCCTGCCGGTAGAGTGCGCGCAAAACGCAAGTGTTTTTATTGCGACGAGAAGAGTTAAGTTGGCAGCATGGTTGGTAACCGTGTGAAAAAGCGCAGATTTTACCAAACGTCATTTCTATTGAAGTGTTAAACATTAAGAGTAGTTTTCATAATGTATCACAGGAAATAAATAAAACGTGCGTAGTTTACTTTGAATTATCGGAATAATTAAAAGTATTACCGGAATAATTAAAAGTATCACTGAGCACACATTTAAACATACACAAAGCGTACCACAATTACCGGAAAAGTAAGTTTTCTTTCATCGAAAATTTGATATCAAACATTAACGAATTGATAGCAATCTGTAGCAAAAAGTGGGCGTGCCGGGAATAAATTTTATAAAGTACAAACATCATACCGAAACACTTTCAACATAACATATTTCACTTTGTATTATTTTCCATTATTTTTTTATCATAGTTTTGATGCTTTTCTAGTGTTCCTTTGTGCTTAGTAGTACTTCTGTCACATTTTCTTTTTTTATTTCCAAGCCAAATCTTCTTTGTGCTTCCTCTATTTCTTCTTCAAACATTTTACATTTCAACAGAGTGTGGACGCTGTCTTCAACTTTATTGCAGCAGTTGCATAAATCGTTTCCTTTTTTATCTGTATCATTAAATACGCTGTGTCCCGTTATTACTTGTACGATGTAGTGGTCTATCTGTCCCCAGCTTCTTTCTATCCATTTTTTATGTAATGTATGCAAGTTTTTGTGGTTCCTTTGTATTTGTCCCATTTTGACTGCCATTTTTTATGACTTTTTTTCTTGCTTTATTTTTTTTTCTTTTTAGTTTTTTTTCTTCTATTTTTAAATCTATGGTTGGGATGCTTGATATTACTTCAATGATCACTGTTGGGGCGGGTCTATATGCCAAAGTTACGCTTAGGCTTATTTTTTTATTGATTGTTTCTAGTTATTTCTTGTAATGATTATGTTTTAGTGCTCTATATTGGAGTCGCCTACAACACTGAGGACACTACTTTGGCAGCAAGCATTCTTTGTTTATATTCTAAAAATCCTCCTATTCTTGGAGTAATTAAATATAGTTTTTTTTTATCGTATTATTTTTTCGATATGTGTACGTTTTGTGTTGGTGATTTTGGCCCTTTATGATAGCATTATTAAATCTTATTTGCGTATCTTTCTTTTTAACAAAATATTTATCCTGGCGCATTGGTTGACCATCGTTATTGGCTTGATGTAAATTGAAAGAAAGTCAGTAGAATGGTCTCTCACCATATCACTAGAAAAATATGATTTTTTAATATCATCAGAATGTTTATTTCTAAAAAACTTTTTCTTCGTTGTTGATGAGAAACTTACATGAGAAGTTTTTTGTGTACAACATAGGTTCGTTTGAGATATTATGTTAATTATAAGGTTATCTAGAAAAAAGTTGAAACATACTTGCAAAAGGGTCTCGACATCCTTATTGATGTTTACAACAAAAAATGTTTTAATAAAAGATTGTGGTTCATCAAAATAATTATGTCGGTAGAAAACAATCGGCAACTCTCTCTTTTTAAACTGCTAAGTAGTAAATCATCTGCTATCAAATTCTTTATCAATTGTTAGAAGAGCAATTACATTATTTTGTAGATTTTGCTCATCAACGACAATAATATCATCCATGTTTTCAATAGCAAAAACTGACCGATTTTCATCTTCAGATTCTGAATCCCAAAGAAGAGATTTGTTGTCAATAGGTATTTTAGCCAAGATGGTATTAATCTCATCTTGATTCTTATTTTCTAACTCACTAGATTTCTAATATCTTATTGGTTCTGCAATGAAATATAATCAAACTAAAATATGAATGCAGTTTTAGTGCTAGTGATTACTGTAATGAACAAAATCCGACCCTGTAATTGCAACAAAATTGGTCAGCAATTCTGCAATTAGTACGCAGGAACTTTACACACACGTTTGTAGTTTACCCCACCAACTTCAAGACGAAGCGCACGGCGTTCCCTTCTATAGACGCAGTCAAGCGAGACGAAATCGGTTTTAAAACCCGCTGCACCAGGTTCACCGGTACTTGACTTCCGAGAACCGTTTCCGGTAAAGCTTTTTCCGAGTTCCTCTCACCATAATCGCTTGCACACTTGAAACCCCAATTAACATTGACAACCGCTTGTACCTGGATTACTCTATTTTTCGACGTCTTACCTGCTGCTACGCGGGTTTGATTCAATTTCACCAGCATCACTTCATCGAAATCATTCACCTGCATCACGTTCGCAAATCAGTAAGTTTTAATTGTTTATACCTGTTTGTGTGTTTGTTTATCATTGTTGGCAGAAGCGTAAACTCCTTCGTATTGGCCTGGTTGGGCGTGCCCCTCCCGGAAGTACGATAGGTGGTTATTCCAACCCCATGAAGGTTAACTGAGGCCCGTCGGAAAAACCTAGATGACTTATGATAACTCCCTCATTAAAACAATCAATTTACGTAAGCAAATACGCAACGAGATTTTTAAAGTTTGCTACCGATACGTGTCTAAAGTAATTAAGCATTTTTAAAATCATTTGTTTGTTTACGCGCATTCATTTCAGTCATCAAACTTACATTGCATTCAATCTTGATCCAGTTGAGTTTCATTCAATTAAAAGGTGTTTAGAAAAGTTCCCCGCATCCATTAAGACCAGTAAATAAGATCCAGCTACCGCATTTTAATTACGCCAGTGACCTTTACCGTAATCGCACCAATACGCACGATCAACGCTCGCCGATTAAAAATAATTGAACTACTGTCCTTACCTGCAATATCCAAAACCCTGTACACCATTTATTTACAATAAAGCTACCGGAATACACATAAGATAAAACGACATTAGATTCGCGCGTTAACAAAGTATTAGGCGCCATCTTTTCTGTTTTAGATCCTGTCACTTGGTGCGAGATCTTAGCACCGTTAGCGGAACTGGTGGAGCTAAACTTGAGTAAATAAATAAACAAATATACATCTCCAAAATATTCTTTTTGTAAACGGAAGCCTGCGATATTGTAGTTAATTCATTAATTAAATTTTAAATTGTAAATTACATTTTATGAGAACATCATATGTATTAAGTTGGTGTGTTCAGTTATTAAATCTTTTCCACTAGCTACCTGAAACAGAAAGAGTAAGTAACGACGACCAGCCTAGTAAGGAGTTGTTACATTTGTCATCCCCTCCTGGAGGCCTAAGAGTCTCGGGTTCAAGTCCCTGCTCGGGCGCCTTACTAGGCTGGTCGTCGTTTTGCTTGACTGCGAGTTGACATTACAATGCATAACAATCTACTTTTAGATAAAACATAAAACCGCCATAAAAGTTTTGTAAATGTTTGCTAAATAGTAAAATAGTCACTAAACACTTAATAATGATTCTTACTATACACGCCTGCCATATTTTTACATAAAAATAAATAAAATACAAAACTTGATCGACCGTCACACTCACATTTCAAGTTAAAATAAAGGTTACAAAAGATAGTGCAGATGCAAAATAGACCATAAAAAATGTCTCGAAAGATGACGCATATAGTAAATAAAGCGTTTACGCTAGGAAACGATCAGGAATTAAAAGCTTAACGCAAAGAAAAAGTATTTACAAAATATTTGTGACGGATTACATTAATTTTATATTTTTATGTATGGTAGAAAGATCCAACAATCAGAAATTATAAATAAATTTAAATAAAATTCAATATTTTTTCCCAAAAATAACGCCAGAATTTGTTGTATTGTAGAATCAACGTTAAATAAGTTACCTTAGCAAACAATATAATCCACAAACAGCCCTAAATAAAATTACTTATCAACTTGAACGCAAAGTGTAAAATCTTCGTGTTGATTTGTATAATATGTAGTTGTTATGTAACACAGTGCAAGCCGCTTAATAGAATCACCTTGAGATTTTTGATAACAATAACCAAATGATATCAAAATCCGATATTAAAAAAACAAACAAATACAACAGTCTAAAAATAAAAATAAATACAAAATAACGTTAAGACGTAATTAAATTAAGTTGTTAGTCTAAAAACTATATATCCTTACCAATATAACTCTTGAAGATAACGTATTTACAAATGTTTAAATTAGGTAATGTTACGTAATTCAGTCCAAAGGTCATTGTGTAATATCCTACCATCTGTCAGTAAACGTTTCTTTGTGCATCATTGTGATATTTGATGCTCTCTGAGTTTGTGGCAAAAAGTAGAAACACGCAATTTTAAGTAAGATTTTTGATTGTAGTGTTTTATGTTACATTTGTAGATGCATCAAGATATCTAAATTTTTAATTCTTTATTGATAAATCTTGTTATTGACATATATTTTACTCATAAAAAACCTTAACCTAAAATTTTCTGTTTGGCTAATATTTCAAAAATGACTGATATCATCTTTTTGGGGTACATTCAACCTTTTAAAATGGGGAACATTCAACCAACCTTTTCCATATATTTGATTTTTTATTACTATGATAATTTGCTCTGACACTTATTTTATTTTAGATGCCTAGAAAGTATATACGAAAAACTGACAACTCTGTTGACAAAAAAACAATAAGAAAAGTTATTAGAGATTGTCTGAAAAATAAAATCCCTACGACCGGTTGCACCAATACGACTTAAACTTAAGCAATGCTTAAAAGCAATCGTTGCTTGGTTTTAACAATTGAATTTAAGTTTTTAAGCTTTGCTTAAGTTTAAGTCGTATTGGTACAACCGGCTACTAATCTTTCAGACTGCACAACATTAACAGAAACATGCTTATGTCAAGGCTTAAAATTATCAAAAAAAAAAAAATTAGGAAGAAATATATATAAGAGAATCTGATTCTGGAATGTCATCGGAAGAAGAGGACACAAGAAAATTCCAGAGTAAATACAGCATCAACCAAGTATTTTCAATTTTAGAAAAGAATCACCTAGTAAATTATATAAAGCAATGCTCCGACTTACATTACAAACTTTCTTATAAACAAATTAAAGTACTAGCTTTTGACTGTGTAACAAGTATTCCAGATTGTAAGTTTTCTGCCTCCTGAAATTAAAATAAAATTGCAGGATAGAATTAAGTCTTTAGTGATTTTAATTTGGTTCTTATGATAACACTTCTTAGGGCTAGACTGGGTATTTAGTTTCATGTCTAAACATTAACAACTATCGTTAAGAAAATCAGAAAGTACCAGCATACTACTGGTTTTAATAAAAATGGAGTGAATGATTTTTTTAAAAATCACGCAACAGTTCTGGAAAAACACAAATGTAAGGCAGAAAAAAATTAGACTAATCCGGTGTCAGTACTGTAATGAAACCGGTAAATATTGTTCCGCAAAAAGTAAAAAAGCAAGTGAGGTAAGTTTCTTCAGATGAACGTGGAGAAACTGTCACCATTGTTGGTATAGTTAATGCGATAAGAAACGCAGTGTCGCCTAAATATTTAGTGCCAAGAGTGCGATCACTTGAAGAATATATTACCGGTGCTCCTAGATCATCTTTAATTTTAGAGAACAAGTCAGGATAGATGACCAAAGAATTATTCCCCAGAATACTTCAACATATTGTAGAATACACAAACTGTTCTAAATAAAATTGCTATTATTAGATAACCACAATTCTCACATTTCTTTCGATCTGATTAAATTTTGTTAAAATATGCCTCTTTTCATTTCCGTCCTATACGACACATATAGTGCAACCTTTGAAAATTGGTGTCTACGGTTTTTTTAAGACAACGCTTTGTGTTACCTTAGACAACTAGTTACTTTTAAAGCCAAGAAAAACTATAACCATACGAAATTTAAGAGAACTCATCAAAACAACAGAAACCTGAGTTATGGCCCGTAGATCTACTTGCCTTTTCTAATAAACACTTTTTAGCGAGTACAGTGACAGATAAAATAACTGAAGTTAACTCACAGGTTGGTAGTAGAGATATTGTAGAGCAAGATACTACGGAAATTAATCAGACTAGTATTGAAATATATGCACTTTCATGTCCCTAAGAAATATCTAGACCTTTATGTTCCAAAAAAGCTTCATCTATAAGTCATAAATTAAAGGTAAAAAAGACCAAAACCAGTGCAAAGAAATAAAATATCAAAAGAGAATCAAAATAAAAAATATACATTTTTTTCCAATTATGGATGACATTGAAGAGTTGCAAAAAGCAAAAGTAAAAAAAGTATCATTGGCATTTTTAAGAAAATCAAAGCAGAAAATAATGCAAGTGGAAACTAGTAGCGAAACAAATGAATTACAATACAATTCACATATGTATCTAGCGAAAACTCAACAGTTCAAGCATTTTCCTTATTTTTAGAAGCAGATCAGCTAATAAAAGAAGATGACTTCGCATTGGCAAAATTTCACACAAACACAAAGGAAATATATTAGATTGACTGCGTCATTGGAAAATACGAGAATAACTACAAAATCAAGTTTCTTCCTAGAAAAAATAACTCTAATACTTTTGTGTATCCAGTTTTCGATGACATTAGTACTGTGGACAGAGAAGATATTGTAAGATACTCGTACGTACCAAAGCCCTAAACTTGTGGTACAGACCTCTTTCTTTCTACAGTCGGAAGATTAATTTTAGAGGCTGGAATATTTCGTAGAACTGCTCTTATGACACTTTTGTTTATAGCTACACAATAAGGTATTTATTTTTACATTTTTGTTCTAAACATCGAGGTATATTCAATTAAATGTAATGTTTTTAAAAAATGCTGTCTCACAAAATATTTTACTTTTACTCGAGTTTAGATTTTAAAACACATTTTCGGCAAGTTATGCCAAAAAAACGCAATGAAAAGTTAATCATCCCTACCCTCCCCTACTATAAAAGATGTTTTCTCTATGTAGCAGCATAAGTCCGTCCCGTAATTTATTAGTAATAACATTTTCCGGCTGATAACATTATACGTAATTAAAGTAAGGGCCGTGCACTGTATTACTAAATACACTAAATTTATATTTAACTTATTTATTTGATCAGCCGCTAAATTTAATTTAATTTAATTTTTTTCTCTAACAAATACAAAATTTCAATAATTCATATCATAATTGTCAGTCAGCGTTACAATCAAATTGGTCAATACGTTGTCCTCGTTTAACCGAAAATAGACGTTAAGCATAGAAATTTAAATTTAATAAATTTGTGCCAAATTCATATAACTTAATTCTTGTAAATGTTGTAAAATAAACACCCCAAAATCTATAAAAGAAATTGAAACTACAAAGATCTTTATTAAAATTAAGATAGTAGTTCCGTCGTCAATATTACAAACTGACATAACTTTTCTTTTAAACTTTGGAAGAAAGCTTTTTAAAGTTTTATACAAATTTAGAAAGTTTCGCAGTACTGTTCTATTTTTTCTATTGCAATATAAATAATTCTTTATTTAGTGCCGTTAATAGTTACTGAAAAACACATTGGAAATTATTAGTTCTTTACAAAAACAATTTTATTGTACTCTACAAATATAAACTTGTTTAATCTCAATATTTTATTTGGTTTCATCTTTAAGACAAAAACGGGTAAATTATCTGAATATTTTGCCTCAATTAAAAAAAACGTGATAGCGTGAGATATGAAGGACAACTGCATCGTGTCCTAAGTTTGCGGGAAGCCCCAAACCAATACAAAATATAACAAACATAATTTTCCTTCTTTCTTATAAGCGGCATTTTGCTTCATTCTGACTGTAAGAAACATTATTTTTGTAATATTATTTTCAGGATTATTTTACCTGGATGTATATCTTTTCTAAATTTTCGTTTTTGTAGCGCATCTTAAAACTACCGCAACAAAATCGCGGTATCGAAATAACAACCTGTCAAATAGTCTCTTAAGTTTGTCGATACCGTAAAAAAATCAAAAACCATGTTATGTTTAATTCACTGTTCTAAGAACTGTACATTCCTTCTCAACAATTTGCTAACCCAAAAATAAAAATATATACAAAATTATTCCACATAAGACGTAGTTAAAGTAAGTTGTTATTCTACAAACTGCACATTCTTTCTAAGTACACTAAAAATACAAAGTAACTCAAAGATAACGTATTAACAGATGTTTAAATGTTTTAAACGTAGGTTAGTCAAAATACGTACTTAAATAAATAAATAAAATGCAAAACTATTTTTAATTATTCTGATATAAGTTATTAATTTACCGAGAAAAGCAGGTCTGACATCACTTGAGCTTGATGCAAATAAATAAAAAAATGTTCTTCTGTTTAACTGAATTTACATGCACAGAATAAACTTTAATTAAAAAATTCATGCAAAATTGGTTATTGTTATTTTCTATACGTAGTAACTATGAGATAGCTCTCAATATCTACTAATAGCAAAACAGATAGCAGAAATTGTATCGCAACACCAAACAAGCCAATTTTATAAAAAATGTATATATACAGTGGCGCCATATAAAGCGCGCGTTATTAAGGAGTATAAAGAAATATATATCTCACTATTCAAAGAGTTTTTCAATCAAAAAAAGAAAAGCTGATCGATCTTTTAAAAACACTTTTAAAAGTTAGCATCTTTTTGAGTTCACGTGAACTGGTTTTCCAAGGATATTCGTAACGGTAATTTTCTCAGCTTGTTAGAATTACTTTCTAATTATGATACAATATCGAAGGAACATTTAGCAAAAGCTAGAAGAATCGGGAAAACATCTCTAAACACATTACCTCTCGTCATTAGTGCAAAATGAGTTAATAAATATATGTGGCAATCACATTGACCGAGCAATTTTCTTCATTCAAATCTGTACTAACGCCTCCGATGTGGATGAAAACCCTCGATACTTTCGATCATAGGAATTGAGAGCTATTTTATTTAACACAACAATAAGAAATTTTAAAGCTTTACTAGTTGAAGTAAATGAAATGAGGAATAATCGAGAAACACTCTTTTTAGAGGCAATCTGGAAATCCTGGAATATCTAAAATGGTCATGAAACTTAGTGGTGGGTTAAAAAATCAGGGAAGAAAAAGTCAAGAAATTTATGTGCCCAAAAAATCAATAATTAAAACTATTAAAATAATTAATTGTGAACTTTCGTAGTCAAGTTTTTGATCTGTTAAAGAACAATCTTGTGGTTATTAAAAATGTATTTTGTGTTATATTATTTCTTACGCTTATCTATGTGTATGCTTTTGCATACATATTTTGCCACTGTTGTACGTTACTTAAGCGTTTCAAAATAAAGTATCTAAACGTCTGACCAAAATTACTAGATAAAGTCAAGAAAAATACTAAAAAGAGGACAGGGAAAAACCTAGAAAAGTCAGGAAATTTAAAAATACAGATGTGAACTCTGAATTATTCGGACAAGTCGATTCATGATTTTTGGGGGACAACTTTTGATATCAAACGACATTGACATATCAACTCCCTAGCCTCAGTAACACTTAACTCAAAAATTTAAATGGGGAAATGCAGTCAAACGACCTCTCATTTGAAGTGTCTTTTAACTCTCTATGCGACAGCATAGGCAAAATTAGTTTTATTCAATATTTTTTTTGTCCCCATGAAAACCAATCTCTAGATTAACTAAGGTGGGGGTGTTGTTTAGAAAAAAATATAAAACACGACACCTCTGACCTTTTAAACGGCACATTTTGATGTCAAATTAGACTTTGTCAAGTCAACCCCCTAGCCCCAACAACCCCCAACAAAACGAAAATTACAGTAAGGTGGTCAAGTGAACATTACTTTGAAGGTCTCTTAATTCTCTATGTGATGTGATTAAAACATCAAAATTCAACGTCAGAAGAAATTTCTACTAGTTCAACAAATGCACAAATTGTGCGCCACGAACTTCCATAAAATGATACAAATTCTGCTTGAAACGTTTCTTTACATTTTGGAAGATGTGTGGCAACTCTTCCAGAGACCCTGGTTCCGTTGCGTAAATCTTACTTTTTTATTATTCATTGATTCATTCATGATTTTGGTTACTGTACATATTTATAAAAAATCCCTAAACACGACAAGTTTAAATTATAAATTAACATTATTTAACGTGAAAATGTAGTCATTACCTTAAACCCCCTTCTTGTGACAGTTACAGCCTTCAAATTTTCAAATGAAAAGTATGAGCTTGTGATATATCGTTTGAAATATATCTTCATTATCTATTCAGAAATGTTATTGTTTTTAAATTTATTACAAAAATTAACACATCTGATTACCGAAGTTCGCTATAACATACTCAAAACTTATTTCCCGTTTAGGTATTTATAACACCAGGTAACTAGAATCATAATCCTACTTAAAGCAAAAAACATTTCAAACAAAAAAGAATGACACAAACAGAAACAATATGTACACTGCCTCAAAAAAGTTTTTGAACACCTTTAAGCGCGCCCTGCAAGATAGGCAACCAAACTTACGTTATAACAGAACGGCTAGTTAAATTTGACAACATTAGCATTGTAGAAATTACTTGCAACGATATTAAAGTTAAACATTTTTTTTTGTCGAATTTTCTATTTATGTATTTATGTGTTCTCTGCTTAATTTTTAAATGATTGCTATAGCTCTTAATTAAAAACAATTCTAATTGTTATTTATAATTAAATAAGTTTCATTAATAGCTCAAATAAATTTAAACTGCATACCCAAATATGAAATTGCTGTTTTAATTACTCAAAAATTTTTAATGTATCCGGATTAAATTCAGTCAACATTCCGATTTTCTTTATAAAGAAAGTATTATCATCATTAGAACGTAATTAGTGGTTAAACAATTGCAATCTTAATTTCCATTACAAATTCTCAACATTTATTCGTAGTTTGCATTTTTTGTGCTTTGTTTACAATGTTTGTTATTTTTTTAATTTGAATATAAGAAAAATGAGAAAATTTGAAAAATAGAACTTTTATTAAATTATAGGACTAGGGTTTAGATATTATAAAAAATGTTTTCAAACATTGTTGTTAGTTTTCTTGAACACTAAACCGTTCTATGATCATTTTTTTCTGGAATGGAGAACGGGTTTATGGACCGCACACAAGTAACATGATTTTTTAATATTTTTGCATTTTGAATTATTTTTTTCTTAAATTTTTGTTTATAATTATACCCCATGTAAAGTACGCAATGACAAACAAAAATTATTGGGCCAATGAAAAAGTATACAAATTTTTACTTGGGGTTAGGAATGTTTAATAAAAATTTAAAAACATGCTAAAAATTGTAATCATTGTTCCATACTATTAGAAAAAAAATTACGTGTTCCAATAGTTGCCCTATCAAATTTCGAGGTAATGCGAAAATTATAAGTAGACGGGGCGGTTTCAGGCGCGGGCGAGACTCCCGTTTTAAAGAAACATCGTGTCAAAAAAAAGATGAGAAAATGCAAATGACCCAAAATAAAGATATAATATTGCATCTAGCTTTAAACAATAAATAATAACAAAACAAGTAGAATAACTCGTCAACAAAATATAATAATACAAAAAAGTACAACTTTTTCCTCAAATAATTACAAAACATTAACATTTTGTAGTGTTTAAACTCTTTTTAATGTTATATTATTATATACTTTGTTCCTTTACTTTCATTCATTATTTTTGCCTTTTTTGACAATGTTAATAAATCTACATAGGGTGCAAAACATTACATCTGGCAAACGTAATGAAATTTGTAATCATTTGGATTTGGTTCATTACATCTCAATTATTTTGGAAAACCTTGTATTGCTGATTATGAAACTAGTATAATTACCTATTAAACAAAAATTATTATTATTATAAATGTTTTTCTACTTTTATTACTAGTACTTAGCGTATTAAAACCAAAATCAAAGATTGAATTAAAATTTGAGAAGAAAGAATACAGAAATTTTCATCAAAATGACGCTTAAAGCAGAGAGACCAGAGACCTAAAACCCCGTTCTTCTGGAAGTATTCCATACCCGCAGTAATGCTCCCTTCTGCCTAAGGTTTCGCCATTACTAAGTAGGGTATATAAAGGGGTTACTTAAAATTCATTTTGTAATGTATAATATTTAGTGTTGTTTTGTGTGTCAATTTTGTGTAAAATGCCACGTTTTTTTTTATTTAGCTTTTGATAATATTCTACCTATTTTATAGGTTAATGGATGATATAATGTATAATTCAGGTTGCACAATTATTCGCCTACATCACAGGGACTTGTTTATCACGAAATTATAAAAGCTTCAGTTCAGATAACAATTGTGTATCAAGCTTTTCAGGTCCCTCAAGCTAGCAGTACAAATCAAATCAAATAAAATATAATTATGAATTTGTTACTATTTTTTTGCAAAAGAAGACACTTATAGCTTTCTTACTTTTTTAATTATGCGTTCAACTTAAGGCAATTTATTAGTACACCATTATAATCAGTGTTTTTTAATAAATCAGTATTCGGTTTAAAATGTGTGTTAAATTTGTGGCTAAATTGTTTTTAATTGATTGCAAAAAAAATCTGATAGCTTTATTATTATTCTACACACATTTCAATCAAGAAATAGATTCATTAAAGTACTTTTTAGAATGATGTACTGTTAACTTGTGTCAAGTTAGCAGAAAAACGCATAACTAAAAAAGTAAGAAAGCTACAACTTTTTTTCTTTTGCAACAAATTAGTAACAAATTTCTAATTATATTTTGTTTGTTTTTGCTAACTTTGTACTGCTAACTTGAAAGACGTAACTTTTTCACTTAAATCAATAACATTACTTTATCGGTGCCTTTCAGTAAACGTAAATCTTTTTGCACAGTTTTAATTAACTATTATTTATTTGATTAGAAATGTGTAGTCCATTATTGGATTTAACGCAAAGAACATGGCGCAAAAAATGATCGTCTTTTGCAGATCGCTCATAGAAGGTCATCTCTCTTGTTCAGAGTTGAAAAAGACAGCATTATCCAAGATGCTTGCTTGACTCCATTACATTCATGCAACGCTGGGACAAATGACTAGTATTTAACACGATCAGTGCCACGGCTAAACTTTTCTCACAGCCTATGGATCGAAGGGAGAATTTATTCAAAACCTTCACAGTTTATGGGACCGTATTTAATTGTGCCTTACAGTTGTATGTGATCGTCCTATGTCCTTAAAGCATTACCTTAAGCGTTTGACTCCATTCACAACTTCCGCCACCATTCGCGAAAGACTACAGCTACAATGCAGTTTGAAAACAATAAGGAATACTTTAAAAGCTGAAGAAATAAGCTGCTATTAATCTGTACAGAAACCTGTAATAACTGAAGAAAATGCCTACCGGAAAACGCAGTTTTTAAAAGAACATTATGTTTAGATTTGAGAGGTGGACTTTCCAAGATAGTAAAAAAGATCTTTCTAGGCTACGTAATTCTAGGTATGAGTCAAAACATGTGCAATCCAACAAAAGAAGTGGGAGAATTAGTGCTGCTTATTGGGGATGGATGAGTGATGCTAGCCCAGGAGAATTAACTCGTGTCGATGGACGCTTAACTGCTCAAACTTACCTGACAATTTTGGAAGACACTATGTTGCCCTCCGTACGAGCAGTTTATCCCGAAAGACCAATTTGGTTTGTTCAGGATAATTTTCTTGTACATACGACAGCAGTAGTTCAAGAATGGTTCTTACAACATGAAGTAGAAAGAATCCGTTGGCCACTTAAGTCACCGGATTTGAACTTACGTATTAATACCGTGTAGGAAAGATTTCAAGGAGCTAATATATGTGCCAATTTAATCAATTCGGTGCCCAACTGTTTACGGAAATGTATAATTAATTATGGATATTACACACATTATTAGCATGTAAAATACAAATATTTAAATAAACTTTATTTATTTGTTTTGTTCTTGTAAGTAGAGTTTATATATAATTTTTAATAAAATCTAAGGTATTATTTCTATCAAAATCTAGTAGGTACTATAGTAATGTAAAACATAAAAAAATGCAAACTACGAAATTGAAAATTTCAGTTCATTACTATTAAATTTATATAATTTTAAAATGGGTATTTGTTCGGAAATACCGCGCATTTGCGAGAAGAATCGAGCGGACACTAAACTTCAAACGGGAAGGTTTAGCTGCTTTACCATAGGTACTGTAGTGGTTGTAAAAAATTTCGATAACTGGTTAAATGAAATTTAATAACACTAAGAGTTGGATTATATGCATGCCGAGATTAAAACATATATTCTGCAAAATGCAGCGTGCATCAAAACTAAAAAACTTGTTAACGCTTCAGCGCATTATTCGTGACTGATTTAACTCTACCTCCAACCCCATCCGCCCTGCGCCAGAAAAATGGCACGAGCGTAACAAATTCGACGCGTTTAAAAGACGCCGCTAATGGGACGGGAGAAAATCCATCTAAAAAATAGTTACAAACGGAACAGTAATACTTAAATTAAATGTTACGAGGAGAGAGCAAAAATGCGTTTTGCACTTTTTTAATTTTGTGATTTTTTGATTTACAGCATTTTCAAATTTTATTTGTAGTTTTTTTTCCGTTCTGTTTAAGAAATTTGACTTGACTTTATAAAGGGAGATTTATGTATCTTTTAATTTTTCAAAAGAATAACTTTAAGGGAGTAATGAGAATTTATACTGCAATTGTTTGATGACTAATTTACGTTCCAATGGTAATAATATTTCCTTAGCAAATCTGAATGTTGACTTTAATTTAATCCGGATATATTAAGACTTTTAGGCTAATAAGTACAGTAGTTTTACATTTGGACATACAGTTTATCATTATTCGAGCTATGGATATAACTTATTTTATTATAAATAACAATTCAAATTTTTTTAATCACTTAAGCAGAGAACATAAATAAATAGAAAACTCGGCGAGGAAGAATTTAAAACTTAAGGGTACAATTTAGATACGTATTTTCAGGTAAGAAACACGTTCTTTGAATGCTTGAGGCGGTGCTTATAAAGAATGGTTAGTAACCTCGTAATATCGCTGCAAATAATGTTTATAATGCCAATGTTGTCAATTTAACTGGCCGTTCTGTTATAACGTAAGTTTGGTTGCCTACCTTGCAGGTCGCGCTTAAAAGTGTCCAAAAACTTTTTTGAAGCAGTGTAGAATATTTAACTAAATCCTAGAACTTTGCAGGTAACACGGAACATCAACTTAATCACTTCATTCGTAAATTTGCGTTAATTCCCTCAAACTTGAGGTCGAGCTCTCAAAAACAAAATGTCTTTTCTTTTCGGCTTCCACAGTCGCAATCCTCGTTCATAAATTCTTTTTCTATCTCGTTATCTCGCCGTATCAGGGCATTTAAATTTTAATTCAAAGTATTTACGAGGGAGTGTGAGAAAATTAAATAGTTAATACAAAACAATACAATACTAAACAAAAAATTAGTTCAAAATTTACTGAAATCATATGTGGTATATGAATCGAACGATTAATATCTAAATTCCAAATTTAGTTGTTACGGCCTAGTTCATAATTTTTTATAACTTTATACTGATATACATTAATGAACTACATTAAAAATTAATTTTAAACCGTTCAAAAATAATGTTATTTTAGATAGAAAAACCAATGTTTGAATTAAGTTTTAAACTTCTGATAACAATTAGAGTATTTATTTTCGATAACGCAAATAAAACAACCTATTAAACTTCTTACATAGTTTCCAAGTAGGTTATTATTTTCTAAAAAATTAAAAACGTAGAAATTATTGTTACTTGCAGATAGTGAATGTGGTAGATAATTAATTTTTTTAGTAAAATGCTGTTTACCATTATATTCGTTTTTTCGATAATACTCTTACGATTAGAATCAGCTCGGATTCTTAGCATCTTTCCAGAAAACTCGGTAAGCCATCAGAGTATTGGTACAAGTTTGTTGTTCGCGTTAGCAGAAAGAGGTCACGAAATTACATTGATAACTCCAATGGTTCCAAAAACAAAACCGAAAAATGTTACTATAATTGAAGTAAATTTATCCGATTATGGAACAGGTACTTTTTTAAATTTTATAAAATTTTTCAATTCCTTGCCATTAATTTGTAGAATCGGTAAATCTTTTTGAAGTGCGAGAGTTGGGATTCATCGCCACAATTGTTATGATAAATGCGATAGATGCGTTATGGACTGAACAACTATTGACAAATGCCAACGTTCAAAAGTTATTAACCTCAAATCAACAATTTGATTTTGTGTTGATAGACCTGCTAGGCAATCACGCTCATAAAGGTTTTTGTTATTATTATAACGCTATTTGTGCAACCGTAAACGTGTACGGAGCAAATTTTTTATTGGACGCCCAAATGGGTAATCCTAATAATCCCACGTATATTCCTGATCGATTTATAGACTGTACACCTTCTATGAACTTTTTCCAGCGATTGTACAATTGTTTTGTAATAGCAGTACAAAACTTATATTTTTACTTTGTTACTCTTCCGGTGCAAAATACAATAATGCAAAAATATTTTCCTGGAGCACCTGATTTAAGCAAAGTTAGCTATAATATGTCGTTATCGTTAGTCAATTCTCACTTTGCTAATTCTTTCGTTGTGGCAAATCTTCCTAACGTTGTAGAAATTGGTGGAATGCACATAAAGCCTCCTAAAGAGTTACCTAAAGAAATACAAGAATATTTAAATAATTCCACTGACGGATTTGTGTATTTCAATATGGGTTCCATTTTGAAAAGCAAAAACATGAAAGAAGAAAAGATTATTAGTATCATAAACGCTTTTTCTCTACTTCGGCAAAATGTTTTGTGGAAATTTGAAGATGAAAGTATAAAAATGCCACCAAATGTTAAAATTGTTAAATGGATATCCCAAGTTGATGTATTAGGTAAAATACATGTTAAAAAACTAAAAATACGTTGTGAGCATATTTACAGCACATCCTAACATTAGGGTGTTTATAACACACGGCGGACTCTTAAGCATAACCGAAGCTATTTATTTTGGAGTACCAATAGTAGGTATTCCAATCTTTGCCGATCAACCATTAAACGTTAAATTAGCAGAAGAATCTGGTTTCGGTGTCGGTATTTCCTACGAGTCTTTGAATAAAGATAACTTGAAAAACGCAATCAACTCAATATTGAATAACTCGTGAGTATTGGGAAATTTTTTTTTACTTTGTTAAAATTAATTTTCTAGGTTTTCTTTAATAGCCAAGCAAAAATCGAATATATTTCATGATCAAATTACTAAGCCCTTAGATAGAGCAGTCTATTGGGTGGAATACTGTCTTAGACATAAGGGCGCTCATCATTTACGTTCAACAGCTCTTAATTTAAATTGGTACCAATATTTATTATTAGACGTAATAGCAGTGATTATTACAAGCATAGTATTGTTATTATTAATAGTTAAACTAATTTTCAAACAACTGTTTAAAAAGAAATTAAAGAAGAAAATCGAGTGATAACGAGTAACACGTGTCATGTTGTTACAACACCTACATACATAAGTAATCATCTATGTTATCAACGTACTCTTCTTAATTGTTTTAAATTTTGTATCATTGCAAATACACTAAATCTAATTATGATTTTAAACCACTTTAATGTACAAATAAGATAACCATTATTATTTTAACTTCACAAAAACACAGACATTTTCCAAGTTGCACAACCTGTTTACTTTACGTAGCACATAATTTACTTTTACGATTATGCTATTGAACAATTTTTAAAATTAATTTATTTATTAACTAAATATTTACACGATTAAAATTTAACTACTTTTAACTAACAAAATTTATTTATACATATATTAGCATAAAAATAAAGTCCGCGGATAACTTCTGTTTATCTAAACTTTGTTTAAATTAAAAACACACACGTTAATCGCTTATTTATTTAAACCGACAAAATCTTCTTAACGTTTCTTCCGACTCAATTAAAAAAACTGACCGCAGTTTCCTTTGAATGGTTTTTATATATTTCTGTTATCTGTTTCTAGAATGTTCAACATTCTTCGGTCATAGTGTCGAAACTGATAATAACTTTGAGAACGTTTCACTTTCCCTTTCTTAAGACTGTTCTGTCTCAGAACAGAAAACTGGATGCGACTCTAGTAGATAGCATCGTAGCCATAGCGCCAGCTATCTCCACTTCGGCAGCTTCGTTGAGCAGTAGCAGTCAATGGGCTTTTCCTGGCCCGATATTTTACTTGGATGGTAATTGCAAACCAACACTTAAAAATCTGTTTTTCAAAAGACGACCTCCAACATATTTCTAACTGTCCTCGAATCTAGTTGATCTAAGCCACAACCAAAATTGGGTACTGCCAATTTTTTAATATTGTGAAACTCCTTTTCTCCCTCAAGATTCCCTAATGCTCGCCACAGATTTTTGTACAACAACTTTGCATGTGATTACTTCTTGGTGACCAGATAAAAAATGAAGCGTTGGTCATCACGTAGTTTTAAAACCTTCCCGACCGCCGGTTGCTGTCTATGTAGTTCATCTAACCGTCCAATCTTAAATATAACTGCTATACCTTTGGATATCTAAAAATCTTCACTCACGCAATGTGCAATGGCGTATTCGCTTTTAACGGATATACTGAAACAGTCTGCTTTTGATTATCTTGGTTCGGGCCTGGGCTTGCGTAACGTTGTTATTGCCAGAAAACGAGGCTAGTCGATCAATCTGCGATGGCGTAATCTTTTTGTGTTTAGAACAGGTCTTGTTGTTCCTCGGTGGTAACTCCGAACCTAGCTTTTCCAGAACCTTTGTATAAACCATAAACTTCATTCCTTCGATTTGATTTCTGGTTCTGCTAGTTATTACTCTGGTTCGGAGCTGAACTTGCGTATTGTGGTTATCGCCAGCATACGGGGCTAGACGATCGACGTAGACCACATTGGTGGTTTTCGGATGCAATATATAACGTCATTAATACGATACACGACTTCATAAAGGCCTTCCCATTGCCTCTGCAGCTTCGGCGACAAACTCCGTCTTCTTTGGGGATTATACAACCACGCCATGAAACCTAGCGCTTCGTACCTTGACGTCATAAATGGTCTTTATTCTGTCGCTGGCAGTTTGTTTGTTTTTACTCATGTACTTTGTCTAGCCTTTTCGTTGCTTGCTGACGTAGTTTTCTCCAGCAACTTTTTCTTTCGGTTTTCGTCCAAGTTGGAGGTCGTATGGCAGTAGTATTTCGCGACCAACCATGATACAGAATAATTTTGGCCTGGCTACGCAAAGTCAATGGTTACTCTTTCTAAAGGGCTTCGCACCGTTATATTGATGCCTTGCGCTTTTTCGCTGTACCATTTACTCATGCGAAGACCGTGCACTTACGGCACCATTCTATGACATCTTTTTTGCAGTTTACTCAATAGGATATTTTTCGGACTTTTCCTAATGCCGTTTTTACGCCAAAGTGTCTTCCTGGTATACCATTGGCCAGATACTGCAACACCTGTGACACTCAACTCTTTGGCACTACCACCAATCAATCAATCAATCAGTCTATTTATTCTGCTATTAAATACATGTAGTAATTTTTGCACTAGTCATACAATTACAATGTAGGTGTATATAATATAGCTATGAAACTAACCAAACATAGAGTAAATATTAAAATTCAATATATAGACAAAGAACAACAAAACAATAAAAGTACATATTAAGATTCTACAATAATAAACAATTACATATAACACCGTTTAAGGTTAACATCAAACCTAAATATATTAAATCTGTATATATGACACGGCAATTTTTCACCTTATAGAACATATTAAATGACTAGATAGATTTAAATATTCATTTATAAAGTAAAAACAGTGACTTAATATATGTGTTTGTGAATTGTATTTTCTGTGCTCTCGACACTCTTTAAGGAGCGCTTAAGAAGACCGTCTTCCACTCTCAAAGAATCTTACTGCGCTTAGTATGCTTTCATGTTTTTGCTGAAAACACTCACTTCTTCCCAGGTTGGTCGTTGACCATTTGCTTTCCAGTTCAGAATTACTCTTAGTTTGAGATCATTTTCTTGTTCGCAACGCAACTGCTCAGCTTTCCACTTGTCATCAACCATAGCAGTTCTTCGGAGACATTTGATTTTTTCTTCAAGTCGCAAACAATGGCTGCAGTCCGCCAGACATGGTCTTTTGAACAAGGCGCCAGAGTTACAGCACGGTGTTTTGTGTCGTAGTTATACTCTTGCAGTCTTTCGATCCATCTTGCTACTTGTAATTCTAAATTACGGAACAGCAATAATTCCCATCTTTTTTTACTTTTTTATGTCCATCTTGCACTTGTGAAAGGACTTCATCTATGGTCAGATTACTTGCATCGGTATTCAAAACAAATTTTCCATCTTTTCTTGAATAACTTAAAATCGACGAAGCATTTTTGCAGTCTTCATCCCATTTAAATTCAGCTCTGAAGTGCAAGGTCGTCAAAGGTTTGGCAATATTGACAAATTCGGGTAAAAATCGTCTGTAATGGGTGCACAATCTAAACAAACTGCAAACTTGATGCTTGTCAATCGGTCTTGGTCATGCTTGCACTGCTCGAACTTTGGCTAGGTCAGTGTTTACTTTATCTCTAGATACGACGTGGCTAAGGTATTGAATTTTCTTCTTAAACACGTGACATTTCTTTGGGCCCAGTTTTAGATTTGCCCCACGTAGTCGTCGGAACATTTTTTTCAGATTAGTCATATGTTCTTCAGACGACGTTCCAACTACGATCACGTGTTCTAAGTAAACCAAGCAGTCGTCCAAGACAATCCGCGCAAAATGATCTATATCAAACGCTCAAACGTCGCAAGAGCGTTCTTAGACCGAAAGGCGTCACATTTAACTGCCACAAACCAGTTCCAATCGTAAAAGCTATCTTTTCACGGTCCTTGAATTCCAATTTTACCTACCAGTAACCACTTCCAACGTGGAATGGGTTATTTAAAGGTTCAAACACACTTTTTCTCTCCACGTCCGTAGTTATTTGTTCAATTTCTTCTTTTTTGTTAAAGGAAGTCACCGTGGATGTTGTCATATCGGTCGAACGTCTGCAGTATTCATTTTATGCTTCACCATGTTAGATCTTTCTTTGGAACCATATTCCAACGCGAACATATCTTGATAGTGCTAGATCAACACTTTAATTTTACCCAGTTGGTCTTAGCTGAAGTTTTGGCATTTGGAAGTAAGAATGTCCAATTGATGTTGTGGGCACTTTTTCGGTGACGTATCTTTACTAAAATTCACGTTGACAAAAAAGATTCTTACTGGCATCGTGTTTTTCGTTCGTACTAATATTCTATTAAATAGTAGACCTTTTTCAACCACCTTGCCTTCCATTGGTTTAATAGCGCAAATTTAGCCTTTCCGGATATTTTCATTTAGGCGTGCCATCACCACATTTTTAATCCTTCCAGGCAGAGTTACGTCTTTACTCAATAAGACTCGCACGTTGCCATCTCTGACGAATGAAATATAATTTCTTCACTTTCGATCTTCAGAACATCGTTCTTCATATCCAAATGAAAGCTATACTTTTTCATAACGTCCAATCCCAGAATAACTTCTTCCATGACGTCGGTTACCATTACTTAATGATCGAGTACTCCATTTCTTAAACCAGTGGTCACTTGTACTTATCCGTGGGTAGGTATTTTTTTGCTCGTCCGTGTCAACCAGTAACTGAACACTGCTTCTATTAATCTTGCTGTGGAGATAAATACTGTGCAATTGCTTCATAGGCGATACCATTTAAATGGTAACTTCCGGTACATGACTAGATGGAGTTAACTTTTGTTTCTTTTGCTCAACTTGTTCTAGGTTTTTCAATGTTCTTCTAGTCCTCTTCTTAGGCTTAGAACGATGCCGTCGTACGTGACCTATTTTACTGCAAATCCAAGTTGCCACTCCTCTTTCCGATGGTTCATTATTAAATCTGCGCTCATGAAGCTTCCTTTAAATTGAAGTTTGAATGGTTCATTCTTTCTTAAAGCAGTTTTATTCTGTCTTCTACTGCTTCTATTTTGTCATTTATAGATTTGCATATTTTTTCTTTTAAATTTAACATATCTGCTTGGATTTCTTCTTGAACAATTTTAATTTGGTTTTCTATACTGACTTGTATTTTCTCCTCAATAATCTTTATTTGATTTTCATTGCTTGTATATCTTTTTTTATACTTTAAGCATTTTTCAACAATTTTTCATTTATTTTCTGAGAATTTTCAGACAGTTTTTTTTCCATTTTTCTATAATTTTCTTCCATTTTTCTAGTATTTTTCTTCATATTTTGACTTTCCTATAAGGAAAAAAAATTTTTTTTTGCATAATTTTACCTTTCAAAGTCTCCTGAATAAAAAAAAAGTATTTTTGATAAAAAAATCTTGGGTGTGTGTGTGTGTCTGTGTGTGTGAGTGTCTGTGTGTACATATGTAAATTATTCGAATTATGTTTGCAGTTTCTTATAGAGCTAATTCTTCTTAACGATTTATTTAAATAAAATTTTTTTTCTAACATTAACAGTTAATTAGATATTTGACTTCCTTATATACGGAGTGCTGCATCTTATTTAAATTATCTTTAGATGTACCCACGATAACTCTCGAACCAAAAGTCCTAGGAACTTGAAATTTAGTGTAAAGCTGATTTTTTATATTCTCTCTGCTTTATCAAAAGATGGGTTTGATAAAGAAACCGGAAGTGGGTGTATCTGCCATTTTTTGCAGTTTTTTTTATATAATTTTGTACGTATGTAAATTATTCGAATTATTTTTATAGTTTCTTATAGAGATAATCCTTGCTAACAATTTATTCAAATAAAAAAAATTTATTAACAGTTTATCAGACATTTAATTTGTAATTTAAAATGAATTCACAAATATAATATAGTTTCGAATCTTGTCTGCGACGATTTTTTTTTACTGATTTCCTAAAGGGGTAAGTAATATCGAAGCGCACAATTATGCTGGAAAATCAATCACTTGTAAAAACACAAATGAAAAGTTTAATAACACTAAACTTTATTAACGGACTATTCTTTATTATTAAATGTTTATATAATATGCACTGATAAAAAGTGTTACTGAACTAAGTTTGTAAACTCACACGAAGCACGAACTAATGACTTGTTTGCACAATATTTATATTACGGCAGCGATATTTACTTATATTTACACATTAAAACCGCGACATCGCACGTGATACCACTGTAACAATTTTTAAAATTAATTTATTTATAAACTAAATATCTACACAATTTAAATTTGACTACTTTTAACTATTAAAATGCAACGGTATTTAAGAAAAACACTTAAAATAATTTATATGTTACTATCACTTGAAACATAATGTTCGCGGATAAATTTTGCTTATTTAAACTTTATTTATATTGAAAATACGTACACCTACAACGCGCTATTTATTTTTGATTAGCACATGCACTTTTTTTATTTATCTTACCACACACGTTAATCACTTATTTATTTAAACCTACAAAGTCTTCTTAACATTTTTTTCGACTCAATTCGAAAAACTGACTTCAGCTTCCTTTGAATAGTTTTTATATATTTCTGTTACTTGTGTCTAGAATGTTCAACGTCCTTCAGTCTTTGTCTCGAAGTTGACAATAACTTTGAGAACGTTTCACTATAATGCAAGTAAATCGCCTACTCACAAACTTTATTAATAGTTTTTTCTGTTATTTTATTTTTAAGGCGACAACCCTAATGTTTAATACTATTAATTAATATATATGTTCGGATCAATTACTAATTTTAGACACTGCTCAAAAAATGCGCCTCAAACGTTCTGGCAGCCAGCAAATTGCCAAGATATTTGCTTTCCTGTCGACTTTTGATCACATCTCGTACATTGCTTATTTTTTAACATCGGTTACACGTAATGCTTTGCTCACCCACTCCTTTGTTAGCTTTTCTGCAAATAGTATGAATAGGTAGATAGATACGTAACAAACCGTACATGTTTCAATGTTCGACAGCATGACTTTCTTTAGAAGTGAGAAATCTTTAATACCGACTTTTTCAGGTTTACTGAATATAGCTTCATAAGGACCTGTCCACCACGTGACCAGCATGTGTCTTACATCTTAGTTCAAGCTTTCTATGAACCCTTGGTTTTGCAAATAGTAAGGTTTTCTATAAAGCAGCTTTAAACCAAGCTACAATTTAACAAGACTTTTTACTAACTGGAGTGCTAATAGAATTTTTTGTAATTTAGTCTACACGACTTGTTCGGATTTTTATCCACGCTTTAATTTATCAACAGCTCAGTAAGAATGACTTTTCCTTCATTAGCTTTGTCATTTATATTGATTTTTGTTTTGTTGTCGCAGGGCTAACTGTTTGTCGTCTATGCATCTCTAAATTGTTGTCGCATAATATTTAGTTAATTTAGTTTAAACACCGAAGTCAATTTTCCCGTTACTTAAAGTAGGCGGAGAAAAGATCGCAGATGTTAATCGGTGTGCTAATGAAGATAAATATAAAACGCTGTAACGGTTTTTTAAATTTATATAATCAAATTAGGGTTCTTTAAATAAAATTTAATTTAAGTTAACATGTAATTTGGTGTAAGTGTAGTTGCCTAAATTGTTACATTTTCAAAAATTGAATTTGGAATTATTTCCAGTTTAAACGTCACAAAAATTTTATCTGACACCTGTGATATCGAAAAACTTGTGATAAAGACAGTCTTCGTTCAGAATTTTTCCAAAAAGAAAGTTGTGCTTTTTCGAACGCGACTACTTTGAATTTATGCACATAGTAGTAGATCGTATGGTTATCAAAGATCTAAGTGCTCAATTCTTTCGCATTCTGCGTATTTATGGTCGCTTAATTTGAATTATCGATAGGGTCCTTTTAGCTTCATTTAGGACACCATCACGCTTCGGCGGATATTAAGCACTCTTCAGAAGCTATTCTACAATTTCTATATCCTTTTTTTTACATTATAGGACGTGTGGCAACTTATCGACAAATTATCGTCTATTTTGTATTCAAATGACACTAGGTATGCTTGGTATAATTCAGTAATTAAGCACATCCATACTTATAAGTTTTGTGAAATTTTTAGTACAAGCCTACTAAGATCACAGGCTTTTTCTTCCTTAGGCACATTGGGCTTATGATTACGGCGCTGTCACGGTTATCGTCGCTTCCGCTTTTATTGTCCTTCATATGCTGCAACTACACGACAGCTAAGTTTTAGTTATACGTATTTATAGTTTTGTAGTTTTTTCCCTTATTAGTTTATATTATTAATGCACTTGTTAAAAGTTAGTAAAATCAATGATAGTGAGATTTAACACAATTGTAAATTAGTTTAATTAGTTCTTAAGATACCTACGTATTTTATAAATATTTTTCTTAGTTTTTTTTTGGCTAAGCGAGTTCCAGTTTCCTTGCGATTTGATTACTTAGTAATTTATAAAACAAGAAAGCTGGTGGCGCTCAACTTATATTTATGGTTTTTTTTTATTATGCATACATCATTCAAATTAAACATTACGTTAATTCTATAACATTGTTTTTGTCTCTTGCTACTTATTAAGAAAGACGAATTCACGCCTAGCCTCCGAATTAAAACACCCGAGTTGCGGGCTACAACGCAAAACGGGGAATTATTACAGATCCCGTTTATATCTGTCAAATGATGAAGTTAAACAAATTGGAAAACACAAGAAATATATTTATTGCAACAAAGAGAGAGAGAATGAAGTTAAAAAACAGTATAAAACTACGCAGATACGAGTAATTAAGATTTCACTAAGCACGTACGTTAATTTCTATGTAAGTCCTTACATCAGGCAGAAATGCCTATTTTTATTAATATGCATATGTCAAAAAAGAAATGACAGATATTATTTTGAATTTAAAAAACAAGGCGTTCCAGTACAAAATTCATACAGTACGCAATCTATATCAAAAAAATTTTAATATAACAAAGTATTTCTCGATAACATCGTTGATTGAATTATTCTTAAAGATAATTAACCTTACGGGGAAAAAAACGTAAGACGTGATTAGAAAACCAAAAAAAAAACAGAAAACAATAAAAAAAAATGAATTAAAAATTAAATGTAAAAACATATCAGAAATAAGGACAGAATTTTTTTCAATAAAACTTAAAATGGAAAAATAAGAACACAACAGAAGACAAGACAGTATGTGAATGTAAATCTTATAAAATATAAACACAAATAAACTTCTTAACCTACTAGTAATACAAATGAAACCACTGGGTGATGAAAATAGATTGAGTAAGGACGTGGTTATTATTGTTATTGCGGAGTTCAAATAAAGTATGCTAATGCTATAGCGAGTATCGTGACTAGTGTAAAGGTCAAGCGCGTTTTTGTTATCAGTACATTACAGGCTTGTATTTTTATTTATTCATAGACATTTTTATTTTGTTTTTTTAATATCTGTGGCTTGTTTTAATTAAACCTGATTTGTAATAATTATGTCAGAATCTGAATCGACAGGATCCGAAAGGTAAAACAAAAAACAAGAAATGACGCAAAAAGCTTTTGCTAGGAGTAAGCGAACAAAAAAACCGAAAAAGAAAGAGAGTGATAAGGAAGAGCAGGGAGTAATGGAGATGTGTAGGGAAATGATAAAAGAAATAAAACAGATGAGGGAAGAGAACAAAAAATTGGTATCTAATCTGGAAAAGATCGCAGAGGAGTTAAAAAAAGAAAGAGAAAAGCGAAGGGAGATATACGATATGTAGGAAAAAAATAAGAGCATAGAAGAGAAAATAGAAAATTTGGAAAAAAAGGTGGAAGTAATGGAAAGGGAAAAGAGAAGGAAGAACTTAGTTATCAGAGGAATGGAAGGTCAAGAGGGAGGAGAAGAGCGTAAAAAGCAAGTGGATAAGTTGTGGAAAAATAAATTGAAACTCGAAAAAGATATAAGAGACGCAATTAAATTAGCGAGTGGGTTAATATTAGTAAAATTGGATCAGTAGAAGATAAACTACAAATATTAAAGAATAAAAGAAGGCTAAGAGGAACAAGGATATTTATAGATAAAGATATGACTCCAGTGGAAAGACAGGTACAAAAACATATAAGGATGGAAGGAAGAAGACTAGAGGAAGAAGGAAAAAAAACAAAATAGGGTTTATGAAATTATGGATTGAGGGAGAGGAGATGCACTGGAACGTAAAAGAAAATAAATTAGAGAGAAGGGAGTCAAAAAACTAAAAATTAAGGGGGTAAAGGATAAAAAAAGGAGACGACCAAGCAAAGATAAAGGAAAACAATAAGAAAAAAACAAAATAAATAGGTTTAGTTTTTTGGAACGTTGCAGGGGTTAAAAATAAAGAAGTTGATTTTTGGAAGTATATAGAAGGGTTTGACATTGTGGGTTTAGTAGAAACGTGGCTGGAGGAGAAAGATTCGGAAAGATGGAAAGTAAATTTACCAGAGGGATATAGATGGAATGTACAGTTCGCAACAAGAAAAGAAAGAAAAGGAAGAGCTCAAGGGGTATAATATCGAAAGTAAGAGGAAGAGGAAATAAAAAGAATAACGATGGATAAGACATTAAACAAACAAGGTAGAGAGCTATTAGAGTTATGTGAGGGGAAAGGGTGGACTACATTCAATGGAAATATGGAGGAAGGGGATACAGGAGAATATACATATATAAGTGAGAGGGGAGAATCTATAATAGATTATGTAATAGTTAGTGGGGAGGTTTTGGAGGAAATAGAAAGTTTTAAAATAGGGAAAAGATTGATTCTGACCATCAGCAATTAGAAGTAAGGCTAAAAGGTTTGAAGAAAGAAAAAATTCAGACACAGTTTGGAGGGAAAAAAAAGGTATGGCCAGATGAAATTATTGAGATTTAAAAGAAAAAATTAGAGGAAGAACAATGGGTGGAGGAAGGAGTAGAGGAAGGAGTGAAAGAATTGATCAGTAAAATGGATAAAGCAGTAGAAAGAAAAAAATACTGGAAAAAAACATAAAAGAGTATGAAGAAAAGAGGTGGCGGAGCAAGAAATGCAGGAAAACCATGAAAGAGGTAAGAAGAGGTAAAAGAATGTGGAAAAAGGGCAAAATTGATTTTAAGGAATATAAAAGATTAAGGTCGCAATATAGAAACGAGTGTTGTAAGAGAAAAGAGGAATATAAAAAAGAGTTGGAAGAAAATATAAAAATGTTAGAAAATGAAGGAGACATATGTAGCTTTTCGAATACAGAAAAGGAAAATTGGAAAAAAAGGGAGGATACAAATTGATATGAAAAAATGGAGAGAGCATTGCATAGAGGTCTTAGAGGGGAAGAAGAGAGGAAGGGTGAATTTGAAATAGAAACAATAACAAAAGGAGAGAGCAGTACTACTATACAAAAAAAAAGAAATAGAAGAAACATTAAGAAAAATAAAAAAAGGGAAGGCAGAAGAGACGGATAGGACGCAAGAAATATATAGAGAGAACAAAAGAAAGAATAGAGAAAATTTTAAATAAGATATGGTCAGGTGAGGAGTTTTCGGATCATAGGAAAGAAGCAATAATATGCCCAGTTTACAAAGGAGAAGGCAGAAGAAAGATGAAAAACTGTAGAGGTATAAGTGTGGCAAATGTGGGATATAAAATTTATATGACAATTTTGCAAAAAAGACTGGAAAGAGAAATGGAGGAAAAAAACATCTTACCAGACTGGAAGACAGGATTTAGAAGAAGGAGAAGGGCATTAGATAATGTATACATATTAAAACAGATAGTAAACAAAGAATTAGAAGTGAAAAGAGGGAACGTTTTTGCGTTATTTCTGGATATAAAAGCAGCGTTTAATGTAAATAGATGTAAATTATGGAATATATTAAGAAAAAAAACAGATAGAGGAAGAACTAGTAAGGAATATAGAGGAAATATATAATGAGACAAAGTGCAAAGTAAGAATAGGTGGAAAGTTAAGTGAAACATTTTGGACTAATAAAGGATTAAGGCAGGGGTGCCTGCTTAGTCCTAGTTTATTTGCTGTATATTTAGAAGATTTAGAGAAAGAGTTGATGAGGCAACAAAGTGGAGGAATAGTAATGGGGGGCGGGTTAAAAGTGTGGGTTTTGACGTATGCGGATGACATAGTGATTATAGCAAAGAAAGAAAGAGAAATGAAGGAGATGATAAAGACTAAAAAAGTATCTGGAAAAAAAGTGTTTAAGTGTAAATGTGGGAAAAACAAAGATGGCAGTGTTTCAAAAAGGGAGGGGGGTAAAAAAAGCAGAGTGGAAGTGGGGAGACGAGATAATAGAAAGTGTAAATAAAGTGACGTATTTGGGTTATCGAATCAGATACGACAATAAAGATAAAGCTCATTTAAAGTGGTTGGCAAAGAAATGTAAGAGAATTGTAGGTCAGGGGTGGGGTATAGGAGACAGGGAATTTGGGAAGCAAATAGAAACAAGAAGATGGTTGTTTAACAAATTAATAAAGAGTGTAATGATGTACTCGGCGAGAATATGGGGGTGGAAGAAATGGGAGGAATTGGAGAAAGTACAAGAAAAATACTGGAAATGGACGTTAGGATTAGAGAGGGAAACGCCAGGGTACATAGTAGAGAAGGAAATAAAGTTAGAAAAGATAAGGGTACAGGCGGGGAAGACAGCAATGTGTTACGAAGAACAAATGAAAGAAAGAGAAGAATGTAAATTGCTTCAGATGTGCTGGAGAGAGGTAAAGAATAGAAAAATTAAATATGGACAAGATGAAAGAAGAAGGTATTATGAAATAATTGGATATGCGAGAGAAGAGGTAGAAAAAAATAAGAGAGTCAGGAAGGGAAATAAAAGATGAGATAATAAGAAGAAATAGCGATTTACAGAGACAAGAAACAAGAGCAAGAATACGAAAGGGAAAATATAATGAGAGATATACAAATATAGTAATAAATAATATTCCAAGGTACATAAAGGGCAAAAAAAACTTAAGATTAAAAAGAATGGTAGCAAGGTTTAGATGCGGGAATGAAGAGCAAGAAAATAAGTACTGGAAGGAAGATAAAGATAGGAGATGTAGACTATGTGGGGAGGGGTGGGAAAATATAGAGCACATGTTGAAAGAATGTATAGAGCTAAGAGAAGAGGAGAGAGGTAGGTTGGAGATATTGGGAGAAGGAGGAGAAGGAGTGGGATGGATGGAAGAAGTTATAAAAAGGAGAAAAAGACTACATGTTGTGTAATAAATGTATATAGAGAATTGATTAGCGGTGAAGGGTTTAGGATTATTATTATTTTTTTTTTACTTTTATTTTGTTCTATGTAGTAGGATTTTTGTGTTTAGTTTATAATACGAATTCTTTGTCAAAAAATTTTTTTTACGACAAATAAAGACTATTCTAAAAATAGTCAAACTAAATAGAGAAGAATCAGATAAATTCAAGATATAGTACTACTAACCGATAACCACAAAAAGATGAAGTCGTTGGTAAAAATATAAAGCAGAAAAATTAAAAAAACTTAAAATTATAGCAATATAAATAAATGTCAAGTAACAAACATAAACAAGATAAAAGAAAAACGTACATTAAAGAAGAAAGACTAGAAAATCTAACAACATAGGAATAAATATAAATATACAAATTCACGACGCGTTAAATAAAACAATCTTTGAAAAACGGAAATAAAGAGCTAATAAGACAAATTACCCAACAAGATAAGATTACAATAAAAATTGAAAAAACCAGTTGAAATCGTACGGCCACATAGTTCGTATAAATCAGAAGAGGTTAGTAAATAAATAATAAAAAAAAAGAAGAGTAGAAAGACCTAACTAGCTGCGTGCAAAGTGTTACATTAAAATTAACGGCTGCACTGTATAAAGATGCTACTGTGTAACGTGTAAATTTCTACTGCGAGTCAAAATCCGCCTGAGAGTTAGGCAACTAACAGTAACATCTGTGGCCTCGAACCGTAGTTCGAAATCACGCCTACGGAGGCGCGAAAGTTGTGAGTCGTCGACGAATTATATTCATTTTTATGCTGTTTGTGGATCGGTTTACAACAGGGGGAACATCGGAAAGGTGAGATAAATGGAATTTCTTTTCATCTGGTAACATCTTCTACACCGACGTTTATTTTAGCCTTTTGGAAATAAATCCGATTGAACCTCCGGTGCAAATAAAATCGGCACGATGTCTTGTGGACGGCCAGACACATAAAGTGGGTTAGTATTCTTACACGTGTTAGTAATGGAGGCCAACCAACTAATCTTCACAATTTTTAGCTTCTTTCTTTGGGTCTTTTTCTGTCCTTGTTACGTTGCGGTTGATATTAAAGTGGATGCTGGATACTCGATCTTCGCTTCTGACGTCTTCGTCTGTCGTTCTGAGGTATATCTGCGTGTGCTGTTATCTGTAATCTGAGGGAAATGGTGAACGCGCTAAACCAGTTCGGATGTTCGACAAAGTAAGGAGAACTGCTACGATACTCGAGGTATTTATGACACCTTTATATTGGAGTCGCGGGAGTCTCGCTGTCGACCTTATTTCGACCGGACGCTGTAGCCTTCGTTTAGCAGCGGCCGCGATGCGTGCATGAGGAAACGCAAGATCGTGTTCGTGTCGCCATTTTATCACATATTTCAACTAAGATTGATCCTCGTATAAATATATATAAATGATTGCGGAAGTGGGAGACGACGTCGAGTATAATTGTTTTCTTATTTAAGTTAATATCACCTAACGTCAAATTTTATTGTAATTCATAATCTTTTTGTACAATAATTCTTTCAAATGTTAAAATCACCTAACGTCAAACTTTAGTGTAATTCATAATTTTTTTGTATAATAATTCATTCAATACTTTAACTGTGTAATGGTCAAGTCATTACAATTATTTATGATAACTTCTCATTCACTTACAGTAATTATTAAATTTTATCAAAGGTAGAATTTTGGGAGTTACCCGTCTCTCTATATTAAATTGATTATTATTATTTACCAGTCCTATGACGCTTGATCAAGCTGTCCCCCAGACGGTACGTTAATTAGCGGGAACGCGTTTATCTATTAAATCATCGCTACCGTAGCCGCGGTAATTATTAGCTACGTAAGCGATCTTAGCTTCTGTGGCTTCCAAACTCTATTTGTTGTTACTTATATATGTGTACTTGTAATTGATATTTGTGCTTAATAATTTTTTTCTCTGTGGGGTTATATAAATAATTGTCAGGAGTTACCAGTGGCGTAACCGTCGCAGTTTGTGTTTCTTCCGTTCGGAAGGAGATGGTGAATCATTTTTTTTAATAAATGGTTATTGTGAATACTACATATGTTTTCTTTTGGGGAGACTTCGGGTCTAGGCTTTCCTTTTCTCTTCCCTAGACCATAATTTCTGCGGATAACAGTTCGAGAGAAGGTGGCGCACTTGGGCATTCAGCTTACCGGAACTAATTGAGTATCTTAGGATTTTCTTTAACCCGACGACCACCTGCGGCGAGGCTAGCCAAAAAGGTAAGCGATAACATCTGGTTAATTACGTGAAGTGATACTATTCTTCAATTCTGTGTTTCTTTCTCCACCTTTCTCCATTAGATCACAATAAATATTGTAACAACTGATTGTCATTCTACTTTGCGGGTAGAGATAAACGCGGTACAGCAACTAACGGCTATTTTACTTGTTCTTTAACTGTTCAAAAACCGCTGGTTACTTGGGTGTTATGTTAAGACATGTCTTAAGGAAAATCTATTATAGGTATTGGTCGTAATTGGCGTTTGTGGTTAATTACGCGACCTTCCCATCTAATTTTAAGGGATTACCATGCATCTTTGTACCCGGCTGTTTTTGGGACATGTAGGAAACCTATGGAGTCTACTCACCCATATCAGTATCGTATTACATCGTTAAATTACTTTATACACATTATTTAGTATAGCATATATCATTTTGCATTTATATTTATTACTTTACTTATGTTATCCTTGTAAGTACTACATTTTTGAGTAACGTAGAATTTTGCTTTATGTAATTTGTTTCAATTGTACATTAACCGTCAGCCTTCAGCTTATTAACTTATTTTGTGTAATAACTGACTTAAATTTACTTTCGGTCGCGTACTTTATATCATTTGCAACCTTATGTATTGTCGTTGAGTCTCCGTCAAATTTCTTTGACCATATAAACGCAGACATAACCAAAGACAAAACAACATTAACTGTGGTACATAAGCTTATATACCACGCATAGTTTCTTTTTTAATTAGATAAAAAGCAGTAGTAGAAGTCACTACGATTGATGAGAGAATTGTCGGTTTGGTAAGTTTGGTACTCATATTTTACTTTTTTGCAATTCATTTTTATTATTGTCGATTGTTAACTTATTTCGCGACTGCATAGTAGACGAGGTAGTTTCATCAAGTAAAATTTTTAATTAAATTAAAATCTTTCACTTACCTACAGTGATGTTAGTTGTGATATTACTATATTAGTCGACAAATGTCTAATTATTATTGGTTTATTTTTTTCTGTTAATTTTAGCAACTAATCTTTGAAATAAATATATTATTCTTAGAAATTATGTTTTGTCAATTTGTTCTTTTTAGTGATCGACAGATTTAAACAAGGTCTGTATTGAGTGATATTTATTTGTTTTGGCGCCTTTTTAATTTGGTGTAGGATTAGTACACCGAGACTTGCGATCCGCCTGCCGATACAACTGAGTAAGTCGCCAGCAATGAACTTGTAACAAATGATTTAAAGAAATAAGACGATAAAACAAATGCAAATACTTGATAGAGACCGAACGTGATGGAATAAATGGACTAACAAACCAATAGAAAAAAAAACAGATAAACGTAAGACTTTTTATAACTACATAATTATTGTTTGCGGCCCTAAAGAACAAAAAAACTAATATCGTGTTTAAAAATATTGATAAGCTTTTGATTTTTACAAATATCTATATTTATTGCAAAATGATGGAAAACAATTTGATCGTTGTCTAATCTAGTCACTTATTTGAGGAATAACAAGACCATTGGTGCCGCTACTGAGAAGGGGCAGAGATTAAAAAAAAACATATATTTGATTTCAGTTGTGGTTTAATCATTAGATAATTAACACACTTTTATTAAAATGCTATTCACAGTTATTTTTGTTTTGCCCTTAATATTCTTAAGAATAGAATCCGCTCGAATACTTAGCATATTTCCAGAAAATTCGGTAAGCCATCAGATTATTGGAACAAGTTTATTGTTTGCGCTAGCAGAAAGAGGTCACGAAATTACATTGATAACTCCAGTGGTTCCAAAAACAAAACCGAAAAACGTTACTATAGTTGAAATAAATTTGCCCGGTTTTGGAATAGGTACTTGATTTGAAATTTTCAGAATGTTTTTAATAATTAATTTTAGATTCAGTCAATCTTTTCGAAGCGCGAGATTTAGGAGTTTTCAGGTCAACTCCTATCATAAATTCAGTGGAAGCGTTATGGGCCGAACAACTACTGAAAAATGCTAATGTGCAAAAGCTATTATCCTCAAATCTACAATTTGATTTTGTGTTGATAGACTTATTAGGCAACCACGCACATAAAGGTTTTTGTTATTATTATAAAGCTATTTGTGCAACAGTGAACATATATGGAGCAAATTTTTTGTTGGACGCCCAAATGGGTAACCCTAATAATCCTGCGTATATTCCTGATCGATTTATAAAATATACGACTTCTATGAATTTTTTTAAACGATTACACAATTGTTTTGTACTATTAGTAAAAAATTTAAATTTTTACTTTTTTTCTCTTCCGAGACAAAATGCAATCATGCAAAAATACTTTCCAGGAGCACCTGATTTAAGAGAAGTTAACTACAATACGTCTTTATCGTTAGTCAACTCTCATTTTGCTAATTCTTTCGTTGTTGCCAACCTCCCTAACGTTGTAGAAATTGGGGGACTTCACATAAAGCCTCCTAAAGAGTTGCCTAAAGATCTAAACGAATATTTAAATAATTCCACAGAAGGTTTTGTATATTTCAATATGGGTTCTATTTTGAAAAGTAAAAATATGAAAAAAGAAAAGATTGATAGTATCTTAAACGTTTTTTCTCAACTTCGGCAAAATGTTTTATGGAAGTTTGAAGACGAAAGTATAAACATGCCACCAAATGTAAAAATCGTTAAATGGATTTCGCAAGTTGATGTATTAGGTAAACTTCACGCTAAAAGTTATTAAAAATGAGTTGTGAACATTTGCAGCACATCCTAACATTCGAGTTTTTATAACACACGGCGGACTCTTGAGCTTAACCGAAGCTATTTATTTTGGTGTGCCAATAGTAGGTATTCCGGTTTTTGGAGATCAACCACTAAACGTTGAGTTGGCGGAAGAATCTGGTTTCGGCGTTGGCATTCCATATAAGTCTTTGACTGAAAATAATTTAAGAAATGCAATCAACTTAATACTGAATAACGCCACGTAAGTATTGTGAAGAAATATATATTTTTTTAAATGAATTTTTTAGATTTTCTTCGGTAGCCAAACAAAAATCAAATATATACCATGATCAAATCACTAAACCCTTAGATAGAGCAGTCTACTGGGTGGAATACTGTCTTAGACATAAGGGCGCTCATCATTTACGTTCACCAGCTCTTGATTTAAATTGGTATCAATATTTATTATTAGACGTACTAACAGTAATTGTAACATGTGTGATATTATCGTTAATAACGATTATATTAATCTTTAAAAAATTGTGCAAGACAAAATCAAAACCAAAAGTCGAGTAAAACGTGCCGAGTTCATACAATGTATAGATAAGTAATCATATCTATATTTTAATAAACATTTAATCTTTATTATATCATTCACAGTTAAAATATGAACTGAATTTTCTTGACAAACACCTTATTTTCTAATTAATTAATTAACTGGCCGAAAAGTCACAAAACTCAAAAGTAAAAAAAAGTTAAAGCAACAAACAACATTGTCAAAACAAAATTTATAATGATAAAAAAGCAGTAAGAAATTGCTAGCTATTACATTGTTTTCTATTTGTTTATTTTTTTATTTTTACTCTTTGAGACGAGGGAACCGAATTACTTCTCGAAAATAATATATTTTCCAAATGAGAGTACGCAATAATAGCATTTATACGATCGAATACGTAACATGATAACATGAATTGTGTGAACTCAAAAAATCTAACTTTATTCATGCTTGAGCTTGAAATTTGGCTTGCCACGAACCAACGAGCGAACAAGCGTTTTTTTTTTGTCTAAGTTGGCTATGGACGAAACCTTATATATTTAAGCGTTGCATCGGTCGCGATTTCATTCGTTGCCTGATGACCAATCGATAATTAACTTAGCGAAGTGAAAAGGTGCATGGGGTAAAAGATATCGGCTTTTGAAACTTTAGTTTTCTGTAGTTTTACAGACTTTATAGTGATGTATTTTGTGTTGTGAATTAAGGTGAGTTTATCTAAAATTTATTTTTTATTTTAGATTTATTAAAACATTAAAAGCCAAAAACTTGCAAATCAAAAATCCTTTTATATTTGATTATATAAACGTCATTGTTAATTGAAGTAAATTCAAACAGAATAATTGATAAGCACTAATATTTACTATTTATAAAAATTTATAAATTTTGAAATAACTTGAAATAAGTAATGTTGAGAAAATACTTTCGAGTTTGAGTTAGAGACGTCGAAACATTTCCATTTTTCATAAATAATTTGTCAATTTGTTTACTTACGTATTAATTTCTTTACATTATACAGGACGTCAGAAAAAAAGAAGAAATTGTCTGGATACCAAAATTTGCTGAATAAAAGAACCAAGAGGAGACAACCTAATCAAAAACCTAAATCTAAGGTAGAGAGGACCAGGCCGATAGATGCGTGACTGGATAGAAGACCAGTCGTCACTGGTTCCAACCTCGAGCACCAGGCGAACCCCGTTGTATATAGCCTTCCGTGCGTATTGGGACACTGCGCACGGCGACTTTCTTTTCCTAGGCACTCGTGGGAACATATATGGAACCATCGACCAAAAATTTAAATTTAAAAAAAGACGGGGACTCTGAGCAGAACCCAAAAATAACGGCTGACGCTGAGCACGAACGCGAAAAGCCCAAAAAACTTTCGGGGGCGGCAAGACGAAAGCTTAAAAAACAAAGAGAATCGGGAGCGCAGGCAACCGGTTCCACTTTAATGGCGGGGACGCGAGAGCGAAACCCACCTATACAAGAAGCAAAGGCAGGCACGTCAGGAACGCAACAGCGACACCAGACGGCGCACGCAACTGTCGGAACAGGGGCGCAAAGTCGCAACCTTTCTAGCAGTCGAAGCAACCCAAAAAAAGGCATTCAGGGACACTCTGACGGGAATTGCTCTTGAAATTATACCAAAAGGGTTCTCTGAAAACACCATCAGTCTTGAAGAATCCGAGGTCACAAAAACCTCGATACTTGGATGGATTGACGAATTGGAGGAGGGACAAGCTTCTCCGCGTTTTCACGAATGTACCCATAAAGGGGGATTTCTAAAAATAACGTGCGCAGACAAAGCAACCAAAAAGTGGCTAGTCGGCACGTCAAGTATTAAGTAGTGCTGTAAAAAAAGTAACTATTCGTTACTCGAGTACTCGTTACTCATTCGGATTCGAAGTAACGAATACTGAATAAAATTATTAAACGGTTATTCGAGTACTCGTTTTTAATAACTAGTAGGTATAGGAACAGTACGATCAAATACGAATTATACGGCCAAACACGGGGCAAATTGTAGATTTTACATGAATGCTAAAAACCTGTTTTAATTATTTTCCAACTTCTATAAATTATATATGTAGTTATTCTTAAAAAAATTTATACTTAGTAAAAAAAATTACGCTTACTCAATATTTATTTCACTTAAATTAATTTACGTTTTCAAAACATCGAAATTTAAGACTACCACCGTATGTACTCGCAAAATGCAAATATACCTAATACCTACCCAAAGATATACCTACACATGTACCTATTACCATTGATTCTATTACGTATAAACGAACGAGTACTCGAATAACGGATTCGAAGACCTAAAGTAACGAATCGGTACGATTACTTGAAAGTAACCGAATCTGACAGCTTTAATATTAAGAAACCGCTGGGGGAGGAGGAGGAGGAAGATGCGGACCCACCAAACCACCCGAACTTGATTCGTACAAGTTCGCCACATAAAGGATAGGTAAGAGTAGGAAAAGTATCATTAAAGGAAAGTCTGGTTAGACTTAGTCGGATGGGCTAGGTATCGGTACGTGCTTTGTGAGCACGCGGTTTAACGAGGCACCTACCTTACGGCTTATCCTCGCTTCTAAGGCATAAAACCAAGTAGGTAAGAAAAGGATTTAGAAACTTGTAAAGGAACTAAGAGAGGCTTAACTAATTAAGTAGCTACGGCAAAAACAAACTAAAAGGGTTATTCAAAATAAAATACTGAAATAAATGATTCTAAATTAAATTTCACGCAGTTAATAATAATAATAAAAACTAAATACCTACTTTGCCGTAGCGTACTTGTAAGAAAATAAACAAAACCATGCAAAATATGTCAGAAAATAAAACTTTATTCTTATTGTAGACTCTGGTTCTGTTTGCGAAATGTCTATAAATATTCAAATCAAGCGCCAGTTCGAGGATGACCTGAAGGGAATCGGGATAGGGATTGACAGTGAATAACAGTGCACTCCGATCATCATCGAATTTGCAACAAGCGAGAATCCGATGTGCCGGGGTATCAGGAACGCCACACGACGGACACTTGTCAACGCATCAGCGTTTTAGATGGCAACAAAATCCGCCGTGTAAAGACAGGGTTTGGACGGCTTCTCGTCCAGGAACGTGGGGCATTCAGACCCAGGTGAGGATATCCGAGATAAGAGAATAGGCATTACGCCCTTTATGAGAAGTGTCCCACAGCCGCTGCCATTCACCCAAGATCAGACCTTTAAGTGACACTTGGCCGCTGAAAAGGACGGAAAATCGTCGTTTGAAACGTGCTGGTCAAAGAAATTGCACGAGCCAGCCTTGCGAAGAAATTTGGTGCAGTAGATTTCCTGCAATAGGAGATGTAGGGGAGAATGTTTAGAAATAACACAGAGGCTATCGACGGGAACGGTACGATACGCCCCTAGGATAGTTCTCAGGAATAAGGATTGGAGCGAGGCCAGTTTCCTGACCACGTGGGAATGTCGAAGTCTGTAGTACCAAATGTCTAGGCCATAAGTGAGCATGGGAATGACTGCATTGTCGAAGATATTCGCATGATGTTTTTTGTAAAGGTTCAATTTCATCATTTCAATCGTGAGTATTTGTAGAACAAGTGCAAGACGCTCTTACACTTGTCAACCACGAAAGCCCAATGTTTTACAAAACTCAGTTTGTCGTCAAGCAAAAGTCCGAGGTACTTGAATTTGAAGACCCTTCGGACAGGAGTATCGTGGAGGCGCAGTGAAGGATCTCGTCTTAGTGTAGAGCCAAAAACCATGTACTTAGTCTTGTCTGCAGAAATACTTAGTTTATTGCTGCCAGCCCAGCCGGTCACAATATTTAGGCACGTGTTAGATTTTGCCTCCAAGTCTCGTCTGGAATTTGTGAACACTGTGACGGTTATGTCGTCCGAATAAGCGAAAATGTCGCAGTCTGCTGGTAAGTCTTTGTCTAGAAGATCGTTTACCACCAAGTTCCACAAAGTCGGCCCAAAAACCCAGCCTCGTGGACAGCCCTTCGTCAATCGTTTCGTAAACATAGAACGTGAAACGTTTGCAGAGTAAGTTATCGATCTGTTCGACAAATAGCTACGAATGACGCGCATGGCGTCTGCAGGTACTCTCTTAACGACGAGAGCTTCGATTATAGAGGGCCACCATACGTCGTTGAACGCTCCAGAAATGTCTATGAAAATAGCTAGTTTGTACTTGGAAACGTTCGATTGTACAATTATCATTAATCGACGGGCGGCGTTAATTGTCGTTTTGCCAGGAACGAAACCATATTGACTAGGATGTAATACGTTAGGCGGAATGTCGTCGTGTAACTTTTTCAGAAGTGTCCTTTCGAAAAGTTTACCTAATTCTGATAACAAAGTTATCGGTCGCTACGAGTTAGGGTTGGCGAGATCCTTCTTTCCGGGCTTGAGAATAGTGATTAGTTTACCAGCTTTCCAGCTGGTAGGAAAATAGCCAATTTTTATACAGGAGTTGAACAGGTCAACGATCGTTGATGAGAGAGGATCTAGAACAACCGTTCGCAAAACATTAAAATGTATTCCGTCAAGTCCAGGAGCTTTATTTTTAGAGATTTTGCTAGCCACCGCGTTGCTAGTGACCACCCAGTCCTGTCGGGAATTACTTAGCAATAAAAATTGGGATCTTATTTGGACATGATAGGCATTTCCGTCGAGGGATCGTCGTCGGAGAATAATGTGGAAACTATTACTTTGATTGTGTCTAATTCTGAGATGGTGTATCTTTCGCCGTCTTTACCGTTGGAACACGGTTGGATCGACAGGAACTTCCGAAAGGATAACCTGTAGACTAACCACCAAGAACTGGTCGCCAAGCTATTTTCCACAAAACTTTGCCATGAGCTACATTTCACTGTCTTCACTGCCAGTTTGTACCGGTGGAGCCATTGATTTTTTAGGTCTGCACGGGCTTTTTGGTGGTGTTTTCGTAAACAGCGCACCGCTCGCTTTAACCTATCTAACTTAGGACTGCACCAGTTCTAGATCTTAGGCGTATGCTGTTTAAGCCATTTTGACAAGAGTCGAGGTCAACTTATCAATGAAAGCGTCTACAGATTTAGGATCGTGGCACAAAGCACCACGTGGAAGATAAATAGAAATTGAATTTGCGATAGCCTCATTTAGGCAAAAGGGATCAATGCGTTTGTAATCAAGGATTCTTTTAGGGATCGGTATGTGGTTAGGGGCCTTGACGGTAAATTCAAACCGTATCAGTCGGTGGTCACTTTCAATTACGTCTGGAATGACGCGCCAGTTTGATATTTTTCTGGCTAAACAAGGAGAAGCTGATGTGACGTCTATATTAGTTGAGCCTAGATGGCTAGCACAAGTGAAAGGTTGATATGGTTCATTAACAACACAGAGGTCGCGTTCACCCACGAGGTTTTCCACACATCGTTCTCGTTCGTCGGTCACCGGGCAGTGCCAAAGCGGCGATTTCGAGTTGTAGTCACCTGCTATAATAATAGGAGTGCCTCTTAATTCATCAAGAATTTTATCTAAGTGTTGGAGATGAATACGAACATCCTCACTCGGCGGCCAATAATCGCCAACGATTTCCAAGGAGGTGTCTCTAACCGTAACCATGGTTACTGCATTGCAGTCGTTGGTTAAATGGCTAAGTGTTACCGACTCCGACTATTGAAAACAATAGCCGAGTAGTACCGCATAGAAGAGGATGCGGCTATCCTGTTGAAAGGTACAGCCGCCCCAGCGAGCTTGTACCCTGAACCTGAACTAAACACGTATGGCTCTTGGGCAGGAGTATACCCATTGCTTCAAAAGTCGCAACACGTGAATTGCGAAGATTCATTTGCGCAAACCTCAAAGTTAATTGATTGTCCTCAAAGTTCATAATCTCTATAAGAGATTTTGGCGTCGAGCCCTTTCAGGTAGGCTGGGCAGGTGTTGGAGATGGCTTTGTGCTTGACGACGTCTCCTTTGTGGCCAAAGCGAATGCAGTTCGCGCATGTAGGGTCTCTTTCCAAGTTAGGGCATGTTTTTGTTTCGTGCTTTTCAGCACAATGGCCGCACTGCATCTCGCTTTTACAGTCGCTTGAGTGATGGCCGTATTTCTGGCAATTAAAACAGCGAGTAGTTCGGATATGGTCATTGACCCTACACGCATTCCACGCTACATAAACACGACGCGATGCCAAAAGGTATCGCCGAACATCGGCATGAACCTCAATGGTCCAATTGCCGTTAGGTTGGTCTCTAGGGCCGAAACGGAATAGGACTTTCAGATGTCCGTTGGCCAAGTGTAGGACCTCATCAGAGGCGTCATGAATATTCTGAGAAATAATAGCTTCTTTCACCTGTTCAGGGGAGAGGTTATTCGGAACGTTTATTAAGGATAGGCAAGGTAATGATTTGCCTTGAGGCTTAACCACAAGGCCGGCTTTGTCCAGGATGTCCAAAGGGATTTTAGTTAGGTCAGTCTTCTCTGATTCGAGTCGAATCGAGCTTTTGCCCTTCTTAGTTACACGGTCGAGTCAAAGGCCATACTTTTGAGGGTCAAGGACTTTTATTAAAGTCGTCTTCGTTTTGTCGGCTGACTTAAGAGGAGAGTCGGGTTTGGGCACGATGACTACTGTCGATCGGGATACGGGAGAAACGGATTTTCCAGAAGGTACTTTGACCTTCTCAACAATTTTTGATAGAACCGCTTAGGCATAATGATAGCTGGGCAGGAGGCGCAGCGATGGAAGTAGTAGCAAGCTTGGCTGATACATTTTGCAAGGCTGTTTGGACATCAGCCAAGGTGTTAGCAATGTCAGCAGTTTGCTGCGAGACGCGATGGGAAATCAAGGATTTTTGAAATGTCGCCTGAAGTCTGCTGACAATGTCAATCATTTCTGATTGACGGGAAGTTGTGATCTTACAAGGAGAGATCACTTTGGTCAGACGGAGGATGTCGGCGTCGAATAGAGATTCAATACTATCTGGAGAGGTATCAGAAGGAATATCATCGTCGTCGTCTTCACGACGACGCTTGGTGGAGGCGGATTTAGCCTCCATGGCGGAGGAGGCTGAAGGAGTTGGAGAGGTAGAACGCGACAGCGCGACGCTCGTACAGTGCCGGCTGGAGAAATACACTGATACCTAATACCCCTTTTAGCTGTTCACAGGAGCTTATTGCCAGAAACGGTTGGAGAGGGGAGGATAAAGAACTAGAGATTATTTATCTCAAAGACCTTCCTGCACCCAAGAAGGTTATCACTTGGGTCCCGCGAACAGCACTCGAACCGGCCACCCTATTGAAACGAATATCGGTACAGAACAACATCAGTACCAAAAAGTGGCGGGTGGTTAACTCCAAACCAAATCCTAAAGGAACCCAATACGTCCTGTTTATGGACGTAACACACGATATTGACATTGCCCTTGTCCAGGAGCCATGGATCCATCAAGGGAACAATAAAATAGCTGAACTGTCTAGGCAGATGGCAGCTTGCGGCCCAGTTTGTGCATAACTCTCGCACATGCATTATTGTAAAAAATGCATTAAACTTAATGTCACTGTGGGATTTATGTTCTAAAGACCTAGTGGCAGCTAAAATATCTGTAGTAGAGGAAGACAATCGGAGGGAGTTCATTATCGGATCCGGATACTTCCCCTACGACCAGACAGGATCACCGCCGCCGAAGGAAATCTACAGGCTGATTAACAGTGGAGCCAACAAACTGCTGATTCTTGGATGCGATGCCAATGCACACTACACCTTGTAGGGGAGCACAAACACAAATCCTTTCATAAGTCACGAGAATCGTACGATAAATACAATTAATTACAATTGATAGTAATTTTCATCTTTAGTTGCTCGTAAATGCGCTAACGCTGCTCTATTGTTTGATTTCTGATCGCATACTCAAATTCGAGGCTTTAATCCAATTTGAAAAAGTTTTTGTACAACTTATTTCAAAATTGTTTTAAGTGTTCATATTTTACGAAACTGTTGCTTATGAAATAACAAAACAGCAGTTTCCTCGAGTTCTGAACCAGCAATTATTTTTAACCGGTGCGTAGGATGTTGTGGTTGTACAGGAAGCACCAGTTCCGGCTACACTCGCGCAATTGAAGGCTGCACTCTTCTTTATTTTAGTTTTGAGGGTCTTTCTTTCCTTTTTCTTTTATATATTTTTAGAGTGGGAGGATTTTCTATACTTTGTTTTACTTTGTCTTAGAGTATTTTCCTTTCTTGGGTAGGAGGAGAACTATTGGGGTCAAGCGAATACTGAATGCAATGATGTTGGGAGGCTCAACGACGCGTGAATCGTTGAACACTCTATCAAAGAAACCTTAGTCTGCGATAAGATTCCAGGTGTCATTTCTTATTCTTTGACATTCTTGTTCTTTGACATTTATAGGAGAGCATATTGTCAGGGGCGATGGTTGCTTTTACTTGCATACTTTGAGTTGCTATATACGGTCAATTTGGTTAAAACGCTATTATTTTTGGTTATTTCAATTACGCTTTTAGTGAGTACGCTGTTACGAGAAATTGTACAGTATGCTAGCAGGACTAGTCCAATTTTTACTTTCCTATAATGAAAGCATAGCAATCGCAATTTTTTTTCAAAAAATTTGTATTGCATAAATTTACGTTTCAACGTCTCCTGAGTCATAAAAACGTAGTTTTGACAAAAAAAACTTGGGTGTCTGTGTGTGTGTGTCACGTGTGTGTGTGTGTCTGGTGTAACGATGTACCCACGATAACTCTCGAACCAAAAGTCCTAGTAGTTTGAAATTTGGTATGGAGCTGGCTTTTTATATTCTCTCGGTTCTATCAAAAGATGGGTCTGATAGAGAAAGCAAAAGTGGCTATGCCCGCATTTTTAACAGTTTTTCTTATATAATTTCTTACGTATGTATGTTATTCGAATTATTTTTACAGTTTCTTACAGAGTTAATTCTTCCTAAAAAATTATTCCAATAAAAAAAATTTCTAATATTAACAGTTTATTAAATATTTGATTTATAATAGAAAGTGAATTCTATTTATGATCCTAGGTTCGAATCCTGCCTACGACAATTTTTTTTAGAAAAAAATTCTATATCTAGCAAGGAAAGCAAGATACGTTAAAAAATAACAATTTTTTTTAAAATTCTTTTGACTTGTTTATATACGGTGTACTGCATCTGATTTAAATTATCTTTGGAGGTAACCACGATAACTCTCGAACCAAAACTCCTAGTAACTTGAAATTTGGTATGGAGCTGGCTTTTTATATTCTTTCGGTTCTACAGGGTTATACAAAAGTATGGAAACATGCTTATAACTTAAAAACCGCGAGGATTAGCGGTTTGAAACTTTGGGGGAGTATGTAAGACATACTTTCGGACATTTTTTATTCTTTATAAAATTTTGATACGATGCTCCAATTACGAGTAATTGATATCTACTTCTGATTTTCAAATAGCATCATATCAGTTGACTGACATTTTTAGATTCTACATGAAATTCTGTATGCAACGGCGAACAGAAATTATTTAATATAATAAATGTTATTAAAAATATGGTATAAAAGTTCAGATTAAATGTCAACAATTTAATTGTGGGCGGGTACCTGACGTTCTAAGTAGGGTATGTACCTACTTTGTTTGGGTCAACACAATAACCAATAAAAGCTTTTGTTATAGGGTAAGTTTATAATCTTTTGTTAGCAGTGGCGTATCTTTTTTAGGAATAAAATAAAAATTCCTGCATTGTGAATCCATTCGAAATATGTTTTTAATTTGATCCTCATTGGTTTTCTTCGATTCAAGTCTGTTGAATTGTCATTGCTAATAAGTTACAATTAAAATTACGGTGATTGTTATCCCGTAATGCTAACTGTTTTACTTACTATTTAATTTTTTTAAATTACTATTCTGTTAAAACAACAAGTAGATATAGTACATAATATTGTTGGATGGAATTATATACGCTTGTTACGTTTCTCTTGATTGTTTTTTTTTGCTCTATTTTATTCTTTTCGTTAGTGGGTTAAGCCGTAACTTTGCTATCTCCGATCCGAGGATCTTATCGGTATAAGGAGTAGCGCCTATTTTTTTTTTATTTTAGTTTTTTCAACCATGCCAATTTTTTCCTTGGTTGTTACCAACGGAACCCACTACAGAAAAGATTGGTAACAAATTACGTGTAAATAGTTAGTTTTAAACATTGGTTTTATATAAATTGATTTTAAAATTCGTTACAATTCTTATACGTCTAGATACACTTATTAATAACAAGTAACATTTTTGTTCTTAGTACTAGTATGAATATACGTTTCTTATGCTAATTGATATGCGCTGAATACAAAACTGTAATCAGATTTACTCTGGCACGTCAGAAAATAAAGTTATGTACGTGTAAATGTTTTGAAGGATAATGCTATTAAGTATTAACTACGTTGAATTGCTATTACGTAAAATTTTTGGAAAAGCTATGTGCGTACTTTAGGATGAAAACACTAAATATTATAACTAAAAAGTGAAATATAAATGTTTTTCCACTACTAGTTGTATACGCTTGCATTATTACGTATAATAGAAGGCCGTGAAGTTGTACTTTTTTAAGCGCAGGTAAATAATATTTCATTATTAACTAGTAGTTAATAATGAACATATTTACATTTTCTGATAATACTACAACAGTTTCAAAGAAAAAAAGTTTACCAAACTACGTACCAAGAGCAAGAGATTTTATTTAATGCTAATTTAAGTTTTCAAATCGCTCAATTAATAAATTAATTTGATTTTAAAAAGTAAGTTATTTGAAGTTCGCGCTTAATTAAATGTGAATATTATTGAGTTAAATATGTTTTAGATATAATCAATGCTTAAAATAATAATGTTTTTAAACAATTTAAACAACTTTAGCAATAAAAACTTACGTTACTTGTTTATTTTTGTGTTTTAAATCACAATTAAGAATTACGTCAAAATTAATTCTATTAAACTAATGACAACTGTCAGAATTACTGACTTGATTTTTAATTTAAAATTAATATCTTAAATTTTAAATTTGATTTAGTAACAGGTAGAAAGGTTTTAATAATTCTAGTAGTCGAAAAAATTGTATATATAACACGGTTGAGAAGTTCATTATAACCTGCGCGATTTATATCCCTCGACGCTTCGCGTCTCGCGATATAATCTATCGCTTAGGTTATAATGATGCACTTCTCAACCTTGATATATAATATACTATTATTTACCTTTGAAGTGAGTCAGAGACTCTTAATTACACTAAAATTGGCAATGGTTTAGTTTAAACAAGCGCAAATCTAATGGAGAGGGGCAATGTGTGCAATTAAAAGTGTGTAGAGCTTTTTGGTTTCCGCTTGTGCACATCTTTTGTGATTCTCTGCAAAAACCGCAGTAATCTCCAATCATGTTGTGATGGGAGCGGCCTTGATAACTTGCTTTCATAATGGACGTTTTCTAGTAAAATAATTTACCGCATTCATCACTTATTGTCCCATATTTGACACAAAGAAAATGCTAGTAAACTGTCAGCAGGTTTATCCAGGCAGTTTTCCACAAATATCTTCATGCAAAAGATAAAGAATTGTTCCCTATTATTAAAAGAAGTTGCGGCTATTTCGTATCTCAATTGATAAAAATTGTTTAATAAAAATTTTATTCTTTTCTCTCCTATAAACTTAGCGACTAATGCATTATAGCTTTTCGCTTCGGTTTGCTAAAATCACTTAGTTTGTTGATGTAATTTTGCAACGTTTAAGACCATAAGGAGAAATATTAGTTAAATGTCTAGAAACACTGCTATCGCCGTCGCCAATCAACTGTCCGTAAATTAAATTGTGTCGTGGAGTAGATTCTAAAATCCTTTGCAAATAATACTTGGTTCTATAGAAGAAGCAGTTGTGATCACCTCTATCGCGGCCTCTGGCTCACAAATAACAATATTTGTTTTTACACTCATATACATAATTTTCTTTGTTTAACACCAATTGTGGATGCTTAAAATACATTTTTATCATCACTTATATCTTTTTTTTTATAAAACAACTTCCAACTTCGAAAAACGCGGAATAATTTTTTCGGTAAGATCGTTTTCTCAAAGCTCCGTCTGCTATTACCGCTATAGGAATACCTTGTTTATTTTTGTTGTCTTAGGATTCCGTTTCGCAACTATACCCATTAGTTTTTGGTTTAAATTTGTAACTGATTTTGAATATAGTTGTGATATTTGAAATATGCCCGGTTGAACATTTGTGGAATGTCCATTACAGCAAACATTTCATCAAGTCAGTTCAGCTGAATCAAAAGAAGAATAATTAGTGTTATCGATCCTACTTTTTTCACACATACGACATTTAAAGCTAAGGGCTCTCTCAAAACCTTCAACTATGCTCAAACTGAAGCTTCTAGTACAGACGATAGACAACACACTTTACAAATGGAAGAATGTGACAACTGTTGACATACATAGATTTAAACTTTATAAATTAGTATGAAGCAAAACACAGTTTGTAAAAAACTTTTTAAGTTATATAACTTCATGAACGTTGTAAATATATTTATACATTACTAAAAAAATAGTATTAAATAATTGTTTTCGTTAATAATATCCAATTCGTAAACAATATCGATAGATGCAAAACGTTCCTCAAATTCTATACTCTTTATCAACAAAATCCTACTTTGCAAACATTTTCAACTATCAAAATGTAGCTGTAATCTATGTCAAACGCAAATTGTACATAAAGCTGTGTTCAAAGTCAATTATTATATTAGAACGAGTATGCGAGAGGTTGAAGTCATTTAAAAACTCTTGAAATTTAGTTAGAATTGAAAAAAACGATATTACAGTTAATGTCAAATTTGACAGATTTAGTAATAAATGTTGTACCAACATTATATTTCTGGTGATTTTGTGTTTATTTTTTTTTTAATAATTAAATATAATTTTGCAAAAGGCAACACAAAAAATAATGTACGTTACTTTCGTCAAAAATTTCATAGCATAACTCACTCACATGCAACGTTATGTTATGATCTATAATGTACTTTTTGACGCTTGTTACGTAATAGTAGTTTACGTATCAAGAGCGTTGCATGTGAGTGAGTTATGCTATGATTCTTTCGACGAGAGTAACGTACATTATTTTTTGTGTTGCTTTTTGTAAAATTACATTCTTTTTGAAAAAATAAAAAAAAGTCAACCGAAATATAATGTTGGCACTACATTTATTACTAAATGTGTCAAATTTGACATTAACTTTAACATTCTTTTTTTCAATTTTAACTGAATTTCAAGATTCTTTAAATGATTTTTCCACCTGTCGCATACTGGTTCTAATATAATAATTGACTTTAAACACTTACTTTTATGTGGATTTCTAGTTTTCATTTTGCCACCCTACAGCTTTTTTTCGCTTATTACATAACTACACTAACAAACGAATATTGGCGTTTGCGATGTTGGCAGCAATTACTATTACAATTACTATTAACTGTTAAAAAATTATTTTATTTTAAATAGAAAAACTAATGCTTGAAATAAGTTGGTTAAACAACTGATAACCACTTCTAGAACAGTTTTAATAATTACGGTCTAGTCTATAATTTTTTATAACTTTACTAATACACGTTAATAAACTGTATGAAAATTAATTTTAAACCGTTCAAAAATAATGTTATTTTAAATAGAAAAACCAATGTTTGAATTAAGTTTTAAAGAACTGATAACAGTTTAGAGTATTTATTTCTGATAATCCAAATAAACTTATCAAACTTCCGACAGGTATTTTCCAAGTAGGTAATTTTTAATAGAAAAGATAAAACCGTAATTGTTTTTACACGTAAATGGCGATAGAGAAGGTAAATATGAAATCATTTTGTAATTTTTTTCAGTAGTACTTTAATCACTCGATAATTAATTTACCTTTAGTAAAATGCCATTTACCATTACATTTTTTTCGATCATACTTTTACAAGTAGAATCAGCCCGGATTCTTAGTATATTTCCAGAAAATTCGGTAAGCCATCAGAGTATTGGTACGAGTTTGTTGTTCGCGTTAGCAGAAAGAGGTCACGAAATTACATTGATAACTCCAATGGTTCCAAGAACAAAACCGAAAAATGTTACTATAATTGAAGTAAATCTATCCGGTTTTGGAACAGGTACATAATTAAAATTTTTCAAAATTTTTCAATACACTGCCATTTGTAGAATCCATAAATCTTTTTGAAGTGCAAGAGTTAGGATTTATCACGTCAGTTGTTATCATAAATTCAATAGAGACGTTGTGGACTGAAAAGCTATTGAAAAATGCTAACGTTCAAGAGCTATTAATCTCAAATCAACAATTTGATTTTGTGTTGATAGACTTGTTAGGCAACCACGCGCATAAAGGTTTCTGTTATTATTATAACGCTATTTGTGCAACCGTAAACGTATATGGAGCAAATTTTTTGTTGGACGCACAAATGGGTAACCCTAACAATCCTGCATATATTCCTGATCGATTTATAGACTATACACCATCTATGAATTTTTTACAAAGATTATACAATTGTTTTGTAATAGTAGTAAAAAACTTAAATTTTTACTTTGTTTCTCTTCCAGCACAAAATTCAATAATGCAAAAATACTTTCCAGGAGCGCCTGATTTAAGAGAACTTAACTACAATATGTCTTTATCGTTAGTCAATTCTCATTTTGCTAATTCTTTCGTTGTTGCAAATCTCCCTAACGTTGTAGAAATTGGTGGGATTCACATAAAGCCTCCTAAAGAGTTACCTAATGATATAAACGAATATTTAAATAATTCCACTGAAGGATTTGTGTACTTCAATATGGGTTCCATTTTAAAAAGTGAAAACATGAAAAAGGAAAAGATTAATAGTATCTTAAACGCCTTTTCTCTACTTCGACAAAATGTTTTATGGAAGTTTGAAGATGAAAACATACAAATGCCACCAAACGTTAAGATTGTTAAATGGATATCCCAAGTTGATGTATTAGGTAAAATACATGTTAAAAAACTAAAAATACGTTGTGAGCATATTTACAGCACATCCTAACATTAGAGTGTTTATAACACACGGCGGACTCTTAAGCATAACCGAAGCTATTTATTTTGGAGTACCCATAGTAGGTATTCCAATTTTTGCAGATCAACCGTTAAACGTTAAAATAGCGGAAGAATCTGGTTTCGGTGTTGGTATTTCCTACGAGTCTTTGAATGAAGATAACTTGAAAAATGCAATCAACTTAATATTGAATAACTCCTCGTGAGTATTGTGAAAATATTTTAACTTTGTTAGAATTAATTTTCTAGGTTTTCTGTAACAGCCAAACAAAAATCGAATATATTTCATGATCAAATTACTAAGCCCTTAGATAGGGCAGTGTACTGGGTGGAATACTGTCTTAGGCATAAGGGCGCTCATCACTTACGTTCACCAGCTCTTAGTTTAAATTGGTATCAATATTTATTATTAGACTTATTAGTAGTAATTATTACCGGTATAATATTGTCATTACTAATAATTAAACTAATCTTCAAGCAATTGTTTGTTCAAAAGAAATCAAAAACGAAAATCGAGTGAAAACTAGTAACACGTGTTATTACAACACCAAGATAAGTAATCATATCTATGCATATTAATATAAACATAAAATCTTCATAATGTTGTCAATGTACACGCCTTAACTGTTTTAAATATTGTATCATTGCTGATAAATTAAATCTATTTATTGTTGTTATTTTATCTATAATGCGACAACGTATTCAAAGTGTATTTGAAATGCAACTACAGATTAAAAAAGTCATTTCCTTGTGGCATTAAATGAAAATTTTTTTTTAAAGATTTGGTTTAAGGCGGCTCAGTTTTGAGATATTTGCAATTAAAGTTTTCAGATCGGTCCTAACTATCTAAACAAATAAAAATTGACTATTGATTGTAACTATGCGGTAAATGGTGGGTAAAATCCGTGAAATGTATTGTGTTAATTATTGTTTTCTTTAATTTCCCTTAATTTATAAAATAAATTGTTAATTACACGATCAAGTTTATCGTTGGTTGTAATCGAAACAAGACTATATAAATAAATGCAAAATTTAGCTTTCTTAGAACTAAGTTTGATAATTTGCTTTGAAATTACTAAGTTTTTAGTTTTTACCAATATCTATGTTTATTACAAAGTGGTGGGAGAGAATTTAATTGTCCGATCTACTCACTTATTTGGGGAACAAAAAACTCTTGTGCCGCTACTAAGAAAGGGAAAAGATAAAAAAACTTGGACTTCAGTATTGGTTTGATCGTCAGATAACTAACGTACCTCTTTACTTTCTTATAAAGAAAGTATAGCGATCGCAATTTTTTTGCAGGATTTTACTCTTTAAGGTCTCCTGAATCAGAAAAATGTATTTTTGAAAAATAGTTATTTGCACTACAAGAGGCGGCAAGTATATTTTTTATACGAGGTGGGTGAATACAAAAGAAACTTACCTATGCGTTGTGCATTACGTTTTTCTCAGTACCGCATGAATTAACTCTAATAATATGTACTAAATATGTAGGTATATAATACTAATTATCTATAATACAAAAAATTACTGCCATAATTAAATTTACTGATTGATCAGTTGCTGTGGCTACGACGCTTGTAAACAAACAAATTTAGTATAAAACTTTTTTTCCACTACTAGTTGTATACGCTTGCATTATTACGTATAATAGAAGGCCGTGAAGTTGTACTTTTTTAAGCGCAGGTAAATAATATTTCATTATAAACTAGTAGTTAATAATGAACATATTTACATTTTCTGATAATACTACAACAGTTTTAAAGAAAAAAAGTTTACCAAACTGCGTACCAAGAGCAAGAGATTTTATTTAATGCTAATTTAAGTTTTCAAATCGCGCAATTAATAAATAAATTTGATTTTAAAAAGTAAGTTATTTGAAGTTCGCGCTTAATTAAATGTGAATATTATTGAGTTAAATATGTTTTAGATATAATCAATGCTTAAAATAATAATGTTTTTAAACAATTTAAACAACTTTAGCAATAAAAACTTACGTTATCTGTTTATTTTTGTGTTTTAAATCACAATTAAGAATTATGTCAAAATTAATTCTATTAATAAAATAATGACAACTGTCAGAATCACTGACTTGATTTTTAATTTAAAATTAATATCTTAAATTTTAAATTTGATTAAGTAACAAGTAGAAAGGTTTTAATAATTCTAGTAGTGGAAAAAATTGTATATATAACACGGTTGAGAAGTTCATTATAACCTGCGCGATTTATATCCCTCGACGCTTCGCGTCTCGCGATGTAATCTATCGCTTAGGTTATAATGATGCACTTCTCAACCTTGATATATAATATACTATTATCATAAATCCACTTTGTAATATGTACATTGAGTGATTCGGACGAGGTTGAATTTTTTTTTTGAAATTAAAAGTAGTGCTAATGCAGCTCTAGTGTTGTTACTGCCAGAAAACTCAAAGGTTCTATCTGAGCAAACATATGCATATTTTAAGGAATAATGCAATTCAAAAAATGTTTAGAAAGTTAATGAAAATGTGCTTTTGGCATATTTTAACGGCAGGGCATCTAATCTAAGGTACCGTAAGATGGGGTGACTTTGCCTGCAGTTGTGACTTTGCCATTCTACGCATGGCGTCAGAAAAAAAGTTTTACTAAGAAAGGGTGTCACTTTAGACGCTGCCGATACTAGAGACACTACTATACTAGACCTTGTTGTTGGTTATCTTATAGTACCCACGTGTATTGTTTAAAAAAAATGTGTGTGTCAGCTCCGACGCACGACTGGAGTTTACTCCTTAAGTTCGATAGTCTAACCAGACGCAAAAAGGGTTTATTTAACTTAAAAAAGATTGATACTGTATGAACGTAAAAAATAACTTTTCGAAAGAAAATTTTATGAAAACATTATTATAATGAAAAAATATTGTCGATTTTTCTGATAATATTATCGAATTATTGACTAGAATTGTTAATATTTAAAAATTATTTATAAAATAAATCATAATAACCTGGTAGAATTTATAGACATCGAATTTTTGGTTAGGTTAGAAATTTTCTATTTTATGTGGATGCGCTCGATAATTCATATTGGGTTAATTATTATCTAATTTTATGTGTTGTTCTCAAATATATATTTATATGAACTACATCGATAATTATTAAAATATTTAATAAATACAAATTGCACATGCTCATACATATAATACATGAATTATAACGCAGCCACATGTTTGTTAGATGTTCCGGCAATATCATCTACACCTCTTTCTGCCATAGTTATTTGAAAATACTTTCAGTTCACTTTAGCGGAACACAATGATAAAGATTAAAACTTCACAATAACAATATTAATTGTTGATATTTATAATAAAAACAGCAATATAAGTAAAATTAGAAAGTTGCGCGACATAGGATGCGCACCAAAAACGTAACGAGGTCATTCATCGATAGATTTTACTCGTCAAATTTTTCTCGTACCGGGCGCCTTATATATGCAAATCGATTCTTAAGGAGTAAACTCCAATAAAGAACTTTTTCAACCATTTGATGTGCTTTGCAGGTGTTGTGTTGCTAAGGTATGTATTTCCGTTGTGGTTATTATTTTAGGGTTAATCTGTCGTGAGGGTAGGCGGGGAATGTAAACAGTTAATCATAACCGATTGTTTCACCCCATAATTATTTACCTGAACATTTTCAGATTAGAATGCCCCGAATTTACAATAAACGTCTGGGTGCCAGACAGTATAAGAATTATTCACCAGAAACATTGCAACGTGCTTTGATGGAAATAAGAAGAGGTCGTTTAAGCTATCAACAAGCCTCGGAGAGATTCCACATTCCTAGAAGAACATTGGTAAATAAAATAAAAAAGAAACATACAGGTACCGTTGGTGGCCAACTAGTTCTTCCAATAACTCTTGAAAGAAGTTTAGTGGATGTTATAATCGCTGCTGCCGAGTTTGGAAGTCTATTGGCTGCTTTCGATTTAAGGATGGTGGTAAAACAACACTTAGACAAGAAAGGTATACAATTACAATTGTTTCGCAACAACCTTCCTGGGAAAGAGTGGATGATGAGTTTTTTGAAAAGGCACAAAAGGCGTCTTACACAAAACCATTGCCAAAATATAAAAACCGTACGTGCTGAACAGACTGAAGAAGCATTAGAATCGTATTTTAATAATTTGGAACAGTCACTCGCTGGAGTTGCAGCTTCACATTTGCTTAATTTTGACGAAACAAATCTAACAGATAAACCTGGCTCGCAAAAGTGTATTTTTCACCCTAAAAGGGTGATAAATTCAACAAAAACAGCAATATCTTTAATGTTCGCAGGGACTGCGGAAGGCAGTCTGTTGCCAACATATATAGTCTAGAAAGCAGAAAAACTATATGATGCATGCGTTGGAGGGCCAAAAGACTGCAGATTTAATCGCACAAAGTCAGGTTGGTTTGACACAGCATGTTTTGAAGATTGGTTCCTGAAAATTGTACTACCGTGGGCGGGAAAATTAAATAGGACGAAGATGATTATAGGAGACAACTTGTCAAGCCATTTGAATATTAATGTTTTATTAGAATGCCAACGTAATGGCATTAGATTTGGGTTCCTTCCTCCAAATTCAACGCACCTTACACAGCCCCTTAACATCAGTTTTTTTTGGTCCCTGAACGGGGCATGGCGAAGCATTTTAACAGACTATAAAATAAAAAACCCTAGAGATCGAACATTGAATAAGTCAAGTTTTCCCTCCCTTTTAAACCCGTTGATTGAAAAAATTAAAATTAAAGAGCCTGAGATACTAAAAAGTAAATTTAAAGCAACAGGAATAAGTCCTATGAATCGAAACGAGGTTCTCAAAAAGATGCACGTCAAATTTTTGAGTTTACAGCAGATTTGTCAAAGTTCAATTTGTAGTCCCTTGTATTATTTTGAATGAATTTAAATAAATGGTTTTTACTTAATAATGTATCAATTTTTGATGAATTAAGAGTACCTACCTAATAAACTTTCCTATTTCCCCTTATTTTATTCTTCTGTACTTTAGGGATGGCAAAGACACCTCACGGAGTACCTTACTATGTCTTTAAATGGATTAATAAGCACTAGGCAAAGTCGCCCCAAAATGTGATTGACTTTGCCAAATTTTCAAAAAATTTAAAAAAATATTGCACATCCAAATTTAACTTTGATATTTGTAGGACTTCATGGTAAGATATAAATGTAACACATAGTTGGTTTTCGAAGGTCTTACTAAATTTTTGTATAAGTTATCTTTAAAAAACCCAAAGTTTGAGGTATCCAACTAGCTTGTGGAGTGAATATTCTATGTTGAAATTAACGCTTTGTGCTAATGAAAATTTCGACATTTCAAAATTCCAGCAGGTATACGTATCTACATAAGATTATTATTTTGCTAAATGTATTTTACCATTTTATAGGTCATCTCATTTATCAAGGAAAAAAATGATGGGTATATTCCTAAAAAGACTAACATTACCAAGGAAGAGGTAACAAGATTTCTGTGTTATGCTCGAACCACGCATTTATGTTGACGAAAGTTGCGATAGTTTTAGGGATTAGTGGACCAATGAACTTCATAACTTCAGTTTATAGTTGACATTAAACTTGACGTAGGGATTTTTAAGATTTTGAAATCTAAGAACAAAATCTCCCGATCATTTGTGGTAACTGGTTGCAGTGAAACGGTTAATTGGTTCAAAATTCTTGAAAAATATATAAAGTTGAGTCCCACTAATACCAAAGAAAGTAAATTCTTTTCGCGTTTGGTAATGGTAAATGTGTACAGCAAGTGATAGGCAAGCATACTTCATTCGGTATACCGAAAAAAATAACAAAATTTTTAAATCTGGATTACTGCAAAGACTACACGGACCCCAGCTTTAGAAGAACCTCTACTACTCTTTTGGCTAACAGCTGATTGAACGTCCAACACTGTTGCAGAAGAGTACGTTGAAGATTCTTTAACACATTAAGTCCAGAATTTCCTACAGCGGATCCGTTGAAAATTCTAGTAATAGTACCACTAACAGAAATTTATATAATAACGTTAGTTCAAAACAATAACATGAATTCGCAAATTTACAAAATTTCTATTTAAATTTAATATAAAATAAATTAAAATAAACTAATTACAACACAAGCTAATAAAAATTAAAAAAACGTATATTAATAACGAAATTAATAAATCGATTTATGCGTTTGTGTGGGTAGGCGTGTCGAGCTGAGGATAGTCTTTGAACAGTTACCTGAAATACAAAAACACTTTTCTGAGCACTCTTTGATTCATCATCATCTCTGTGCAAATTTATTGTAAAGAATATCATTCAAACATTTAACAATTCATGTAGTCTCATTTCATTATCAACTAGTTTAACTAGCGCTTAAATATTTTAGTCTCGGCACTGCCTACAACTCTTTTCCTGTACGTACTTTGGATATGGTGCTGGTATTAAGAGAGAAAACGCGCCTAACACCTATTTAAAGCGCACTTAACATCATATAGCTTAGCATTGAGTCGTGCAATGACACTAAGGGAAATACGCGCAGTGTCTGCTCTAGATACTAACTATGGCAATCTTATTACACGCCTGCACTGAGACGTGCAATGATACTAAAGGAAAAAACGAGCGAAGTGTCCCGCTTCAGCTATAGGTAATTATTATTACTGAGACGTGCAATGACACCAGGGGGAAAATGTGTAAGATCCCTGCTCCAGAAATTAATAATAGTCAACAACTTTCAACCAACAGCAAGACAGAAACATACCAAAAGAAAATTAACATGTTTAATAAACTAATCAAGCAAAAATTATATGGAAAAGCATGCTCAGTGAAACTCAGCATTAATTCTCAAATATATGAGTAAATATATATTTATATATTTATTGTTAATTGTCTAGCCATTCGGCCCTACAATGGGTTACGTTTACCTTACATCATTCTCTTATCATACTAATATAATTTGTACAGAAATTTGTAAACTAAAAAAAAAAACAAAAAAACAAAAAAAACTTTATCCCCTAAAATCTTCCCATCACCATCTTATTATTCTAAATCGATAGTCCTAACCCTCCTCTTTTATCCTTCTTTCATTTACTGTTTTCATCCAATCCAATCCCGCCCCCTCCTCCCCAAGCAAAACCTTCCTCCCCCTCTTTTCTTCCCTTAGCTCGCTACACTCCCGACTAAAGTGTTCTATGTCCTCCCATCCCTTCCCACATAATCTACATCTCCTCATTACATCCTCCTTCCAATACTTATTTAAACTCTCCTCATTTCCGCATATATATATTTCCATACCTTAAGTTGTACTTTCCTTCCCTTATCTTTCCTTCCCTCTCTTGCACCTGCGAGTCTTTATCTCTTCCTACTAGCTCCTCAGTATTTAACCTCCCTTCCTCTCTCCTTCTTTCCACCTCTTCTATTGCGAAACCTCCTCGTTGGTAGTAAAGTTTCTTTTCTTCCTGCCCATATATATTTTTGCTATCTTTTACCGTCCTCCAGCAACATTGCAAAATTTTACATTCTCTCCTTTTCTTCATTTTCTCTTCATAACCCATCGCCCTTTTCTCTGCTTCTATTCTAATCTTCTCTCTTCCCCTCCTCCTCTATTATGTAACCCGGCGTTTCCCTATCTAAACCCAGTATCCATTTCCAATATTTTATTTGTACTCTTTCCAATAGGTTCCACTCTTTCCAACCCCATACCTCCACCCTGTACATCATCACACTTTTAATCAATTTTTCAAACAGCCATCTTCTCTTCTCGTTTTTTTTCCCAAATACTCTTTCCCTTAAACTCCATACCTGCCCTAATACCTTGTTACCCTTCTTTGCTAACTCCCTTATATGCGCATCATCTTTATTATTATACCTTAGCCTATATCCCAAATATGTTACTTCATTCACTGCCTCTATCTTCTGTTCTCCCCAACTTAACTCCTCCTTTTTCTTCCCTCCTCTCCCTTTTTGAAAAACTACCATCTTAGACTTTCCCACCTTTAAACCCAAATCTTTCCTTTCCAGATACCTCTTTATCGTATTTATCATACCTTTCATCTCCAACTCATTTTTTGCCACTATGACCATATCGTCTGGCATATGCCAATATCCACAGTTTAATCCCTCCCTCCATAACAATCCCACCACACTGACCACCCTTCAACACTTCTTCTATGTCACCTATAACAGTGCAAATAAAATAGGGCTAAGAGGACACCCCTGCCTTAGCCCCTTCCTCGTCCAAAAAAAACTTCACTTACACTATCCCCTATTTTTACCCTATTCTTAGTCTATATATCCCTTCCAGTTTCCTCACTAGTTGTTCTTCTATTCCCTTTTTCCTTAGCACCCTCCATAGCTTTTCCCTATTCACATTATCAAACGCAGCTTCTATGTCCATAAAGAAAGCGTATACCTTACCCTTTTTCTTATCTGGCTCTCCATTCACTAACTGTTTCAATATATAGACATTGTCTATTGCCCTTCTTCCCACTCTAAATCCCATCTGCCAATCTGGTAATAATCTTTTTTCTTCACTTTTTTTTCCAACCTCCTTTGTATAATCATGGCGTACAATTTATAACTTACATTAGTGACACTAATCCCTCTATAATTCTTTACCTTCTTCCTATCCCCTCCCTTATAAACCGGCAGAATTAAACTTTCTTTCCAACTCCCTGGCAATTCTTCTCCTTTCCATATTGTATTAAAAAATTTTCTTACATTTCCTCTTACTCTCTCTCCTACATATTTCCATTGTTCTGCGTACCGTCCGTTCCTGCCGTCTTTCTTAATTTTAGTCTATTTATTGCCTCTTCCATTATCTCCCTCTCCTCCTGTATTGTATTTACCTCTTGCAATATCACCTGCCCTGGTCCTTCTCTTGTTCCCTCTAAACGCTCCATACAATAACCCAACCACACCTTTATATCCGTTAAAATTCCTCTCCTCTTACCTCTTCTTCTCTCCTTGTTTAGAAATTCCTACACTTCTCCTTCTTTCTTTATTTCCTTTACTTGTTTCTCCATTTCCTCTTCATACGACACCTTTCTCTCAGAACATACATTTTTAAAATTTAATTTCTTTTCCTTATACTACTGCACCTCTATTTTACCTTTCTTCCATCTTCTTCTAGCATTTCTCAGCTTTGTTTTTGCTTCTCTACATTCTCTATTTCACCACCTATTTTCGTTCCTCTTTTTTCCTTGTCTTTTCTCAAACCTTTTATAATTATATATTCTAACAAACAGAACACAAGAATTACTTTCACATAAGAGTTCACATTCAACAATAATTCAAAATAACAAACCTTAGGTTAACTTTTCGTCACAGACGATTATCAAAGTTAAGGAGAAACTCGCTTATATTCGACTAATGCAATTAAATACATTTGTATATAAAGACGTTCTTGTGTTTGCTGCACCTATTTTAAAATCGACAGACTAATAAATACTTATACTTATTTCTAAGTTAAGCATTCTTACATTCGACCATCCTGCAGTAACGTCTGGCTAATTGTAACCGAAAGGTACTACTCCTCCCTATACCGGTCGTTGGGCAATACTGTTACGACTTGATCCCAATCTCCAATTTTGTACTGTTTGGGTTTTTTTCGTTTACGGTTATAGAAATGTTTTTGCTTTTGTTGAGCAGCTATGATTTTTCTGCAGCTTTACGTCTTTGTCGGACAAGTTTTGGATAATAGTAGGTATTTGTTTGACTTCATCTGTCAATACACTATCACTGCCACCTCTTGACTAGTGCCTTAACAGAAGTTGGTTTATAGTTTTTTCTGTTGATTTGTGATTAACATTATTTATTACAAATTAGACGGTTCGTACATTTTCGTCCCAAAATTCTTCTTCAAGTGTAAAAGAAAAATGAGTACCCAACAACGTTCGGTTTATACGTTCAACCTGTCCGTTAGCTCGAGATGTTGCAACAGTGTTAAGAACATGTTTGATGTTGTTTGAGAACAAAACCGTTTAAAATTTTTGGGGACAACGCAGCTTCCTCGGCCAGTGATGATGGTCTGTGGGGTTTCATAAGTGGCACAAATGTCTTTAGCATATTTACAAAAATTTGCAGTTTTTGAGAAAGCAAATTTAGTGAACGCGTCAATTAGCATGATATAGATATTTATTTCCGTTCTTGCTGTTTGGAAAAGGTCCAAGATGATCTAAGTGAAGTGTACTGATTGGTTCTATTGCTTTTTGTATTAAATGAAAAAAATATTTTTTCCAGTATTTCGTTTATTATAAAGACACTGTATACAACACAAAACATACTTTTCTCACTAACACTTTGGTAAATCAACGTTACTTTGACAAAAACACGACAGGAATGGAAAGTAAAACCTTTGCTTGGGATACATAAACAGATGGTATTTAAGAAGTAAAAAGACGATTTTCCGCTACAATTGGAACATTCTTCAATGTTAATTGAGGGTATGTTTACAAATTGTTTAACATCATTTTCATCCTTGTTCGTAACAGAAATATGGTTATTAACTATATCAATTACATTTTCGTTAGTGGTACTATTACTAGAATTTTCAACAGTTCCGCCGTAGGAAATCTTGTTAACCGCGTAGACTTTATGTGTTAAACAATCTCCAACGTACCCCTTTGCAACGGTATTGAATTTCTACCTTCCGTGTCTATTCAAAGGACGTCCGACCCACTGTTAACCAAAAGAGTAGTAGAGGTTCTTCTAAAGCTGTGGCCCATGTAGTCTTTGCAGTGTTACAGATTAAAAAATGTTGTTATTTTTATTGGTATAGCGGATAAAATATGCTTGCTTACTACTTTGTTTGGTATTAGTAGGACTCAACTACATCTATTTTTCAAGAATATTGAACTACAACAAGTTACCACAAATGATCGGGGGATTTTGTTCTTGGATTGCAGAATCTTAACAATTCCTACGTCAGATTTAATTTCAACGTCCTCGTAATTCAAATTCATCGGTTCGGCAAGCATCGGCAACCCCCAAAGCCATCGTAACTTTCATCAACAGAAATGCGTGATCCGAAGCATCACACAGAAACCTCGTTACCTGTTCCTTGGTAAAAGTGTTTGTCTTCTTAGGAATATACGCATTATTTTTTCTCTTAAGAATTGAGATGACCTATAAAAAATGATGGGATACATTTAGCAAAATTAAAATCTCATATAGATACGTATACCTGCAAAATTTTGAAATGTCAAGATCTTTATTAGCACAAAGCGTTAGCTTCAACATCAAATATTTACTCCACAAGCTAGTTGGAGACCTTAGATTCGATGCCCTGTCGTTAAAATATGCCAAACGCACAGTTTCATTAATTTTCTTAACATGTATTGAATTGCAACATTCCTAAAAATATGTATATGTTCACTCATATTGAGCCTTTCACTCTTCTGGCAGTAACAACGCTCAAGCTGCATTAGCACTACTTTCAAATTCAGAAAATCTTCAACCTCATCCGAATCACTCATTGTGTCGATTACAAAGTGAATTTATGATAAAATTTTATACTGAATTTGTTTGTTTACAAGCATCGCAGCCACAGCAACTAATGAATTAGCAAACTCGATTATGACAATAATTTTTGTATTACAGAGAATTAGTATCATATACCCAAATATGTAGTACATATTATGCACAACGTGTAGGTAAGTTTATTTTTTATTCTCGGTGAGTTTGTACATCGCAGCTCCGCTTTGGTGCACAAACTCCCACTTCGAATAAAAAAGTTCACTTACCGTCACTTGTAGTGCAAATAACTAGTTCTACGTAAAGTCGCATTTTTGGAAACCAGTAATTCTCGCATCAACGATATAAAGTTTTTTCCAAAGCAATCGTGAGCAACGCGTACCACGTGATGTCGTATCCCCTTTGGTACTACCCACTGCAATCCACGTGCAGTTGTTCTATAAACACGACCCTGGCGTAAAGCATAATTCTTATACACTTGATGCACGTTCTCGGTTTCTTAAGGTTTTATTAATACTCGTTTGATCTTTTGATCCGTTAACTGACCGGACAAAACCCAATCGACTTGTTGAATATGCAGTATATTTTAATTTAAACTTTTTACTACAGCTAGAGTTTCCAGTTCGTATGAATGATATTTTAGTTCACTTCCAATTGTTTGTCGACTGTAGTAAGTTACTGGATACTAGCTGGTCTGTTTGTAATTGCAACAGTATGCCAACTAATCCAATCATACTAGTATCAGTATCAACTTCCGTGGATTAAATAACACTAAAATTGGTTTATGTATTAGCTGCGCTTGCAGTTGTCGAAAAGCTGCTTCTTCTTGTTCGTCCCATTTCAAAAAAACTGTTTTTTTTGTTAAAGCGGTAAGTGGTTTTGCTATCAATGCGTAATTAGAAACATAATGGCGGAAGTAGCCACTAAGCCCAAGAAACTGTGTAATTTGATGTGCAGATTGTGGAGTTGGAAATTGCCTAACAACATTAATTTTATCTTCTCCTGGTCGAACCTGGATCGCAGAATTCAGTTCATGAACTTTTAAAAAATTTGTGGAGCATTGGTTAAGCCAAAAGGCATTCTATTGTACTCATACTGTCCCAATGGTGTAACAAATGCTGTATACCGTTTTTATGATTCTGATATTGGAATTGGAAGCCAGATTTAAGATCCAAGCTTGTAAAATAAATATTACCTTGAAGTCGATCAATCTAATCATCTATTCTAGATAAAAGATAATTGTCTTTTACTGTTATACTATTCAGTTTTCTGTAGTCGATGCACATTCAATTTTCGCCGTTTTTTTTCTTAACTAGAAGCACTGGTGAACAGTAGCCTGAATCACACTCTCGAATAATGTTATTGGTAAGTAGTTCTTCAATAATGCTCTTGGCTGCTTTCGATATGGTTTGTAACAAAATGGTTGGTCTTCTTTTATACGAATTTGCGTTTTTGTCGTTTTAGCGCAACCTAGTTTTGTCACTTTTAGTCCAAAACCATCTCTATATTCGTTCAGAATCCTTAGTAATTATCTTTTGTCATCTTTGCTTACGGAACCAATTTTAATTTCTTTTTCAGACAGAAGAGAAAGTGTAGAATTTTTAATAGAAAACATTTGGTATTGAATTGTTACTATGTGTAACACATGGCCATGCTCTGGCAAATATAGCATTTTTATGAGAATTTAAATCTCCAAAAAAATTTATGCAAGGTATTACGATAACACCATCTGTTGAAACGCTTAAGACTGTATTTGGCACCAATTTTTTTTTCTTCTTGCTTCAACAAACAAATCACTCTTATACTCTTTGAAGTAAACTAGAACATTTGCTAAATGATCATGTAGAACGATTGTTTCCGTACGCACTCGTATTGGAGGTTCAACTTCTATGTCCTGTATAATTTCTGTAGTTGTTTCAACAAATTTAAATAGTTTATCGTCCTTTATCATCAACACATTTGGCAATTCTGTAAAATTTCTGCCAAGTAGAATTGAAACGTCTTGAAGAGAGTCTCAAACCACGTAAACTTTGACCTCGGTTTCTCCTTCATTCACTTTTAAAGTTAGTTGTACCGATCCCAAAGTAGTTCCAAAACCATCACCATGCCCTTAAAGTACGTAATTGTCTTGACTATTGTATAAAATTCCTAAACACTTAAAATTACTAAACCTAATAGTAGTACAAGAGCTACCTGGTTCTATATATGCCCTTTAAGTAAAAGACCTGTTAACTAAAGTGTCTTTGCAGTATTTATTATTTGCTTGGGGTTATCCCGTTTCTTCCGATAGCAATCAGCTTTGATGTATCTTTTGTAACGGTAATAATTGCATCTTTTTCCTGAGCTGAAAGTAGTTGTTGTACATGCTCTTGCAATATGACCGCTTTTTCCACAGTTAAAACAATTGTTTATTCTTTGGAAGCGTGCTCGGTTGTCAGCAATTTTACCAAACGGCGCTAGTGTTTGTTGATTTTTCCAAATTTAGTTTTATAGTTTGTGAGTGAGTCCAAAATATCGTCAAACGTTTAACACTTTACTTATGTCGAAGCGTTATACGTGAATCTCAAGTTGGATACATAGCTGTAAACTAAAATTTTTCTGCTGTCCACCGCATCAGTCTGACATGCGAACACCAGTAATATCTTTGTGAGACTTAATAGAGTCGTGCCTTGGGTCTCTTCCAAAACATAACATCTTAAATCTTGATTGGCCAAGTTGTGTACAATTATATAAATACTGCTAGCTTTCTGAAACAAAAAATTTGACCCACATATCCCTTCGGGGTAGTCAGTACTGCCTACACATCAAAACTAAATGTCAAAATGCCAGAATCTTCCTATGATAAACGAGCCTTTCTAATAGCTTCCTTCCCTTCAAAATGTTTTTTGTATTTTGATTTTTTATTTTCTTCTTCATCTACATTCTTCTGCACTAGACACTTCTTGTACTGGTCTCTCTTGGGTTTAAAAAACCGTAAACTGTATTCATTGAATATTTGCTTATATATCTCCAACGTGACATGCCTTACAATTTTATTATTGCAAAAAGCTTTGTACATTCTATACATAATGGATATATTCACCGAAATCCAAGTTTCTTTTAGAAATTGTTTTCGACAATAATGTGACTATATGTGGCTATTTTTTATCTCTTTTTAACATATTTGCAGGTTTATGTTTGCCATGTTTATCTTTTTCTAAAATTTCTTATGAACGCATCAGTTATATTTTAAGTAGCCATTCTCTGCACTCAATACATATTGTTCGATTGACTGTGAGAGAGTAAACACAAGTGTAGGTTTTTCACTAGTTTTCTTTTTTTCGTAGTGTGATTCTTTGGTTTCTGTTCTATGTGGATGCTCAGAAATTGTTTCTGGACGTTCGTATGATTTAAACTACGAAATTCTTTATACATTTTTGTCGTTCTTGCTCATTTACCAGCTCGCTACATTTGTGCTTTAGCAATGTATGATTCTCACTTCAGCTTTTTAGCGTTACAAATATTTCTTTTCCATTGCGTTTCATCAATTTTCCTTTGTTTCCAAATGTTTTATGTAGTTCACTTGGTCGCATGATTGATAGACGAACTATTCGAAAACATCTGCAAAGAAGTAACAGAGTCTGTTTCAGAAGCACTTGACGACGGTTTTTTATTATCAGATCATCACTAAGAGTAAGCTAAATCTTTTAAAAGTTCATGTTTATCCAAATTACTATCACTCTGATTTATACAAAAAGAATTTTTTGGGGGCAAATCAACTTTCAAGCTTCATTATTTTTTTGCACAATACATTTTTCTTGAAAAATTAGAACACCTCAAAATCGCGAATTTCAACTTCACTTTAAACTGCACCAACTATAACGTGATTACTTAAAAAAATGCAACTTACGTCAATCTGTAGAGTAAGTGAGGACAATTCGGACTACTGTTGGTAATTTGGACTTATTAAACTTATTAAAGCTATGCATGGCGCCATCTCGTTAAATATGGTATAAACAATCATTAATGGCCGTGTGAGAAAAAGTTTTTAAGTGGAAATTAAATCTGCGGTAATCACCTCAAGTTTTGTTATAAAATTAATTTTTATTGAATACCTAGTTACGGCTTATATTTAAAGTTGGTAACTGTATTTTTTTTGATAAGTTGATGCATTTATTTTTTTTAACGGATTATGGCGTAGGTCTTTATGTTGCTAATTTGGAATACTATAAATTCATCTCATGGTGTATACCAAATTCCTTGTTCATGTGGTTTAGTCTACATTGGTGAGACCAGTCGTTCCGTCATTACTCGCATTTCAGAACATGATCGTTGTATAAGGAAAAGGCATATTTCTAAGCCTGCGGTTGCTGAACATCATTTCACTACAGGTCACAAGATAGATTTTGATAACGTTTCGGTGATTGCCAAATCTCCATTATTTTTTAACAGGAAATTTTGAGAAAGCATAGAAATTATCAAACACCCCAATAACTTCAATCGTGATCATGGTTTTGAGCTGTCCCCTCTTTGGTTCCCGGTCATTAGTCCTTTATCGAAAACACGCCCTCGTTCAACCGTAACCCAATCAGAGTCGAGCTTAACTAGCCGTGACGATACTTCTTTATATACGGAAACTATTTCTTTTTAAGTCACTTCTATGGAGTTTAGAATCTGGTTTGGTTCACAACTTGATTACCTAACTCTGTAGTAGTTCTTTGTTAGATTTTCGTTTGCTTTTTCAAGTTTATTGTTTTTTCTCTTACCTTTTCTAAGTTTAGAATCTGGCTTGGTTCACAAGTTGATTACCTAACTTTCGAGAAGTGTTTAGTTAGATTTCGGTTGCTTGTTTGAGTTCTTCGATTTCTCTCACGCCCTGATGAAGCCCCTTACGAAAGTGGGCGAAACGTTGGCAACTTCGGTTACCACATTGACATGGTCCAAGCCCGGAAGACGTTCTTATCTTAGTATAGACTCCGGCCGTGGAAGCCTTCGCTATTACATTACTATAAATGATGCAAATTGGAAGTATTCCAAATTATATTCATTTTTTACGCTAAGTGGAGGGTAACGGTTTTCGATTGTATAAATGCACTTATGTCATGTATGTATGTAGGTATGTTAATTTCTTGTATCTCTCGTTTTAGTTAAGTGTTTTTACGGTAGCGTTTTTTGATTTTTTTGTAATATCTTCATTTTTGTTTCAGCCATGCCACCCGAAAAAACTCTTAAAAAAGCCAAAATTGGAATCCAGAAGATATCGCCGCTGCTGTGCTAGCAGTAAAAGAAAAGAAAATAGAATACCTTAAGGCATCCATACACTTCAAGGTACCAAGAACAACACTATTAAGACTTGTTGCTGAAACAGATACACCAACTGAACAGCTAGTTCGTAAAAGTATTGGACGAAAATCTGTTTTTAATAAACAATTTGAAACTCTTTTGGTGGAACATGCCCTCCAAATGGGGTTTTTATTTTACGGATTAACTCAAATGGACATAAGAATATTGGCTTATCAACTGGATGTTAGAACTAACATTGCAAACCCATTCAATTCAAATGCAGCTGGCCGTTATTGGTTAAAAGGGTTCGCGAAACAAAAATATTCTGTCGATGCGGAAGCCAACTGGTACGTCCTTTGCAATCCTCTTGGATTCACAAAAAAACGCATGGATGAGTTCTACGAAAAACGAAAAAGTTTACACCTAATCGTATTTTTAACGTGGACGAAACAGGTATGTCTATAGTCCAGACTAAAGATCCAAAAATTATTGCTAGACGCTGTAAAAAGTAAATTAGCGCCATGACGTTCGCGGAAAGAGGTTTTCTTATTACAATGGTGGCATGCACGAGCGCAGCTGGTATATTTGTGCCGCCTATGAAGAAACATGAGAGATACTTTAATGAGGGGTGCACCTTTAGGTTCAATAGACAGAGCACATCCGTCTGGATGGATTCAAACCAATTTATTTACAGAATGGTTTTAACACTTGATTGAATACACAAAACTATCTGAAAAGGCGCCAGTCTTGCTAATTTTTGATGGACACTACAGCCACACAAAAAATATAGACATTATTGACATTGCACGGATAATCACGTTACTTTATTGTCGCTACCTTCTCATTGTACCCACAAGGTCCAGCCTTTAAATAGGTCATTTACGGGTCCTTTAAAGTCATATTATAGTGAGAAGGTACGCATACGGCTTTGTGAGAACAACAAACCTTTGAATGCATATGACATTGTCAAATTGTTTGGAAAAGCGTATCGTAAATGTCAAACCGGCGAAATAGCAGTTAATAGTTTTAAAATAGGAGGGTATATCCCTTTTGACAGACATGCCTTTAGTGAGACAGATTTTCTTGCTGCGGAACAGGAAAAACAGTTACAAAACGGCAACGTTCAAGAATTAAATCAAAGTGACGTGATATCTACTAATGAAGCTGAATCATCAGTAAACAAAGATGCAGCCGAACCCGAAATAGAACAATCTACAGAACCGGAAATTCCGGATCCCTCTTTAAAAAGTGGTCCAACAGAATCGGATATACAACAGTTAGCCTGTAGCTCCGGTTTGTTCGTAACGCCTTCTGATATTTTACCAGTTCCATTACCAAAGAAACGAAGTTCTAATATAAGTCGTAAAGCAACAAAATCAACAATTGTCTCTAGTTCTCCATTCAAAAAAGAACTTGAAAAAGCAACCAAAAAAACACCAAATAAAGTGGTCAAATTAACTTTGAATAAAACTATAAGGACAGTTGAAAGCAGTAAATAGTAAGAAAGGAAAAAGAAAACAAAAAACAGAAGATATAGAAACAGATAGCAAATCTAACGCGAGCTTAAATAATTGAAATTTCTCGGAAGAACTAGCTCCTGCGGCGGAAAATTTAGCGAAAATACAAGGGGAGAGCAGTGGGTTCAATGCCTCACATGTGAATCATGGGTGCGCTGTGAGTGTGCCGGATATGACGCCGGAACATGTTTTAAATAACATGAAATTTTCGTACAACATAGTACACATGTAGAATTTAAGACATGTTAATAATGGTAATCAAAATAACAACATTTAAATTTTTTGCAATTTTTTTGAAACTACTATTCGAAAATACCGTCACTTTCTCTACTATTTGTTTATTGATTATCATGACCTTTAACTTATTATTATTTGATTTAATATTAGCGACCTTAATTTTTTCACTTAAATAGCCTTGCTAAATTCTACTCAATTAAAGGTCTTTATTGGTGACGTAATTGATTCTTGAAATAATTGCATAATTAAGAAACACGGGAAGTCAAAGTCCGATCTCGAGCATTAAGATTTATTAGTGCTCACCTGTGTGTTTTCTGGTTTTCTGTTAATACCCGTTCTTACCAAATAATTTAAATCAACAACACATCACCGAGCAGAAATTAAAAGGTAGTAAAGTGACGCCATTTTTTAATTTGTTTTAGAAGTGACAACCAGTCGAACTTGTTCGAAGACAATTAAGGTTTTTTATTTTTTTGAATTATAGAAGTTTATCGTATTAATTTAAGACTTTTTCTGTAATTATGAATGAGTATATGTATTTGTTTTATTTTCTTAATTATTGTGTTACAATCTCCACTAAGCTACTCGAGGTGACTAACAGCACCGTACGTAACTGCGTCGGACACCAAGGACGTGTTACAGCACTTGAACTCTGGGTGCAGTCTATAGGTACCTATGTTCATCATCAAATTTATAGGATGACATTATTTTACGTAATGTTCGTAACGGGCATTAAAATTCCAAAAGAAAACTAAAACGTAAATTTTAAAGGTTACATCATGCATAAAAAACAAAAAAAAACTTAATATAATAGCAAAGGCTTCCACGGCCGGAATCTATACTAACATTAGAATGTCTTCCGGGTTTGGACCGTGTCATAGTTGCAACCGGAGCTGCCAACGTTTCGCCCACTTTCGTAAGGGGCTTCATCAGGGCGTGAGATAAATCGCAAAACTCAAACAAGCAATCGAAATCTAACTAAGAACTTCTCAAAAGTTAGGTTATCCACTTGTAAAACAAGCCATAACCTAAACTATGAAAAGGTAAGAAAGAAAACGATAACCTGAAAAAGCAAACGAAAATCTAACAAAGAACCACTACCGAGTTAGGTAATCAACTTGTGAACCAAGCCAGATTCTAAACTCCGTAGAAGTAACTTAAGAAGAAATGGTCTCCGTATTTAAAGGAAAAGGATCGTCACGGATGATTAAGCTCGACCCTGATTGGGTTACGGTTGCTAGGGGGCGTGTTTTTGATAAATGACTAATAACTGCTAGTCTAGCGTTGATACGCGAACGGATTAAGCAAACTAGGCGAGAGTTAGACACCATTTCGAAACAACTCTTTTATCTTCATCTTGAGTTGGCCAACACTCTATCCCCGGATGATTGGAAATTCTTTGACAACATTACTTACCAGCAGTCTGATACCACTCTACGACTAACCACTGAAGGTCATCTCAAAAAGTTTCAATTATTGGAATCCAAGAATCGTAAATTTTCTTCTACTACTAACTCAGTAAAGACGGTTGTCAATTTATCTAGTTTGGTTCTCACTTCAGAACAGGAATCGGTGCTCTCTAAGGGTTTGAATTTTGCGGTTGCTCCCAAACGTATTCCTAAAGAAGATATTCTATGTGCTGTTGAGTCTTCTATAAGACATCTTCCTCGCCACATCTCAGATCCCATTCGTATTAACACTGGCAAAATCCTTGAATCATCTAAAATTCCTAAATCCAACATTTCTAAGTCGGAAGAGTCAGCTCTAAAAAGTCTTCGTAAGAACCCTGATATTATTGTTCTTCCAGTCGACAAAGGCAACGCCACTGTAGTTTTGAATCAAATTGATTATGTTACGAAAATCAATTCTATTTTGTCTGAGGAAACTTACGCTCTTCTAACCCATAACCCCACTTCGAGGATTGAACGCGAGGTTAGCCAAATCTTCCAATCTACCTCCTGAAACTAAACGTCGACTTACCCCATCAGATTCTAAACCACCTCGTCTATACGGACTTCCCAAAATTCACAAACAAGGTATTCCTTTTCGACCTATCGTTAGTACTATCCAATCTCCTACTTACAAGCTAGCCAAGTTCTTGTCCAACATTCTTTGCGAGTTTACAGGTAAAACCTCTTCTCACATCCTCAACTCTCAGCATTTTATTCAACGTCTAGAAACTATAAAACTTGAACCCCAAGATCTTCTCGTGAGCTTTGATGTTACTTCACTTTTTACTAAAGTTCCTATTAAGGATTCGCTTATTATCATCGAACAGATTCTGTCTCAACATGGCAAGGACTTGAGTTTGGTTCCTCTTATTGAAAAGTGTCTATCCTTACTTACTTCCAATTTGATAATAAGTTTTACGAACAAGTTTCTGGTGCTGCTATGGGTTCTCCTCTATCACCTGTTGTAGCTAACATTTTTATGGAATCCTTTGAAACGGTTGCTTTGGAATCATCAATATTAAAACCTAAAGTGTGGTTTAGATATGTTGACGACACGTTTATTGTTTGGTCTCATGGTCATCTTGAATTGTTTAAGTTTCTTGATCATCTTAACAATCAACACTCAGATATCAAATTTACTATGGAAATCGAAAGTAACGGTTCTCTTCCATTCCTTGACGTTCTTGTGACTCGTAAGCCTGACGGACTTCTAGGCCATTCTGTTTATCGCAAACCCACCCATACGGACAGATACCTTCATGCTTCGTCTCATCATCATCCTACACAGAAACGTTCTGTTATTGAATCTTTGGTCCATCGTGCCTTTTCTATTTGTCAACCTGAGAATCTAGACTCAGAACTCCGTCATCTTACTAGAACCTTAGTGAACAATGGTTATGTAAAGCGAGATATTCATAGAGTTATTAATCGTCGTTTACATCCACGTACTCGATTACCTAAGGACATTTCTACTCCCGAATCTAACCCGAAATTGGCCTTTTACCCTACATTCACAAGGTTACAGATCAAATAGGGAAACTCCTTCGTAAGAATGGTATTAAACCCATATTCAACTCGACAGGCAAAATCTCTCAGATTCTTCCTTCTCCCAAAGACAAATTTCCTACACTTTCATCTCAAGGTGTATACCAAATTCCCTGTTCTTGTGGTTTAGTCTACATTGGTGAAACCGGTCGTTCCGTCATTACTCGCATTTCAGAACATGATCGTTGTATAAGGAAAAGGTATACTTCCAAGTCTGCGGTCGCTGAACATCATTTTACTACAGGTCACAAGATAGATTTTGATAATGTTTCATTGATTGCCAAATCTCCATGCTTTTTCAACAGGAAATTCCGAGAAAGCATAGAAATCATCAAACACCCCAATAACTTCAATCGCGATCATGGTTTCGAACTATCCCCTCTTTGGTTCCCGGTTATTAGTCATTTATCAAAAACACGCCCCCTAGCAACCGTAACCCAATCAGGGTCGAGCTTAATCATCCGTGACGATCCTTTTCCTTTAAATACGGAGACCATTTCTTCTTAAGTCACTTCTACGGAGTTTAGAATCTGGCTTGGTTCACAAGTTGATTACCTAACTCGGTAGTGGTTCTTTGTTAGATTTTCGTTTGCTTTTTCAAGTTATCGTTTTCTTTCTTACCTTTTCATAGTTTAGGTTATGGCTTGTTTAACAAGTGGATAACCTAACTTTTGAGAAGTTCTTAGTTAGATTTCGATTGCTTGTTTGAGTTTTGCGATTTATCTCACGCCCTGATGAAGCCCCTTACGAAAGTGGGCGAAACGTTGGCAGCTCCGGTTGCAACTATGACACGGTCCAAACCCGGAAGACATTCTAATGTTAGTATAAAAAAAAACTTACTCTTACAAATTACATGCTTTTCTAATACAAAAACCAAATCAAAGTTTTTAAGATTTATACAACTATTAGTAGTATTAGTAGTATCCCATCTGAGTCCAAAGAAATAGTTCAATCTATTTTAAATTTGCTTGATTTGGCAATATGGTTATACCATTGGCTGAAAATTACTGCGAAAAGCGGCCTAAGCTATTTACAGATAACTGGTATTTAAGTCCATTGTTTGATAAGAAAGTCAACTGTTGCGGAGCAGTAAAGGCAAATAGCACGTTCATGCCAAAATTCGAAAAAAAGAAAACCGATTTTTTTTAACGAAAAAACTTATAGTTTTTGTGTTGTAAGTTTTGCGGTGTTAAATTATAAAGCAAATTAAAAAAGCGCCAAAACGGTAAAAAATTAGAATAACAGATACCGTTTAAATCTATCCAAAGCTGAAAGAAAACAAATGACAAAAAGCAAAAGTTGTAACAACGAGTATATTTATTATATCACAGAAAGAAAGGTTAGAAAAGAAAAACCAGGTAACTTTACCTAAATGCCATCAAACGCTCGAATGTAGGTCGATGTGACAAACATTAATTAAAACAAACTTTCTTCGGTTTAGCAACATGTCATACAAACTTGTCGACTTAATTTTTATATTCAAACAGTTTAGTTTTTCTTTGAAGAATGCAACTAGCTAGTAGCAGCTTTTCGGAAAATTTTAAGATTTGTTGAAATAAACAAAGTCGTACATGCAGTGTGATTGCAAGTAAAACCAATACGTTCTAGTGAAGTTTGAATAAACTAAAATATGTTTAAATTTTGTAAGCTACGTTGAAGACGTCTATCCAGACGTAGAAGACAAATCTATGATGTTAAAAGAAAACCGGTAGATTTAAAACGAAACGGATTTCAGTTTCGTGATAAATTAACTTATGACTCCATAGGTTAGTGATTTTTGTATCATTATCATTGTTTTCCTGTTTTTTGTTCCAGAAAATATTTTATGTTGTACAAGTACTTTAATTTTTTTGAATAATATTATTATTACGTTATATAGTTCTTGTTTAATACGTTATGTATTTTTTGTTCTAGAAAGTGGTTCATGTTGACAATGTTTTGTGATTTAGGACTAATATGAAAACAAACTGTGTTATTTTTATTTGCAAAAGTTTTTTAGGCCCACCAATGTTGCAGTGGTTGTTTTAAAAGATTTCTATTATATTCTATAATTTATGTTGAAAATTTGTCTAGATCGTATTAAATTTGTTTAGAATTTTTGGTGTGTTTCTAACGGCGTTATCTCAAAAAAGGCCGAAATTTGTCCAAGTTGACCTCAGATAACTACTACAAATGTAAATGAAGAAAAATGTTACTTCCAACCCCGGTCTCCTCTATAGTTCCACTTTCTACATAATTTTATTTAATTTTTAGTTCTTATAAATCAGCTAATAGTTTTTAATTAAAACTCTTAAATGTAAATAAAGCTATTTTGTAATAATTTTTAATCACACTATGTTGTTAATTATAATCTCTATTATAGACTAATATAATAATTATTATTATTATATAAGCATTAAAGTTCAGTGTTACTTTTTTTCTAAAATAATTATGTAGAAATTGTTGTTTTCGAATTTCGATTATACATGTGGTTGCAATAAACAAAAAAAATTTTGTTACAATTCTGGGTTATTTGGTATGCTTTCCGGTTTCTGTTAAGGAAAATTACAAATCGTCTTAATTTTTGAAAGTTTAATAAGCGCTGTAATTTATTGTTGTAACGTCAATAGAAATATTGGTGGTTATAAATATTTGTAAAATCTAAATTTAAATATGCCCTTGAAAATGTTCAACTACGTACTGTTTATATGCTACACCAGTACTTATTTATTGTTCATGTATAAACAATATATACCTATTTAACATCAACTGAATACAAAGATTTTTTTAATAATTAATTACCGTAGAATAGACTCCCAGTATTTAATTATTGTGGAGGTTAAATACATGATTTGTTTGTATTATTTCATTAGAGAAAAACATCTTTTACATATTTGCATAAAAATAAAAATTTGAATACAGTGGCACTAATGGAAAAAAATACACAAAAACAACTTAATTGATGATAGCACAATAAAAAATAGGTGATAATACTGTCAACCACGTTAAAAATTGTCTTGTCAACATATCAATGAATCATATGTGCATTCGTCTACATGAGTGCACATCCTCGACTAAATGGTCTCCAAAACAAATTTCTGTGTGCGCCTCTGGTAACTGCATGAAAAATTTTAAAGGATTCCCCGCGCTGAGTAATCATACGAACGCGCAGACTCCAATTTGCAAAAAAATTACACTACTTAAATGTGATTGCGATAGTTTAGTTCGTTATTGGTAAAATGAATTTCAAATTAATATTTTTACTTATATGTTCGGTATTAGTTTTTGACGTTAAATGTGCACGAATTCTTGGCATATTTCACATGCCAGCTCATAGTCATCAAATTCTTGGAACTAAACTTCTGTACGAGTTAGCAGCTAGAGGACATGAGGTAACATTTATTACACCAACGCCCAAAAAAGCAGCAAAAAATGTCCAAATTATTCAGGTCAATTATCCGGAAAGAAAACCTGGTAAGAATAGTACCTAATTAACACTATAAACGATTTCTTATAAATTGAATGGGTCAAGGTTAACAAAATCAATTTTTTTATTTGATCAATAGATTATTGTCGATATGCCAAATAGAACTTACAAAATTTTGCCATTAAGAATTTAACTTATTATTAATTAGTATGTGAATTATTTTCTGACGCTACTGTATCATTACATTGAGTTTTATCAAATTTTTAAATTTAGTTGCTTAGGTAACGCATTACTCAAGTTTAAAATATTGTTTACGTTTCGTGATAAGAAAAGTGATAGTAAAATAATCTAATAGAATATTAAATTGTATGCAAGAAAGTACCGGAAAAAACAGCTTGAACAAAACTACAAATCTATTTCTTAAAAAAGCTACGACCAAATATTGAATTTGAAAATTTTATTTCTTCGGCTTACGGCTTTAACTATGCGGAATTGAGTACTTTCCATACCACCATATTTGATCGAATTAAACCAAATCTGTTTTTTTTTTATAATAAACGACTTCATTTAGCTAAAAACGGTACCTTGAACGCCCGTGTACAAAATATATCCAAGAAAATTTATGCTAAAATCAATGTCAAGTTTAACAATAAAATAAAATATTTATGTATTTCAATCTTAGTTCATTTTATTATTATTAATTTATATTAATTAATATGTATGTATATTAAATTTACATCACGTACAAATTTTTTTCTTCATAACCTGACAGAGACTGCGTGAGAAACTAAATTGTTCATTCATGTCTAGAGCCGTTTGCCATTACACTAATTTTTCTCTTAAATTCAGGACTAAAAAATGCCGTGAAAAATTGAATGCGCGCGTTGAATCATAGTGCTTAAAACTCATTTATGTGGTTTCCAAACTGTTTTGGCCCACGGACCCCTCTTCATAGTCAAAACTTATCCACAGACCGCTGAGTGAAAATAATACAAAAATGCATATGTTACCGTCCTCTCCAATAGAGACGTTTCCACCACCTCAACCGCAACGTCCCACTTCCGGCGCAGAGCTGCCCTACCACTCCTACCGCCTGAGGGCAGCGGCAACAGTTTAAAAGCGGGACCCAAAACTGGCAGAAGGATTTCCACTTTGGGAATCAGTGCTGGTTAAGACACCTTTCCTTAATGGGCGGCTGAGTCTGGCCGTCCGGCACTTACTCTAAGTGGCAGCTCCGACTACGCTGTCGATATACCACGCGTTATAGCATTTCTTTGTTTATTTGTATATATATTTTATATTACTATTTTCTTGTATTATGTGTTAGTTAATATAGTATTAAAAGACGCTAGTTTTCTTCCGGAAAGCACGCTCTCGCGCTACGCTAAAAATACGCGCCGCGAACCGCCGTTAGTCGATTATACGGCCGCCACCACGGTCCCTCGCCGCCCCCATCACCGCCGCCAGACGTCGGAAGGTAACAATTGGCGCCCTAGAACGTGGGGCTCAGTCGGAAGCAACGTGCACCGGCCCACACCTGAGAAGTCTCACAGCAGTCGACCAGCGTCCATACAAACGACGACCACCGCCGTCAACCACCGTCCGCCGAGACGACACACAAAAATCCCGGCCTGGACCCGGTAAACTCCAGTGGCGCCCAACAATATCATCATCAACATCAATCACAATGAATGTCGACCAAGTCGACAACTTATTGGCAACGCTTCGCCAGCTGCTACTCGCACAACCTACTAGCCGACCCTTGCCAACGTTTAGCGGAGACCTGACAGAAGACCCGGTAGCATTCATACAACAACTTGAACTGCGATTTCAAGAAGAATCAACCACCGAGGAGCAGCGTCTCTCCCTGACGAAACGAGCATTGAAAGGCCGAGCAGCAGAATGGTGGAACATCTACGCCGACTTTGCAACGCGCTTCCAGGAGTTCAAAGATTTTTTTCTAAAAGAATTTTCTGGATGTCGACCGACGCTAAATGCTGATGACACCAACCACCAGCATTACCAAATCACGACTAAGACGATGTCAGAGCCCCTCGAGCATCCGGCATTTGTCTCAAACCTCGAATCCGCTCTCGATCTGACATTAGAAAGCACACCACCAGCCGAACAACCTGTAATACTGACCGCCGAAACAAGAAACCCAGAACCTGCCACTACGTCACACGTTGCCGTGAACGCATCTTTGGCCTGCCTTGAGGAACCTCAACCACTCTGTACGCAGACGGTCTTCACGATACCGAACCTGCAACTAGTGGAAACAAACCCGACAGAAGGAGACCAACAAGAACTTCACCAACGTACGGAAGTGACCTGTTCTGAGGAGTTAGGGACGCTATTCACCGACGCAAGCTCACATCCCGTTTGCTTCGAGGACGCGCAACCATACGGCTCAGAAATCGCCTTCACGATGCAGATTCCGCAGCCGCTGGTAGCCGCTCCGACAGAAGAAAACGAAGAAGATCCCCACGCTCCTAAACTGAAGACGCGAGCCAGTTCCAGAACCTCAGGAATCTATACGTCTACTTTAGACTACAAACAACGTCGCTGCCTTGCAACACCGCCTACCCAACAAATTCCGACGCCTCCAGAAATTTGGAAAGAAACTCCGCAGCCGGTGGAAACGTCTTCGAAGCGGGGGGGTCTGTTACCGTCCTCTCCAATAGAGACGTTTCCACCACCTCAACCGCAACGTCCCACTTCCGGCGCAGAGCTGCCCTACCACTCCAGACCGCCTGAGGGCAGCGGCAACAGTTTAAAAGCGGGACCCAAAACTGGCAGAAGGATTTCCACTTTGGGAATCAGTGCTGGTTAAGACACCTTTCCTTAATGGGCGGCTGAGTCTGGCCGTCCGGCACTTACTCTAAGTGGCAGCTCCGACTACGCTGTCGATATACCACGCGTTATAGCATTTCTTTGTTTATTTGTATATATATTTTATATTACTATTTTCTTGTAATATGTGTTAGTTAATATAGTATTAAAAGACGCTAGTTTTCTTCCGGAAAGCACGCTCTCGCGCTACGCTAAAAATACGCGCCGCGAACCGCCGTTAGTCGATTATACGACCGCCACCACGGTCCCTCGCCGCCCCCATCACCGCCGCCAGACGTCGGAAGGTAACACATAATAGAAAAATTACAAATTTTACTTTGATGTCTTGAATGGTAAATGGTGACCTAAAGATAAAACATAAATAAAACATTTTGTTGAAGAAATATTTATTGAAATTGTAACTTTTGTTTTGAAATAAAAAAAAAATTTTTAAGACTTGGATGAACCTGATGAGATGTTATGAGTGTATTTATGTCCGCCTCAATGTTTGTTAGTAGCAACCGTAAATCTAGGCGAGTACTAATTTCTAGTCGGTTTTTTTTGTGATGAGGCTCATAACGGCACTGAATCCACGTTCTACCAAATAAGCAGATGGAAAAGCAGTCAACAGTTTCTGTACAATAACCCATAATGCTGGATATAAAATTAAGATCTGATTTTGTAACCAGAAGTTGTCCTATCTTTGTTTAAGCATTGGTTACAATTCCTCATTTATAGATAATGCAATAAGTTGTTCCTGTATTAGTACTGTATTTGTGCTCGGAGTTTTGCAAAAGGGTTGAACACCCAGTCGAGAATATCTAAGTCAAGGGTGCCAAACTAAATTTGCTTGAGTGCCATTTTTTTTAGGCATGCTTGAGGGGCCAGCTTAAAAAAAGTTTGTTTTTATATCAATACGGAAATCTTTATTCAACGAAATATATAAAATAACATAAAATAAAAAAAGTTATAGGTATCTATATAGATTCTATATCTATATAATAAATAAAAGTTTGGTATAGTAACTATTTCGATGACCCAGATACTTGACATCGTTTCAGCTTCATTATGTCGTCGATGTTTGGTGTCAAATTAGATGTACTAAATTTAAGAATAGCTTGAAGATGTTCACCCGTCAGTCTCGAACAGTGTTTGTTTTGTTGGTGCCTCGGCAACTTCAAAGGTGAATGGATTATTAAACAGAGGAAACGGTGAAGTACTTGATCTCGCAATTGGGACTCCAACAATTTTAATTTTATCTCAAACGCCTGTATATTTGAGTACATTTGCGTGAAAATCATGTTTTTGCCTTGAAGCTTAACGTTGAAGTTATTGAAATGCTCCGTTATATCTACCAGAAAAACGCAATGGAAGCACCATTCGTCGGTATGATAAATTGGTTTTCCCTTTTCAGCCATAAAATTAACAATATGTTCACGCAATTCGAGAAATCATTTAGCATTGAACCGCGACTAAGCCAACGAACTTCTGTGAAGTATATAATTTCAAGATGTGCTTCATCAAGATCTTTTAAACATTGCGTGAATTGGCGGTAATTTAGGCCTCTGCTCCGAATGAAGTTTATAATTTTAATTATTGACTTCATGACATGATCTATTTTAACTATTTTAGATGCCAAAGACTCTTGATGAATCATACAGTGGATCCTCACAAATTCGTGTTCAGGTGTAGCTTCATCTGAGTTTTTTCTTACGTATTTATGTTACAACGCCGGCATTTTTGCAACCATGGCTGGTGCACCGTCAGTCGTAGTACTGCATAATTTTTCCCCAATCAAGTTCATTATTTTCAATTAACTGCTCAATCGCCTGTTAAATATTTTGAGCTGTAGTAGTATCCTTCATGGGTACACATTTTAATAGTTCTTCAGTAATGAAAAAGTTTTTATCGATTCCGCGAATAAACACAGAAAGCTGCGCTGTATCTTTGATATCGGTACTTTCATCGACAGCAATGGAATAAAAAATAAATTATTTCATTTTTTCTTTAAGTTGAAATATGAAAATTATCCGCCAACTCATTTACTCTGCCAGCAATTGTATTTTTGGGCAGGGATATATCTTGAATAGATTGTTTCTGAGATGGGAATGAAATGTCAGCCACATCTAACATACATTCCTTAACGAATTCGCCGTCACTAAAAGGTTTCGACTTCTTTGCAATTTTTAGTGCAATTACATAACTCGCTCTCATAGCATTCTCACTGTCAACTTTGGCCTTTGTAAAGAACGATTGCTGTCCCTTCAATTTACTTTTAAAACATCCTAGTTTTTCTAGCCCGATCTCGCCAGAGAATTTGTCAAACTTTTCTTTATGATTGATTTCATAGTGTTTTTTCAAGTTGAATTCTTTGCAAACAGCAATTGTTTGATTACAAATCAAGCAAAGTGGTTTGCTTTTCCAGTGAATAAAAAAATACGACAGTTCCCACTTACTTTGAAAAACTCGACGCTCGCTATCAACTTTCCGTCGTTTATTAGAAGACATTGTAACAGACGCAACGCGCACTCAAATAAATTACACACAAAAAGCACAATCAACGCACAAGAATAAATATTCTTGTGATCAACGTTGGTCTGGCTACTGACTGAGCTGACCGCTGCCCTGTCGTTTGTCTCTGGCGATGCATCGGCGGCGTTTCTGTTCAGCGGCGTTGCCACGCGTTGCCATAGAATACAGTAAATTGCTCGGGTTGGCTGTGATTGGTTAGAAACGTTTGGTTAATCTACCCGTGGAGGATGTTCAATTATATCAATAAATTATAATATTTATAAGATATAAATATAAAATTACAAGATTTTGAAACATAACATTAATTTCTAACTATTGTTGGCATATTTTTAACCAATCACAGCAGGCGGCTGTGATTGGTTGACCCCAGCAACGCGGGCCGGATTCGAATGTCTTCAGGGCCGGTCGTAGCCTACGGGCCATATCTTTGAATCTCTTGATGTAAGTGAAGAATGACTTCAAATCTTTCGTTAAGATTTAAATAAAAAGCCGTTAAGTGTTGACAATAAACAAACAAATCTTCATCTCTATTTTGCAATTTTGAAAGATTTTGAAACTGAGAACATTCTTGTCATCGCAAGTTTTGTACATTTGTACATTGTACATTTTTAGCTTGGATTAAGTTTAATGTGTCACCTTGTAGTTTCAGATTATGTTTTGATGATTGTCGCAAATCATCATAGTCTTTACTCTCCATTTTTTTCATAGAATTTGAAATTAAACCAGTTTGTCTCAGTTGCAACAGTTGCAGTTTTCAAAGATTCTAATCTATCTCGACACTACACAAAGAAACATGCGAATGAGAAATATTCTTCTATGGCCGATGCAGAAAAAAAATCTTTTGCTGAAAGACAAAAGCAAAAATTTTGTGGACAGCAGAATATGTTCATGAAGCAGTCTGATGCTCAGAAGGCTACAACTCTGGCAAGCTAAGTGATAGTTTACAAAATTGCTGAGAATAATAAAACATTATCGGATGGTGAATTTCTGAAAGATTGCATGGTAGCTGTGAGGAACATAATTTGTCCAGAAAAAACTAAAGAGTTTCAATCCTTAGCTATATCGCAAAAAACGGTAACTACTTGAATTGACACTATTGCTAAACAATTATCTTCACAAATCGAAAATAATTGCATTAAATTCGAATACTATTTTCTAACCATAGACAGATATAAGTGATACTGCTCAGTTACTAGTTTTTCTCAGAGGAATTGATTTAAATTTCAACATAGCCGAAGCATCCGCGTGTTTACGATCCCTGAAAGTTGTTTTAAAGGTACTTCTAACTTTAACTTACCTGTGATCAAACTATGTAACGTAACCACGGATAGAGCGCCCCAAGATGTTGGGCAGTAATTTGGGGTTTATGGGTGTGTTTTGCAAAAAAAACCCTAATCATAACGTTTGGTTTCTGCACTGTTTAATACATCAAGATGTATTGTGCAAAGTAGCCATAGATATTCAACCCTTTTTCAGTGTGGTAGTTAAACTTATCCACACTATACGTTTACGGGGTTTGACCCATCGTCAATTCTAAGAAAATCCACCGTAACAAAGTTCTCTGATCTTCTTTACTATACTAAAGTGAGATGATTAAGGTGTGGTAATGCGTTTGAGAAAGCCTGGAACTTAAGAAAAGAGATTCAAGGTTTTCTGACAATACATGGCAAATGCAACAACTTTAAAATAATTGCTGATAAAAACTGGCTTGCCGGTTTCGTATTTTTTTACCGATCTCCTTTTACACCTGAATAAACTGAATACAAAGCTCTAGGACACGAATTAATTTTTAGATAAAGTTTGGGGGTATCTATAAGCCTTCAAAGTACAGCTTAAATTATTTGCCAGCTGTATGGTGAAAAATAATCTTATACACTTTCCGAAGCTGAGTAGCATGTCAGCACTCTCAGATGAAAAATCAAAGAGATTCGCTCAACAACTCAAAATACTACACAAAGAATTTGAGAAGCGATTTCAAGATTTTTAAAAAATTGAGCCGTCATTAAATATTTTTTCGATGCCTTTTAATGTCAACATCAAAGAAGTTCCCGCACATCTACAACTTGAACTTCTTGAGATGTAATGCAATACTCACTTGAAACAACTATTCCTAAACACCTCCAAGTTGGAATTTTATAAATATCCTAATATAGTCACTTACATCATCATCTTATTTGTGCAAACAATAATTTTTATTATGAAAATTAGGAAAAATTGTCTTCGCAACAGGTTTACTAATGATCATCTTTTTTCATTGCTAAAAGTATCGGCATCGCAAATGGAGCCTGCTTTTGATGAGATTATGGAGAAACAAAAGCAGTATCATATCTTACACGTTCCCAAAAAGACCATCGCCGCTATAGCTGGAACGTCGCAACAAACTTAAATAATTTTCTTATTTTATAGACTACCTGCAATAAATATCTGTGTGTTTTATGACCTTATTTCTTATTTCATAGAGTACCAGGACTAAACTAATTTAATTTTGTATAAATATATGTAGTCAAAAATTGAAAACCTGGCCCTCCATAGATTTTAATTTGTAAATATTGGCCCGCGTATGTAAAAGTTTGCCCATCCCTGGTAAGGGTATAGTATCGAAAAATCTTTTCAATTCATTAAATAATGTTTCGCTTTTTGTATACGTTTCCACTAAACATTTAGCAAATAACAATTCTCGGAAAAATTTTTCTTCTTTTACAAATTTCACATAAACTAAAAGTAAAGTTTCGCTTCTTGGTAATGTTGACTCGTCAAGCTGTATAGAAAATTTATATGTTTTTAAGTAGTCACATAAAGAGTTTTCTACACACTGAGCTATTTCCTCGATCTTTTTTCGTACAGTATTATTACTCAGTGGAATTCTTTTTATAATCTCGAAAGCTGGTTTATGCAAGACGGTATTACCCCACTTAGAGCTGGTAGAACAAGTTGTTCACCAATAGTTTGCGGGTTTCCGGACTTTGCAATCAATAAAATATTATAAAAAGCAGTTCATTGTCATCTCTGTTACATGTTGTCTCTATGAGTTTTTGCAATGTCAGTGTTTTCATAAATTTTTCTTTCATTTTTGAAAAAACGTTAAATTCTTATCTTTTTTGTCACTATAGATTTTTATTAAATATTCCTTAACACGTTAACCTTGATTAATATCGTAAAAGTGTTATTTTTGCCCATTGAGATATATAATCCGCACACGTGAAATAGGCAGATTCCTACAAACAATTTTTGTATATCATCAATATTCAAAAAGAAACGTTTTTGTACTGTTGGTTCGATGGGTCCAACGCGGTCCTGCAAAAACAAAAATTACAGGCCAGTCCGTTGGTTCTTTCTTAGCGCCAACCGCCAAGCATGCGCATATGAACAAACCATTTTCTATGCACCGCACCAATCTATTATTTATTGACAATTATCATAGTGTGCAAGTACGCATTGTTGTTTTGTTCAGTTTTGTTTAGAGAAACTCGCATATTGAAAAGTATTTGTCTTTAAATTGAAGGTATGTAATGTTATTGTTTGTAATAATTTGCTAATTTGCCGAAATTCTAGCGAACATAACCTACAACTATTCTATTCTCACAGATGTCTTCAGATGACAAACGACCGCTAAAATCAAGCGAATTGGAAGATATAATAGACCATTTTTGGGATACATCTGGCGAAGAGAGCGAATGTGATGATTTCGTTGCCGATCCCTGTTTTTTACCCAGTGATTCTGACAGTCACTCAGATTCAGACGAAGAAAATTCTTTAAAAAACGTGGAACCATTGAAGTGTCTATAAATATGACGTCTACTATTCTTCGTCTAAAGAAAGTGGAAAGGTCGATGGAGATTTAGCTCTGAAAAAATAACTACAATTTTATTTAATCAAAATTAAATATCCCAACGCCCAGATTTATATAGATGGAAATCTCCTGTTGGAAGACAGCCAAAGATTGTACAGTTCCAAGGACTTAGTGACGTACAACCAAATGTGTCAGCATTACTTGCAAACTGTAAGTCGATAGATGTCTATTCCGTAATTGTTGATGATCACGTTTTAGAAATGATTACACTACACAATAATGTTAGATGCAGACGCAGATGTGGTTCTAGGGTCACGAATGCACAATTGGACTCCCACTATGGTCAATGAATTGAAAACGTTTCTTCGGCTAGTTTTATGGATGGGTTTGGTCAAGCTGCCATCTATAAGGGACTACTGAAGTAATTATCCGCTATACGATATAGCATTTACAAAACCAAAAATGACAAGGAACAGGTTTGAGTTGATTTTGAAAACCTTACATTTTGCTGATGATTCAACATGTCCAACTGGTGACACATTACATAACATTGAAGTTCTTGTAAATCTATTAGTAAAGAACTTTCAACGCCTCTACATTCTAGAGGAACATATTTGCGTGGATCAGGCAATGGTTCCCTTTTGTGAACGTTTGATTATGAGGCAATATATAAAGCAAAAACGTCACCGTTATGGAATAAAGATATTCAAGCTAAGTATGGGTTATGGTTATACGTATAACTTGCAAATATATTGCGGAAAGAAACTAAACGTGGATAAGACTGTGCCTGCTGATGTGTGATCCTTATCTGATGGTTTGCTTCACAAAGGCCGTACAATGTGTACGGATAACTGGTATACAAGTTTAGGTTAAGCCTCTAAACTATTGGAAAGCAATACACATCTTGTTGGAACTATTCGATCAAATAGAAAAAGACTACCCACAGATGTAACAAAAAAGAAACTTAAGAAAGGAGACATTTGTGCAATGGAAAACCAAGAAGGTATTACTACATTAAAATGGAGAGATGGAGATAAATGTAACAAACTCTGCAAGGAATATATATATAAGTTTAATTTTATTTGTTGCCTTTGGCTTACAAATTAGTTCGTGCTATACTACATTTACAACCTACATTTTATATTTACATTTACATATACATTTACATTCTATTTACTATATTTTTTTTTAAATACATTTTCTTATCCCTCCTCTCTCCTTAACTTTTTTCTCCTTCTCCATACTTCTTTCGTCCACTCCGCTCCTTTTCCGTTTTTATCTAAGATTTCCTCAATTTTCATCATCTCTTCTCTTAGTTCCCTGCATTTCTGTCTCATGTGGTTAAGGTCCTCCGTCTCTTCTCCACATAGCCTGCACATCTTTTCTGGTTCTTCATTCCAATATTTGTTTCCTAACTCCTCGTTGCCACATCTGAACCTTGCTATCATTTTTTTCTTTTTGTTGCTTTTATTCTCTCTATCTTTTAAATATTCCGGCACTCCTTCACCCTTGATATCTTTATAATTCCTATTATATCTGCCTTCTTTTATCTTTGTCCATTTTTCTTGTTTTTTGTTGTCTCTATCTTTCCTTATTATTTCTTCTCTTACCCCTACTCCCTCTTCTCTTAATCTCTCCACTTCTTCTCTCGCGTACCCGTTTCTTTTGTAATACTCTTCTCTGCCCTCCTGTCCGTACTTCACTTTGCCTCCCTTTATCTCTTTCCAACATTCTTGCAGTATTTTGCAATCTGTTCTTTCCCTCAGTTTTTCCTCGTATTTTATGGCTCTTTTTCCTGTCTCTACTCTTATTTTTGTTATCTGTACCTCCTCTCTTACAATATACCTCTGTGTATCTCTGTCCAGTCCTAAAACCCATCTCCAGTATTTTTCCTGTAGCCCCTCTACCTCCCTCCACTCCTTCCAGCCCCATATTTCCGCTCCATACATTACCACTCCCTTTATTAATTTTTCAAACAACAACTTTCTTTTTTCTATATTCATCTCGAATACTCTTTCCCCCACACCCCACACTTGTCCTATTAACCTGTTTCCTTTCTTCACCCTTTCCTTTATGTGTTCTCCCTCTTTATTATCCTGTTTCATCGTGTAGCCCAGGTATGTAAATTCCTTCACTTGTTGCACTTCCTCATCACTCCATATCCACTTCTCTCTTTTTTTTTCCCTCCTTTTCTAAATATCATTATCTTTGTTTTCTCCGTGTTTACTTCAATTTCTTTTTTTTTTTCATGTATTTTTCCAGCGTTTTCATCATCTCTTTCATTTCCTTTTCTTCCTTAGCCACCAACACTATGTCATCCGCATACGCCAACGACCATACCTTCGCTTTCCCTACCACTATCTTTCCTGTCTGTTGTCCTCTCATTGTCTTTTCCAGATCCCCCGTATATGCTGAGAACAGGCTTGGGCTAAGTGGACATCCCTGTCTCAACCCTCTCTTTGTGATGAATTTCTCGCTCTCTTTCCCATTCACTTTAATCCTGCTCCTCGTTTCTTCGTAGATTTCCTCTATTCTTTGTATTAATCTTTCATTGATTTTTTTTCTCTTTATGTATTCCCACAGCTTTTCCCTATTCACTTTGTCAGAAGCAGCTTTTAGATCTACGAATAGTGCCACCATTTTTCCTCTTTTATTTTAGTTCTTTATTTGTTAAGTGTTTCAGTATATATATGTTGTCTATCGCTCTTCTTTCTTTTCTGAATCCCGCTTGTCCGTCTGGTACCAAACTTCTTTCCTCTATTTCCTTCTGTAGTCTTCCTTGTAGTACGGTCGCATATAATTTGTATGCCGTGCTCAATAATGTTACCACTCTATAATTCTTGACTTTATTTTTTTCGCCTTTTTTATGGGTTGGGCATATTATTCCCTCTCTCCACCTCTCCGGAAATCTTTCCCCTTTCCATATTTTGTTTAGTATTTCCGTCATCCTTTTTGCTACACTTTCTCCCCCGTATATCTACTCTTCTCCTTGTATCCCATCTTCTCCTGCTGCTTTTCCTTTTTTTATCTTCTTTATCGCCTCTATTACTTCTTCTTCATTTATTCTATCCCTATCTCCCTCTTCCTGTCTTACTACCGCGTCTTTTCTTTTTCTTTTTTTTGCTTTTGTTCTTCCCCTCCCAACAGGTTTTGAAAATATATCTCCCATTCTTTAATTTGTATTCCCTTTGTCGTCATGTTTTTTTCCTCTTTTTCTTTAGGTATACATCTTCTTCCGTTTTTATTCCTTTGATCTGCTCATCTTGTCTCTTTTTGTTTTCTTCCTTCTTTCTGTCGCATGTTTTTTTGTATATTTTTACTGCTTCTTTGTATTCTTCTTTTCTTTCCTCCTTTTTCTACTGTCTTAATGCTTTTCATGCATTTTTTTTGCTTCCTTGCATTCCCTATCCCACCATTTTTTCCATCTTGTTTTCTCCCTCCTCCACTTTCTAAATCTGACTCTCTCTGTTGCTTTCTCCATCATCTCACTCATTTCCTCTACACTTTCTTGTAATTCCTTTCCTATCCATACCGTTTTCCCTATTCTCTCTTTATATCTTTTTATACCCCTTTCTGTCCATTTTTTTTTAGTTATGTACTTCTTTCTCTTCTCTTTATCTTCCATTGTCAATTCCAGTGGTTGATGGTCTGACTCTACCTTTTCTCCCACTTTAAATGTCTTTACCTTTTCTGCAGCCTCTTCATTTCTCATTACAAAATCTATTATTGATTCTCACCTTCCTCCTATGCACGCAAATTCTTCTTTTCCATCTTCTTCTCTGTTCCCGTTCATTATTTCCCACCCTTTTTCGTTGCACAATTCCAGCAGTTCTTCTCCCTCTTTATTTATCACCTTGTTCTTTGTTTGTCTCTTTCCCGTTCCTTTCCTTTTTGTATTTTCCTCTCTTCCCCTATTCTTGCGTTGAAGTCCCCTCCTACTATTATCAATCCCTCTTCCCTCTCTATTATCATCTCTTCTATGTTTTTTCTTGTCTCTTTTATTCTACTGCTATAAACCGTCACTACTTTTATTTTTGTTTTTTCCCACTGTATGTTCCTTTCTACAACTCCTCTTCTCTGTTGCACTTTCTCTTTCTTTTCCTGGCTCAACCATTTTTTTCTTATTCCCGGTATTATACTCCCTTTTGCTCTCCCTTTTTTCTTCTCTCTTTCTGCATGTTGCACCACCCACTCAAATTTATCCGGCAACTCTTTTTCCCACCACTCCCCTAACTAAACGTGGAGAAGACTGTGCCTGCTGATGTGTGATCTTTATCTGATGGTTTGCTTCACAAAGGCCGTACAATGTGTACGGATATTTGGTATACAAGTTTAGGTTTAGCTTCTGAACTATTGGAAAGCAATACATATCTCGTTAAAACTATTCGATCGAATAGAAAAGGACTATTCACATATATAACAAAAAATTGAAGAAAGGAAAAATTTGTGCAATGGAAAACAAAGAAGGTATTACTACATTAAAATGGAGAGATGGAGAGAAATGTAACAAAATCTGCAAGGAATATATAAATAAAACTCTTTTAAAACTGAAGCTTTCTTCAAAGTAATACTAGGGTGTGTTTACATCCCATCTCAGAAACAACGTTTGTGAAAGAGCCTGGTAATCTGAAAGTTAAACAAATAGTTAAAAAGTGTATGTGTTCATTATTTTTGTATTCATTACTAACAATGGATAAATGTATCATGTACATGCATATATTGTAAGTAACGTAAAGATAGTTTTAAAGTTAGAAATCTAATCCATTAAAAACAAATATTAAATTCCACCAGAAACTTTTGTAAAAACAATTTTCTATATTAAATGTATAAGTAATAATTATTATGATTATTATTATTTGGAACATCTTTCCTGTCAAGAAAAAATCTGTAAAAATCGATACGACTAAAGTCCTTGCATCAAACACAATAATTAGCATTAGCATTAGTATTCTCTCAATAAATAAATAAAGACTAAGCCAAGAAAAGGTTGAAATAAAATCTCTCGAAAGCCCTACTCCAAAAACATAAAGTTTTGCACGCCATATACATTGATCCACGGAATTTATTTGTTAACTCCGAAACATTTTGATAGTTACCTACATAATGTTTTAATTATATCTTAAAACGTTTATATTACCTACAAGCATTGTAACTAATGGACTCATGATCCGATCACAAATCGCTATAAATAAAAAGCCACGCTAACACTAATTTAATAATATGCCTTTATCTGATTTATAAATATATACATTGTAAATATTTTTATGTTTCAGAGGAAAAGGTCAACATGTTTTTGTTGCAAGACGGAATGGCGTTAACAAGAATTATGTATATAGATCTTATTGGACTTAAAGTTGCCGAATTATTTTTAAACACAACCGAAGTTAAAGAGTTTTTATCAACAAAACAACATTTTGACATTGTTGTTAATGAAGTTTTTATAAACGATGCCTTTAGAGGGTTTTGTTACCATTTTAACGCCCATTGCGTCATGATTAGTACAGTTGGTTCCCATCGATGGACGAACGAACTAATGGGAAACCCAGATAATCCAGCGTACATGCCCGATCTGTTCGCGAAGTATTCTAGTCAAATGAATTTCATTCAAAGATTCTTTAACACGATAGTTTATGTTGGCAGTAAAATGTTTACGAAATTTTACACATACCCTAAGCAAAATGAACTTTTACAAAAATATTTTCCGGGTGCTCCAAACATACACGAGCTACTTTACAATACATCTTTAATGTTACTGAACTCGCAAGTATCTGTAAATGCGCCAGTACCTTTAGTGCCTAATATGATACCCGTTGGTGGATTCCACATAGATCCGCCAAAAGAACTACCAAAAGATTTACAAGACTATTTAGATGGCGCTAAAAATGGAGTAATCTATTTTAGTATGGGCTCAAATTTAAGGAGTGTTGATATAGAGGAACACAAGCTTAACGCTATTGTAAAAGTGTTTAAAAATCTAAAGCAAAATATTTTATGGAAATGGGAAAACGACACTTTACCGGAACCACTCGAAAATGTAATGATAAAAAGTTGGTTGCCTCAAGGAGATATTTTAGGTAAATTCCAGCTATTTACGCAATAATAAATCCAATCCATTTTTTATGTAGGACATCCAAACGTTAAACTTTTTATTACTCACGGCGGATTGTTAAGTACCTCAGAGGCTGTTTATAATGGAGTACCTATAATAGGAATTCCTATTTTTGCAGATCAAGACTTAAATATAGAAAACGCTATACACGCTGAATATGGATTAAAAGTGTCCTACTCAGAATTATCTGAAGACACATTTGGTGGTGCCATTAATGAAATTCTCAATAATCAAAAGTAAGTTATTGTTGAAACTAAACATACAAAACATATATTGTTTATAGATATCGCCAAAACGCACAAATAAAGAAAAAAATAATGCTCGATGAACCTATGAAGCCTATAGACAAAGCTGTATTTTGGGTGGAATACGTGCTTAGGCACAACGGTGCCCCGCATTTAAGATCGTCAGCATTAAGTTTGCATTGGTATCAGTATTTACTTTTAGATGTCGTTGCATTTGGATGTCTACTTATATTTAGTGTTACACTAGTACTGTATAAAATTGTTAGTATCCTAATTAAAAAATTAGTACAGAAAAAAAATAAAAAAGATAAATTAAATTAATTATGTACGCGTTTTATTTGAATCTACAATAAATCAACAATATATTTTGGTTTTTTACATTTACCAAAAAAATTGTAATTATGTTTCAAAAATGTTTTTTATAATGTCGAATTGTAGGGTACCTCTTTTTAATAAATTGTCAGTAACATTAACATTAATTTATTCTTCTAACTGTATATATGTTACGTCAAATTTGATGAGTCCCGTCGTTTATATACATAATTACCGGTTAATTTACAGAGTATCATTGAAATATTTTTAGAGTTGGTTTTGCCAATAGGGGAAGGCGAGGCGGAATGGGGCAGCAAGGTGCAACGGGGTACCGTCATTTCATTTGATATTACAGGTACCTAACCCACAGAAGCTAAGAAAACTGCATCTATAAATGACAATGACGATAGGTGGCGGTGGTGGCATCTTATTGTAAGTTGTTTTGGTGCTATGGGTACATGTGAAACATGTGTTCATTGTTCATTTACAAGGTAAAGAACTCTAACTATACTTCTAACTTTTTACAGATTTAGATTCTTTCAATTATTATCATGAACTGGCCTAGAAACCATCACTGGGCAGAACGGGATGGAGCAGTACGGGGTAGTACCCCGTTCCACCCCGTTCAAAACATTGATCATAATTTTTAATTCACAGATGGTGCGTAATTACGTACGAATGGCCAATCGGCAGAGTTGGCCAACTGAGGCAATAGAACAGACAGTTACTGTGGTTATTGCAGGACAAATTGAGTTCAAAAAGCCGCAACACAATTTTTTGTACCCCAAACGACATTAGAAAAACATATTAGTAAAATACGGGAAAGTGATACATATAAAGTAGATAAAACATCTGGAAAATACTTGGAAAGTAAATTGTTTGGGCTAACTATAATCGATTGTCGTCGTTTGGCGTATAGCAATAAATATGCTCATCGGCTCAACAAAGAAAATGGAAAAGCCGGACCAGACTAGATGCGTCACTTTTTGAAAAGGCATAATGATTTTAGCTTGCGACTGCCTGAAGAAACTTTCGGAGCACGAGTTATGGGTTTCAATGGGGTTGACGTCCAACAGTTTTTTAATTTATTGTTTGACACTATAAGTAAGTAGAATTTAACTGCCTAAAAAATTTACAATTGTGATGAAACCGGTGTCACAGTAAATCCTAAAGGTCACACAAAAGTCTTAACATCAAAAGGAAAACGGCAGGTCGGTGTTCTGACGTCGGCAGAACGTGGTGAAACGGTAACAGCTAGAATTTGTTTTTTTGCATCTGGGGCATATATGCCACCCATGTTAATTTTTCCTCGGAAGAGAAAGCAAAAAGAATTTGAAAATAGTCTTCCACCGGGCGCATGGGTAGAAGTACATGAATTGTGATGGATTACAACTGAACTCTTTCTCATATGGTTCAAAAAGTTTGTAGAATTTCCGAAAGCGAGTAAAGAATTACCCTTGCTTTTTCTCCTGGACGGTCACGCCACTCGCACAAAAAATCTTGAATTGATTAACTTTGCACAAGATAATGGAGTTATTATTTGTTTTCCGCCTCATTGTTATAAACTTCAACCTCTTGATGAATCGTTTATGAAGCCTCTCAGAAATTATTATGAAGACCAAGTGCGAACGTGGTTGCGTAGAACTCCAGGAAAAGTTGTCGCTTTATAGCAGATTGCAGCGTTATTTGACCAAGCTTTATCAACGCCGTTACTATGAAAACTGCTATGAACGGATTTCGAAAAACCGAGGTGGCCATCGGATATGAATGTTTTTAACAACTCTGACTATCTTCCTTCTTTCACTACCGACATCGAGCTGAACGAAAATTTTTCTAACTCTACCAACCATCGCTCAACCTCCGCGAACTACCAGCATTCAAGAAATTCAGCAAAAGACACCAAAAAATAACAAATAAGTGCTTCTACACGCGACAAGAAGATGCCCCAATGTTCCTGGATGCTTGGCAACCAAGTTGCCCCGTCGTCGAACAGTGCAGTTGTTAACCCTGAAATTTCCAACAATAAATCTTCTACGGCTAATTCCAGTTTTCAGCAGTTGCTTCCCAGAATGGCATTACCAATCCCAAAGGTAGAACAATGAGTCAAAAGAAGTAATACCAAAAAAAGGAAAAACTGCAGTTTTAACGTCTACACCGTATAAAAATGAGTTGCAAGAGGGTATAGAAATATCATTGGCCGCTAAGAAAGAAAAAGAAGATTACAGTTTGAAGAAGATCTGAAGAATCTTATTCTTTGTTGCGACAATTGATTAACACTGCACAAAATCACATTCAATGATTTAAGTCATTAGGCCAATCAGTAGACAAATGAGATGCATTATTGATACCTATTTTTGTGAATAAATTAGATACTCAGACTAACAAGGATTGGGAATCTAGGTTAAACAGTGATTCTAGTAGCATAGATAAATTACCAACTTTGAGTAAATTTTTAGAATTTTTAAATTCTAAACAAAATACTTTAGAAACTATTAATTTTTATTAGCCTTATTCAAAAATATTTAAGCTTATATAAAAACGGATACCATAACATTACTATAAGTACATGCTTCTTTTGTGCATCCAAAATCTTGACCTAGAAGTAGATACTAAATGACTTGCAACTATTAAATGTGCATTATCATTAATATTATAAATTCTATATGGATTTCTAGTTTACAAAGTCTCACAATATCATATAATTTATTTGTAGAACACTTCAAAACAATATTGTCAAGTATGCTTAGCCTAAATGATAAGAAATTTTTTACGTGCTTTTATATAGTAATAAGCAATCGTGATTACTAAAGCAAGAAATAATTTTTTTCCATATCTTTTAAAGAAAGAAGTTGTCAAATCACAACATATTTCTGTGGTTCAACTAAGCAATTATTTATAACAGATAATGCATTAATTACGAATGAATACTATAATCTAATGTTTCAGATTTACGGTTACAAAACGTGTGAAAAATGTGATAAGTAAATGACAAATAAGTGTTAATGAATCAGCGAGTTTGAACATGAGCTATCCAAAAATCGTAACTTGTTATTTTTTCTTCCTTGAGTCATATTGAAAAAACGACCTATATTCTTCACGTGATGGGAAATTAATTGATCGCGATTTAAATAATGTAAATTATTTATTACCCAGCTCAAAGTTACGTTTAGTTATAATTTTTACGTTGAAGTAGAGGGGAAATGTAACGTTTTAAAAAATGTTGTAGTACCGCTGTCGTTTTGTATAAAATAAAATGCATTTTAAGCAAGACGTGCTCAGGTAAGGAAAAAAGGCACGCTTTTCTGCTTTGGGAATGCATTGATGGTTTTTGCTTGAGCGAAGAAGGTCTTGCAAATATAGATTAATTCCTATTGAGTTTATGAATATTAATAGAAGTTTTGAATTAATCTAACGTAATCTAGACGAATATTAGGCATAGTCATACGATACAATATATTTGTTTACTTTTGATGTTTGTTGTAATTAATTTGACGTTTAAAATTATTGTAAAACTGATAAGTGGTAATCGAGGTAAAATGATATAAAGAGGGGGATAAACAGCTAGTGCCTGTCGTATATATGAGATAAGAACGTAATTTAATTATTATATACAGGGTGTGTTAACTTAGTTAGAGGTGTTAATCCTTTAGGTGGAGTCACTATTTCTTTTTTTTACCGGGGCAAATTAAGTTTAATTCTAATTAGTTCGGTTACTGAGTTATTAAAGTTAGGAAAACGATTAGAGTTTCGAAAAGCTGCCATAAACGAATTTAAACCTCCGGTTAGACGTAATTTGTCAACATTTTTAGAACCTGATTTAGCTGTTCGTTCGGATGCTGTTGAGAATAATACTCGTTCTTTAACTAGTCGTGATTTGAGTGGAAAGCAAATTCAATGTTGGATTTTTCTAAACCGTTTGTGATTCAGACAGATGCTTCTGGATTTGGGTTAGGTGCTGCTTTAAGTCAAAAGTATGCCGACGGTGATAAAGTCATTAGTTACATTAGTAACTCGTTATTAAAATCTGAGCGTAACTACACAACTACGGAGTTAGAATGTTTAACAGTACTTTGGGTAGTAGAAAAATTTCGTCTTTACATCGAAGGTTCGCGTTTTAAAGTCGTTACCGATCATTATTTCTTAGTGTCGTTAAACATTTTAAAAATCCCGAGTGAAAGATTAACGCGTTGTGCTGTAAAGTTACAGCAGTATGATTTTTAAGCCGTACACCGTATCCTCAGTTAAATAAAGCAGAAGATTTTTGGAAGTTAGTCATGCTGTTAGACAGTGGCGGCTTCTCTATTAGATCATTTGGTCAATGATCCTCCAAAAAATACTAAAAATTGTTTTATTTTGGTTTTATTAAGTAAGAATGCGTTTCAATATTAAAATGGCGTTCTTGTAGCGTTTACTACCAGCCGCAACTGCTGTTAGGTTTAAGAAGAAAAAATAATTCACGATGTTCTAACGTCAGGTCATTTAGCTGTAGCTAAAACTGTTGCAAAAATTTCAAATAGATATTATTGGCCAAAATTGCGTGCTAGTGTTGCTCGTTATGTTAGATCTTACAAGTTTTGCTTAAGCCATAAGGTAAAACAGAAAAAACTGGTGGTTTAATGGTTGGACGTTCACATATTTCGAAACCGTGGAGAATGATCTCTGAGTATACGATTAGTCATCTTCCTCGAGGGTATATCCTTATATTCTTGTTGTCGCTGATTATTTTAGTAAATTTCCGATACGTTCGGCAGCTGCCGTTAATATTATTAGGAATTTGGACGAAAACGTATTTTTGTTATTTGGAGTTTCTAGAATAATTATAGTAGATAGTGGTGTTTAATTTTAGAGTCGAAAATTTATAAATCTTACAAATAATTATAGAGTAAAGATTTCCTATACAGCATCCACAAGCAATTCCACCAAAAGGATAAATATAGTATTAAAAACTGCTCTTTCCTAGTACATATCAGATAATCAAAGAGATTGGGATGTATACTTGCCAAAGGTCGCATGTGCTTTACGCAGACATGAGTCTACAGGTCCTAACTCTCTATTTTATGAATTTCGACCAAAGAGTAAGATTAGATGATTTAAGATAACGAATACCGGCGTTGATAATAAAGATACCGATATAGAGATTGTTCGTGATGAACCTACGTTAATGATTAGATCAAATCATTTTAAAGGATTGTATAAAGATGTACATAAAAGATTAGTTAAGTCGTATGAAAAGGTTAAGGTATCTTATAATTTGCATCGTCGTAATGTTGAATACTTTGTTGGGCAAATGGTTTGGAAAAAGAATCATGTTTTTTTCTATGCTTCGTGTGGGGTTATCTGCAACCCTTATCCGGCACGTCCCTAGGTGGCGGATAGAGGAACGCCTTTTTTAAGAAGGTAGGAGGCTTTGCCTCCCGCGGACCAACAGGAAAGAATCTGATGCTAGCATTTGGAAACCCTCAAGTCACTACAATATGCGCGGTAGGGGAGGTAGCGTTCCCGAGGTGACCTAGCTGAGCTGCACCTTGCTTCAACAAGTCTTGGGTGCAACTCATTCTTCCTTTACAAACTCAACTGTGGAGCCCTTCCTGTAGCTCCAAATATCTTGTTTTTTTCGGACTGAAGCTATTAGGTTAACAAAGGGTCCCACTGTCTTCTTTTTCTCAAAAAAAAAAAACTGCCGGTAGCGATAAAACGGACCTTTTCATAAACATAGCGGAATTTAAAACAAATGATATACCCCAGCAGGGTAGGCTTAAGCCGGAATCCCTCTCTGGTCAAGCATCAGGCTGTCCCACGGATTCTAGGGGGGGGGGTCAAAATTACGCTACCTGATAGAATTATAAGTGAACATGTGTCAACACACTTAAATATAACAGGACGAAACATACAAAAAAGCTACTAGTGTAGAGGAACTGGAAAAAAAGGAAAATGGGACAGAATCCTGATACTTTTATACATGAACAAATTTACAAAAAGAAAACTAACCCGGTAGCGTAGGACCTGACACAAACTATTAATGTACTTACTTTATTAATAATAGATCTCGAAAAACATGTACAAGCTAATAATAATACACATAGAACAATTAAAGGTCTATCAGCAAGATTAGCCAACAAGGCCGAAGATCTGAGAAAGACCTCCATCATTAATCTGCTTGAAAAAATCAAGTATGAAAAAATAGAAAAAATTATGATTGACGTAGACTTGCAAACGGAGGATATAAAAAAGGTGCCAGAAAACAAAAGGGAAATGTCAACACAAACGTTAGAATGGACAGAAGATGGCATAGAAAAAGTAAATACACTAGATTTCGTTAAAGACTTTAAGGACTGGAAAGAAATAGAAAATAAGGAATGGGAAACTAATATATTTAGAAAAACACATATAGAAGAAGGCAATCCACTGGCAGAGGAAAACTCAGCGGTTAAAACAATTTGGATAAAAGACAGAGAAGAAGCTAAAGATGGGGGACTACACAAGATGTTTCTACAGAAGTACCCAGAACTCAAAGAGACAAAAGAAGACTTCGAGGTACTCGAAAAGTGTTCAATCTTAAAAAATACAGAGAGATTAAAAATGGTAAAACGAAAATTATATTAATAAGATATGCGGAAGAACAAGATATATGGGATAAGCTAGTGCTGTTAAAACAAAAAACATTGCAAGATAAGGAAATATTACTACACCAACTTCCCGGAGTGGATCTAACCAAATTAAGGAAAATGGTAGAATGTGTCTTTGTGGATGAAGAAAAAAATATAAAAATATATAAACCCGGCCAGCGAAAAAGCAACACAAACAACAGAACGACCAACATATGCATTAATATTGGAAAGGGAAGGAGCCAACTTTAACGATACGCTAAACGGAATAAAAAACTTAGTAAAGAACTAGGTTAGAAAGAACATAAAAAACGTGAGCAGCACAAGAGAAGAAAAAATGTTAATAACACTAGATCATGCACTGGACACGTTAAAAAAACGAATAGAAGAAAAAAGCGATAATATTAACATAATAAAAGCAGGAGAAAAACGAAGAACAAAAAAATACATAATAAGAGGAATGGACGCAACGATAACCAAAGAAGAAATACAATATAAAGGAAATAGGATTAGGAAATTACAGAAATTAAAATAGGAGAAATAAGGCCTAATAGAAATAACACAACAGCGGTGACGGTTGCCATAAATAGCACAAATTCTAAAAATGAAGACACCGAAAGGTGGTTTAAAATAGGGATGAACATGTGCCAAATGGAAAGACACATAATCCTGACAAAATGCTACAAATGTTGGTCCTATGACCATATAGGGAAAGATTGTAAAGGACCAAATAGAGGAAAATTCTGCTACAAATGCGGAGAAGATAATCATATAGCAAAAAATTGCACACAAGAAGGAAAGTGCATATTGTGTACTAAAAAGGATCGTTCTGCAGGCAGCACTAAGTGCAAACTATACAAAGCACGACTGTTTGAGAAAAAAAACAAATAAGAAATGCAAAGGAAATAAGAAAGAAAAAAGAAAACACCAATCTAGTCTAAAAAAAACTACAGCAAAAATGCCAAACACAATTAAAATCCTACAAATAAACACCAATAGAAGCAGAAATGCAATCGGCTTAGTTAAACAAAAAATTTGTTTGAAGAAGACATAGATATAGTATTAGGACAAGAAGCCAAGAAAAAATGGTGTAAGGTGCAAAATTCTAGTCTAGTCTAGCTAAATGTGATATAGATGTTGTGAGTGTACTTTTTAAAAATATTTTATTTATTTCGGCATATTTTTCACCAAATGGCAAGGATAAAGATTTTGAACATTTTTTATATAATATAGATTTGCACATAAAGAAATACAGAAATAATAACGATGGAAGCTAGACGAAAAAAGCATAGAGCTAATAATTAAAAACGAAGAAAATTTTACAATAGAACATATTAAAAAAAAGTTAATAAAGCAGAGTATTTTATAGAAACATTAACAGAGAAATGTAACATGTATTTAAAAAGTTACAAAAAGAAAGAAATGGGATGAGCTATGTACAGAACTAGAAAACGATATATGGGGAAGGACATACCAAATTGTATCAAATAAGCTAAAATTAGGAAAAGAAATACTATTAGGTCAAAAAGACACAAACGAGCAAATTACGAAGCTTTTTCCAATACACAAAAAAGAATTAAAAAAAGGAATAACGGCAAAACAAAGTTTCGATAATATAACAGAAGACGAAATAATAAAACAGGCCAAAACAATAAAAAACAAAAAGTCACCTGGACCGAACGGAATCCCCCCAGAAATTATTAAAGAATATGCTTTAGCACATCCAGGCAAATTGGTATATTTAATAAATTATTACCTAGGCATAGGCGAATACCCCAGAATATTGAAAAAGGCCAAACTGGTGCTGATACCAAGACCATTGAAAGAAGACCAAAACGAAATAAAATATAGGCCAATATGCTTATTGGACGTCATGGGCAAACTCATGGAAAAAATTATAAAAAACAGGTTGCTCGAAGAAATGGGAAAAGAAAACGTATTACATGAAAACCAATATGGGTTCAATAAGGGCAAAAGTACAATCGATGCAATAAGCAAAGTGATGTCAAGGCCAAATGAGATAATGAGAAAGTGCACAAAAAACAGTGATATATGCATACTTACTACACTAGACACTAAAAACGCATTTAATATGGTACCCTGGGATAAATTATGTAACGACATTAATGAACTTAAAATAAGCGAATATCTTAAAACCATATTAAAGAGCTATCTAATTGATAAGAAAATTGTAACAGAGTATGGAGATGAAGTAGAGATAACTTGCGGTGTTCCTCAAGGGTCAATTTTAGGACCAATACTTTGGAACATGTACTACAACGAAATCTTAAAAGAAGATGTCGGCCCATACGCTAGAACAGTCGCTTTCGCCGATGACCTGGCTCTAGTTACATGGAGCAAAACAAAAGAAGAAGTTCAAAATAGAACAGAATACGCGATTGCAAGAATTGAAAAAGAGCTAAACGAGATGGGTTTATTTCTAGAACATCACAAAACCGAAATTATAAATATAGTGGAAAAATGAAATACACAAGGAACACAAATTAATTGGGGATAACACAAGCAAAAAACAACTAAAATATCTGGGTATATACTTGGGTACAAATATAAAAATGACAGAGCATGTTAAAAACTTAAAAACCAGAACAGAGGACGTCATAAAAGCGATATACAGGATAACACCTAACGCAAGTGGGCCAAAATCAAAAAAGAGGAAGATTCTGTGTAATGCTGCACTGTCTATCGTACTATATGGTACACCGACGTGAGATAAAACAATTAAATTTAAAAAATACGTAAATATACTAACAAAAAAATAGAAAACTAGCGTTAAGAACAACGTCGGCATACCGCACAGCACCGACACAGGCAATAGAAGTGATTGCCAGAATGCCGCCGATAGACCTACAAGTACAGCTGAGATCAAAAGTGTACAAACATAAAAAAGGTAAAATATATATTGCGAAAGCCAAAGAAGATATGATGGAAGAGTGACAAAAGCGATGAGATAAATATAATGGATGTACAAAAATCTTCATCAAAGATGTTAAAAGCTGGTACTACTTATAGTGGGGTGAAACGGACTACCACATCACACAAGCAATGACGAGACACGGAATTTTTGGAAAATTTTTGCATCGCATTGGTAAGCAAGAAACGGACACCTGTTTTTACTGCGACTCTGAAGATGGACCAGAACATACTTTATTTATATGCCCCAAATGGGACATAGTACGGACGCAGACAGAAAATAAATGTAATGCAAAATTACACAAGGAGAACATTGGAGAGAAGATGATGGAATCAGAGGACTTATGGAAGTACATAACTGAAATGCTAAGATATACATATTATGAAAGGTAAAGAGGAAACAGAAAAAATAGTAAAAAAGTAGAGATGAAGATAGAGCCAGAAAACATCTAGGGTAAACCACATACTTAAGAGCGGTACCTAAATCCGCCCTACCCGAAGTAACAGATTTTTCTCCCTTTTTAAAAAAAAAAAAGTATCATAATGCAAAACTTACACCTAAGTATATTGGTCCTTTTATAGTCAACAAAAAACTGACTTTTGAATTAGTTGATTCTTACGGAAGATTTCAAGGTACGCTATGGAACTGAAGTTAAATCTTACGGTTTCTGAAGACGAATAGTAACGAAATTTTTAATGTTAAGGGTTTACAGTGTATAGGTTTATCTAAAATTTAGGTTATCGTAGCGTAGAGAAAATTTCCAAGGAAATTTCTTTAAGTAGAAGGAAAAGGTGACGTTTTAGAAAAGGTTGTAGTATTGCTGTCGTTTCGTATAAAATGAAATGGATTTTAAGCAAGACGTGCCCAGGTAAGAGAAAAGCGCACGCATTTCCGCTTTGAGAAAGCATTGATGGTTTTTCGCGTGTGGGAATAAGAAGGTCTTGCAAATTTAGACTAATTCCTGTTGAGTTTATGAATGTTGAATTAATCTAACGTCATCTAGACGAATATCAGTCATGTAATTTTCGTATTTATGTTTTAATAATTAGATTTACAAAACATAAGATTATCGTATTAAATTTATGGTTAACGGACACAGCCATTAATCAAATTTTGTTAACGCACTTTTGCCATTATGTTACTTGGATCATCGTACTGCATTTTGACGTGATATGTAATATTGTTACTTGGTTTTCGTTGTGACAATTTTCGTATTCGGCGTGAAAAAGAATCTCCGCAATTGTAAGATAACTTATTGCATTGGTCGTAATAGGAAAATTCCGTTTCATTGAGAAAAATATTGCTTTAGTTGTATAAAAAAAAGCTAAGCAATAGTAGGAAGAACTTCCATTCTATTTTTAATTAGATGGTAACAACCCTATTTATGCTACGTGATGATTTAGTTTTAGAGGTTTGCATAATTTTAAAGGTCTGGATAATTTGTGAGTTTAATATATCCACGGTGATTTTGGGAGCCAGCAGAATTTAAGATTCCTGATAAACCTAGAGATATCGATAAATGTGATATACCTGCTTGGATCAAACATTATGATAACAGGTCGTGTATATGAAATAATAATGTAATTTAATCATTATATTATATACAGAAGATGTTAGCTTTGTTATTTGTGCACAATTAACGATACTAAACTTATCGCGTTTCATTAATCCGTACAGTGCAACTAATTGTGAGTTACTTGTAGTCCAAATTTATGCAACTTAATAGTAATCTATTACAAAACGTGACTTGTTTTGCGACGTAAAAAAATATTGTCGTTAGGGTCATATTTGACCCCACTTGGTAACCAACGTTCTAAAAAGTAATTCTAATATTTTGTCTGCATTTATCATCTAATCTGCTTGTTTCAACGTGTTTCAACGTGTTATTCGTCTGAATCATGATTACTACCATTCCGTCTTTAGTCATTACATTCGGTGAGTTTGTTCGAATCAGTTGAAAAGTGCGTCTGCTGTGTTATTACATTTGATTGGAAATAGTTGTTGTTGAATTATGGCTAGAAAATATTTGTCTCAGCGTGAAGTGGAAGAAATAGCTAGCAATATTAATTTACTGAATGAAATTGAAGATGAAATTTTATCTGGCGATAGTGATGCCGAATTTGAACAAGTAAGTGTACCTGATGTAAACCCGATTGAAGTTCGGAAGACGATGACAGTGAAGATAATTCGCCAAATGATAAAGATATATTGGTGGGTAAAGATGGTTCCATATGGAACAAAGATAAGCCTCATGTTAGAAGACAAAATCAGCGAAATATTCTATAAACACCGCCAGGATTAACAAAATTCAGTGAACATATTTCAACATGCCTAGATGCTTTACATATATTTATCTTAGAAGACATTATGGACGTAATACTTAGAGAAACAAACATTCGAGCTAGAAGAATTGTAGGCGATACGGGGAAGCCAGTACATGCGGATGAATTACATGCATTTTTTTTGGATTACTGCTTCTAGCTGGTGGTTTGAAAACACGCCAAGAACCGATATTGGAGCTGTGGAGTACGAAATACATGTCTCTCCATAGACCAATTTTTTGTGCTGCAATGTCTCATAATCGAATGAGAGACCTTTTGAAATACATCGATTTAACGATATGGACACCCGAGAAGAACGACGGGCAACAGATAAATTAGCAGCTATTCGTAACATTCACGATATTCTCGCTGCAAATTGCAAAAAATCGAATAACCCTAATGCTGAAGTATGTATTGATGAACAACTTGTTCCTTTCCGTGGAAAATGTCCCTTTCGAGTGTATATGAAGTTGAAGCCAGATAAATACGGAATTAAAATCTGGGCTTTATGCGATGTTAGTAACAGATATTGCTGGAATGGTAGACAACGCTCCAGAACGGGAACAAGGTAAAACCCAATTTTATCGTTTTATGCACGAAATTTTATTTCTAGGGAAGCGGGTAGTTTTGGATTTGGTTGAGAGTTTGAGAGAGGGTTATGGTATTACCACAGATAATTTTTTAGGTTTATGTCTTTGGCGAAGGAGCTACTGCAACAATCAAAAACCTTGACCAGAACAATTCGTAAAACACGTAGAAAAATACCAAATGAATTTTTGCCAAAAAGAAATCGAGCAGAATACTCAAGCGATATTCTATATGGAGAAGACACACTTTTAGTATCTTACGTACCTAAAAAATATAGAAGCGTTATGCTTTTCAACGCAACACCAAGATTTGGAATTGTCCGGAGAAGACCTCAGTTACAAACCGCAAGTTATCTTGGACTACAATAGCTACAAAGGAGCTGTGGACAGCGTCGATAAAATGGTGAAGGAATACTCATGCAGAAAAAATACAAATCGCTGGCCTCTTGTTCTATTTTTTAATTTCCTTGATATTGCTGCCATGAATGCATTTATTTTATACACTACAAAATTTGGAAATTTTGAAAAAGGAAAAACATCCCGAAGAAAATTATTTTTGCAAAAATTTGGGTTTAAATTACTAATCCCACATATCAAAAAACGTACACTTCAAGGATTACCAAGACATGTGCAGAATGCAATAGCGTGGTTTTGGCAGACACAGAACCAGAGGAAGTGGGACCGCAAGACGAAACTATCGCTCGCCCAAAAAGAGATCGTTGTAAGATATGTCCAAGAGCAAATGACACAAAATGTTCGGAAACATGTGAAAAGTGCAAACTCTTTGTATGTAAACAACATTGCCAGACAAAAACTACAATAATATGTAATAGTTGTTGCCCTCACTTTTATTAGTTTATATGAAATCTAATGTTAATTTAAAATATTAATAAAGGTTACCATTACAAATTAATCGGTTTTTCTTTATAAAATAAGAAAAAAAAGACGGTATTGAGTAGATTTCATTCCCGCATAATTAGCATGATTATGTCGCTTGTTTCTGTTCTGTGAGTAAACAACCGAGATTCATAGATAGGCGAATGACGCCCTCTAGGATCTTGATATTGTTGGTTAATTCAAACCTACTCTTTTTCGACTTCGAATTATTTATGCCTTAGATGGTTGACTATAATAAGTACCTTTTTAATTTAATTTAGTTTCCTTATCCTACTTAATTATTTTTTTTTGTATTGGCAAATTGAGCGGTCATGCTGTCAAAAATGTATTAATCTTATAAAATCAAACAAATCGGAATTGATAAAACTGATAGTGTTACATAGTTTTCATAATTATTTCGAAAAAAATTGCTAGAATTGTAAACTGATTTGCTTAAATTTTAAATTGCGGAATCACCACATCTGTATAATTAGTTAATAACTAATTGAGTATTTATTAATGAAAACTTACTAGTTCTCTTCACTTGATATATTGCAGTTAAATGCAAATGAATACTACTGTAAGACAAAATTATGTAACTGCGTAGATACTTTTCCGTTACACCGCTTTATATTTAAATCAAGTTTGTCTATCGGTATCCAAACCGGTCAGAATGATCATGCAATAATTTATTTCAATTAAATAAAATTAACCTTGTATGTGTAATGCAATTACACTTACTACATCTATTTACGACTTTTCCGCACAAAGTATGAGAAAATTACTCACAATTAGATTCAATAACCTTACGTCTACGCTAGCACACTAACAGGCCCAACAATTTTAAATTTACTTAAAATCAAATACTTTTACAACAACACTTGTAGCTATTGTTTATTAGCACTGATAGTTACACAATAGGAAAATTCCTGCTGATTACTATCGATTAATGTTTCTATTTGTTTTTGTATCAGTATTTATTCAAGTTAAGACGATGAGAAAACCAGATTTGACAGATTCAAAGTCTTCGATTAACTCTGTTTAATGTTTACTTAAGTACACATATACTATATGGTTAAAGTGTAAGATGCCTTTACTAAACCAGTCTTGAAAATGATGTGTAGATAAGCGATAAAATTCACTCTAAAGCTCCGCCTTTTCCTACAACTATCGCAATTAGTCATCCCCATCCATTATGTAACCTTAGTCAAGGCAATTCAGTTTAAAATATTTTTTCGATAAGTTAGTGAGACAAATGATGGCTTCTGTGTTATTACGTATAATAAGTACATTGTTTTTAATACATTGTGTGTATAGCGCAAAAATACTCGGCATCTTTCATGGAATTGCACATAGTCATCAACAGCTAGGATCCAAATTACTTTACGAACTTGCTGCAAGAGGTCACGAGGTTACTACTATTATACCCGAAGAATTTGAACCAAAGCAGCCAATAAAAAATTTGAAAGTAGTAAAACTAGTTTTTAATAATTTTAGAGGTAAAAAATTAGAATTCGTTTTTCTTGTACTTATAAATCCGTTATAGATTCGTTACCAAATGTATTTAACGAGCCGAATCGTTCAGCTTTAAGTAAACTTGTCTTCATGGACATTATAGGACTACTTCTTACCGAATCAACGCTAAATCAAACTAGTGTTAAAAACCTATTGAACTCGAACGAAACATTCGATATGGTAATAATGGAACAATTTATAAATGAAGCATTTAAAGGATTTTGTTACCATTATAAAGCGCATTGCGTTGTTCTTAGTACAATAGGTGTATCGCGATGGACTAATCCACAAATGGGAAACCCAAATTTTCCATCATACGTACCAGAAAATACTTTAAGTTATACAAGTCGCATGAACTTCTTTCAACGCTTACGCAATACGTATTCTTACGTTTTCGGATCATTGTTCTTCCACTTTTACACTTTACGAAAGCAAAATGAGTTACTTCAAAAATATTTTCCAGACGTACCTGATATAAGTCAATTATACTACAACACTTCTTTAATGCTTCTAAACTCGCATGTTAGCATAAATCCGGCTTTGCCTCAATTGCCAAACATGATTAACATAGGCGGTTACCATATTAATCCACCGAAACAATTACCGCAAGATTTGCAAGAATATTTAGATGGTGCAAAAAACGGTGCTATTTATTTTAGTATGGGATCTCACATAGATCCCACAACTATGCCTAAAGAAAAATTAACCGCTATTATCAAAGTACTGTCTAAATTAAAACAGAACGTGTTGTGGAAAATCGATAGTAACACTTTACACGACAAACCAAAAAATGTAAAAGTGGCAAAATGGTTCCCTCAACAAGAAATTTTAGCTCATCCAAACGTAGTTTTATTCATTAGCCACGGTGGGATGTTAAGTACAACAGAAACCATTTACCACGGAAAACCTGTTGTTGGTATTCCTATATTAGGAGATCAAGAAATGAACGTTGCTGTAGCTGAATTGAACGGTTTTGCTAAGTCCCTTCCTTTCAACGATCTCAATGAAGAAACTTTTGAAAACGCTTTGAATGAAGTATTAAACAACCCCAAGTGAGTTATTGAATCCCTTCCAAATGTTTTATTAATTAAAATTTTAGGTACGCTGAAAATGCCCGATGGAGATCGAAGATTATGCACGATGAACCTATGAAGCCTTTGGATAAGGCTATGTTTTGGATAGAATATGTGCTTAGGCACAACGGTGCGCCGCATTTAAGAACCAATGCTTTGGATTTGCATTGGTGGCAGTTACTGAGCTTAGACGTTACAGCATTTACATTAATCGTACTTTTTGTAATTTTGTATATTGTAGGTAAAATTTGTAAGCTGATCGCCAATTGTATTTGCAAGAAAGATAAGAAACCGGCCCAGGTAAAAACGAAAAAACAAGAGAAAAAGAAGAAACACTAGATACAAGTCTTTGGAAAACTTTTGTTTCATGTTATGTTAGCAGAAAGGATTTTTTCAAACTAAGATAAATTTACAAAACGCCTGAAATAATAAAAACGATTATTATTTTTACGAATTATTTATTAATAAACGTTATAAAAATCAACCGTCCAATTAAATGAAAGTTTATTTCATAAATCTATTCTGGATTTGCCTTGTTTAAAAACTCCATCAATTTTTTTAACTATTCATATTTACAATCTGCTCTAGTAAACAATAAGTAAGTTAGTTGAATTTACAATTAGAGTTACATGTGGGTTGCCGTCCTATTGGAAAGCTCCCTCGGAAGTTACTTATTAACTATATATACAAGAAGTATTGATGCACAAGTCTGGTTAATGTCGGTTCGTTGTTCACTGGTTTCACTTGGAGACCCCGATGGATAACTTCATTTCGAACGTACCACGGAGCATTTGCTATTATCCTTTGAGTTTTAGACTGGAATCTTTGCAAAATCTCTAAAATGGAGTTGCTAGTGGTTCCCCATCGTTGCAGCTTATATGTCCAGATAGAGATAAAGATGCTTTTGTAGAGAAATACCTTGTTATGTAATTTTAGCTTGGAATTCCGTCCTAATAGGCAGTGTAGTTTGATCAACTTTAGGCCCAGTTGTTTTCGTTTGCTGAATATGTATTTTTCCCAAGTTAGTCTGCGGTCGAGGTACATACCAAGGTATCTGACGTTTTCTGCTTGCGAAAGTGGTGTGTTGTTAAGGGTTACTGATGGATACGTTTCCTTTCTGATGGTGAAGGTTACTTGTATGAATTTGATTCTATTTTTTACTATACGCAAAATTCGGATCCAGTCTTGCACTTGACTGAGAAAGGTTTGTAAATTTCTTATAGCAATTGTAAGATTCTCGTGAGTTACAAGAATTGCAATATCATTTGCAAATGTAGCCGTAATGATGTGGTCGATAGTAGGAATGTCTGCCGTGTATAGTGAACAAAGCATAGGTTCTAAAACACTTGTCTGTGATACGCCGGAATTATTAAGATGTAGTTTCGTTAGCTTATCTTGGAACTTCATCTGGAAGTGTCTGTTGTTTTAATAGGATTTGAACAGTTGGAAGTAAGAGTATAGCAAGTTTTTCTTGATCTTAACCAGTAGTCCCTCATGCCAGACCTTATGAAGACCTGGGTTATGTCAAGGAAGACAGTGGAACACTATTTCTTCTGTTCTAAGGCCTGATTTTCCTTACTATCTTGAGGACTTGTTCGATTGTGGCATATTCTCCTCTAAAGCTAAATTGATGGTCTGGTATGAGTTCTACGAAGATGGGTTTAATTCTTCTGAGTAAAAGTGTTTGGAGGATTTTCTCGTAACTTGAATCTATCCAACACTGAAACAGAAGAAATGACAAACCACTGGTTATAACGACAAATATATTTATTTCTAACAACGAAAGAAAAATCGGTTAAAAAATGTAAGCAAACCGGAATTACATATAGAGTAACAAAGAACAGTTTCATAAATATCACAGTTATAGCATTGATAGAAGTCCTGGAGGGTAGGCAACACTCCACACATACAGTTATCATAATACCTTATAAAAAAATCAGGTAATATGTAATCTTGCAGTTAAACGTCAATTTAATGCAACACTAGTAAATTCGCAACCCGTAGCAAATCGCATTTAGCGTAAATCGAAACCGTACAAACAAAAATTTGCGTGCGTTAATTGTGATATTATCGATATCTAAGTTCCACGTATTTTACGTTAGACAAATACACAAATTAATAGCAAGAAAAAAAAGTACTTACGAGTTTCCAAGGCATTCAAATAGCTATCTGCATGCTTCAATCATCCTCTAAAATCACTAAAAAAAAATAAAGCAATAGTTAGATATAGGATCTATCCCAAGTAAGTTGCTTCTCGACAAACAGTGAATCGTCATAATCAAATGCATCAAGCATCTCAGTGGTTCTCACTATTCCTATCGTATGTGTGCTTTCAAGGTTATTCAAACATCACATGAACTATAACAACGACTTAAGCCCAGATTACAGACCCGAGACAAAATTCATTTCTTGGTTTAGTTCAGATAATGCAGAATCATTTTTTGTTTATTCACATGTCTGTACAACAAGCAAGGGCTTGACTAAATTCCTATTCCTGAAAAACGAAAACCAAATGCAGCTTTCGTAAAGGATTTATTCAAAAGCTCAGCAATGTCGTGCAATTTTTCATGACTTGTAGATGTTAAATATAAGTTATACTCCTGTAGCGCGTTCTTTCATAGTCAAAAAAACATTAGATCCAGCGGTTGTGAAGTATGAGGCGGCAAAGACACTAAATGAATATGGTTTGTTTTGCAAAAATTATATAGTTGCTGCGATATATGGCTAAGGTGGTTATCCAATATAAGCAAAACTGGATCATGTTTTGCACTCATGCTGAAGAGAATTGTTATAATCCTACCTCGTTCACCTGAAGTAGCGGTTCCTACCTTTTCTATTAAACTGTTAACTTTTGAGCATTTCTTCTAAACTGTGGTTATGCCTGTCTTGTCATTATTGCAGATTGAGTTAGCTTTAAATGTTTTTTTTCTTAAAAGAGTTTCTAAATGGAAGTAAAACAATCCATCTCGTAAAAACGGTCTTACATACGGGTTAATCCACATGTAGGAAACTATGAAATTGTTAGATAGTAAATATTACAACCGCAAATTTCAAAAATGTATTTGAATAATACACGGCATAATACTTGTAACTGTACTACGCAAGTGCAAAAGTTTGTTTATATAATTACAGAAACCATCATCAGAGAACATGTTATGTTAAAAGTGTTTTGTTATAATATTTGTACCCTGTATAATCCTACTTTCAATGAGCATATTAGCGTACTAGGAAAAGTGTTAGAACGGTTAATCTCTGCTGGACTGAAACATGTAATGTAAATTTTGTTTTTTGCTTGAATTACCTCGGATAGAATGGTCTGTTAGGTAACAGCTATACTTAATATGCCTACTCCATCAAACGTCACTTTCGCTTCTTTTTATGATATAGACTGATGCTTCGGACATTGGTTTAGGTGTTGTGTTAAGTGAAACGACTGCGGATGATGAAAAAGTTGTTAGTTACCTCAGTCGATCGCTCACTAAGACCGAGAGACATTATTTGACTTAGAAAGAATGTTTGGTTGTGTTATGGGTTATAGAGAAGTTCCGTCCTTATGTGGAATGATCTATTTTCACTGTGATACCCGATAATGATTTGTTGCCGTGGTTAAATCGTTTGTAGGGTATTTTAGAACGATTATCTCGTATTAGATTACAAAAATACGACTTTTCGATAATCCATCAGAAAGGAAAGGATCACGTCGTTCCTGATATCTATCTCGCTCCGTACCTGTATTAGAAGCTGTTCATCTGTCTAAAATTTCTTCTGTCTTCCGACTACTGATAATATAAAATAAATAGTATAATAATTTTCCTAAACGAGTCTTAGATGCTCTTCCTTTCTCTTCTAATTCTTCCGATGATTGGGAAACAGTAGTTTTTACAGGACAACATACAGAAATGATTTGTAACTATCGCAATCTTCCTGTCGCTGGAGAATGTAGTGTTTCGAAAACTACGTCTAAGATTTTTCAATGTTATTATTGTGCTTGCTTGCGTGCAGATGTCGCTTGCTATATTCGTCGTTGTTGTATGTGTGTGCTGCGCATAAGTTGCTCCGCCTGGTGTATTCGCTACTCGTGGTAAGCCATTACACCCTTGGCAAGTTCTTTGTTGTGACATTGTAGGTCCTCTGGCTTCATATTCGAAAGGCCATAGTTATGTACTGGTGGTTGCTGATTATTTTGCTAAGTTTCCTCTGTTTTTTTCCGTTATGTTCGGCTCTTGCTACCCTTATTTGTATTGTAAAATCATCTAAGAACAAATCTTTCTTCTTTTTGTGCTCTTCAGTATCTTATTACGAACAACGGTGTCCAGTTTTGTAGTAAAGAATATGGTAAACTTTGTGTCCAGTTTTGTAGTAAAGAATATGGTCAACTTGCACCTCTTATGAGACAACAATACTCTTTACGGCTAAATATCATGCTAGTCTTAAATGCCACTGTTTCTTCATATGTCAATGAAAACCATCGGCATTGAGATGTAAATTTTTCAAAGATTGACTGCGCTATTCGTACTGTGAAACATGAAGTCATTGACTGTACTCTTTTCTATTCACTTTTCGGACGTAAACAACTTTCTAAAACGTACACAAAAACTCGAAACGGATATAATTTTAGTCGTCTTCACGTACGATATACATCTGGAGATTCGGTATGACGACGTAACTATACGCTTTCTGACGCCACTGGGCATTTTAATGCCAAAGTAGCATCTGCAATCCTGAAATCTCATATTATTAAAACTTAATTTTTTTATTCTTTTAGTTTCTACGATTAACTGTTAGACAAATGTAATGTCCATCTTTGTTAGTGTCTATTGGGTATAAGTAAATTCAGAGTGGAGAACTAGGTTTTTGTGATCAATGTAGCTATTTGTTATAAGCTTTAGGTTTTACGAACTTTGCACGGCCAACTCACACAGTCGGAGGTAGAGGAGGTTCACAGGAAGTATGCTTAAGGGCGCCAGAGCTGATCCAAGATAACACTTCTGCCTCGCTCACGACAGACGATCCAAACTTGTAACCCAATTGGAGGTTCGTAATCCTTATTACTCTGATGTTCGAGTAGCCAAAGGTTGTTACTAGGTAACGACGATCAAAAGAGAAAGGTATGTTGCCATAAAAGAAAGAGTAACCAGTATAACAACTTTAATTTAGTAACGTCGATGATTAACACAAAGATATCGAATTTTCAGTACATGAATGCCAGCAGTATCGACAACACACAATACATAGGTAGGTTAAGTTGAAGCGAACAGCGAAGAATAGTTCGTAGTAAATATTGTTTGTACACAGCATGCGAAACACACAAAATAATTAATGATACTACCTTAATGGTAATAAAACAATGATAGCAATTACGGAATTATCACTAAAATTTTGTAGTAAATATTGGTTGTACGCAGCATGCGAAACACACAAAAAATAATTAATAATACGACCTTAATGGTAATAAAACAGTAATAGTAATTACGGAATTAACACTAAACTTTCGTAGTAAATATTGGTTGTACACAGCATGCGAAAGACACAAAATAATTAATGATACTACCTTAATGGTAATAAAACAATGATAGTAATTACTGAATTAACGCTAGCTAAAGTTTCGTGAGCGACCTTTCTGACAGCGATCAAATAAATAAATAAACTTACCCACAATACAGTAACTCCTACTTGGTCGAAGAAAACGTTTTCCCCGGCAAGTGAGCCTGAAATAAATTTGAGTAGCAAATCGTGTCAAACCAATGCCTCACGAAATCAAAATCTACAAAAATGGTTAATTATTGCTAAAGAAAATACACATATGTAACATAACCCGATTGTCGAATGCTGTTGTACACCTTCGATGAAAGTTGGTTTCGCAAGTGTTTGCCGCATGAGTAGAATCTCGCAGAAATGTGATTGTTTTCGATTTATTTAGTTTTAACCGTAGGCCTTATAGATAGAGTTATACTTGTCCCACGAAAGTATTTGTCGATGTTAATCCCTCATAATTCGTTATCGAATAGAAACATGTGCCAGAACGTAGTGGAACGGCTATCAAATTAACGAGAAATTACAACAGAATTTTAATAAACGACAGCAATTATCTTACCCGATGACGACTCAAATATTTTACAATCGTAATGCACTTATAATTTGATTCCCATTACTAAGAATGATCTTTGAAAATTATTTCTAAGCCACACCGGCCATCTTATGCAGTTGACAGCTTAACGATTTCGTCGTAAAATGACAGTCACACGAAAAGATCGGTAGAGGGCGTCCAAACCGGAATCTAATTTCAATTACATATACAGGGTATTCCGTAATGAAAATTTCGTACGTAACATATTGGCTCGAGGTTTGGTGACTGATTGGATCGCTGGCTAATTTTTTTACTCAGTTACAGTGATACGATTTTTGTCGACTGTAACCTTATTCTTTATTAGTAATATTCTTTTGTTGGTTTTAGTTTTAGTATTTAGTGGTTTTGGTTTGACCTCATGATTTTCATTTTTTTTCTAAATTTAATATGTTTGGTGCTTTTTAGTTAGTTTGCCTAAACAAAATTACCCGTCGTGTGTTAGTGTTTTTTTGGATTTGGTTCAATTTTTTTGGAAGGATATTATACCGTTTTTGGATGACTAAACAGCGTCATATCTCTACCCAGTCCAGTGTGAATGAGTTCTCTCCACTGACGTTGCATTTTTTGTTTGTTTGTGTGTTTCTTACTGCATTTTGGGCGGTTGGTTGAGGAGTAGGGTAGGTCGCTTGGGGTCGGCTATCTAAAGAGAAGTATTCGAACCGTACAACACCATCGTACTTTCCTTCACCATGTCACCATGAGTGAGAGGGTGCCTGTTGTAGGAATCTAAAGGCTACGCGTCCGGTAAGGTCGATTATCTCGACCCGATAGACTAAAGCTATGGACGACGCATAATACTTTTCGAGGGCCGTAATAGGGAAGAACGGTACACACCGGCTACAGCTTAAGAATTACAGGCTGCAGTCCTTTTTATTTTGAATTTTAGGACAAAATGTTGAGATGCTTTTTTTCTTTTTTCTTTTATCTACTTTCAGGGTGGAGGGATTTTCTGTGTTTTGTTTCTTCTGGTTTTAGATTAGATTCCTTCTTGGGAAGAAAGAAGATTATTGTGCTCAAGCGAGTACTGGTTGCAGTGACGTGCGCTTGTGTGAGCGAACGTTGAGAGGCCTAACATCTTGTCGCGACGTTTTGAGATGTATCTAAGACTCCGACGCTACACAATCGTTCGGCACTTCAACGAGGAAACCTTAAGCTGCGATAGGTTTCTTGTAGTCCTTTCTATTTTTGTTGGTGTGGGCACTGTTCTTTTTCGTCTTTCTGTAGTACTTTTGTTCTTCCACTGAGGGATTTTCTAGGATTTATATTTTTGATGAGATTTGTATGTGTGGGCTGGAGTTTTATGGGATTTTAAAGTGTTGTCCTTGGCCGTAGTTTAAACTTCTTTCTTTCCTATACTTCTTCTTTTCTATTAGTTTGCTTAGAATTATCCGTCAGTGAAGCATCAAAGTTAGATGGAAAAAAATTATTTATCCGGTGACGGGAAAATAGGTCAGACACCATCTAACGTTATGTGCGCTCAACGAGACTATTATTTCCAATTATTTACATGCATTCATGCGAGTATTGGGTGTTGCATTGTAACACTCCTCCATGGTAGCTCTAGAGATGTGTAATTGTTTCTTTTAGGGTTTATGACATGAATTAAACAAAATACAAATTGAATTAGATATGTATGTATTAACTAAAATTATAAGTCACCGAAGTACGTAACAAATATTTATCCATTTTGTCTTAACTTGTGACAATTATACCGTCGCTTGCAAAACATAAGAAATTAAAATAATAATTTTAAAACGTTTACAAATAAATAGGTAGCTATCTTAAAGTGTCTGACTTTTCTTTGTTGTCTCTTTTACAACAACGCACTTTTAATTTTGATTCACTTTTAATATTACTGATTTTCTTTTAAATTTACTGTATCGACCGATTTTTTTGGGTAAATGAATAAACTTTTAATGACAACTAATAAAAATGTACTTTAGCCGTTACCGCTGCCACTAGTCTAACAGTATTTTTACTACTTTTGTGAAAGTTTTTATTGGGGTAAGCGTTGTTCTTTATTTTTGTAATGTAATTTTATTCTTCTGTAATTGTCATCAGCGGTTTCTGAACATCCACACGTGTTCCATCAATGTAAAGATAGCAACACTGGTTCATGTATTGGGAAAATTTCCATGATGACGTGACGTCACTTTCGTTGTAGGTATCGAAACCTTTGAGTATTGGATAAAATTCGAACCGTAGTAGAGGCCCCACTTAACGAAATAATATAATTAATTTGGGGGAAACTCGGCGAATTTGATTTTTTTCATTAATCGTATGAACCAAGAGAAATTTACTTGAGATAACACCGTATGTACGGTTTTGTTTTCTTCATCAAATTTTAAGAATTTCTGAAAAGGTAGCACTAGCTAGTCGCATTCTTCGAAAGAAAACTGATATAAGCATTATATTTTCTTAATTTAATTCTAGTTATCGACGTTGTCAGTCGTTTTCACGCACGACTGTGCGTATCAGATTGTTGTAACAATTAACCATAAACTTACCTTGTTTGTCCTTTCTAACCTCTCTTTCTGTGATAAAGTAGATATACTCGTTCTTACAAACTGTGTTTTTGTCATTTGTTCTTTTTCAGCTTTAACTTGCTTTATAATTTAGCACCTTGAAACTTACGACCCAGTCGAGATAATTCTTGTCACAAAATACAATTAACACTATGACAAAATTATTTAAGTCAAGGTAAAAATATTATCATAATCTATAGAATTTAAATTGAAAGAATACTTGCAACAATTGACCTTGCAATTTTGAAAATTAAATTGTAAAATTTAACATATAAAAAATGTATAACTGTTAAATATATTACAACCCCTACCAGCTGCAGTGGGGTAGTAACTATAAACACAGGTGAATTTCAGTTGGAATTAATGGTAAAGGAATATTGCCCTAGCCAGTGGCGGCTGCTCTATTAGGTCATTTGGTCAATGACCCTCCAAAAATGAATAAGAAAGGTATTTTATTTCCTTTAAAATTACAGAAAATTTGCGTTTAAATCAAATTACCAGCGTTTAAATTCTTTGCGTTTAAATAATTGTCAATTTAAACGCAACAGATACGCAAGCTTGCGAATTTACCCGAGGCTGACACAAACTTGTGCCCGCACTTACATTATATTACGATGATAGTTATTGTAATCAAGAGTGAAACACACATAATACAATATAATGCGAGTTAGACAAGAAGGTAAATAAATGTTAAAATTCGTTCGCTGGGTTTTCAGCCGGCCGCCTACGCCAAAGATTGACATTGAAAGCAAATAACGCTACATAAAATGTAAAAAAGTAGGATACTACCTTACTCGAGCCACCTGTAACACTGGTGTACATATACTTGTAGATCGGTTGACTTGTCCAGAGCTCTGTATAAGTCCCTAGTCCTTAGTCATCAGAAAAGAAATTAGCTAAAACACAAAAGTAAAACAGTACCACACTTCGCACTTAATGTAGATTAGAACATAACCAAAATTACAGCAATACTTGAGTTTACTTATACAATCTAATAATTGACGTTACGTTTACTTAACTAAAAAAACTAGCATCGTAAATTTTCCATGGGCTGCCTCCAAAGAAATCCTGTAGGTAACGATCCTACGTAGTAATTGATCCAAATCAAACGACAAAAAATTATAGATAAATTGTCTCTCTCAGAAATGGTTATTACAATCGCAATGGTTGTATTACGTCAAATAACAGCACTCGTCCGCTCTTTAGCATCGAAGAAAGAAGGAATGTCCTTGACTTTCACCCGCCATCATTCACCTTTTTTTTACTTTCCTATAAAGTAAGTATAGCAATCGCAATTTTTTTTTGAAGAATTTTACGTTTCAAGGTCTCCTGAATCAGGAAAACGTATTTTTGACAAAAAAATTTTGGGTGTGTGTGTGTGTGTCTTGTCTGTGTGCAACGTTGTACCCACGATAACTCTCGAACCAAAAGTCCTAGTAACTTGAGATTTGGTATGGAGCTGGTTTTTCATATTTTCTCGGTTCTATCAAAAGATGGGTCTGGTAAAGAAACCGGAAGTAGGTGTATCTGCCATTTTGAACAGTTTTTCTTATATAATTTTGTACGAATGTAAATTATTCGAATTATTTTTACAGTTTCTTATATAGTTCATTCTTTTTAAGAATTTATTCAAATAAAAAATTTTTCTAACATAAGTAGTTTATTAGATATTTGATTTATAATTGAAATTAAATTCGATATATGATTCTAGGTTCTAATCCAGCCTACGACAATTTCTTTTTAGAAAAAAATGTTATATCTTGAAAGAAAAGCAAGATACGTTAAAAAATAACAATTTTTCTCTAAATTCTTTTGACTTTATATACGGAGTGCTGCATCTTATTTAAATTATCTTTGGATGTACCCACGATAACTCTCGAACCAAAAGTCCTAATTACTTGAAGTTTGGTATGAAGCTGGCTTTTCATATTCTCTCGGCTCTATCAAAAGATGTGTTTGATAAAGAAACCGGAATTGGATGTATCCGCCATTTTTAACAGTTTTTCTTATATAATTTTGTACGTATGTAAATTATTCGAATTATTTTTACAGTTTCTTATAGAGATAATTCATCCTAACAATTTATTTAAATTAAAAAATTCTAACATTAACAGTTTATCAGATTTTAGTTTGTAATTTAAAATGAATTCACAAATATAATATAGTTTCGAATCCTGCCTGCGACGATTTTTTTTAACTGATAACTTTGGGTATAATAGCAATAACATTATGGCCTCGTGTAGCAAGTTCACAAAGTAATTTCATTGCTTGCTGTTGATGACTATGTACGCTCAAATGAAAAATACCAAGTATTTTTGCACTATGCATGCTATGTATTAAAAGCAATGCACTTATACTTAATAAAATAAAATTCATGGTTAGCGTCACTTACATAACAATAGGTTTCAACTGAATCACTTGAACTGAATTTTCCTATTTAACGCTATATATTATGTATAGCGATAACTAATTATAGGGTACTACTATTGATTCCCAGTCGAATAGAAACTTGATAACATTACGAACAATTAACTTTTTTATTTTAAAAAACTTTAATTAGGTAAGTACATAACATTTTATCAAAAGTTGTTGTCAGCAAACCATAATCAACTGGTGAACTGACATTGAACAAAAATTATGTATTTTAAGGCTGGTATTTCGCCCATGTATTTTATATAGCACTCGCGCGTGCACGGGGCACGGAAAATTTCAAAAAATATTAGTTGTAAGAACACAAAAATGTGTTCCTATGAAAGAGGAATGTTGTCAGCATCATGTAAGGTATTTTAAAATCTTGAAAAAAATATTTTTTGCATAAAAAAGGTCACAAAGTAGGTAATATTTTTCAATGATAATTTTCTCTTCTTCTGTAACTATACTTATACTTTTGCAAAAAGGAAATTATCAAATAGCTTAGGAAAAGATGTCCTGCAATGTCATTAAGGCCAAAAATTAAACATATAAAACGCAAACTAGAATTAAATAGTAGCTACCGACACACAAAATTTTAATTTAGCAACACTAATAAGTTCATCCATTCTAACGCACTTGGCGCTGTAAACAGTCAATGACGCGCCTTAAATATTATATTTCAAACACTTATTTTTATTAGTAAAAATGAACTGTGATCCTTAAGCCGTATGTCATCATACAAGATCTCGGTTTATTTTGAGTCTACATTTTTAACAATTTACAATACGCGCATTTAGTAAATACGTCACAATTAAGTTAGGTCAAGATCTTGGATGCAAACAAAGCTAAATCTTAACCTAAATTTGAAGAAATTAATTACAATTTATTTTGAGTTTGCATTTTTAACAATTTTAATTTACGAATTCGTATTTTTGTATACTAGTATAAAGATATAACAAACCTATTATTATTTTTGTTAGAAATAAAAGAAAATACATTGCACGCCGTTTATGGAAAAATCATCGTTTATAGTAATCATAATTTTGGTTTATGTTATCAATTTTCTTCTCAAGTTTGTTTATATACATGAACCTATTTCGTATGAATTTTGTAGCAGCATTTTCATTATACACTTTTTTAGAGTACATTTTATCATTGTACCCTACAAATAGTTTTTTGCATATTTAGCTTTATTTTTGCAGTGTTATTTATTTATTGATATATATAACGTTACATCATTTAAACATCTGTAAACATGTAAGCTTCGAGAATTTATTTGGAAATCATGATCGTTCTCAGAATAACTTAAATTAATTACGTATTATGTGATAACGTTATTTTGTATTTATTTTTAGTGGCTATAATTTGATTAATTTGATTAAAACGCCGTATTTTTGTATTTACTAAAAAATGTAATTACCTAAATTTTGCAGACTCTTTTTAAGTATTTCAGACATGTACATTTAGGTTATAGTTTGACAAAATTCAAATTATTTAAAAAAAACTAAAGTTATTCTTATAAACGTGATTACAACACTTATTTTGATCGGAGAATTCAAAAATGTAATAATATACAGAAAGTTTTATTAAAAAAAACACAACTATAATATTTTAGGGCTTTTGCAACACCCTGTATGAGTTATCACAAAATATTAATGAATAATTAATGAATATTTACTAAACCTGTTTACTAAACATTAGACTCGAGTTTCATCTTCTAATTTACTGGTAATTTGTGGAGTATTGGAACGTATTTAAATTACAATTAATCAGTCTTTTCCAAACCATGGTAATCTAGAATTCATTTCATTGCGAAGCAAAGCTGAATACAGTACCTGATAATACATTTTTTGTAATTTTGGTTAACGCTAATTAATTTGGGTGAGCTTGGTTGAAACATTATTATCAAAAGAAACATGCAGTGTTACGATTTCATAAAAAACGTGTCGGGACAAAATCACGTTTTGAAATGTAGACGATAACAAAAGATACACAACATTTTCATTGATAAATAAAAAGTTTTGTCTACATGTCTTCTTATCCGTCTTACAACAGCACCATCTGTTGTTGTATAGCGGCGAGTTTATGTAAAAAAAATTTCATCATTTTACTGTAGCAAAGGAGCCACTTTACTGTATTTGATTTCTTTCCTTGTCTTTAGGTACATCTCACTTTACTAAATCCTGACCTTAAGAAGCACATTTTGACATAAACATAACATCGTGACTATAGATATAAATCATGTACGGCGTGAACCCATAATTCGTCAAAGCTATGCTTTAGAAAAAAAGAGATAATGATACTCTTTTGCAGTTGTTATCTTTTTGTTTTCAAGTCCATATTTATCACACAATCTACTTTACATGTATATGCTGCTGACGGGTAAAATGACGAGATAGATGTGTGGTGTAGGGAACTTTTTAGGTGAACGGAAACTTGCCCGTTACCACTCTTCTAATCATTTAACTTGTAATAAGCAAAAAGGGTTAACTGACGTAGTCAAGTTAATCCAAAAATCCAGAAATCCAAGCACCAGTCCGATTACAAGAAACATAAGCCAATTACTACTAGTAAGTCAAACCGCAGCACTAGAATCAAAGAAGTAAAAGTTAGTGAAGCAACTTAGACGTCAAGTCTAGTAGCAATAACTAAGTAAGCAAAGCAGAGTAACTCGAACCCACGGAAGACTAAGGGAAAATAAAAGAATCAATAAATCTAGAAAAAATGATGATCGCACACACGAAATCGGGAGAAAGTCAACAATATAAACTACCTATGCCTGCTAGTAATCCTACACTAGTTAGAGAAAAAAAATTAAAAATAGCAAAAAGAATTATAAAGAATGAGAAATTCAATATAAAAAAAATCGAGAAATCGAGCCCCATGTTGAGCGCCAAATTCTGTTACAAGCTTTATGTCTTACGAACCTTGCACGGCCAACTCACACAGTCGGAGGTAGGGGAGGTTCACAGGAAGAATGCTTAAGGGCGCCAGAGCTGATCCAAGATAATACTTCTGCCTCGTTCACGACAGACGATCCAAACTTGTAACCCAATTGGAGGTTCGTAATCCTTATACTCTGATGTTCGAGTATCCAAACTTAATTAATAGATAACGATAACCACAGGAGAGAGAAAACTAACAAGAGAGATTAACAATTATAATCACTTTAATGTGTGAATGTCAAATATTAACAAGAGTATATGAAATTTCTGCACTCATCCATACTTGAAAGATTTTTAGTATAATTAACAAATATCACAGCTTTAACGTAGTAGTGTAGCAAATTAACAGCTATACATTAAATTCTCAAATCATAAATACTAGAAGAACTAACAATTATCGTTAACAAGTGTAGAAAACTTTGATTTCGCAACACATAAGGTTTACAGGATTATATCGAAGATTTAGTACATAAATGCCCGCAGTATCGACAACACACAATACACATTTAAATTATGTCGAAGTAAATATTCTTCACACACACACAGTATGCGATACAGTAAAGCGAATGATTACAGTTACCTTATTGGTAGATAAGCAATAAATATAATTACGGTCGTTAATATGGATCAAAATTCTGTGAGTAACTTTCGTGACAACGATATAAAAATCAAATAAATAAACTCACCCGAAGTCCAGTTTCCACTACCGCGAAGAAAACGTTTTCCCCCGCCAGTGGCCTGTAATAATTATTTAAAAACAAAATTAGTATTAATAAATCATTAAGTATTATATAAAAACCCGGTGTATCGAATTCTGTAGGTAGCAATTTAGAACAGGTGGCTGATAACACAATCGACTTGTTTATTAAGCATTATATAGAAACCCAGTGTATCGAATACTGTAGGTAGCAATTTAGAACAGGTGGCTGATAACACCATCGACTTCTATTCCCAAATCAGCATCCACGACGCAGTGTTCGACGAGACCTCGATGTTATTTAAGTAGCAGGCCCTCACAACAGCTTATATGCTCGGTAGTATTATTCATTAATGGTACTTATGCATCCTAATTACTGCTTGAAATACACAATGGCGGGCAACGTGGTAGGAACCGGCTATCACATGAATATAAAAATTACGAAGGACCCTTAATAGATTTAAGACAAAAATATCTTACCTTGTGCCGAAAGAATCGTAATACATTCGCAATCGCCTTATAAATTTATGTTCATCACACGTGATGTTCTTAAAAATTTAAGAATCAATTCGGCACCGGCCCGTTACTGTAGTTGACAGCTTCACGATTTTGTCGTCAAATGCCAGTCACGAGAAAAGATCGGTAGAGGGCGTCAAAACCGGAATTTAATTTTTAATCATCTGCAGGGTATTCCGTAATGAAAATTTCGTACGTAACAAAACATCAATTAATGTCAGTATCACGATTTTTAATTAACAAGGCAACAAACTTGCAAAATTTGTTTCAGACTGATACATACGATCTAAAACCGGAAATTTCTTATCTTAGCTAAAAACTAGTTTGTCCAAACTGTAGGTTTAGATGTTGTGATTTAGTAACGTTAAACCAACCTTTAGAAAGCTAAAACACCGACGGTTTGTTTTTAGGGCACGTTTATCAGTTTAAACTGGCAGTAAAGAATGTAAAATTTACGGCAAAAAAGTAGTATTTCTTGTTACCTACATGTAATGTCTGTGCGTAAACAGAGACACAACCTAAAATGTATAGATGTAAGATGCAAAATTTGGCGACGAGGCAAAAATGACTTTTTTAGAAACTTTTACAAAAAGTATTTTTCTTTTTATTCGTCGTTGTCCGTTAATTTTTTGTAAGATGGCCATTATTGGAAGCATACCACAATTCGATTTTGGAGATGATTTTAAAGAAAAGTTGCAAAAATTTTGCAATGCAAATGGCATCATTGTAGAAAGACAGTTACTAATCCTGATTACGGCGTTAAGTAACACGGTGTACACAACAGTACGGGATCTATGTGATTCAGTGACACCAGATACAAAGACCTACGACAAATTGTGTAGTTTACTTACGTGACAATATTTCAAAGCAATTTTTATATTTAACGAAAGAAGAATTTTTTACAAAGCGTAAGTAGAAGTTGGTAAACGTATAAATCAATGGTATGCAAGAGTGAAGAAGTTGGCCGTAAATTAAGTTTTTGGCTGAAATTTACATCAAAGTTTGTCACAGAGATGGTTGTAGGCAAAGTTTTAGATACGCATCTGGAAGAAGACCTGACAAAGAAAAAACTTGCGGAACTGTTTCGATGAGTTCTAACTGCCAGTTTCGGGTATCAAAACTTATTATTATTTATTTCCAGAATTAATAACATAATTACATCATTATTTTCTTAGATTATTTTATTTTTATACTGTTACTGTCTTTAAAAAAATAAGTTAGAATCTTATCGGTCATTACTTTCAACAAATCCGTCGTTCTCAAAGTGAGATAAAAATTAATTTAAGCAACAAACAGATTTACAAAATAAGTTTTATTATAGATAGCAAATTTGTGTCATAAAATAATTTATGAAAAGAAATCTCAAGTTTCTACAATTTTCACAAAACATCTTATTTTACATTTTTAATTTACTAAATAACTATTTAAAAATATTAAGCTTTCGCGGTTGTTATGTTAATGATTATAAACGACTTTCGGCTTAGACCGCGTCGTAGTTAAACACACAGACTTAGGCTTGGTGCTAGTTTCTCTTTGAGAGCCAAAACAAGAAGTAGAACTTGGCCTTTTCCGTATTGTCGTTCGTAAACCCAAAAAACTGACGTTTTGCAAGACATTGCAGCTTGCATCTTCAGAGTGGTAAATGTCACTGAGGAAACAGTGTAAGTGACAATGTTTATATTATATTTATGTCTTTGGTTCCACACGTGTTCTGCCACTGCTGATTTAGTAACTCTGCGGTGTTTGCAGTCAGTCATATGTTCTTTTACTCTAACTTCAATAGAGAGTCCCGTCTTTCCTATATAACTTGATCCACAGAAACAAGGAACTTTGTAAGTTCCGGCTTGTTTTAGAGCCCCTTGTTCGTCTTTAGTAGATGTAAACCAAGTGTTCATGGTATCTTTAGTCATAAAAACCGTTTTGATATTATGTTTCTTATTTTGTCGGTCGAACCTATACAGTATGGTAAATAAGCGGTCGTGCTAGTAGGAAGTGATAAATCTTCTTTGACGTTTAAATTTATTGCTCTTTTCCATGCGTTTTAGGTCTCTTTGAAACCGTATCCGTTTTGTTGTAGGGACTTTAACAGTGTTTCCTTTTCCTTTTGTAGATTTTCATTATCTGACACACGTATAGCTCTTTTAGCTAAAGTATGCAGAACAGTATTCTTCTGTACTAGATGGTAGTGAGATTTGGCGTTTAAGTATCTATTGGTGTGCGTTTTTTTTCTATAAACGGAATTCACTAATTTTTCGTTATTTTCCTTTATCACCAGTACATCAAAAAAAGCTCATCTATACCAACAGAAGAACAGAAAAGGTTGTTACCATCAGAAAGCCAACCGCCAAGAGTGTATGGGTTACCGAAAATTCATAAAACCGGAAACTCTCTAAGACCTATCGTCTGTACCTGTGGATCACCAACTTACGAGTTAGCAAAATACTTAGCTAGAAGACTACAGCAGCACACCGGACATACAACCAGCTACGTTAAGAATTCTGAACATTTCGTCGAGATTCTCCAAGGACTTGAAATAAATACCAGTGACTACTAGTTAGTTTTGACGTAGAATCACTATTTACCATGTACCAGTGAAAAAAAGATTAGAGATCATTAAACAACAACTAGTGCCACGAGGTTTCCAAGAAGATTTGATCGACTTGGCCAGACTCTGTTTTACGTCAACCTACTTCCTGTGGAATGGTGAGTTCTATGAACAAAAGAACAGCGCAAGTATGGGATCACCATTGTCACCAGTAATAGCCAACATCTTCATGGAAGCTTTTGAACAAGAAGCTATCGACTCAAGCGACCCGGAACCGAAATGCTGGTACAGATACGTGGACGACACTTTTGTCGTATGGCCTCATAGACGGGAAAAATTACAAAGTTTTCTTCAACATATCAATGGACACCACAACAGTATCAAATTCACCATGGAGATCGAAAACAACAAAACGCTGCCATTTCTAGACGTTCTGGTAACACGCACGAACAACAATAGGCTAAGTCATAGCGTATACCGCAAGGAAACACATACAGACCGGTATCTACACGTATCATCTCATCACCATCTACAACAGAAGAGATGCCTTATCAACACACTTCTAAGAAGAGCGGAGAAAATTAGTGATGAAGAACGCAAGCCGGAAGAAATCAAACACATAAAGGACGCTCTTACAAAAAATGGCTACAACAAAAAATTGATAAGACCACAGAAGAAGAAAGAGAAGCAAGCTGAGGTTGCTGCGGAGACACCGTCAGAAACATATACTTACTTACCCTACGTTGACGGAGTCACTGACAGACTAAAGAGGGTTCTAGGAAAGAAGAACATCACTACACGTTATAACACAGTGAAGAAAATAGATCAGCTCATACCTGCTAATAAAGATCAACTCCCAAGACTACACACCAAAGATATATACAAATTAGAGTGTATGTGCGGCAAGAGTTACATCGGCCAAACCGGGAAGAGCATTCAGTGCAGGGTTGAAGAACATCAACGAGACGCTCAACTCAGACGCACGGACAAATTTGCAGAAGCGGAACATCTACATGAGAATGGAGATCACCGGATTGATTATGGGAACGTAAAGGTATTAGCACGAAGCAGACACTATCACCACCGAATAATACTCAAATCACTGGAAATAATGAAAAATCCTAACAACATCAACCGTGAGGATGGATACTGATTAAGCAACACATGGAGATCTACGCTGCGTGAAGAACATGCAAGAAGTCACCAGACGTCTATGAACACAAATCAACAGACCGCGAAGCGAAGCGGGGGCCGTAAGACGGTATATAACGAGGAACGCAAAACGATAACATCAGTCTTTTGAAATCTTCTGAAGAAGCTAACAGCGAAACGTTAAGAGAAAGTTTTGTGACGCGGCAACGCCCAAAAAACAGTGCTGCATTAAACAACGGCCGTGAAAGTTTGCATTCTACTAATATTAAGACAGTTTTAACGATATTATTGTCTGTAAACGCCTTAAATCAAGTGGTAATGGCATATCTGTTTTTGTTTATACTATCTCATTATCTTATATATTTTATGCAAGTCTTTGTAATTATGTGGTGTTCTGTTTAACGTGTTTTGAGAGTGTGATTTTTTTTGAGTGCGAGTTGCCGTAAAACTAATGTTGGCTTACCTGAAGGTTTTTCCTACAGAAAAATGGCAAATCGTCGTAACCGGAGCCAATCCACTATCATGCGCTGTTATTAAGCATGGGCTAAGGAAGGTCAGAATCGTTGAAGACAAAGAAATGGAGAACAGAGACAAACAAATTAGGTGAAAAATTGCCATTTTCAACTTATGGCAATAAGAAACCGATTTTTCAGTACCAGATCAATCACCGATCAATGGTTTAGGTAATGAAAGTCGTCTTGTAACTCTTCGAACGGTTTACCGTCAAATCAGAAATTTTAGATTACAATCGTATCGGCCACATCTTGTGTTACCATTAACGACTCAACACCGACGTTTGAAGTGATATTAAATAAAAATTGTGATAATCTTTGTTTCTTTTCTTTGAAATTTTAATCATTCACTACCTCTTAGTAGTTATGTTAAAAATGTTTTAGTATGAAATTTGTTCCCTCTATAAGATTTGTTTTCTGGACTTCGTGCTATCTCGGAGAGGTGTCAAACGAATTCTTAAACGCTTAAGACGGCATTCTTTTTGTATAAAACTAAAGTTAAGTACGCCCAAAAAACTGCCTTCATGGTCATTTTTATTCCAAACACATCTATGGAATTTTAAACTGAATAGTTTGTGACTTAATTGGAAGTCTTTTTTTGGAGTAAGCGGTTATTTCCGATTCTTGCAATTTAATTTAATTCTTCTGTAATTGTCTGTAACGGGTCTTCATACCCTCGCACCTGTCGCGTGAAGATAAAATTACACGTTCAAAAAATGTACATGATGACGTCACGACACCTTGGAGTGAATAGGTTTGGATGAGTAAAATACTTACCGGAACTGTAGACTTGATTTAGGAGGAAGCTCGGCACATTCAATTATTTTCAGATTAAATCGATTGATGTAGGGATTGTACTTGTGATAACACTCTATGTGCGTTTAATTCTCTTTCAGCAAATTACCTTGTAGCAATTACCCCGAAGATTTGGGCTAGCTAGTCGCAAACTTTCGAAGAAAAGTAGCTGTGAGTATTCTACTTCCTATTTTTTTTTAATTTAATTTTGTGTTACTTTATCGGTCGGTTTTATCTCCGACAATACGTACACTGCCTAAAAAAAGTAATTGGACACTTTTAAGTGCGACCTGCAAGGTAGGCAACCAAACTTACGTTATAACAAAACGGCTAGGTAAATTTGACAACATTAGCATTGTAGACATTACTTGCAGCTATATTACAAGGTAACTAATCTTTCTTTATAAGCACTGCCTCAAGCGTTTAAAGAACATGTTTCTTACCTGCAAATATTTATCTAAATTGTACCTTAAAGTTTTAAATTTATGTTCTCTGAATAAATAATTTTAAAATTGTTATTGTTATTTATGATAAAATAAGTTACATCTATAGTTCGATATGCTCAAATATGAAACTACTGTACTAATTAGCCTAAAAGTCTTAATATATCTGGATTAAATTAAAGTCAACATTCCGATTTTCTTTGCAAAGGAAGTATTACCACCATTACAAGGTAAAATTAAAGGATACATGTTTCCCTTTATAAAATCAAGTCGAATTTCTCATACAGAACGCTAAAAAAATTCTAAATAAAATTTGAAAATACGTACCTATGCTGTAAATCTAAAAATCACAAAATTAGAAAAATGCGAAATGCATTTTTTCGCTTTCTCTTCGTAACATTTAATTTAAGTATTAATTATTTCGAGGGTATACAAATTTAAGAGCAATGAACTGAAATTTTCAATTTCGTAGTTTGTATTTTTTTATGTTTTAGATTATTATAGTACCTACTACATTTTAATAGAAATAATACCTTAGATTTTATTATAAATTATACATAAACACTAATTATATTACAAGAACAAAACTACATACAGTAAATCCTAATAAAAAACATGATAATATTTGTATTTTACATGCTAGCAATGGGTGTAATATCCATTATTGGTTATACATTCCCGTAGACGGTTTGGCTTCGAATTAATTAAATTTGCACATACATTAGCTCTTCGAATTCTTTTCCATGCCCACGCACGGCCGCCGCTCACAAATTCTCTAAAGGGTTCAAATCCGGTGACTTAGGTGGCCAACGGATTCTTTTCGCTTCTGGATGTTGTAAGAACCATTCTTGAACTACCGCTGTCGTATGTATAGAATGTTTTGATTCATATCTAGAATTATGTGGCTTCCAAAGAACTTTTTTACTATCTTGGGAAGTACAGAAGGTTTTTTCATCTGAAAAAGCAACACCGTTCAAATCAAATTTTAAATGTTCTTCTGAAAACTGCAATCTCCGGTAGGCATTTTCTTCAGTTACTACAGGTTTCTTTAGAGGTCGATAGCAGCTTATTCCTTTAGCTTTCAAAGTATTCCTTATTGTTTGGAAACTGCATTGTAGCTGTAGTCTTTCGCGAATGGTGGCGGAAGTTGTGAATGGAGTCAAACGAGCATCTTGGATTGCTTTCGACTTCTATAGACGGTCTGCAAAGGACAATCATTTTCCACACCTTGTTCTTTGCGTTGCCCAATAATGGACCACATTTTTCTAATAAAATAAATAATAGTTAATTAAAACAGGGAAAAAAGGTTTAGATGTACTGAAAGGTATCGATAAAGTAATGTTATTAATTTAAGTGAAATAACGTCTTTCAAGTTAGCAGTACAAGGTTAGCAGAATCAAATCAAATACAGTGCGTTTTTCGGTTAACTTGAAGCAAGTTAGCAGCACAACTTTCTAAAAAGTGCTTTAATGAATTTATTTCCTGTTTAAAATGTGTGTAGAATAATTATAAGACTATCAGCTTTTTTCTTTTACAATTAATTAACAACAATTGCGCAACAAATTTTACACACATTTAAAAAAAATTATTATAATTTCATTATAAACAAGGTTTTGTGATGTAGGTGAATAATTGTGCAATCTGAATTATACATCATATAGTTATATATACCCATATAATTAAAATTGAAAAAACTGCTAATATTAAATAATATTATTAAAAGTAAAATAAAAGATCTTGCCAATAAACCCATATATACAGCAATAACTCAGATAGAAAATCCACATTCTCGTAAAGCAATAATCTTCCCTCTAGTTTCTAGTGATAATTTTGCTTGTCTAGAAAGACGTGGCATTTTGCACAAAATTGACACCCAAAACAACACTAAATATTATACATTACAAAATGAATTTTAGGTAACCCTTCTATACACCCTACTTAGTAATGGCGGAGCCTTGGGCAGAAGGGGGGATATGAAATACCCCTTAGAAGAACGGGGCTTATGGTCTCTGGAAACACTGCTTTAAGCGTAATTTTGATGAAAATTTCTGTATTATTTTTTCTTAAATTTTAATTCAATCTTTGATTTTGGTTTCAATACGTTAAGTACTAGTAATAAAAGTAGAAAAACATTTGTACATTTTTGTTTAGTAGGTAATTATACTAGTTTTATAATCAACAATCCTAGGTTTTCTAATATAATTGAGATGTAATGAACCAAATTCAAATGATTGCAAAATTCATTACGTTTGCCTAATGTTTTGCATCCTATATGGATTTATTAACATTGTTAAAAAAAGCAAAACAATAAGTAAAAGTAAAGAAAAAAGTATATAATAACATAAATTTAATTAAAGTTTAAAAACTATAAATTATTAATGTTTTGTAATTATTTCGTTAAAAAGTTTTACTTCTTTTTATTATTAATATTTATTATATTTTGTTGATCTTATTGTACTTGTTTTCTTATTATTTATTACTTAAAGCAAGATAAAACATTATTTCTTTATTTGGGGATATTTGCATTTTTTCATCTTATTTTTACACGAGACTTCTTTAAAGCAGGAGCCTGAAACCGCCCCATCTACTTAGAATTTCTGCATTACGTCGAAATATGGTGAGGCAACTATAGCTACACATAAATTTATTTCTAATAGTATGGAACAGTATGGAACAACACTTAAAATTTTGGCATTATTTTAGTTTTTTTTTAAATTTTTATTGAACATTTTTAGCCCCAAGTAAAAATTTTTATACTTTTCATTGCTTTAATAATTTTTGTTTGCTATTGCGTACTTTACTACATGGTGTATAAATATAAATAAAATTTTGAGGAAAAGCAATAAAAATTTTTTTCAAAACTTACTTCTGTGAGGTCCATAAACAGATAACAATGTTTGAAAACATTTTTTGTAATATGTAAAACCTTACTCCTATTATATTTAATAAAAGTTTTTAAAACTTTGTCATATATTCAAATTCAAAAAATAACAGGCAATGTAAACAGAGCATTTTATCTATATTCATAAAAATCCATTTTCTATGAAAAAATGCAAACTACGAATAAATGTTACGAGAATTTGTAATGGAAATTAAGACTACAATTGTTCAACCACTAATTACGTTTAAATGATGATAATACTTTATCTACAAAACAAATCGGAATGTTTACTTGAATTTAATCCGGAAATATTAAAAATTTAGACTAATTAAAACAGCAATTTTTTTTTGAGGCAGTGTACATGCTCGGTCGTTATCACAATTAACTACCAATTTGTGTTGTATTTGTGAAATCAGAGTAGACGGAGCGCTGTGGTTCCCGACCTTATCGAGGGTTGCGTTTGCAAATTGAAATTTATAAGTACAAATTTTTTTATACTTGTCGGAATGTGAATGTTTATGCCAACGAATTTACTTCATTATACTACGTGTTGCCCAACTAAAAAGGGAGGGAAGCTATTGAAACGTTCGAGAAGTTATTTGCAAATTCAAGAGCCTTCTAGAAGTTGTTATCCATCTTCTAGAAGATATACCGAAAGATAGGGAACACTCGAGAAGGATTTGCAAATGTGCATAAATACCGAAGAGAGAAATCGTAGGTCAGTTATTGCCGAAATGCGAATACAGCAGTGTTAAGAAGATTATTCAAGTTGAAATAAATAAGTCGCGTGTGTATACATAAATATACAGAGAATAATCTCGTACGTGATTTTTAGTGTAAACAAGTGTGTGAAGCTATCCGCGGACTTTATCTTATCTTTATTAGTGTAAGTGTTTTTATTAAATATTATTAGATTTCATTAGTTCGGTTAATTTACAAGTGTACATATTTCTAGTAAAAGTAAAACATATTTTTAGTCGTTTAAATAAATTAGTTTTAATAATAAAATAAAATACGTAACACTACTTTATATTGTATATGTAGCATCGACCTACGTTCTAGCATTTATATAAAAGTATACTTTATTCTTTATCTTTGTCAGTAATAGAATAAACATAGTCTGCTCTATTACTTACGTGTTCTTCTCCGTTTTACCGTGTTTTTAAACTTATTTTGTAATTCGGCACCACAAAGCTTACGACCCAATCTCCGGAAGCATATGAGTGAGTCGGCAGTATTACTGTTACGAGAAATCCATGTAACAACTTTGGTCACAAAATTTCCATCTCTCCTTGGTGTTGCCACAGAATATAATTATGTTATGTTATTTGTTATATAAATTAACAGATATATGTCAACAACTTTTGTTTTTTTTAGTAGGAAATTCTATTTGCTTAGACACTTTCGAAACGTCACTTGTAAGTAGTGTTTAATAACATAATTACAATAAATTACTTAATAAAAATTGTATGTTTTAACCATAAAATATAATTTTGGTTCCATAAATAGCTAAAATCACAATTAAAATTGTCTTGTCAAGTAATCCTCACATAAAATTTTAAATATTTTTTATATAACTTACTTTAGATAAAGCAATTCAGTTTCAACTAACCGCTTAATAAGTAGGTTGATAAAGTTATGACGGCTTTGTTAAATTCGATAAGTACAATATTCTTTATACCTTACGTGTATAACGCAAAAATACTTGGTATTTTTCATGTAATTACTTATAGTCATCATCAACTCGGATCAAAGTTGATTTACGAACTTGCTGCAAGAGGCCATGATGTTACTTATGTTGTGCCAGAACAATTTGCACCAAATGAAACAATTCAAAATATAAGAATCGTAAAACTTATGTATAAAAATCTAAACGAAGGTAAATAAAAAAACTTGATTTTATATTATTATTATGAAATGCTGTAGATATATTTCCAAACGTTTTTGAAGCAACGAATCGAGGTACTCTAAATAAGATGTTTTATATGGATGCTATGGGGCTTGCATTGACTGAAGCAACGCTGAATCAAACTACCGTTAAGAATCTATTAAACTCAAATGAAAAATTTGATTTAGTAATAATGGAACAGTTTTTTAATGAAGCTTTCAAAGGATTTTGTTACCATTATAAAGCACACTGCGTTCTTCTTAGTATAACCGGAATATCGCGATTGACTAATATACAAATGGGAAATCCGAATTTCCCATCATACGTACCAGAAAGTATTTTAAGTTATCCAAGCAATATGCACTTTTTTCAACGTTTACTAAACACTTATTGTTACGTTTTGGGATCATTATTCTTCCACTTTTCAACTTTACCGAAACAAAATGTTTTGCTTCAAAAATATTTTTTAGGCGCACCGGAAATAAGCCAACTACATTATAACACTTCTCTAATGCTTTTAAATTCGCATGTCAGTATTAACCCGGCTTTACCTTACGTGCCAAACATAATCAACATCGGCGGTTATCATATTAACCCGTCCAAAAGATTGCCTAAAAACTTACAAGATTATTTAGACAGTGCTCAAAACGGAGCAATTTATTTTAGCATGGGATCGCACATCAATACCGAAACTATGCCTGAAGAAAAAATAAATGCTATTCTAAAAACTTTTTCCAAATTAAAACAAAAAGTGTTGTGGAAAATCAGCACCGACACTTTACAAAACAAACCGAAAAATGTCATGGTAGCAAAATGGTTTCCCCAACAAGAAATATTAGGTCATCCTAATGTGATTTTGTTTGTTAGTCACGGTGGACTTTTCAGTACAATCGAAACTATTTACCACGGCAAACCTATTGTTGGTATTCCCATATTAGGAGATCAAGATATGAATATTGCTAGAGCAGAATATAACGGATTTGCCAAGTCGCTTTCCTTTAACGACCTTACTGAAGAAACATTTGAAAACGCTTTGACTGAAGTTTTGAACAACTCCAAGTATACGTTTAAATTCATTTTGGGTAATTATAGTTATTTTAAATTTTAGGTATGCGGAAAATGCTCAAAAGAGATCAAAAATTATGCACGATGAACCAATAAAGCCTTTAGACAAAGCCATATTTTGGATTGAATATGTGATCAGGCACAATGGAGCGCCGCATTTAAGAACCGCTTCTTTGAATTTACATTGGTACCAATTAGTCAGCTTGGACGTTATTATATTCACATTACTCATATTTCTTATAATCATATACATTTTTTGTAAATTTTATAGATTAATTGCTTATTATATTTGCCAGAACAATAAAAAAACAAAGAAAAATAATGTAAAAAAGAAAGAAAAAAAGAAAAAACAGTAGATGTAATTAGTTATTTTATTTTTATAGTAACGGTTGTTTTTGCGTTGGTTAAACTAACGCGGTTTGTGCAGATGCAGACTTATCTTTTTTGAATCGATGCAAAATTTGTCTCATTAATGTTAGAAATGGCACCTTGAGAATTGGACGTCCATTTTCGAAGGCGAAACCCCAAATTATTACTACCCGATAAAAGGTCGTCCACGTAAAAATCATTTAATATGACGTCGGCTATAGCTGAAAACTTGTGCCGATGCTATAAAGCTAGCTGTCTTAAGCATCTGATGGAAAGAAATGACGCTGACGCTCTTCCGTAAGTGACCGTATTTAGTTGGTAGCAGGTTACCTCAGCGTTGGGATTCTTTCTCCAAAGTATTAACTGGAAGTTACGTTGATTGGGTTTAACTAAGATCTGACGTTACATCTTTTCGATGTCCGCAGTAACAACGTAGATATGTTTGCGGAATCGCAACAAGATAGAAAATAAGTCGTCTTGTACGACTGGACCGACATGTTAAGTTTCGTTTAAAGAAATTCCCAAAATCCCCCCAAAAAAAAATGCATACTAGTATTGGAGATCAAATACAAACTATAGAAGAACAAATACAGATTAGTGTAGAAAACCAGATTAAATCTGTTCAAGAAAAAATGCAAAGCGGTATTTTAAGTTTGAGAAAAGTTGTAGAAGACAAAACAGAAGAAGTAGAACGCAAATTAGAACAGAACAAAATTCAAGAACCATAGAAGACAACTAGAGCAAAAATTAAGAGAAAAAATTACAACTGCTTGAAGAGAGAATAAACCAAATGAATTGCCATGGTGAAGGAAGCGTCACTAGTAAAGATTGAATAATGAACTATTGAGAAAAAACCACTAGCAAGTTTAAAGTTATACTTCCAAATTTTGAAGAAAAAACACCTTGGTCAACATACTTCAAGCAGTTTGAAGCCGCAGCTACAGCTAATGGTTGGAGCAACGTCTTTAATAGTGGCTTTGCATGGAGAAGCACTTGAATTGCAGACTGATCCTGACCACCTGCAAAAAAATTACGTGCTCCTAATTTCAAGTTTAGAAATGAGATATGGAGATGCTCATCTTCAACAAGTGTACCAAGCCCAAATAAACAACCGTGTTCAGAAAGCTGCGAAAAGTCTTTAAGAGTTCGAGGCCACATTGACACGGTTTGCATATTTGACAGCACTAGATACCCTTCTGGTACAATGGGCTATTAAAACCTTCGTGAACGGCTTTTAAGACAACGAAACGCAGCAGACTCTCCGATTAGCTCAACCGAAGATGTTAGATGACGCTTTAGCTCCTGCTTTAGAGTTTGAAGCGGCAAAACAAGCGTTGCGCCGAGACAGCTATAAGCTCCGCTGTGCTGCAAAAATACCCTCGCACACACAAAAAAGCATTGAAGAAATAGTGCAACGTGTACTTCTCAATAAAGTAGTTCGAAAAAGAGAAATGGCGTGCTGGAACTACGTAAAAGTAGGTCGTGTAGGCCAACGTTGTTCTAAACCCAAAAGAAGACCAGAAGAACGTCCGAAAACCTAAAGCAGGTCGGCCAAATGGGGTAAAAGTCGACCTTAACAAGTCATACTCCAGAAATTACCATTTAAATGGCATCGCCTATGGAGCAATTGCGCAGTATTTATTTCGACGGCAAGAATAATGGAAGAGACAAGACAACAGACAAGAACAAGTGACCATTGGTTTGGGAAATGGAGTATTCGACCATCGAGTACTGTTAGCCAACATTACGAAACAAGTTATCCTGGAAATAGACGTTATAAAAAAGTATGGGTTCTATTCGGATATGAAGAACGATGTCTCGACAATCGACAGTAAATAAATTAGTTTTCATTCGTCAGAGAAAGCAACCGTGCAAATCTTCTTGAGTGAAGACGTAACTTTCCCTGCAAGGACTAAAAGTGTGGTAATGGCACGCCTAAATGGAAATCTCCGGAAAAGCTAGATTCAGACAATTGAACTAATGAAGGACAAGTAAGTTAAAAAACGATTAGTCGTTAACAGAATCTTAGTACGAGTAAAAAACACGATACCAGTAAGAGTCTTGAATGTCAACTCAGATCTAGTAACGTCGAAAAGACCGTGGTAAACCAGTGCACGCCAGTATCTCAAACTGTGAGATGGGTGAATTCTAATGAAGCTACGTCGCCAAAGAAGTGACTTGAACATCTATTAGACATTCTTACCTCCAAGTGCCGAATCCTCAACCAAGACTATAGCAGTATCAAAATGTGTTTGCGCTGGAAAGTGGTTCCAAAGAAAAAGCTAACGTGATAAACTATAAAATTGATACTAAAGACGCTTGGCCTCCTGCAACGTTCAAGCGTTTAATGGCACCATCTTGCGCGGGATGTTTTGGGACACGTGTTTAGTATATCTAAACAATGTGATTGTAGTTAGAAAGTCGTTTGAAGAACATCTGGACAACTTGAAAGATGTGTTCCAACGACTACGTGGGGCAAATCTAAAACTAAGCCCAAAGAAGTGCCATGTATTTAAGAAGAAAGTGCAATACTTTGATTACGTTGTATTTAGAGATAGAGTAAACGCTGACCCAGACAAAGTCCGATCAGTGCAAGCATGACAAAACTGATCAATAAGCATCAAGTTCGCAGTTTTCTTGGGTTGTGCACTTATTATAGACGATTTGTACCTGGATTTGCCAACATTACTAAACCGTTGACAAAATTGACAAAAGAAAGAGTAGAATTTAGATGGAATGAAAACTGCGAAAACGCTTTCCAAGAACTAAAACACACCCTAGTCACTTTGCCAATTTTAAATTACCCAAGAGAAGATAGAAAGTTTGCTGTTACATGAAGGTAGACAAATTAAAGAATATACCCGCTAGAAGTCAAAGAGTGGGGGGGTTTAATATGTAGAAAAGTATTTATAGGCGCCAAGTTACTGCTATAAACGATAACTGACCGGAACTAACAGTCAGCAGCAGGTACCTCTCACGCGCCTGATAAAACTATAAGAGCAAATTCAGCTTAAGTATTAATTATGAAATAATCTTTTTTTCTTATTAACAACCGTACATAACATTTAGCAATAATAGAAACAAATAGGTTACGTGACTACCTTTAATCCAAGTGGTGCACCCAGGCCACAATACAGCATAACTTTATTTTCGTTAATAAATAAACGAAAGGATCTGACCAGTGTTTTGTAGGTGTCGGGTAAGTGATTACGCTTGGCATTTGGGTGTCTATAACCATTTCCATTGGTGGTAGCGTAAACTAATATATCGCTACTTTAAGTAATAGCCGTGTGTGAATAGCCGTAATGCAGATAAATTCTTGAGTGAGTACATCTAAAAGACGAATTTTATTAAACATTGAATTTACATAATACATTCTTACCCAAAGACTAGTTTCAAGCGCACATGTGCTGATAAGCAGCAAATTTATTAATCTTTTGTGGTTTTCATTAGCGCTTTCAAATGAAAAAGAACGTCATAAGCTAGAACGAACTTATTTTAGCGTCAAAATCTCCTACCAACTTACGTTATTTGTGGTAGTAAATCAGTATGACCAATTTTACAAAATTAAAAAAACCAAATAACGTGAGATATTAGGATATATGGGGTTAAACAAAATCATAAAAAAATATGTAATGAAATTTGTCTATACGATAGGTCTTAAAATGTAATTCAAATCAGAAATTTTTTGTTGCAAATTACTAAATAGATTAAATGCAACTTTTACATTACATTGCTTTGGATACGGATGCAAGTAATCTGGCCATAGGTGCAGTTCTTTCGCAGGTGCAAGAAGAACAAGAAAAAGTCATCGCGTGTTCTAGTAAAGTTTTGTCCAGGCCAGAAAAAAAATATTGTTTGACTAAGAGAGAACTGTTAGCAGTCGTCAACTCCATAGAGCACTTTTACAAATATTTGTAGGGACAAATGGCAGATGGATCGAGAAACTTCAAGAGTATGACTACGACACTGAACACTGTGCCGGAAATAGTAATAGAAACGCTGTTGCGACTTGAAGAAAAGATAGAATGTTTTCGAAGAACTGCTATGGTTGATAACAAGTGGGAATCTAAGTAGTTGCGTCGTAAACAAAAAAATGATCCTAACATAAAAGTAGTCTTGAACTGAAAAGCAAACAGCCAACGACCAACCTGGGAAGAAATGAGTGCTTTGGGCAGAAACATTAAAGCATACTAGGCGCAGTTGGACTCTTTGAGAGTCGACGACAGTCTTCTTAAGCGATCCCTAGAGAATGTCAAAGGCACGAAAAACAGACTGCAGTTGGGAATTCCCAAAAGCCAAGTGTCACAAGTGTTGAAGCATCTGCACGATGATACAGCAGGAAAACACTGTGGTGTAAAGACACATAAGAAAGTTTGAAAAAAAATTTACTGAGTAAACTGCAAAAATGACGTCATGGAATTGTCCCGGAAGTGCACAGTTTGCGCATCATATAATGGTCTAGGAAAAAACGCAAAGAACCGATGAAACAGTATAACGTGGGAAGCCCTTTAGAGAAAATAGCGATTTACATTTCAGGGTCGTTCCCAGAATCTGATTCGGAAAACAAATACATTCTGGTGGCGATAGATAATTTCACTAAATGGACGGAAGCTTACGCCATACCTAACCAAACAGGTACAGTCAAAGACGTATTAATAAAAAAGTTTTTTGTCGGTGTGGAGTTTTGTTGGATTTACATTAGCACCAAGGCCGCAACTTTAACTCTGAGCTCTTTCAAGAAGTTTGCCGACTGTTGGGAATTAAGAAAATTAGAACGGCGCCTCTTCATCCTCAATCTGATGACATGGTTGAACAGATGAATCAAACAATGAGAAAGTACTTAGTCAAAGTAGTGTCTGAACACCAAAAAGACTGGGATAAGTACTTGCACCTCTCTTAATGGCATACGTATTATCTGATCGCAAAAGCACAGACCAAGCACCATCTTGTGTCATGCTATGTCGCGAAATACGACTGCCATGCGATCTTCAATTTAGATGAAGACCGAAAAAAGAAGTTGCTGGAGAAGACTACGTCAGCAAACTGACTAAGAGACGAATTACATGAAGCGGTCCGTAAAAACACAAATTGCCAGCGACAGAATGAAGATCGGATTTGACGTCAAGGCACAAAACGGTGAGTTTCAACCTGGCGACATAGTGTGGTTGTATTATCCCCAAAGTAAACGTGGTTTGTCGCCGCGAGGTAACAAGAGGGCCCTTATAAAGTCATGCAGCATATTCATGACGTCATATATCGTATCCAAAAACCATTCAGATGCAAGCCAAAAGTAGTCCACATCGATCGTCTAGCACCGTTTGCTGACGATAACAAGGTTACACAAGCCCAGGTTTAAACCATGGCAATCACAAGCAGAACCAGAAATCAAGTCGATGGAATAGACTTCAATAAGCTTATGAGTATGTACGGGGGTTCTAGAAAAGTTAGGCTTGGAGGTACAACCGAGGAACAACAATACCTATTCCAAACAAAAAAAATTACACCATCGCACATTGCGTTAGCGAGAATCTTGAAGTGTTCAAAAAAGCTGCGGTCGAAGAGATTTTAAAACTACGTGATGGCCAACGCTTTATTTTCTGTTTGGTCACCAAAAAGTACTTACATGCAAAGCAGTTATACGAAAATCTGTGGCGAGCATTATAGAATTTCAATAAAGAAATGAAGTTCTACATAAGAAAATAACAGTGCCTAAGCTTGGTTGTGGCTTAAATTAACTGAATTGGACGACAGTTCAAAATATGTTAAAAGTTGTCTTTCGAAGAACATACCTTCAAGTGTTGGTCTGCAGCTACCATCCAAGTAGAACATCGAGTCAGGAAAAGTTCATTGACTACTACTTTTATACTCAAGGAAGTTGCCGAAGTGAAGAGAATTGCCGTTATCACCACGATCTTTTCTACCGGTGTCACATTTAGTATCCTAATCTAGGACAGAACAGTCTAAAGAAGGGGAAACGCTCTCGAAGTAATTATCAATTTCAAGAGAATAACCGAAAGATGTAGAACATTCTCGACCCAGATAACAGAAATATATAAAAAAGTATTCAAGGTAAGCTGAGGTCAGTTTGTCGGTTTAAATAAATTAAGTGCATAACGCGCGTGCCAGTGAAAAGATAAATATAACGTCGCGACCGCGTTGTAAACATAAAGAAAGACCAGTTTTAAATAAATAAAAAGTGCGGACAGCAAATACCAAGTGATAGTAATATATAAATTAATGTAAGTGTTTTTCTGAAATACCGTTACATTTTATTAGTGTTAGTTAAGTAGTTAAATTAATCGTGTAAATATTTAGTTTTCAAATAAATTAGTTTTAAAAATCGTTATAATACTATATATTTTATTAAAAACTTTGTATTCTAAAATATTTTCAAAATTGAATTTTTAAATAATAACAAATTTACAATCTTTTAAGCAGTTCTGAAAACTTAGTGAAATACAAGATAAATTGAGGATATATCAAATTAACTGTAAACATTGCAATCAAGTATATATCGGGCAAACAAAGAGGTTTATCAAGATTCGTTTTAAAGAGCATTTAGATCATATTAAGTATCGACGTTTAGAAAAGTCTTGATTTAAAATAAACATAGTATAGAAGACATTTGTTCAGTTAAACAAGTAGACAAGAAAAGTAAACTTGATTGTTATGAAAGTTTATAGATGCTAAATAAAAATTTGAATAATGACGATCAAGGGTCTCTTGATTAGGATTTTCAGAAGTAATTAACTTTCGCAATCAATCAAATATTACAAATCATAAACGCCGATAATATAAATAAGTGATTTATTTAATGTTAATTTTAATTCTTGATTGCATACATGTTTTGAAACGCGTTCGAGTATAATTGTGGTTTTCGGTTGTGATTTTTGTTTAATTTTTATATGATTATCGCACTAATTTTAGAAGACTGCAAATTTAATTTATTAATTCAAAAAAACAACAATATAGGTTAATTTGATTATAAATAACGGGATGAAATAGGAATTCGTCCTTTGACATAATTGCCATTAAGAAAAATAATCGGAAGTATGTAAGGTCAGTAAAAATTTATTTTTATTTTTAGGAAAAACACCATTACACTAAAATTTCTAAACTGTATTATACGAACATAAGTAGCCTTAAACTCTCGCACTCTATCGCCTCTTACCATATATTCAGTAAATGCATGTGTCTATAGAGAAAAAAAAATTCTAATAAAAAAAGTATGTAACGTCTAGAACATCTCTGCCGTAGATTGAGTTAAGACATAATAACCAAGCTAAAACAACAAACAAAGTAGCTCAAAAGACAAGAACACTGTTTCCCAACCAGTGTATCGTTGTAATTTTTTGGTAAATAACCAAATCCTTGGTGTGTAAACAACCGTGTCGCACGTTTCTAATAACTGAGTTGATAGAGCCACAAGAGTATTAAATTCCCCAAAAGAAAAAATCCAGCGGGGGCAGGGTGTTTCAGAAAACGTTTAAAACACTTTCGGCACATGTGAATTGTGAGCAGATGCACCATCCTGCTGAAACCAACAATCGCGTACTTCGGCTAAGAGTAAATTATCAAGAGCATTTTCCAAAGTAGTTTCAAGTAAATGTAAGTAACGTTGTTATGTTAAATTTTGATTGCAAAAAATAGTTCTATTATCTTTCTTTCATAAATCCCAACCCACATATTGAAAGCAAAACGGTGTTGATGTCATAATTCTTTGCGTAATTTTAAATTTTCTTGATACCAATGTTGAATGTTTTTTCCCGTAAATATCCCATTATTGAAAACCATAATTTTATCAAAACATAATATGTGAAAAGAAAAACTATTTTTTTAATGGAAATTTCCTGTATATCAGTCACAGAATAATATCTGTCTTTTTGTGTCTGGTCTAAATTTTTAGCAAATTGTTTATTTGTACTGATGTAATTTTGTCTAGTTTAGAATAAAGTATGCTGTTGATTTCAATGTGCCCACATTACTGTGAATTTGCTAAGTTGATAATTAGAAATATTCAGGAACGGATAACAATATATTATTTATTTTACTTCATTACACGTTTTTTTTAGTTTTATAAAAGCACCGTATTTTCTTAGGGGAAGTTAGTAACTTGTTGAATGTTAATTTATTTGGCTGCTTCTTTTTAGGATACTTGTTCAAATACATGCCCTCCGCTGTAATGTAACACCAAAAAGAGGTGCAAAAGTATAGGATTTTGTGTAATCGGCGTATGTTGGGTTGCCTAATCGAATTTTCTCTAATAAATCATAAACTGGTAGTTACGGAAAATACTTTGCTGTAGCAGGTAGTTGAAAAACAAGATTTGGTTTACCTGCTGCGTGCTTCAGTGTTGCTATGTTGCCAAATATACTTTCTGCGTTACTTGTGATTTATGTCAGTCAGCTAACAAATCAAAAATTCTGACGTATTCGGTATTTGCACAATTTAAGCGCATATTAGCACCTCGTGTTTACTTTATTACAGGTATTAAAAATATAATTGTGATTTTTCTGCTTACTAGAAAATCAATAAAAAAACCTATCTATATAAATTACGACTATTATAATATATAATTATAATTCAAAGGTATAAATCTTGATAAAATATTTATTGAACATCACAACCACTAGCTTAACTATAAGTGTTCTAATGTTATCGATTCACAAATTCTTATTTCTATTTATACTAATTCTAATACATTTATTTATAATTAACGAATATTAGAAAGGACTTGTTTGTGACATCTATGGAAAGTATAAATCACTTATTAACTATGTAACTATCCTTGGTAGGTTTCGACGATCATAATTCCTCCCTCCTTAGGTCTGAATGTCCTCATTCAGTTTTGGGTACATTCTAGTTTTTGGAAGAAAAGACATTTCTTGATCTTCGGAATTTTTGTTTACACTGTAATTCTAATGATTTGCCTAGCTTTACACAAAAGTTCAAATATGCGTACTCTAAACTTAATAATAATGATAATAAATGTAAGCAATATTATTACTGTAATGATAGATACTGTGTAATGAATTGCATGAATTACAGGATTTAGATGAATTGGAATATTCTTTATTTTCTCAATATCTCTTCTTAATTCATCTGGATTCTTGAAATTGTATGGGTGTAGAATTGTTGTATGATGTGTTATCAGGAATTCTTCAGTAACAGGTTCTACATTGATTTGAAATGTTGGTACTGTATTATCGTAAATGGTGTTTCCGATTATTATTCGGCATGTTGAAGATATTAATTGATTTCCTTTAACCAAAAGTTTGAAGACTTGCCCATCGCATTCTTCTAATAGTTCTTGGTTATTCTTGGATGAGTATAAAATTTCGTGATTCTGCAATTGTATGATGATTTCGTAATCGTTACTTATATGTGACGTAAGACACTTATTGGTTTCTTCTATTGTGCAATTGTTTTGTAGGAAATATTTTTGTGAACACAAAGAGATGTCGCCAATCTTTCCACATTGCTCAGAAGTCCAGTAGACGTATTGATTAATTTGTATGATAAATTTGGTAGGAGGAACAATAATAGTATTTTTGGAGTTAGGTAAGGGATAGATTCGGTAATAAAGTGCTTTGATAGGGTTTAAAATAGGTATTTTAAGGATAAAAGTTATTGTTTTATCTATTCCGATTACAGAAAATTTTGAAAACTCGAGAATTTTAAATAAATGAATATCTTCTAAGGGTAATAATTGCTGTGTTGAATAGTGATTCTTTAAATGTTTTTCTATAGTTAGTAATTTTTTAAAAGAAATGATTTTTAAATTTGTTATATGCTTAAATTTGTTATATTCTTAAATAAATCTTACAGTTCTTTCAATTAATGTTAACTTTTCTAATAAAGAATTTGCTTGGTATAATTTTGTAATAATGTTTTAAAATCTAACTTACTTACAGTGTTATTTAATTAATTTTGGGCTTCTGTTATACTACGACTAATGTCTTCTAAATCTCTGGAATATCTTTGGGTCAAATGGTTAGCAAAGGACGTTATTGCATTTAGTTTTTCAATTGATGATTTTGGATCATTATATAATTTATCCAAATTTTTGTTAATGTTATTTAAATCTTCCTCATCAAGATTTCCAGTAATGAATTTTATTGCTTTTTCTAGAACACTAACCAGAGCTCTTTTGTTTTTTCTACGGTTTAATTTATTACAAGCATTTTCGATTTCTATACAGACGGTTATTAATTTAGCATAGAGTTTTTTTGTTTAAAATATCTGTTTTAACTTGTTGTTCAAGAATTTCTGCATTATCGAATAACTGTTGATAGCTTATTTCAATATTACTAATGTTAAGATAAAAGATAAAGTGATGATAATGATTAATTGTTTTAGCTAATCCGAAAGGTTCTAAAAAGTAACCATTACTATTAAGTGGGTGAGTCTGAAGGGCATGGTTGTGGATTATCCTCATCAGGATTATGAATCTGCAATGAAAATGGAGGTCTTAATCTCTTTGTCTTTTTTATATTTGCTGTAGTTATTTTGTTTTTCTTTGTTAAACCTACTATTTTTGTTTTATCTTGTTCCAATACTTGTATTGGTTCAAATAAGGGGTCTGCTTTTCTAACACGGTTTCTTTGTACTAGTATTGTTTGATCTGTGAGGTCGGGGGTATTTTCACTATCTTTGTTAACTTTTTCTATAGTTTTTGAAGCTTTTTCTAAATTTTGTTCGTACACTTTGTCAAAAAATGGTAAAATTTCATTTTTTCTTTTTTCGTTATATTCCTCATAAACCGTTAAAAATAAATCAATTGGGGTTTTCTTTTCGTAGGGGCCATAAAGTAAATAAAAAGGAGAAAATTTAGTAGATGAATGAATGGATTGATTATAAATTGTGACAGCTGAGATAATTAGATTTTTGGGTGTTTCTTTAAGGTTTTTTAATTTCATTATTCTCAGTTTTTCAAGAATGGTAGAATGAAATCGTTCGATAGGAGAATTAGAACTAGGGTTATTAACTGTTGTGAAATGTAATTCAATTTTGTGAAGTTCGCAAAATTCTTTGACAGTTTGATTTTGAAATTCGCGTCCTTCATCACAAACTATTTTTTCCGGTTTTTTATGATGTGCTAGAAAATGTCGTAATTTGTTAAGTAAAGTAATACCTGTGCCATCTTTTAATAGATAGACTTGACCGTATCTTGAAAATAAGTCGATGAGTGTGAGAAATTTGGTATTTTGAAATGAGAATGTATCAATGTGTACAACTTCAAATGGTCTTTTAGCTAATAAAGGTCCTTGAGCTTGAGTTTTATAAGGGTGTCTTTCATATTTAGATTGAAGGCATTCTGGACATTTATTAATTAAATCGGCAATACATTGTTTCATACTTGGCCAGTAAAATTGTGACTTCAACTGGTTGTATGTTTCTGAGATACCATTGTGTGTTTTTTCATGATATTCCGCAATTATTTCTTTTTGTTGTTCTTTATTTGTAACATCTGTCAGGATTATGTTGCTAATGATAATTTTAATGGATTGATTAAACATCTTTTTACATATTTCTATAAAAATGTGTTGTAGCCGTTTATCTATAAAATAAAGACAGTATGTATTATTGGGATGAAAAATTTCTTTTGTAACTTTTAGGATGTCTTCTTCGATTGCTGTGTCCCTGATTTGAATACGATAATGTTTTTTTTTCCAAAAAGTATTGACATTTTACAGTCATAATTCTCGTGTGTACTAAGTATTATACGGTTGGGATAAACGTTAACTGCTTGTTCCGTGATTGGGATAACTTTACCGTGGTCTTCCACCGTTGAGTGTATTGTTTCATCTGAATCTTCGTTTTCTTCTTGTTGTTCACTGATTTGAGATTGAATTATTAGATTTAGGTCTTCATCCGTTAATTCCTGAATTTCTTCAATATTTGGAATTAATGAACTATTATCGTCTTCTTTCGTTTCCATGTTATTGATTTCAATTCTGGATAGTGCATCTGCGACGTAATTTTCCTTTCCCTTCTTGTATTGGATAGAGAAATTAAATTTATCTAGTTTTAATTTCCATCGAATTAAACGGGAATTTGGTTCTTTGATTTTGTATAACCATACTAATGGATTGTGGTCAGTTTCAATTATAAAGTTTTGTCCAAATAAATAAGGTCTGAAGTGTTTAGTGGAATCAAGGATTGCTAGAAGTTCTTTTTCGATTGTTGAATAATTTCGTTCTGCAGAATTTAAAGTTCTTGAATAATATGCGATTGGTCGGTTTGATTGGGATAATACGCTTCCTATTGCTACGTTCGATGCGTCTGTTGTTAATTTGAATTTTTTATCAAATTCTGGATAAGCTAATATAGGGGCGTTAGTAATAAGTTCTTTACAAAGGTTAAATGCATGTATATATTCCGGATCTTGAACATTAATTCGGGTATTTTTTCGAAGACACTTTGTCAAAGGAGAGACTATTTGAGCAAAGTTAGAGATAAATCTACGATAGTATCCGACAAGACCTAGAAAAGATTTAATTTCTTTCTGGGTACCTGGGATTGGATATTTTTAAATTGCTTCTGTCTTTGTGGGGTTCGGTTTGATACCTTCCGGAGTTATTATGTGTCCTAAGAATCCAACTTCTTTACACAGGAATTCCGATTTGTCTAACTAAATCTTTAAATTGTATTCTCTCATCTTATTAAAAACCTTTTTTATGTGGATAAGATGTTCTTGCAAGGATCGGGAAAATACAACAACGTCGTCCATGTAAGCTAAACAAAATTTGTGTAGGTATTCTTTTAGGATGTTGTCCATTACTCTCTGAATCGTACTGGGAGCATTCTTTAGTCCAAAAGGCATTCGTCTATATTCGTAATGTCCATTATTCACAGTAAAAGCCGTCTTTTCAATAGAGTTTTGATCCATTTGATGAAATCCTTGTGCCAAGTCAAGGGTTGTAAAATAGCAGCATTTTCCTAGGTTGTCCAGTATTTCCTCTATCCTAGGAAGTGGATATTTATCTTCTATAGTTTTTTCATTTAATCTTCTATAGTCTATTACCATTCTAAATTTTCTTTTACCTGAGGCATCAGCCTTTTTTTGGTACAATCCAAACTGGTGCACTGTAGGGGGATATGGAGGGTTGTATAATTTTGTCGTCTAATAATTTCTTTATTTGGTTTTGAATTTCAAATTTCATACTATGCGGGTGTCTGAATGATTTAATATAAACTGGTTCTTCATCCTTGGTTCTGATCCCGTGTTTAACTGCGTTTGTAAAGGTTAAATCACAATTTTCGTTATAAAACACATCTTGGTATTGTTTACAGAGGGTTAATATATTTTCTTTTTCTTCAATATTTAGGTGATTAGTTCTTATAAGGTTTACAATATTTAAAAGTTTAGATTTTTCTTTGGGTGGATTAACTATTTCTTGCTGTGTTAAAGGGACGACGTCTATTCTTTCAGAAAAATTAATTTCAGATAAGATGGGTTCTATGAGTGGTAACGAACAATAACCATTTTTAGCTGTAACTATTGCTTCTGGGGTAACATAATTTTCTGTTAAATTTAAAGGGGGTAATAAAATGTCTCCGTTTTCAATAGTAACTGGGATTTTTATAACATTGTTTGCAACAATGTTTTGAATATCTACTCTTTTTGATATATACTCGGTGAAAAAAGGAATTTTAATAGAATTAATCTCTAAAGTATTATTAGAATAATCAATTTTTGCTTGTAGTTTAATGAAATCATTGCTACCAATAAGAGCATCAAATTTTGAATGCCATTGGATCACGTGCATGTGTATCGGATTATCTATGCCTAATTCTTTAAACAGGGGAATGCTTAAATTATGCTCGGAATAAATTTGATTGCCTAGACTAGAAATAACGAAAGGTTTTTTATAGCTGTGCATTGAAAATTGTTTTGCTACATCAGGATTTATTATTGAGTTTGATGCTCCGGAATCAATTAGAATTTTTAAATCTAATTTTGGCAAATAAATAAAGGGTAATTTAGGTTTAGATGTAATGTTATTTAGATCGATTATAGTAATATCTGATTTTCCGAGGCTTTCCCTTGAAAATTTTCATCTTCAGTATAATGATCATTTTCTGGAATTTCCTCATAATTTTGTGGTTGATAATTAGTTCCTATGGATTCTACATTGTTTAGTTCCTGAGAAGTGAAATTTGATTTACCGGTTTGTCGAAAATGATTATTGAAAGATCGATTGAAAGTTTGTTGACGAGGTTGACTTTTATTAGTAAATGTACTGATTCCAGACATGGGTACAGGCTTTGGGTAATCTTGTAATGTATTAACTGGCTTAGGGTTTCCAAAAACTTGTCTGTTAGAAAAGAATTTAGGATTTTGAGATAGGGGCTTGTTTATCGAACCTTGGAATGGTTTTGGCTGATTTGAAACTTGGGGTATATACTTTTGAAAATGGAAATTATTATTATTGGAGTTTGAAGAAAATTGGTTAAAAGGTTTTGAAAATTGGTTAGTTCGAGGGAACGATTTTAAGTTTGATCCTCTCATATAATCATAGTAGAGTTCCTCTTGTTTTTTATTATCGTAAAATTTACATTTACTGAGACATTCTTCTAATGTTTTCAGTTCAAAATGAATTAAAAATCCTCGATAAGGTTCTAAAATTCCTAACTGAAATGTTTTTAGTGCTAACTTTTCGTATTCAAATTTTTTATAAAGCTTTAAGTTGTCATCGCGAATGTATAATTGAACGTATTGTATCAAATCATTTAATGCTTTTAGAATTCTATTGTAAAAATCTAAATAATGTTCAGTTCGCGTATGAGCTAAGCGTCTTAAATCTGATACTAATAGATCCTCGCTACGGTGATCTCCGTATTTTTGTAAAAGAGATGATTTGATACTCGACCAATCCCTAACATTTTGATACGCGATAAAATCTCTGGCTTCACCGATTAATTTTGACCTAATAGTATATTCAACTACATAAACTAAATCTGTAGATAATCGCCCGTTTAAATGCTTTAATAAACTATCTACTTCACTAATAAAAATTGATAAGTTATAACCCGGTTGGTATTCTGGGATAGCTTTTAGCAATAATTGCAATTCTGTCCTATCAACTGGGGTTGGTGTCGGAATTTGAGGAGTTTGTAAACTAGTAGGTGGGTTCATTTTCTGTTTGGGGTTAAATCTATTTTGTTTAATAGTTTTAGCAATTTTTGTTTTATAATCGTTTGAAAGTTTTACGTAATTTACAAGGTCACTAAGGTTATCAGCATTTATTTCCTTTTTAGATTCAGAATTCATTTAAAGTACAAATAAAACAACAACTTAATAAAGGAAGGTAACAAAGGACTTACATGAAACAGTATCTGCTCATCACTGAAGGATTTGTAGAACGTGTTGTGTCCGTAGATGTTTCTTCCTGTCTCTTGTAGAGCCATAGGTTTTTCTTTCTTCTCGCACAAAGACTTAAGAGCCACCAATTTGGTTTTTCGCCAATGGATCACCAAACTGTTGCGAGATCCTGTTCGCAGCGCCAATTATAATTCAAAGGTATAAATCTTGATAAAATATTTATTGAACATCACAACCACTAGCTTAACTATAAGTGTTCTAATGTTATCGATCCACAAATTCTTATTTCTATTTATACTAATTCTAATACATTTATTTATAATTAACGAATATTAGAAAGGACTTGTTTGTGACATCTATGGAAAGTATAAATCACTTATTAACTATGTAACTATCCTTGGTAGGTTTCGACAATCATATTATATGTAATAATAAAAATAATTTATTTCCTACAGGAATACGGAATGACACGTTATAATTACTAAATGAATTTGTACAAGCACACCACTAATGAAAAATAGAAATAACAAATAAAAATAATTGCTGCAGCATTTATTAAAACAAATTAAACTAATTCTGACGCATACTCCGTTTAAAATGAGCGCTCATAATAGGCTTTACATTGATTCACGGATTTGGCATCTGCGAGAAATTGACTACTTAGACTACTTATTGTAAATAGGTTGGTACCGGCTAACGGGGTGACTTCGGACGGTGGAGGTGACTTCGGACAGTCATTCGTTCGATACTCAATTTGCGTATTTTACCGAATGCATGCATTTTAACGCCAATATTGTAATGCAAGGTCATAGTAGCCAGTATTCATTAGATCATAGTGCGTGTAGGTCGCTCTGAAAGCTAAACTTCGCCGCGTGCTACGTTTTTAATAAAAAATTGAATTTCGTGAATATAAAAATAGTGAAAAAGTAAGTATTCTACACTGAACTACTTAACACCTGCGACATTTCTGAATATTTTGCTTATTAGTACAACTATTTAACAATCCTTTGAGAACAAAATTAATTTTTGTTTATACAGGCCCATAACAAAAAAATTGTCTTTTAGGGGGTGACTTCGGACAATGCTACGAATGTATAGAAAAGTGTTAGGAGGCCGTAGTTATCAGAATTACAATCACGAAAACCTTAAAAAAGCTATAAAATATGTTAAAAACGGAACCAAGTCGTTAAGAACAGCGTCAGAATTTTATGGTGTTCTAAGATCGACCATAAGCAACGGAGTCAATGAAAAACATCCAACAAAAGCAGGAGGTCAAAGTGTTCTTAGTGTTGCCGAAGAAAATCCTCTGGTTTTGTTAATACAAAGTGGCTGTGACTGAGGATTTCCACTAACTGAGTATGATATCAGAGTAATAATAAAACAATACTTGAATAGAAAATTCCGTGACAATATGCCCGGACGCGATTGGACAAAATGTTTTCTGTCTCGTCATAATGAATTAACTGTAAGATTCAGCCAAAATATAAAACGGCTTCGTGCACAAGTTTCTGTCCAAACTATAACTGAATTTTTTAGGGAACTAAAAATAGCATTAGAAAATAGAACTTTAGTGACGATCCTGGCAAAGCCAAGGTCGTATGTAAACGTGGTGTAAAACACTGCGACAGAATTATGGATTCCACAAAGACAAGCATAAGTGTGATGATGTCTGCATCTGCAAATGGAAAACTTTTACCACCATTTGCTGTTTACAAGGCTAAGCATTGATATCAAGAATGGGAGGAAAACGGTCCTCCTGGATGCGAATATAGCATGAGCAAGTCGAGATGGTTGGAGGCAGCAACGTTTTACGAGTGGTTTAGTAGAATATTATTGCCATATTTTCGAAACAAGGAAGGAACCAAGCTACTGACACATCTGTGTCAACCCCTTGACGTGTCGTTTTTTGGGCCTTTAAAGAAAGCTTGGCGAAAAATATTGACGGAATAGAAGTACCACAGGAAAGGTGCATTTCAAAAATCAGACTTTCCACAATTGTTGCAAAGAACACTACAGTTCATTCAAGCTAAGTCCGAAGCAAATATTGTTTCTAGATTTCGAGGATGTGGAATAGTTCCGTTCAATTCGCAAGAAGTCATCAAACGTTTACCAAATCATATGAGGCGTGATAAAGAACCAGGCACTATGTTTGATGATTCTTTATTGGATTTCTTAAAAGAAAACAGAAACCCTCAGGAAAATAACAAAAAAGGATAACGAAAGCGGATAAATGTCCCACCTGGTCGAGAAATTACTAAAGAAGATATAAATGCACCTCTAGCAAGATCTTCAACTTCAGGTTGTCAAGAAACTACACAATCTACTTCCCAATCTATTGTTGACGACAGTGATCCTTCAAGTGATTCGGATTCGGACTCAATGCCATTGACTGAACTCATACAAAAACAAAGAAGGCGAAGACAACATAAACTGCAGAACTACAAGTTAATGACTTTGGGATCATTGCTGTTCTTGTAAATAACTCGTCGAAGAAAAAATATTATGTAGGAAAAATTATTAGTAAACAAGGAAATCATATGCATGTGAAGTTTCTAAGAAAGAAGAACACCGGAGAAGATTGTATTTTGATCTTTCTAATCATAGATGATGAAAGCAATGTTGCGGCAGAAGACATTTTTCAAAAATTGATCATCCTTCAGCAACACAGAGACTGTTATACTTTTCAAAATTTGCCTATGAACATTACTATTGAATAATTAGTTCGACATTTGTTATTTTTCTATGTTTTTAACAGTTTTGTAAAGTTTTTGCATAAATATATAAGTTTTCAGTAGGCTTTCATGTTGAATTTTAGTAACCACATTCTTGTAAAAAAAAACAAAAAAAGTGTTCGAAGTCACCCCAGCTCATAACGGACGCCCCTAGAAATCGTTTTCTTTAATAACCCTTAAAGTACTAGGCGTAGTTTAATAATTGTTTAATATGATGATTACTAGATAAGTCTCTTTAACATGAACTTTCTTATTTACAATCAGCTTATTTAGTTTGCCAGGGACAAACTAGCTGTAACACAGTAATGCCATTTTTTTCACCCTGTACGATAAAAGCACAATAATAATATTTTAAGCTTAAACCTCTAACTGAAAAAAGGTACTCTTGATCGACATTAATAAAATGAACTCTTCGCGAAAACAAAATATTTTAGTTCAATATAGTTTTTTGCAGTGGTTATCTTCGTAAAATTTATTCTTTGTTGCTATGGTTTTCTTGTACCGATTTAAATAAAGTTTAAAATAAAGAATGTTCGTTGAAAATTAATTTCAGTTTCATAGTGTATTGAAATTTATCGTTCTTTTTTTTATTTTTCTTCGTAGTTAGTTAATTAGTAATTACGTTTGCTGAATATGCCGACATGCATTTAATGTATGGGTTTGCATCATGTAATGCCTAAGAAACCAGAAGGCTTTATGAAAAAAGTTTTCCCAATAGAAGAATTCCTGATAACAAAATCTTTGAAATAGTAAATCGTCGTTTAAGAAAACCAGGTAGAAACTACGATATTTTATTTTGTACTTGTATTTATTGGATGATAATTTAAAATGTCAATAATTTTAAGAAAATGTAACAAGCAAACAATTGTGGAAATCAAAACATCTTAAATCTCTGCTACAAGTGTCCAAAAATTGACTGTCTAATGTAATTGTCCAAAATCGACAGCCTCTGAAATCCGCTAGAATGTTTAGAGAGCAACAGTTGCATTCATACATCTTCAAAAAGTTTATACGCTACTTTTTGAAGACTTTCCACATAGGATGAAATTTTCTAACTGAGTTTTAGATTGACACATAAACGATGCAAATTTTATTGGTTTAATCCTCTGCAAGAACGATGCTGGATTTTCTAAAAACGGTATTTAAACTCCTATAATTTGCATTTATGGGCAAAGAAAAATCTCCATGCTTCTATTGTAACGGATCATCAGCATCAATTTGAACTCATCAACGTGTGGGCCGGAATAATCGGGCAACATTTGATTAGCCCATTTGTATTGCCAAAAAGGTTAACTGGAGAATTTTTAGAAGATCTACTTCTGCCAATATGACTTGGTTTGTTGTTTACGCATAATGAAGCCCAACCAATTTTAGTCTAGTAGTTGGAGAACACATAAATAGGAACCTTAAAATCGATGAATAGGAAGAGGAGGACCAGTGAATATACAGGGTTATACAAAAGTATGGAAACATGCTTATAACTTGAAAACCGCGAGGATTAGCGGTTTGAAACTTTGGGGGAGTATGTAAGACATACTTTCGGACATTTTTTATTCTTTATAAAATTTTGATACGATGCTCCAATTACGAGTAATTGATATCTACTTCTGATTTTCAAATAGCATCATATCAGTTGACTGACATTTTTAGATTCTACATAAGATTCTGTATGCAACGGTGAACAGAAAAATTATTTAATATGATAAATGTTATTAAAAATATGGTATAAAAGGTTCAGATTGAATGTCAACAATTTACCTGTGGGCGGGTACCTGACGCTCTAAGTAGGATATGTACCTACTTTGTTTGGGTCAACACAATAACCAATAAAAGCTTTTGTTATAAGGTAAGTTTATAATCTTTTGTTAGCAGTGGCGTATCTTTTTTAAGAAAAAAATAAAAATTCCTGCATTGTGAATCCATTCGAAATATGTGTTTAATTTGATTCTCATTGGTTTTCTTCGATTCAAGTCTGTTGAATTGTCATTGCTAATAAGTTACGATTAAAATGATTGATTAATCAACATTAATACATTAGTACCAATGCAAGAGTTGTTTAATTACCTAGTAATGTATTATTGATTTGGTTAAATCTTTGGAATTTGTTTTCTTTTTAAATAATTTAATCATAATCGACTTATTAACGGTTTTCTTTAGCTTTCTCTCTAATAGCATTTCTTTATTGGGGAGTAATAGATATGTTTGTAATTCAAATAATCACTACCTACTTAATTACCTGGACAAAATCTAATTATCGATAATGCTAAGTAGATAGGTACTTAAGTGCGTTTAAAGAAATTTTTTCCTATTATTCATTGTTGTGCTACTGTGTTATAGTTCGTAACAGTTTTTGCATTTATTAAAATGGAACTCACTGAAGGGGATCGTATCGAAATTTTGATTATTTTGGGTTACGGTGATCGAAGAAGAACGTATCTAGCTACCAGCGACATTTTCAATGCAAATCATCCAGAAAGGGAAGTACCAATTACATAATCTGCCGTTCAAAAAACGTATGCAAGATGGTTTGAACACAGAAGTGTGAAAGATATTCGACGAAGTGGAAGGGCTAAAACTGCCACCGATTTAAATACGAGCATTGAGGTTATCCAGAGTATTATTGAAGAACCAAACACTTCAACCAACCAACTGGCACTGAATCACGGCATCAGCAGTATGTCAGTGAAAAGAATTCTAAAAAATGCAAACGCAAAGCCATACAAGCTTCAGTTTCACCAAGAACTAGACGCCGAAGATTACAACAGGCGGCTTCAATTCTGTGAAAGTTTTGAGGAGTTACAGGATCGTGAAGATGTTTTGCCAAACAGAATTTGCTTCAGCGACGAAGCAACATTTTGTTTAAATGGACAAGTTAACAAGCACAACTTTAGATATTGGGCGTTGGAAAACCCACACTGGATGGTGGAATCTCATACTCAGCATCCACAGAAGCTTAACGTTTGGGCTGGCATCATAAATAACCGAATAGTTGGGCCTTTTTTTATCCAAGGCAATCTAAATAGTGCGTTATACTTAGATTTGTTGCAAAACCAAATTGTGCCCACTTTAAACCACTTGTTTGGGCAAGATAACAATGTTTGGTTCCAGCAGGATGGCGCTCCAGCCCACTATGGTCGACAAGTAAGGGCATTTTTAAACCAAACGTTTTCAAATCGTTGGATAGGGCGAGGAGGTTTCATCGAGTGGCCACCCAGATCACCAGATCTCACGCCACTGGATTTTTTCCTGTGGGGCTATTTAAAAATAAGGTGTATGCCAATCGCCCGAATAATTTGGAAGAACTTCGACAAAAATCATAACAGAATGTGAGGCAATTCCTCCAGAAGTAATTCAAAGATGTGTATCAGAATTTGAACATCGACTACGATATTGTCAAGAAAGAAATGGGGGGCATTTTGAAAACTTCTTGAATTAATTAATTAAGTAGGTAGTGATTATTTGAATTACAAACATATCTATTACTCCCCAATAAAGAAATGCTAAAGAAAACTGTTAATGAGTCGATTATGATTAAATGATTTAAAAATAAAACAAATTCCAAAGATTTAACCAAATTAATAATAATACATTACTAGGTAATTAAACAACTCTTACATTGGTACTAATGTATTAATGTTGATTAATCAATAATTTTAATCGTAACTCATTAGCAATGACAATTCAACAGACTTGAGTAATTGAAGAAAACCAATGAGGATCAAATTAAAAACATATTTCGAATGGATCCACAATGCAGGAATTTTTATTTTATTCCTAAAAAAGATACGCCACTGCTAACAAAAGATTATAAACTTACCCTATAACAAAAGCTTTTATTGGTTATTGTGTTGACCCAAACAAAGTAGGTACATACCCTACTTAGAACGTCAGGTACCCGCCCACAGGTAAATTGTTGACATTCAATCTGAACCTTTTATACCATATTTTTAATACTCCCCCAAAGTTTCAAACCGCTAATCCTCGCGGTTTTCAAGTTATAAGCATGTTTCCATACTTTTGTATAACCCTGTATATATGAATATTCAACTCGACAGGCAAAATCTCTCAGATTCTTTCTTCTCCCAAGGACAAATTTCCTACACTTTCATCTAAAAGTGTATATCAAATTCCTTGTTCATGTGGTTTAATCTACATTAATGAAACCGGTCGTTCCGTCATTACTCGCATTTCAGAACATGATCGTTCGATAAAGAAAAGGCATAAGGTTGTTATATACCTACAGCGTTGCCTACAGATCTAAGGTATCTGTATTAAAATTAACATTGATGTCATGTTTAGTGATAAAATCATCTCAGCAATTCATATGTTATTGTATTTAGGTTCTACAAGTAAGATCATGAGATTACCAAAATCAAAATTATGGTCAATATTAATATGATTCAGATGATGAATATAACCATTGTTTTGATTATAAAAGTAACTACAAAATTCTTCATATTTGCAATAAAAGTCTAAAATTAAATTTTTTGGAGATAAAAGAAATTGTTAAACATAAAAACTCAGACCCAGATGAATGTTTAAATGAAATTGTTACTTGTGAAAATTATTATCTTTTTCTTAAATAATATTTTTGTTTTTATTTAAATTATTTTTATATTTATTTAATTTTCTTGTTAATAATATTATTATTTTACTTTCGCGATTAATTTATATTGTCATATTGTTTAATTTATGTCATTTTGACAGAAACTGTTGAATTTTAATTTATTAATTTATTTATTAATTGTAAGTTTATTAAGAATTTTAAGGTTGTGATTTTACTTTAATTCATAATTTTAGAGGCCTGATGATGACCGTTAGGTCGAAACATGTAGCCGCCAATAACTAATAAATAAAAAAACAGTTACGTATATGGGAAAGGCATTAAATTATTTAAAATTATAGGTAAAAATAAACACTGGAATAACTGTCGGGCAACTAAAATCGACTGAATAGATAAAACGTAAAGTAAACTGTTTTTGACGTTTGTAACAATATAACTGGCGCACTATAGATTATATTTACTGTTACAATAGTTTTCAAAATTTGCGTTTACGATTTGCTACTCAACAAACAAGAGATTACACAAATGCCGTCCTAAGAATAAGCAATTAAGCTCCATTCTTGTCGAAACGAGTTTTTATGGCACTTACTTAGTTATTCTATTATTTGCATCGTTTTTAAATTAGATAGCGGCTATCCATAAATAATTCATTTTACAAACGATTAGGGATGAACTAAAAATCTAAAAACTTGTTTTATTACTTTATTTTCTATTGGAAATTGTTTGAAATTCTTTTGGGACATAATTATGTTTGTAGTAAAACAGTCAACGGCCATAAAAAAATATAATCCGTATGTAAAAAGAGTAACATTAAAATGCAATTTAACAGTACAAAATTATTTATTATTACTTGAGATTAATTAAGAGAATATAGACATACACCTCGTATATATATCTGTGAAAGCTATATGCAGCAATTCGAAGAAATTCGTATGTTGCGATCATGTGAAAGTCCAGCCCCCTACCTACCGGCCACCGCATCCCGGGTCCCCTTAGTGCGCAGGATAGAATCGCCTTAAAAGTATATTAAAATATATGTAGAAAGGAATATAGTGATATGATATATTTTTCCATAACATGTGTCCTATCTGAATCCAGAAGATTGTCCATTTATTCTGGGACGCTCTGTACTGTATACATAACATTTTATAAGTATATGTAGTGTACTATATATTTTTTATAGTCAGTGTGTTTTAACAAATAAAACTGCAACAAAATTTCGATTTAAATCGTGTGCTGTGTACAATGAGGTTGAGAAACACTGGGCTAGACAAATTAATTGAAATAAATTAATCAAAGAAGACCATTAAGTTCGTTTACAATGTTAGCTGGTACAAATTAAATTTCTGTGAAACCAAATCCGTTAGACGTTTTCATTCATACAATAGTGCAATTTTTACAATAACTGAAAATCCTTCCTTTCACTAGTTCGTCGTACTTACAGTGCCGCCATTCAGTAAATAAGAAAATTCGCTTTCAATGAATTATAAATATCTTATTCTTATAAAACATTATGTAAAATTCCTAAAGCAATAATCCTTTTTTTTCAGATATTAAGTCAAAAATGTTAAAGAATACAAAAGGTATTAAAGGTACCCGTACAACATAGTGCTAAAATTTTACCTGAAACTGGTCAAACGAGACGAGACTCGTTTATTTATATATTTACTTAAATTTTAAAAGTATTTATTAAAACTGTTTTGTAAATACACAGAAGTTTGTACAATTTACAAGTTCTACTTGCTATGAAACGCAATCAGTTGTTTATTAAATACTTTCAATATCAGCATGGTTCAACGACTTTCAAGTAAATCATTACTGTCGACTGCAGAAATTAAAACACTACCATGAATTCAATCCACAAGAAAATTATTGTAATTTGTTGGATTCTTCGAGTCGTGCTTAGTGCAAGAATTTTAGGTGTTTATCAAGTACCAAGTTATTCACACTTTCAGTTAGGTGATGTTTTATTCAAAGAATTGGCTAGACGAGGTCACGATGTCACTATTATTTCACCGTACGAAGAAAAAGAAAAAACAGAAAATTTTAGAACAATTGTTTTAACTGGAGCAATTGAATTTTACAAAAGTACGTATTCATTTTTTTTATTACTTTTCAACGTTATTGTTTAGGCTTTAATTTAGAACTAGACTTTTTTTCTTTTGTCTAGTCTGCTCTGATTTAGATTTTTGTTTGCAATTTTTCAGCTGTAGTACGCTTGCATATGAACAACTATCGGAGTAAAAAGTTCTGACCTTTGATTTTGAAGTAAAAAAAAATCAAAAGTTAGAAGTGAAAAAATTTTAAAAAATGTATATCAATTGAATAGTGATAAATATTATATTTAAATATTATACTTCTAACTAACACCGTTTTAATTATATTTTCAAATTATGTTTAAGGTGTAGTTTTTAACACTTATTACGAAAAGTTGTAACATAAAATACTTACAACTATTGTAGTTTCTTTTGGAATTACATAAAATTTATGTAATACATAGACAAAAGTATGCTCTTTTTAGCAATATAAAAGTTTAATTTAAATTTTTTCAAATTTCTGTTTAAACTAGATTTTTATAAATTGATATTGCCTTTGTATATACTTGTTAAATTTAAACGATTTCTGTGTTAAAAGCTTTAATAGATCAAATAAAAGACATTTCAACATTTTATACAATTCATTTTTAAACAATAAAATAATGGTGTTTAAATAATATCTGTATTAAACAGAGATGCATAGCTTACATGCACGTGGAAATTGGAAATTCCTTTTGTCGTCGTTTTTTTCTTCCTTTCTTTCTTTAGGTATTTCCATACATCTTCCGTTTTTATTCCTTTGATCTGCTCCTCTTGTTTCTTTTTGTTTTCTTTCTTCTTTCTCTCGCATGTTTTCTTGTATATTTTTACTGCTTCTTTGTATTCTTTTTTTTCTTTCCTTTTTTCCACTGTCTTAAAGCTCTCCTTGCATTTTTCTTTGCTTTCTTGCATTTTCTATCCCACCATTTCTTCCATCCTGTTTTCTCCTCCTTCCACTTTCTAAATCTGACTCTCTCTGTTGCTTTCTCCATCAACTCTCTCATTTCCTCCACACTCTCTTGTAATCTCTTCCCTACCCATGCTGTTTTCCCTATTCTCTCTTTATATCTTTTTATACCCTCTTTTGTCCACATTTTTTTCATTATGTACTCCTCATCTTCTTCTCTCTCTTCGCTTTCTCTCTCTTCCATTGTCAATTCCAGTGGTTGGTGGTCTGACTCTACCTTTTCTCCCACTTTAAATGTCTTTACCTTTTCTCCACCCTCTTCATTTGTCATTACAAAATCTATTATTGATTCTCCCCTTCCTCCTATGTACGTATATTTCCCCATTCCTTCATTTTCTCTGTTCCCATTCATTATTTCCCACCCTTTTTCGTTGCACATATCCAGCAGTTCTTCTCCTTCTTTATTTATCACTTTGTCCTTTATTTGTCTCTTTTCCGTTGCTTTTCTTTTTTGTTTTCCTCCCTCTTCTCCTATTCTTGCGTTGAAGTCCCCTTCCTACTATTACTAGTCCCTCCTCCCTCTCTTCTATCATTTCTTTGATGTTTTTCCTTGTCTTTTTCATTCTACTGCTATAAATTGTCACTACTTTTATTTTTGTTTTTCCCACTGTATGTTCCTTTCTACAACTCCTCTTCTTTGTTGCACTTTCTCTTTCTTTCCCTGACTATTCCATTTTTTCTTATTCCCACTCAAATTTCTCCGGCAACTCTTTTTCCCACCATTCCCATTCTTTTTCTTCCATCCATGTCTCCTGTAATCCTACTACATCCTGTTCTTTGATGTACTTCCAAAAATCCTGTTCCTTGTTTTTTATTCCCGTTCCAAAATAATACTCTCAGCTCACTCATCTCTCCCTGTGCTTACTTTCTTTTTTTCCTCCTTTTTCTCTCCCCTCAGGCCTCTATCCCTGTCGTTCCATATGTATCTGTCTCCGTCTATCTCCATTTTCCTGTATTCTACCCATTTCCCTTCCGCTCTTTTTTTCACCGCTATGTTCATTATTTCTTTTTGCACTCTTCTTTCTTCCCATGTCAAATCGTGACTTATATATATTCTTGTATTCCTTAATTTCTTCTTCTCCACCATCACCTTCTGCTTGTCCTCCCATCTTCCCATTTCCACCACAACCATCTCATTTTTCTTCTCTTTGTTTATTACTGTCACCTTTTTCACTTCCACTTTTACATTTAACTTTTCTTCCAGCATGATTGCTTAATCTTTTTGTGGTTCTTCACTTATCCACAATATTTTTTATTTATCACAATATTATTCTTCTTTTTTCATCTTTCCTCATCTTTCGCTTTTTTCTCCAGTTTTTCTATTTTTTCTACCAGTTCCTCTTTTTCTTTCTTCCACTTCTTTTCCCTTTCTCCTATTTCTTTTTTCATTTCTTTGATTTCTTGCGTTATTCCTTGCATATTTTCTTCTATCTGTTTTATCATTTCACTCATTAGTTTTTTCAACTCCTCCATTTCTTTCCTCCCTCCTTCTGTTCTTGAGGTTTTTCCTTCGATTTCCTCCGTTATCTTTTCAATGTCCGGTGACCTTATTGTTTTCTTTCCTCTTTCAAATATTTGTTGTCTTTCCTTTTCCTTTTCCTCTCTCTCTCTTTTATTCATTCCTTTTCCCTCTTTTTTTTATTATATTTAAAAAAAAAATTTTTTTTAATTTATTTGTTTATTTTTTTTTTATTTATTCCTCCTTTCCTTCTTTTCTTACTTTTTCGTGTTTTTAAACGTCCCACTTGTAGTGATTTCGCTTTAATTTCGATTTAAATGCAATAACTTCTATTAATGTTGGAGGTTATCTTTAATCGCTGACCTTCTCGATTATGCTGTTTATTCACCTTAATCTCACTTGTTCGTCACAGTTTTATACTTTTCCACCACGGTTTCTATTTTTCACTTAATTTATTTATTATTTTACACCCTTCTTTCTTTACCCACCCCTTTTTCTCTGCTTCTTCCCTCTTACTACCACTACTAACTCCAGTTCCTTCACTAAGTATCTTCTCCAACTTCTATACTTGTATTTCACTTTTACTTTTCCTTAAATGTAAATACGACCTTCTATATCGAAAGGTGCCGCACGATACCGCAAATAAAAAAAATTATATTTGTTTGTTTCAATTTTTTGTTTTTAAAAAATACAATTTTAACTGATTTATTTATTAGGCAAAAACTTCGACAGATTTTTTGTGTTTTTTTCTACAAGGTAAATTTAATAACTAACTAATATAATATTTCTTATTGCTATCCAGCCGAGCATTTCGCACAATTATAAAATGAATCTTTATTATTGCATTTTTTATGTAAAATGCTTTGCTGTTGTACGATTAAACTATGAATCTATTATAATATTTTGCAAACCTGGTGTCTGTCATTATTTTCATACTCAATGGAATTTTCGATATAACTAACATATATTTGATTCATCGTTTGCTATCATCATCTTGCAAATTGATAATTACAAGCTCTACTGCAACATCGATAAATTATCTTTTTTTCTATACTTTTTTTCTATTCTCTTAGCATGCTCCACACAATTGGGACATTGTTGTTGATGACGTATTTTATTTTGCAAGTAGAATTTAATTTTGCTACCATAGTTTTAACATAAGCCCACATCAGCTCTATAGGATTAAATTTACAGTGTGCTACCGGAAACCATAAAAATTTCAAAATATCTCCTCTCAAATTTTTCGCTAAATTATGCAACAAACATCTTTTGAAATGATGTGGATTATAATGCGATATATGACGACATACGCTGCACGACTTCGTAAGGGCCCTCCCATTGCTTTTGCACCTTCGGCGACAAACCACGTTTTCTTTGGGGATTATGCAACCACACGATGTCGCCACGTTGAAACCCACCATTTTGTGCCTTGACGTCATATCTGGTCTTTATTCTGTCGCTGCTAATTTGTGTGTTTCTACGGGCTACTTTAAGTACTTCGTCTAGTCTCTTTGTCAGCTTGCTGACGTAGTCTTCTCCAGCAACTTCTATTTCCGGTCTTTGTTTAAATTGGAGGTCGTATTTCGCGACCGAGCATCGCACAGGATGGTGTTTTGCTTGTGCTTTTGAGAATAGATGATTGGTATGCCATTAGGAAAAGGTGCAAGTACTGATCCCAGTCTCTTTGGTGTTCGGACACTACTTTGGCTAAGTAATTTCCCATTGTTCGATTCATCCGCTCAACCATGCCATCAGATTGAGGATGGAGAGGCGTCGTCCTAGTTTTCTTAATTCCAAAAAATCGGCAAACTTTTTGAAACAGCCCAGACTCAAAGTTGCGGTTTTGATCAGACTGTAATTTCTACGGAACTCCAAACCGGCAGAAAAACTCTTTTACTAATACGTCTGCAACTGTAGCTGCTTTTTGATTTGGTATGGCGTAAGCCTCCGTCCATTTTGTGAAATAATCTATCGCCACCAGGATGTATTTATTTCCCGAATCAGATTCTGGAAACGGCTGTGGGATGTCAATCGCTACTCTATCCAAAGGGCTTCTTACATTGTATTGCTTCATGGATGCTTTGCGCTTTCTCGCTGGACCATTTTTTGATGCGCACACCGTGCACTTACGGAACCATTTCATGACGTCCTTTTTGCAGTTCATCTAGTAGAATCGTTCTCGATTTTTTCCTAATGTCTTTTTAATGCCAAAGTGTCCTTATGATGTACCATCGTGGAGATGTTTCAACACTTCTGACACCCGGCTCTTTGGCACTACCAACTGTAGTCTGTTTCCCGTGCCCTCGACACTTTCTAGGGATCGCTTAAGAAAACCGTCTGCTACTACCAAAGAGTTCCACTGCGCCCAGTACGCTTTGATGTTTCTGCCCAGAGCACTCACTTCTTCCCAGGTTGGTCGTCGGCCGTTTTCTTTCCAGTCCAGGAGTAGTCTTATTTCAGGATCGTTTTCTTGTTCGCGACGCAACTACTCAAGTTCTAACTCAATATCAACCATAGCAGTTCTCCGGAGGCATTCGACTTTTTCTTTAAGTCGCGAACAATGGTTGCAGTCTGCTGGACATGGTCTTTTGGACAAGACATCAGCGTTCCGATTACTGCTTCCGACACGATGTTCTGTGACATAGTCACGGAACTGCAATAGCCATTTTAAAGCGGCGTATCCCGTTCTCAGTAACAATTTTCGTCCATACAAATATTTGTAGTAATGTTCTATAGACTTGACCACTGCTAACAGCTCCCTCCTAGTCACGCAATAATGCCTTTCTAGCCTGGACAAAACCTTGCTAAAATACGCGATAACTTTTTCTTGTCCATCTTGAACCTGCGAACCAGATTGCTTGCGTCCGTATCTAAAACAAATTTTCCATCTTCTCTTGGATAACCCAAAATCGGCGAAGTGACTAGGGCCTGTTTTAGTTGATGGAAAGCATTTTCGCAGTTTTCATTCCATCTAAATTCTGCTTTTTTTTCGATCAATTTTGTCAAAGGTTTGGCAATATTGGCAAATCCGGGTACAAATCGTCTATAATAGGTGCACAACCCAAGGAAACTTCGGACCTGATGTTTTTTTATTGGTCTTGGCCATGCTTGCACTGCTCGGATTTTATCTTGGTCAGCTTTTACTCCATCTCTAGATACGACGTGGCCAAGGTATTGCACTTCTTTCTTAAATACGTGACACTTCTTTAGGCTCAGTTTGAGCTTTGCCCCACGTAGTCGCTGGAACACCTCTTTCAAATTCTTTAAGTGTTCTTCAAACAACCTTCCCACCACGAATATGTCGTCTAAGGTAAACCAAACACGTCTTGCAAGACAGTCCGCGAAGATGGTCTTTATCAAACGCTCGAACATTGCGCAGAAGCGTTACATATGCTGAAGGACATCACAATAAACTGCCACAAACCAGTTCCAATCGTAAAAGCTGTTTTTTCACGATCCTTGGGTTCCAATTCTACCTGCCAGTAACCACTCTTTAAGTCTAACGTAGAAAACCACTGGGATCCTGACAGGGTGTCTAACGTATCGTCAATTCTAGGTAAAGGATAGCTGTCCTTTTTGGTCACGTTGTTTAGCTGTCTGTAGTTTACGCAAAACCTCGTTATCCATCTCTCTCTCTCTTTGCGAGTACTGCTAGGGACGCCCAGGGGCTATTTGAAGCTTCAATCACGCCTTCTCTCTCCATATCCGTAGTTATTTGTTCGGTTTCCTCTCTTATTGCCAAAGAAAGTCTGCGTGGATGTTGTCGTGTCGGCCGAGCATCTCCGGTATTAATTTTATGCTTCACCACGTTAGTTCTTGTTTTGGAACCACTCTCCAGCGCAAACACATCTTGATACTCTTGGATCAACACTTTAACTTTAGCCAGCTGGTTTTGGCTAAGATTTTGGCATTTGGAGGTAAGAATGTTCTTCTTCGGCGACGTATCTTCGTTAGATTTTACGCATCTTACAATTTGAGATACTGGCTTGCATTAGCCTACCACGGTCTTCTTTTTTAACGTTAGAGGATCTGAGTTGATTAAGATCTTTACTGGCATCGTGTTCTTTACTCGTACTAAAGTTCTGCCAACAAGTATTCCTTTTTCAACTAAGTCGCCCTTCATTAGTTCAATCGCGCGTATATGGCCTTCCCGGAGATTTCCATCTAGGCGTGCCATCACCACACTTTCAGTCCTTACAGGCAGAGTTACGTCTTCACCCAATAAGACTCGTACGGCTGCATTCTTTGACGAATGAAAGGGAATTTCTTCATTGTCGATCTTCAGGACATCGTTCTTTATATCCAAATAGAACCCAAACTTCTATTAACGTCCATTCCCAGGATTCCCATTCTTCCGTGATGTCGGCTACCGGTACTTGATGGTCGAGTACTCTATTTCCCAAACCAATGGTTACTTTGACTTGTCCGTGAGTAGGTATTTCTTCACCTGTTGCCGTTTGAAGTCGTACTGTTACTGGTGATGTCTTTTCATTTTTCAATAACATGTCAGGACGATTGATGGTTTTCGTCGCTCCCGTGTCAACCAGTAACTAAACACTTCTTCTATTAATTTTGCTATCGATATGCTATGCAATTGCTCCCTAGGCGATGCCATTTGAATGGTAATCTCCGGGGCATGGCTCGTTGAGGTCGACTTTCGCCCCATTTGGTTGACCTGTTCTAGTTTTCCGGACGCTCTTCTGGTCTTCTTTTGGGCTTAGTACAACGTCGTCGTACGTGGCTCACTTCTCCGCAGTTCCAGCACGTCACTTCTCTTCCTTGAGCTACTTGTTCCCGAAATATGTAAATGTACAATTCTAAGAAGTGGCAACATCGCAAATAGGTGTAGCCGTGTAGCCGTTAAGCGTGTAAAAGGCATTTAAAAGTGTTTATCATTATGTAGTTATCTGAATGTTAAATATACTAAATATATATTAAAACTACCACTGCATTTATACTCTGACAACAGGTTATGGGCCCAGAAGGGAAGTTTTAAAAGTTTGTTAAATAAAATAAGTGTCAAAAGAAAAGTTTGTAAAAGGAGGTTCCTTGGGAAACAAACTAAAATGGCCACTGTGTTAACGAATGTAAAACAATTTGATGGTACTGGTTTCGCAGAATGGGAATTTAGAATTAAATTAAAATTAGAAAAAGAAGAATGTATTGAAGCATTAAGTGAAAAACCCGAAAATATGACGAATCAAACTTTTAACAAGAAAGACGTTAAAGCACGTGATATTATGGTTCAATGGATGACCGACAGCGTTGTTGGAACGATAAAAGACAAAACGACAGCAAAGGAAATGTTTAATGCTTTGGAATCTACATACAAAAAAAGAGGTTTGGCAGCAAGAATAGAATTAAAAAGAGAATTGAGTAACATGAAGTTTCAAAAAGGAAAATTGTCAAATTATTTAGAAGAATTTTTTAATAAAATTCAGGAAATAAATGGTGCAGGTGGAAAAATGGAAAATGAAGAAGTCATATCGCAATTGTTAAGTTCAATGCCGAATTCGTACAGACATGTAACATCATCAATAGACGTCATGTTTTCAATTAATCCAATGGAAATAACAGTTGAGTTTGTTAAAAACAAATTACTTCAAGAAGAAATTTTCCAAACGAAGAATAAAAGTGCAGGATCGAGTACGATAGATGAAAATGTGGTTTTTTATTCGAATTATAAAAACAAAGGTAATAACTCTAATTACTATAAAAGTAATTTACAGAATAGAACCGAGTTTCCGTTTAAATGCCATTTGTGTGGAATCAAAGGTCACAAAAAATACCAATGTCCTAAACTACAAAGAAAAGGAACGAAAGAAAGTCGTACAAATAGAAGTTGTTTCAGTACCGAACAGCCAGTGGAACCTGATGAAGAAATTGTGTTTATAACACACGATAATAATTTTCTTGAAGATTATAATAATGAGGAGGTAGTTAAACGTAAGCAAATTACTTTTGTTGTAGACAGTGGTGCAACAAATCATTTAGTACATAAAGGAGTAGAGACATTTCTAAATGAAGTTGAAACTGTTGATGTACAAATAAATGTTGCCAAAAAGGACCAAAAACTAGTAGCAACAAAATGTGGTACTCTTTATGTAGAATATAACAGTAAACCTTTAAAAATTAAAAATGTGTTGGTGTGCGACGATCTAAAATATAACTTGTTATCAGTACAAAAAGTAGAAACTGAAGGATGTGAAGTAAACTTCGTAAATGGCTGTGTAGAATTCAAGAAAGATGGAAAAATTTTCTTAAAAGGTAAAAAACGTGGAAATTTATATTTTGTTACAGTAGAATTAAGAAATATGCAATATGCAAATGTTACTGTTAATAATGAACTTATGCATAAAAGAATGGGACATTCCAGTCATTATCCTAATAAAAGTATTTGCGAAATATGCATAAAAGCCAAACAAACTCGTAATCCATTTAAATTGGTTGATGAAGAAAAGAAACCGAAAAGATTTCTAGAAGTAGTTAGTAGTGATGTAGCAGGACCAATTACACCATGTACATATGACGAACTGAAATATTATGTTACTTTCACGGATCATTACACAAGATTTTCATATGTATATCTAATTAAAAGCAAGGACGAAGTACTAGGGAAATTTCAAGAGTTTGAAGCAATTGTAACAGCAATGTTTAACACAAAAATTTCTAAATTAAGAGTTGATAATGGTGGAGAATACAGTTCAAAAGTATTCCAACAATTTTGTAAGGAAAAGGGTATACAGTTGCAATACAATATTCCCAGAAATCCTGAACATAATGGAGTTTCAGAAAGATTAAACAGGACTATAATGAATATGGCAAGATGTATGATTGTAGATTCAGAACTTGATAAGGAAATGTGGGGTGAAGCAGTTCGATGTGCAGTATACATTATTAATCGACTACCTACGAAAGCAGTTGATAACAGAATCCCAGCTGAATTATGGTATCAAAGAAAAGTAAGTTTAGAAAATGTGAGAGTTTTCGGAAGCATAGCGTATGCTCATATTCCAAAAGAAGACAGAAATGGAAAACTAGATGCTCGTTCACATGTTTTGAGAATGATAGGATATACTGCAAATGGGTATAGATTGTGGAATCCTGAAACAAGAAAATGTGTAAACTCAAAAAGTGTAATATTTGATGAAATGAGAAGAATAAATACTAATATCTTGGAAGAAATCCCAACAGAAACGACAGATGACAATACTTTAGAAGATATGAACGAAGCTGAACCAAACACAAACTATGAAGAAGAACTGAGAAGGAGTACACGAATGAAAATTGCGCCATTGAAATTTAACGATTATGATCTTAACTTTGTTACAGCATTAACTACAGGTCTACTGAATTCTGAGTATCCATCATCTTTTGAAGAAGCTGTACAAGATCAAAAATGGAAAGAAGCAATACAGGAAGAACTCTTAGCTCATGAGAAAAATCGAACATGGGACATAATTCCAAAACCATTAAATCAGGAGATCATCGATTCTAAGTGGATTTTCAAACAGAAAGAAATGTCCGGTCAAGTAATTAAAAAGGCAAGATTGGTAGCAAGAGGATTTATGCAAAACTTGTTAGAAGAAGAGGAAGTTTATGCGCCTGTGGCAAGAATGACGACTCTCCGACTGCTACTGGCAGTTGCAGTAGAACAAAACCTCAAATTGTACCAACTGGACGTAAAGGCTGCTTTTCTAAATGGTATTTTGAAAAATCCTGTTTATATGAAACAACCAAAAGGACTAAATGGCTATCCGAAAGATCATGTATGTAAGCTGAATAAATCATTATACGGTCTGAAAAATTCTCCTAAATGTTGGAACGATTGCTTAAATGAAAAATTATTAGAAATTGGTTTTTGTAGAAGTAAAATTGATCCTTGTTTATATTTGAAAACAAATAATTATATGTTAATTTGGGTAGATGATATCCTTTTATTATCGAATAGTGTAGAAGATGTTTTACTTGTAAAGAAACAGTTAATGGAATCGTTTGATATAACAGATTTGTCAAATGAAAAATCTTTAATATTTTTAGGCATGGAAATAATACAAACGTCAGATTTTATAACTGTCAATCAAACTAACTTAATTGTAAAGGTGTTGAAACAATTTAACATGTATGATTGCAAAGTTCAAAATATTCCAATGCAACCTAAGTTAAATTTAGAAATAAGTAAAAATAATGAACCTGAAATTCCTTATAAAGAACTAATTGGATCGTTGATGTATATCATGTTGGGAACACGACCAGACTTGTGCTACAGTGTAACTTATTTCAGTCAATTTCAGAATTGTTACAGTGAAATTCACTGGAAGAATCTAAAAAATGTGTTACGATATTTAAAAGGAACATGTAATTTCAAACTATGTTTTTCAAAATGTATCGGTAATGCAAATTTAGAAGCATATGTTGATTCAGATTTTGCGTCAAATATAAATGATAGAAAAAGTATTAGTGGACTAGTATTAAAGTTAAATGATAATGTTATTCATTGGAGAAGTAAGAAACAAACTGTTGTAGCTCTTTCAAGTACTGAAGCCGAATATATTGCTCTCTCTCTTTGCACTACCGAATGCTTATTCATAAGCCAATTGTTAGAGGAAATTCAACCGCAACAGAATGTTTATCCGATAAATGTATTTGAAGATAATCAATCCTGTATAAAAATTGCGAAAACTGTAGAAACGAAAAGATCCAAACATATTAATGTACGTTATCATTTTGTAAGAGAATGTGTTGCTAATAATACAATTAGTCTTAAATATGTACCAACTAATGAACAATTAGCAGATATAATGACTAAGGCATTACCTTTGTGTAAATTCAAGTATTTGCGAGATAAGTTAAATTTAATAACTGGACATGATTGTGACAAACTTAAAAGCTTAGAATTGGGAGGGTGTGTAAATGTACAATTCTAAGAAGTGGCAACATCGCAAGTAGGTGTAGCCGTGTAGCCGTTAAGCGTGTAAAAGGCATTTAAAAGTGTTTATCATTATGTAGTTATCTGAATGTTAAATATACTAAATATATATTAAAACTACCACTGCATTTATACTCTGACAACAAAATACACGTCGCACGATGTCTTCAATGCTTTCTTCTGTGAGCAAGGGTATTTCTGTAGCACAACAGAGCTTATGGTTGCCTCGGAGCGACGCTTGTTTCGCCGCTTCAAACTCCAAAGCATGGGTTAAAGCGTTATCCAACGTCTTCGGTCGAGCTAACCAAAGAGTCTGCTGCGTTTTGTTGTCTCGGAAGCCGTTTACAAAGGTTTGAATAACCTTTGTAAACGCAGTTGGCTCCACGAATGTATCTGGTGCTGTAGAATACACAAGCCTTGTGAATCTGGCGATGTCAGCCTTAAACTCTTGAAGACTTTCGGCAGCTTTTTGAACCTGACTTTTAATTTGAGCTTGATACACTTGTTGAAGATGACCATCTCTATATCTCATTCCTAAACGTCCATCTAAAAGTTCGTAATTTTCTTGTAGATGGTCAGGAACATTTTGCAAAACTCCAAGAGCTTCTCCACGTAAGGGCACAATTAAAGACGTCGCTTTCTGCTTGTTGCTCCAACCATTTGCTGTAGCTGCGGTTTCAAACTGCTTGTAGTATGTTGACCATGGAACTTTACCATCAAAATTTGGAGGTACAACTTTAAACTTGCAAGTGGTTTCTTCCCTATTATTCATTAATAAATCTTTACTCGTGACGCTTTCTTCGCCGTGACAATTCATTTAGTTTATTTTTTCTTCTAGCACTTTTATTCTGTTTCTCACTACTTCTATTTAGCCATTTGCAGATTCCCAAATTTCTTCTTTTAAATTTAACATATCTGCTTGAGTTTCTTCTTGAACAATTTTATTTTGGTTTTCTATACTGACTTGTATTTGCTCTTTAATAGTCTTTATGTGATTTTCAATGCTTGTTCGAATTTCTTTTTTTAAACTTCTAGAGTTTTCCAACAAATTTTCTCCTATTTTCTGAGAATTTTCAGACAGTTTTTCTTACATTTTCTGAGAATGTTCGGATAGTTTTTCTTCAATTTTCTGAAAATTTGAGCCCATTTTCCTATTATTTTTATTTTTATTCATCGATTCGAGAATTTCAAATATTTTTAAATCCAGTTTAACTGCTTGCAAAGGCGTCACCGGCATAAATTTAACCACGAATAATTAAAAAAAAAATTAATTTTAATAATTCCCGACACTAGTTTAACGAAATGGAACAACTAAGATTAAACGCTATAAACAAACACGTGAATTGCAAACTAAAGTTTTATTTATTTACGCAATCAATGTTTTTATTACGGGAGCGATATTCAATTACATAATGGTATTTACAATAAAAATCGCGAACAGCTTATTTATTTATACGATTCTATTTAATACCCCGCACTGACGCCAGTGTAACGTTTATTATTACTAATTAATTTATTTATACGAACAATATGTACACGTTTATAGCTTACCGAACTAATTAAATCTAAGGATATTTAATAAAAACACTTACACTAATTTATATATAGAACTATCACACGAAGATTAAGTTCGCGGATAACTTTAGTTTAACACTTATTGTATACTTTAAAGTCACGTACAAGGTTATACTCCGTATATTTATCTCGAACACACGCGTTAATCACTTAGTTATTTAAACTTGAATAATCTTCTTAACACTGCCGTTTTCGAATTGCTGGAATAACTGACCTCTGATTTATTTGTATCGTTTTTAAATATTTTGGCCAAACGTTTGAAAATTTTCTATATCTTTCGGTGAACGTTCTGGAACTTGAGAATAAATTTTCGATCGTTTCAGTACGTTAATACAGATCATGAAAGTTGTCTTTTAATCTGTGTTGTAATTCTATAATAGTTTTTTTCTTTTTTGTATATAGAACTCTAAGATATGTCTTCTGATAATGCCTTTTGGGTTTTGATCCTGACACTGTACCAGTTTTTCGTTGCTCACTTAACACTCTTTTAACACTGCTTTGACAATAGGATATTTGACAATACGTTTTGTCATTTGATTGAATATTGCAAACAATATGACAATAAATTGCTTATCTCTTCAATTATTTTATTGAAGATTGTTTACAATTTCACTCATACATAGTTCACTAAATAATAGAATCGTCGAGTAGTTGTTATGTACCAACGCTCAAGATCCGACTTTTCTTTCTTATCGGACTAGCTGACTTGTCTCACAAGCTTTTGAACTTGCCGACTAGCACCACATAGCTCGCTCGCTCGATGTTATCGATTATTAATTTAAAATACATTTGCCAGAAATCAATCTTAACAAAACATAAAAATTTTCCGGAAAATCTTGTTTATCTTGGAGACTGGCACCTCTCTGTGAGTGACGCCTTGCTCTTGTTTTGTTACGCCACTGACTGCAGCGGCTCTTCTTTGATTCTACCATCCAAACTATTTCGATATTCGGGTGCTAAGTATTATGAATAACACAAATTAAAAATAATATTAATAAACTGGTTTCATACCTACCTATAGTTGTTGATAAACAAGTTAATAAACTTACTTTTGTTTTTAGATATCAGAGCGGGCTTGATTAAACGCACATCTATGCATCCTTTATCAATAGCGTTATGGAACGAAATTTCGTGGACAAATTATGCAGAATACACCCTTAACCACACAAATGTTCAAACGTTGCTGAAATCCAACGAAACTTTCGATCTAGTAATAATCGAGCATCTATACAACAACGCACACAAAGGTTTTTGCTTTCATTATAATGCACCGTGCGTCATAACGTCATCACTGGCAACATCAAGATTCATCAGCCGAAAAACCGGAAATCCTAGCATGCCGTCTTACATTCCGGAACCATACCAACAAATACCATTTAAAATGAACTTTTTTCAAAGATGTATTAATTTTATCGCTTATTTTTTGGGAGAAGCAAGTCATCATTTGTTAGTAACGCCGCAGCATGACGACTTAATGCGTAAATATTTTCCGAACGCGCCATCTTTAACTGAACTTTACTACAACATTTCTTTGATATTAATCAACTCCCATCCAAGCACAAATCCAGTAACCCCGCTCTTGCCGAACATGATTCAAATAGGAGGTTATCATATTAAACCTACAAAAAAATTACCCACAGAGTTACAACAGTATTTGGATAATTCTTCTAATGGTGCTATATTACTTAGCTTAGGTTCAAACATATTGGCTAAAGACGTACCTAAAGCCAAATTAAACGAAATTTTAAACGCTCTTTCCCGACTTAAGCAAAACGTTTTGTGGAAATGGGACGACGAAACTTTGCCAAATGTTCCTCCAAATGTTAAAATTTCAAAATGGTATCCTCAAAATGACGTGTTAGGTAAAAATTTGAAATATGTTAAACAAAAAGATATAGTTAGCAATTGCAGCTCATCCAAATATTAAACTTTTTATTACGCACTGCGGATTATTAAGTAGTGTTGAGGCAATTCACCATGGAGTTCCTTACATCAGTGTTCCAATATTTGGTGACCAATTTGTCAACTCTTTAAGCGCTGAAACTGCGGGCTATAGTATTATTGTCCCATACAATGAGTTGAATGAAGAAAAACTGGTACAAGCAGTTTATGATATTTTTAATAATTCAAAGTATGTGGTAATTTGGTTTAGTTTTTTATTGCCAATTTTTGTTTTAGGTATTCGTCAAATATAAAGCAAATTTCAAAGATCATGCGCGACCGGCCAATGGAGCCGCTAGCTACTGCTGTGTATTGGATCGAATATGTATTAAGAAATAATGGTGCTTATTATTTAAGATCGGCCGCTTTAGATTTGCTTTGGTATCAGTATATGCTATTTGATGTCATTGCCTTTTTCGCTACCATTACAGTATTTTTTACGTTCTTATTGTGGATTGTATGCAAGCAACTTATTTGTAAACTCTCATCGGTTGCTATAAAAAACAAACGAGATTGAATTCTATTATTAAAACTTTAACTGATATAATGATATCGGCCTTATTTCTTTTTAATATCAATGTTGATATCTCCATATATACCTAATAATGTCAAGAGATTTGTAGCATTACAAAAAACGAGTCTTATCTTGTAGTTTGTTGAATGGATTAAAAAGTAAATAATTACAATGTATTTCTTTAAAAAAATACCTAACATAATCCAAGAAGTGTTCGTTGTGTTGCCTACTACTAAAACATATTTTAGTGCATAAATTATATTTTTTAAGACACGTGTTGGCATAAATTATCAACACCAAAGAGTATATAATATTATATACTCTTTGTCAACACAATGTTTTGTAATTTTTCTACAATTCTATATTTATCATACTATGAACATTGTAAAGGTCAAAGTTTTGCAACGTTATACATGGTAATACAAAACGCATCTCTATGAAAATAAGATAAGAATAGCATGCACCTAATTTTAGAGGTGAAACAAAAACTTTAAACAATTGTGTTAGTTTATAAAATTTGGTTTCTTTGCAGTTGAAGCACAATTAATAATTGTGGCAAATTTATATTATTCATTCGGTTGCATAAATCAAAGTTAACTATGCCGTCTTTAACTAAATCGTAGTTATTAATTTGACGCAAAAAATCTAACTTTGTACTTAACGACTAATGACAACACTTAAAAAAGATGATTCCGTAGATAACTACATCGTCAAAGTTAAGAATTCTTTATGTAACCGGGCCTTAATGTTATGAAAATAAAGAGGTTGCTTTGGAACATTTTAAACAAATAATTGTAAAAAAGTGAGGAAAGAACAGCACACAGTTAGATAAGAAATATTTCATTTTAACAATATTTATTTTATTAGATAAATTTAAAGAAATAACAAAGAGGTTTGTTTAAAAGTTAATGTATTGAAATCGTAACAAATTGTGTATTCCAAAATATCTGAAACTAAGAAGAAATGTCGGCAGTACAATATTCAGTATTTGAAATATGGATTTACGCAATCTCCAACAAACCAATTATTACCTATGTGTATAATTTACCAAAAAGTTTTTTCAAATAAAGCCATGAAGCTTTCTAGGCTTCATACATGCTCATAAAAAGGACAAAGATTTATCTAATTTTCAAAGACTTGTAAAGAAACATTTAAAACAGGTAACTATATCAAACCTTTTTACATCGTGTTCTAAACACGAAGATGATGGACTTCGTGCTTCATATAATATTTCATTATTAATCGCAAAAGCGGGAAAATCACCACACAATTGGCGAAAAATTAATTATGCCGGCAGTCAGAGAGGTAATCGAAACTGTTCTTCATCATAAGACACCATTAGATATCATAAAAAAATACTTTAAGTAATAATACAGGCAAAGAAAAATCGATGAAATGGCTAAAGACGTTGAACTATCATTATGTGATTACTTGAAAACTTTCAAATTTTTTATTCAACTAGATGAATCAAGTTCACCAAATAACGAAGCACTACTCTTGGCTTACGTCCGATCCATAAAAGAAGAAAAAAATTGTTAGGAGTTATTTGAAAAAAATTTGGAAACCGATACAAAGCAAACATCCATATTTAATAACATGCACGTTTTTTTTTCCAAAAGAAAGAATTCCTATTCGAAGTATCTTATCAGAAACCCCGTTCTTCTGGGGAGTATTTTATACCCCCAGTAATGCTCTCTTCTGTCCAAGACTCCGTCAATACTAAGTAGGGTAAACAAAGGGGTTACTTAAAATTCATTTTGTAATGTATAATATTCAGTGTTGTGTTGTGTGTCAATTTTGTGCATAATGCCACCTCTTTCTGGACAAGCCAAGTTATCACTAGAAACTATAGGAAAGATTATTGCTTTACAAGAATGTAGATTTTCTATCCGAGTAATTGCTGCACGTATGGGTTTATCGGTAAGATAATTTTTTATTTTGCTTTTGATAATATTCTTTAATATTAGCAGTCTTTTCAATTTTAATTATGGGTATTTACACTTATTTGATAGAAATTATATGATGTATAATTCAGATTGCACAATTATTCACCTACATCACAGGAAATTGTTTATAATGAAATTATAAAAGTTTCAGTCATATAACAATTGGGTATCAAGCTTTTCACGTCCCTCAAGTTAGCAATACAAAGTTAGCAAAATCAAATAAAACATAATTAGGAATTTGTTACTAATTTTTTGCGAAAGAAAAAACTTGTAGCTTTCTTACTTTTTTAATTATGCATTAAACTTGAAGCAAGTTTGTAGTACATCAATCTAATCAGTGTTTTAATGACTCGGTATTCGGTTTAAAATGTGTGTAGAATCTGTTGCTGAATTGTTGTTAATTCATTATAAAAGAAAAAAGCTGATAGCTTTATTATTATTCTACACACATTTTAAAAAACAAATAAATTCATTAAAGCACTTTTTAGAATGGTGTACTGCTAACTTGCCTCAAGTTAGCCGAAAAACGCATAACTAAAAAAGTAAGATTGTTACAATTTTTTTTCTTTCGCAACAAATTCCTAATTATATTTTATTTGATTCTGTTAACCTTGCACTGCTAACTAGAAAGACGTAATTTCACTTAAATATATAACATTACTTTATCGATTCATTTTAGTAAACATAAACCTTTTTGCGCAGCTTTAATTAACTATTATTTATTTTATTAGAAAAGTGTGGTCCATTATTGGGCAAAGAACAAGCCGCGAAAAATGATCGTCTTTTGCAGACCGCCCATAGAAGTGGAAAACCATCTCTCTTGTCCAGAGTTGAAAAAGACAACATTATCCAAAATGCTCGTTTGACTCCATTCACAACTTCCGCCACCATTTGCGATACAGCTACAATGCAGTTTGCAAACAATAAGGAGTACTTTGAAAACTGAAGGAATAAGCTGCTATCGACTTGTAAAGAAACCTGTAATAACTGAAGAAAATGCCAATTGCAGATTGTAGTTTTCAGAAGAACATTTAACCCTTTCGCGCCTGCGGGTACACATATGTACCACTCATTGTTTTTCTTGGACTGAAAGTAAAAAATCCTTTTTGAAATGGTACGAATAAGCACCAACAGGTTTTATATTCATTTTACCGCGTTCCTCACACAAGTAGGCGTGTATGTCTTGTTTGAAGTGGTTTTTCGTTGTTTTTCTACGAATTCTTAGTAAACAGCTGTCAAACAGTTGTATTATTTACGATTGACGTTTGATAGGTAAGTAATTTATAGTTTGCATTGTTTCTAATAGTTTATCGTGCATGAATTGGTACCGGTACATATATGTACCAGTCGGTCTGGTTTGTGGTACAAATGTGTACCTGTGGTATTGGAAATTATCAAAAAATAATTAGTTGCAAACATGGATAGAAGAAATCAAGATAAGAAGAGAGCATTGTCTCACGCTGATTTGGAGCAAATTGCCAATGAGTCGTTTTCAGAATCAGGTGTGAGTGATGAATTTTATGAACCATCTTCATCCGAGGATGAGGACAGTGATTTAGAAGATGATACCGAAGCAGAGGCCGATGGTGCTATAGCCACGAGTGATTCCGAGGGCGTTGAAAATGAAGTAATTGGAAACGTCAATCGTCCTGATAATCCCGATGGCGTTATAGATCCAGATGTAGTTACAGAAACAGTGGTACATCCCAATAGCGAAGTAGGAAATGGTACTAATACTTTCACATCCTTTATTTTACGGTCAAAACCCGATTCAACTTTCGTCTCTAAGCAAAATACTCCTGATAAACGTAACTGCAAATTTACTTAAGATATAAAGAAGAACTTAACACCACTGGAAAATTTCAGGAAAACTTTTCCACCCTCTTTGATCATGTACATTGCACAGTGCACTAATGAGCGACTACAAATTTATCAGAACAAAGCTAAAAGTAAGCGTGTACGAGTAAAAGAAACGGATCGAGGGGAAATTGAAATGGTATTTGGTTGTATGTTTTTAATGTACTACAATCACGTTCCCAGCATCAGTAATTATTGGTCACATCATCCATCATTGGGCAACCAGGATATCCAAAGTGCCATATCCCGAGATAGATTCAAGCTTCTTATTTCAAAAATGTACTTTGCATCCAAAAACTGCACAAAGATCTACTACATAGACGATATGGTTGAGTGTCTGAAAGGCACATTCAAGAAGTGTCGGCAGGACAGTTCTTACCAGAGTATTGACGAATCTATGACGAAATTCAAGGGAAGGTCGTCCCTAAAACAGTATATGCCGTTAAAACCAGTGAAAAGGGGCATCAAAATGTGGCTTAGGTGCGACTCAGCTAGTGGATATACGTACGACTTCAATATCTACACTGGTAAGGAAACAAAGCCAACAGTCGGAGGTTTGGGAGAACGTGTAGTTAACCGCCTTGCTTTAACAATTAGCGAAGACAAAGTTGTACTGTGTTTTGATAGGTTTTTCACATCTGTTCAATTACTTCGGTCCATAAAGTACCCGCCCAGGGACATGTATGGCAAATAGAAAAAACCTACCTAAAATCAACGATAAGTTTAAAAGAGGTGAATCTATATTTTAATGTACTTCTGACGGACTGATGTTCGTAAAATGGCAAGATACAAAAGAGGTGTTGATGCTAAGTAACTATCTTATAACAATCTTACGACAGTCAATAAAACTATGAAAGATGGCTCGAAATCTCAAGTATCCTGTCCTGAAATGATTGCATTTTATAGAGAAAACATGGGAGGTATGGATCTTGCTGACCAGATGGCTGGGCTTTAAGATTTGGATAGAAAGTCCACCAAATGGTGCAAAAAGGTATTTTACAGGCTTATGATGATGGCAGCAGTAAATGCTTGGATTTTGTCTAATGAGGTGAATTTGAGAAAATGTTCATTATTGAATTTTCTTGTTCCATTAGCTGAAGAGTTAATTTCTGAAGGTTCTAAAACCGCTTCTGTTCATCGATCTTCCAAGAAAGGACGAATTTCAAAGAAAAGAAGGTTGTTTGGAAACGTGTCATTGCACCTACCCGTAAAAGGCTCTACAAGAAGACGCTGCAGAAGGTGTTCAGACAACAAAAAACAAACACGTACCAAAACTGTGTACCAAGACTGTGACATTCCACTATGTAAACTTTGTTTTTCAGTGTACCATTCATAACAAGTTTTAAAATAAACTAATATTATAAATATGTAAGTTTTCATTATTTATTTCAAGTAAGTATTGAGCACTGATGGTACATATATGTACCACCAGTAAACACTAGTAGTACATATGTGTACCAGCCGATGAACGCTTAACTGCTCAAACTTACCTGACGATTCTGGAAGACGTTATGTGCCGTCCGTACAAGCAGTTTATTCCGAAGCACCAATTCGGTTTTTTTAGGACAATTCTCCTATACATACGGCAGCGGTAGTTCAAGAATGATTCTTAGAATATCCAGAAATGGAAAGAATCAGTCACCGGATTTGAACCCTATAGAGAATTTGTGGGCGGCGGCCGTGCGTGAGTAAAACGACGAACTAAACAATAACGTATAAATACGAAATATAAAGAAATTGCATCGTCATATTAATACCGTGTGGGAAAGATTTCGAAGAGCTAATGTATGTGCCAATTTAATCAATTCGATGCCAAACCGTCTACGGGAATGTATAACCAATAATCGATATTACACTCATTACTACCATGTAAAATACAAATATTTAAATAAAATAATAAATATTTTTTTAATCATGTTTTTTATTAGGATTTTCTGTATCTAGTTTTGTTCTTGTAATATAAATAGTGTTTATGTATAATTTGTAATAAAATCTAAGATATTATTTCTATTAGAATGTAGTAGGTACTATAGTAATCTAAAACATAAAAAAAATGCAAACTACGAAATTGCAAATTTCAGTTCATTACTATTAAATTTATATTCCCTCGAAATTGTTAATACTTAAATGTTACGAAGAGAAAGCGGAAAAATGCATTTTGCATTCTTCTAATTTTGTGATTTTTAGATTTAGAGCATAGGTATGTATTTTCAAATTTTATTTGAAATTTTTTTAGCGTTCTGTATGAGAAGTTAGACTTGATTTTATAACGTGAGATATATATCCTTTAGTTTTTCATACGAATAATTTAATAGGAATAATGGGAATTTATACTGCAATTGTTTGACCACTAATTACATTTTTCTAGTGATAATACTTCCTTTGCAAAAAAATCGGAATGTTGACTTTAATTTAATTCAGATATATTAAGACTTTTAGGTTAATTAGTCCAGTTGTTTCATATTCATACAGTTTATCATTATTTGAGCTATGGATGGAACTTATTTTATTCTAAATAACAATTCAATTTTTTTTAATTAAGCAGAAAACATAAATAAATAGAAAACTCGGCGAAGAATTTAAAACTTTAGGGTACAATTTAGATAAATATTTGCAGGTAAGAAACATGTTCTTTGAACGCTTGAGGCAGTGCTTATGAAGAATGGTTAGTAACCTCGTAATATCGCTGCAAGTAATGTCTACAATGCCAATGTTGTCAAATTTAATTAGGCGTTTTGTTATAACGTAAGTTTGGTTGCCTACCTTGCAGGTTGCGCTTAAAAGTATCCAATTACTTTTTTGAGGCAGTGCACTTTCGAAATTGACAAGTTTTTGTAAATTAAGCCCAAATATAAAACCATCTAAACCATTCCACCAGACATATGATCTGGCTAATAGTTACAAACTGGTTACACCAGTATGACCATAATGTATTTGATTTAATACCTTTTGACGTAGAGAGCAAGGAATAACAACTCTGTTTTCAAACAATTAACATTCGCTAGACATTAACAAATTATGCCGTATTCTAAAGAATTTATTTACTTCTGGATTGCCCTTTTTATAATGACTCCAGTCACTTAATACTAATTATTTAACTTTTTGGAGGTTTTCATCTTGTATAATATGCAAAGACACAATATCATTACTTATTATAATATAGGTGTTGTATAAATAAAATTACATTCTGGTTCCGAGGCAAATTCAGAACTAGGTAAACGCGACATCAAATCAACTTGAGGTATATTAATTACCTTTTTATACTGAATTTTATATTTGTATGCTTATAATATGACAGACCACCTAATTATTCTTGACGATGCCATCACAGGCAAATTTTTTATTTCCGAAAATGTTGTTCTTAATTACTGATTGTCACTGTAAATCACAAATTCGCGCCCAGGAAATTTTAAAAGGATAGGTTATTCGGTATTGTAAAGTACTGAAACGTTCTAGAAATTATTCTCAAGTTCGAGAACCTTCACAAAGTTTTTATCCATTTCCGGAACGTTCACCAAAAGATTTAGAATTTCTCGAAAGATAGCCAAAATGTATAAATGCGGTACAAACAAATTATAGGTCAGATTTTTTGGTAATTTCAAGTTTTAAAAAGATTATTCAAGCTTAAATAAATAAGTGATTAACGCGTGTGTAGATAAACACAAGGAATTAAAATCGCGCGTGACTATATAACTTAGTGCAAGTGTTTTTTTTAAATGTCCTTAGATTTAATTAGTTCGGTTAGTTATAAACGTGTACATATTTTTAGTATAAATAAATTTCTCAATAACTCATACAGAGGTTCAGGTAAATCAGGACACATCGAAATAAAATTCCTATAATAATCTAACATTGATAAACATGACCTTAGTTGAGTAATATCTTTAGGTATAGGTGTAGACTTTTTCTTTGCAATTTTTGAATAAGAAGGTTGTTTTCCTTCGCCCGTTAACTTATGACCTAAAAATTCTAAATACTGTACAAAAAAACACTTTTCTCTACATTAATTTTTACATTATACTGTTTCAATTTTGACAAAACTTTATAAAGAACGATTTTACACGGTTTCAAATCTTCACCTCCAATTAAACTGTCATCAGTCATTATAGTACGCTGTTACATGATCTATATCTATCAAAATTGTTTCAATCACATATTGAAATATCGTTGGACCTGACGCGAGACCAAATACTAAACGATTATACGTATACAATCTTTTTAGAGTTGTTACAAGCTTTAGGTTTTACGAACCTTGCACGGCCAACTCATATAGTCGGAAGTAGGGAAGATTCACAGGAAGTATGCTTAAGGGCGCCAGAGCTGATCCAAGATAACACTTCTGCCTCGCTCACGACAGACGGTCCAAACTTGTAACTCAATTGGAGGTTCGTAATCCTTATTACTCTGATGGTCGAGTAACCAAAGTTTGTTATTAGATAACGGCGATCAAAAGAGAAAGGTATATTGCCATAAAAGAAAGAATAACCAATATAACAACTTTAATTTAGTAACGTTGATGATTATCACAGATATATCGAATTTTCAATACATGAATGCCAGCCGTATCGGCAACACACAATACATAGGTAAGTTACGTTGAAGCGAACGGCGTAGAATAGTTCGTAGTAAATATGGTTTGTACACAGTACGCGAAACACACAAAATAATTAATAATACGATCTTACTGATAATAAAACAGTGATAATAATTACTGAATTAATACTAAACTTTCGTACTAATGATTGGTTGTACACAGCATGCAAAACACACAAAATAATTAATGATACTACCTAAATGGTAATAAAACAATGTTAGCAATTACGGAATTAACATTAGCTAAAGTTTCGTGAGCGACCTTTCTGACAGCGAACAAATACATAAATCAATTTACCCACAATACAGGAACTCTTACTTGGTCGAAGAAAGCGCTTTCCCCGGCAAGTGAGCCTGAAATAACTTTTAAGTAGCAAATCGTGTCAAACCAAACAGGTGGTTTCGCAGGTATTTGCCGCCTGAGTAGAATTTCGTAGAAGTGTGATTATCTTCGGTTCATTTAATTTTAACCGTATGCTTTATAAATCGAGTTATACTCGTCCCACGAAAGTATTTTTCGAAGTTAATCTTTCATAATTCGTTATCGAATAGGAACATGTGCCAGAACGTGGCGGAACGGCTATCAAATTACGAGAAATTACAACAGAATTTTAATAAACGACAGCAAGTATCTTACCCGGTGACGACTCAAATATATTATTATCGTAGTACACTTATAATTTGATCCCCATTACTGCGGATGGTCTTTGAAAATTATTTGCAAGCCACACCGGCCATCTTATGCAGTTGACAGATTAATGATTTCGTCGTAAATGACAGTCACACGAAACGATCGGTAGGGATCGTCCCAACCGGAATCTAATTTCAATTACATATACAGGGTATTTCGTAATGAAAATTTCGTACGTAACAGAGTATTAATAGTAAGTATTTCTCTACTTTCCACTAACAACCAACTGCATAAACATTCTACAAAAATAACTACAATTGGTAATTAAATTAAACAGATCATTAACTAAAGGTATGGTAAAAATGTCTGTGATGTAACCCACTTGCGTTTGAAATTTAAAACCCGCGAACAAACAAAAAGCAACGACATCTCGCTGTGGCTGTGATCGTCTAGTTACCTCTTCCCCCTTTTCTACGTTGTATTAAGCTCGTTATACACTGCTTACTCTCGATATGTGGGAAAGTTTTTGTAGGTTAAATAAAACACACAATAAAAAAATGAATCGTAATTTTTATTCGAATTTAACTCTTTAAATTTTAACCGAGACCGTGCTTGTTCGGTTGGACCCGTTGTAGAAGGAGAAGAACAGTTCTTGAACTGAGTGTTAATACAAATAAACTACATAATTTGGATATACAAAACAACTGTTATAAAGGATTAGCTAATATATTATATAATAATGTGTAAAAGAAATTACACGTCTTTTAAGTACTTTTAGCAAGTATGGCAACACGGCGAAACTAATAGAAGTTTGGCAACAAAGCAATGTAAACTGAAAAGTTTTTTTGGGTCGAATCAAAATAACACAGTAGCAAATTAAATTAACAATTACTTATGTACGTTGCTCATTTTATTGTAACCTTTTTCAGATAAATGAAATTACACCGTCAATCTAGAAGTTAGAATGTCGTGAGTTTAAATAAAATGTTCTGATAAGCAAGTACGATAACAGGTTCAAATCCCGACACATAAACACATGCACGTACATCATCATATTAAACTAAAGAAGGGTTAGTTAACCGACGGCCTATCGGTGGGTACTGAAGTCCTGGGATACGGATGCAATTCAGCTATTAGTTGATTGGTCGGGACAAACAAACAAGGGTCAAAAATACACATATAACACAATATACACATATAATAAACACACAATAATATTAAACAAATGTTATAAAATGTAGGGCCCATTATCATGGAAGCAACCTACCGCGACTTTAATACATGTATCGAAGCAGGCACTTGTCTATATCATAGATTCAAGATACGCTACTTCACAAAAAAAATACACAGGGTCCTCACAGTATAAGAACTACCTGCAGCCACATGGTGTATGCCCCTCACGGTAAATAAAATATTATGTTTACATTCGACAAGGCAATTCACCCAACGGTCTTTACACCAGTTAACGTACATATGGTTATTTCCGGTCATGAAGGTATGAATATCATAGTATAAAACAATTCTAACTTCTAGCAATTTGAGCAACTCATAAAACACACGAGCAATGATCAAACAAAAGAAAGTTACAATAAAACGTGCTCCGTCATTCGGGTACGCGACTTGAGCAAGTTTACATTTAAGAACAAATAAAATTTCAATTGTAAAATAAAATCGTTTTGTTTAAACACAGTTTTTAAAAGAAAACATAAATTGGCACAGAAAAAAATTTAAAAAATATAACAGGGAAAGTAACGGTACTATAAAATGGCGACCCACGCTAGCTTTTCAAACAAAGGAAGCAATTGTAAAAACTACCTTGGTTTCCGTTTACAGCACAAATACAAAAACAGACAGACTTACATGGATTATAATTATTCTACATACATACCTAGCAAGTTACAAAGATTGACAAAACAAATACACAAATTATACAAAAAAAACTTTTTAGGGTAAAAACGTATTGCCATCTCGAACAAAATTCACCCCTAAGATCCCGACCGTTTCCCGGCGTCGTACCTTTAAAAACCTTCCACTCTTCTAAGAAATACATGCGCGTTTTCAGATTCTTAGTTTTCGTTGTTTTTTTTCTTCGCTAGATGTAATTTTACATGTCTTTAAGGATTTAAATTTAAATTGGTCCATTTCAAGTCTGTTATTAATTGTGGATTAACTGTATTTTTCAAATCTACACAAACACGGATTTTTCCATTTCTTCGTGGTACTATGACGATTAGACTATAACTAACTTTAGCGATTATGCCTTCTAATTCTAGCTTGTCTAGTTCAGAATTGACTTCATTTTTAAGTGCATAAGACACATATGTACGCATAAAAACCGATTTTGCAGATTCTTTTAAATTAATAATAATCATAAACTTGTTCGTTACTTATATTCATAACTTCATTTTTACTGCAAACTAAATCTTTCCAAGTTGGACAAGTTTGTTATATGAAATCTCTAGCTAAGGTTGAAAATGAGCTAATTTTTGTACCGCTAACAAGAGAACTTCAAAATGGTTTCTATTATGAATTCTTAAATTAAAAAAGATAACTACAAAAACTCAATAAGAAAGGCATTTTGAATTTTATTATTTTAAATTATATAAATTCAAACGCAACAGATACGAAAGCTTGCGAATTCACCCGAGGCTGACACGTACGTGTGCCTGCATGTATACTAGATTGAAGCCGTGTCGTAAATGATAGTTATTGTAGTCAATACAAAACATAATACAATTTTATGCGAGTTAGAAAAGAAGATAAGTAAATGTTTAAATGTTTTCGTGCGATCTTTAGCCGGGCTTCCATTTAGTGCAATGCTTACGTAACTTACCTCATTTATCACATCAAATTTTTTTACAGTCGATTTTCTTAGTTGATCGATAATATTCATATTGTTTTAGTTACATAATGACGGTGGTACAAGACATTAACAAATTAATAGCTAATAATAGTTTATGTGTTTAGAATATAAATTAAATGTTTGTCCTCAGCATTTACTTCAAATTCGACAGACCAGTAAACATAAAATAAAGAAGTCAACAGTAAACTATAAATTAGTACATAAAGTAGAAAAGTTATTGGATTCAATGACAGCGAAAGTCAATGATCTATTGACAAGTAACACTGTCAAAATACCAACTATAAAATAGGTTAGAAACAATGTCAGTATAATTGTGAAAAACAACATCAGAACTAGCAGACAGCTGTTTTGTTTTTTAGGAACTCGTCAGCGCTAGGATACACCATTGTGTTTCCACAACTATACCGACAGACAACCGTACTTTTTTATGTCGTGTAGACAATACTAACATATTTGAAATGTTTTTGAAACGTCATCCTGTCGTAAAAAAATGACCCTCCTGCAGCATTGGCCACCAGCCACCACTGTCTTTAGGTATACTAAATTATATATTAGAAAGTGGTACAATCTGTACAGGTTCTGACACTTATTAAAATGTTTTTTAAATATATCTAAACAACAACTAAAAACTCTAATAACAAATATTTTTTCTACAGACAGTACACTGGAGCAATTAGAAAGTAAATAAATTGTATTTACATAAAATTTACTTACTAATCTTTGATACAAAAATCTTGAAACTTGTTTTTAGTGAACGTATTTTATGTTTTTTTATAAAAATAAGAAACACGAAACAATAGAAATAAAAATAAAACTTAGATTATTTAAAAAAAAAGGTAAAAATCAGTTATTATCAAGCATTTAATCATGTAAGAGTTTTTTTTACAAATCAAATGTTTGTATAATCCTGATTATACTCATAATTATTACTTTTATTTTATATAACAATGTACTTACTTTGTTATTAAAATAATCTCATTAATGTATATTAATATTATTAACATATATTAAAAACAAATTATTCAAGCCGATTCGTTGCTTCTTACGCAACTGTCAGTACCATAAACAATTTTTTTACAATAAAATCAAAAAAATGTAAATACAATTAGAAATAATTTTAAATCAAATAAATCTTAGAAATATACACGAAATTATAATATTTTATTACTTTTTCAATAAAAGTTTTCTTTTCAAGGGCGGCAATTGTAGAGTCGTGCCCAAGCGGCAAATTAACACACCACAAAATTAATTAATGTTATGTTTTATAAACTTTGTAAAATAATTAAAATTACTGACAAATATGTGTAATAAGTCTAAAATTAACCGAAACTGATTATTGTTTTTTTTGTGACTTATTGTAGTACATATATGTCGCGATGTGTCTTTTGCTTCGTGTTTATAAATTAAAACTTTCTCAAATGCCTAAACTGTAAATTTTTATGTCTAATTTATTGTAATATAATTACAAAAATACTTTTATGACTTCTATTCTGGATAAATGCCGTGTATAAGTTTGTAAGTCGCAGTGAATATATACAGAGCCTAGAACAAACAGAATTTATTCAGAGTGAAGGTTTTAATAAAAGTGTAACCTGGGGAAACTTAAATTCTACTATAGAAAAATATTATTATTATTTGGGTATTTTGGACAACATTTTTAAGGATGCGAACATACTGGAGATGCATGGATGTCGCGGTTTAGGTTGCGCTCGCTAGATTTCACATTTATGTAAAACAAAGCTTTACCTTCTTATGAGATACCATAGAAGCTTTCGGTTTATCTCGCGGTCTAGACAAAATATTTAGTTTTTTATCGCGATAGAAATGTTGGTATCGAAGTAACTAGCAAGCTTATGGGTCTGCTCCAGACCACGAGGTATTTACTTACTCATTAAAGAAAACAAATATTGGAACGAAGCAAGGTGCAAAACATTTGATAAACACAAACTTCTTGTTACTTATCTAACGTAATAGACAAAGACAAATTTCACGAATAACAATTATTAATGTCTACTACAATCGTATGACATTATGTAAACTTTTAATAAGTTTATTTATAGAACGTATTTGATACTATTTCTGATAATTAAGTAGAATACTTTTTTAGACAGTCATAGTATTTTGGTTTGTAATTAATTCATTTATGGAACATCAACGTAAGCCACTACCACGACTTAAACGGTGATAGCGAACTAAACCGCGACCTGAACCGCGACTGAGCTCATCGATGCATCTTCGGTATGTTCGCACTAGAAAGGTTTACTTATTTAAAGATGTTTATTCTTGATGTTTACCGAAGATGCATGAATCAGTGTAGTTTAAGTCGTAAAGCAAATATATATCTTCTTATGAGACCAAACATACCAAAGATGCTTTCTTGGTCGATTACTTTGCAGTCTACAGCGATGTCGATGTCAAAAAAAAATATTTTGTTATTCATCGCGATGTAATTTTGGCATTGAGGTAACTTGCAAGCTTATTGGTTCACTTCAAACCCCGTGCCATTTACTTACTCATTAAAGAAAACAAATGCTGGAACGAAAAAGCGTGCGAAGGTTGTTGCCGTTTTTTGTATATAAACATAATCATAAACATTTGATAAACGCGAACTTTTTCTAGCTTATTTAGCGTAACAGACAGACAAATTTCACAGATTAACAATTAATGTCGGTTATTATCCATTACAATCGTGTAACTTTTAATAGGTATTTGTATAGAACGAATTTAAAAATATTTGCAACAATTAATGAACTTTTTTAAATGGTCGTAATATATTGGTTATATATTAAATAAATTTTTTAGCTTGTGTGAGAACCTAAAATTTTTTACTGTAAAATTAAAATACATGTTCAACTTTACAATATAACTGAATCTTTTTGTAGCAGAATCACATCTTCATGAACATCGATGTAAGCCGCGACCGCGACCTAAACGATGATCGACCCTAAACATCGACCTGAATCGCGACGCAAACACCGACCGCGACCATCTTCGGTATGTTTGCACCATAAGGTTATGAACAATCGTCGTTTAAGTCGCCGTCGCGACATGTATCAATGTCCATCGCGATGTAATTTAGCTACACAAAAAGAAATTTTTACTCTAAATTAAACATGCATTTGAATTTTGCAATAGTTTTTAACTTGTTTATCTCTTCAATTAAAACTTAAAGATTGTAGGTTCTCACGCAATCGAAAAATTTTCAGAACAATTATTTTTAGTAATAAAACTAAACCATTAAACTTAATTTAACATAAATAGAATAATTTTTTTTTAAACAATATTACTACCAAAAGTAATTAAACGTACACTTACACGTTTTTTCCAAGTTTTATTTGTTTGGTTTACGACCAAAAGTAATATAGCTCAAATTAATTAAATATCAGTTTTTCCCATCAAAAAACTTTGTATAATTCTCTACTTATTGTTTGTTAAGTAAAACGCTATAAAAGCTACTGTATTCTATTTTTTAATTACAAGGAGCGGAAGTGAATATTCCGTTTACACTACAATAGATAAATAATATTAAATCATTTAAACGTGACTGCGTGAGATTCAAAATGTTCTTTGAATTAAAACTAGTAGATACTGAATCCACTTTAACTTTTTTTTAATTATTGATAAGAACCGATTATTCAATCAGTTCGATCGATTTTTTTACGCGAAAGTAAACTTATTCCTCGTAAATAAAATTAAAATACATAGTAGTACTGTGCACGCCACTTAAAAGAATAACATTAGAACTTGGAGTTTCTGATAACAATAACCGAAACATAACATCCGGTATTCGAAAGAAAAACCAACTAAATGTTTATTGTTAGTTAGGAATAAATACATACAGTGTGTTTGACTAACAGATTGATTTAGAAAGTGAAATTATATAGTATCAATACAAGCAAAAAACTTCTAAATAAAAATTCTAATAAAATATTTTAAAAAGTCAATATTTTTAGTAAAATAAATCGGAAATCACGGACCTGTTGCAATAAATAGTCTCCTAAGTTTGTTGAGACCGTGAATAAAAATAAAATCATAGATAATGTTATGATGTTTAAGTCACTGTTCTAAGAACTAGACATGTTACCATTGAGCGTCGTTGTGGACGGCGGCGGAACGCGTTGGTGGACTGTCGCAAAGGTTTATGCAGCGTCGAGATCCGGCGAAAACGCAAAGCAGCAAAGACCTGAAGCGGCGAGTGAATAATAATAGAGAATCAGTTTATAAGAGTATATTAAAATAGAAACACCAAACAACAAACGTATATACAACTAACATTATATAACACTACAACAACATCATATACATGTATACATATATATGTATATACATATATACAAATAATACAAAAGCAAAATACGCGTGACGACAAACGACTATGGTATGGAGCGGAGGTGCGATGAAGGTACAAGATCTCAATCTGTCTACTCCCGGTAGTCTGCTTTCCGCAAACTACTACTAAAAGTAAGTGCTGGACAACTACAGTCCGCCGTTCATTAAGGGAAAGGTGTCTTAACCCAGCACTGATTCCCAGTGGAATTATTTGCGGCTTGCTTTTTTTAAACCGTTGCAGATGTTTTCAGGCGGTCTAAAGTGGAAGATCATCTATGCGCGCGAAGTAGGATGTTGCAGTTGGGTTGGTAAAAACGTCTCTAAGGAAGGGAACGGTAACAGACTCCCTCCCCATCTTTTTCATCGACTGAGGAGTTTATTCCCTGAGTTCCACAGGCGTCGGAACTGGTTAGGTAGGCGGCCTTGATAGACAGCGCTGTTGTTTAAAGTCTCGGTTAGGTGGCGTATAGATTCTTATAGTTTTATAATGAGCCTGCTTCTTTACTTTCAAAGCGTGAGAAACTTCTTCCTTCTGCCGGAACTGTTCCCAATGACTGCAAAATCTGCGTTACTGTAACGGCAGTTTCTAAGCAACGTGGTTGTTCCTCCTTAAGGCAACCGGGATGTGTGCTCACGACGGTAAATATCGCCTCTAACTTCTTAGAAAAAACCACTTCCGTACGTTACTGAGGTACTTGTTGATTCCTTTTGTCGGGTTTTTTTCCATTGATTGCAGACTCGGCATCGTGAAAATAGTCTGCATTCAAAGTGGTTAAAGTTCCTTAAGTCAGGCCAAAAATGAGTTTACGACAACGTGTGACGTAGTAGTAGATTCTGGTGTTTGTGTTTCGACAGTCAGTGTTAGTGGCAATTCAGTTCATGCGTTGTTTTTCAATGTAGATTCGCAGACGCTTTAACATTGCTACGGTAATGAATTCGCAATTGTCGTTTTTTGGTGCGTAAGCTATTGGGCGTTGGCCGAACTCCAGCAACTTATTCCAGAAAAAAGTCTTTGAATTCCTGGAAGCATATGGCAAGCTCAACGTAAATGCTTCACGATTCTACTGCTCGACTTTTCAATGCCCGTTTCGTCAAGGAAAAATGTTATTTTGTAGTCTCGGTAGTTGCACACTACCACGGGCCAGCTACCAACTATTTCCGGCGACGCATTAGAAAACCCAAAAGAATTTTTCAAATTCTTACAAACACACTTTGAAGAACATAACACCAACTCTGAGCAACAGCCAAAAATCACAGCCGAGCAGTTTCGCGACGGGACTGCGACATGGTGGAAAAACTACTTCGTTTTTGAACCCACCTACAAAGAACTGCGGCAACTTGTCAGACAATAATACGACAACGCCACGTTACGAGCTAAAGTGCAAGCCAAATTTTACTATGAGAACGATGCAACTACAAATTTTACACTAAACCACAAAAATCCGAAAACAATTCCGAATTCTTGAACAGGAAATAAAAACTGGTTAAACGATTGAAGATCCCTATTCAAGTCTGCTTTTCACTAATTAAAAAGTTTATACACCCACGCTTCAGGCCGTTTATCATGGATCGAAAGTCAACCTCTATCATAGAGACAGTTTTCGATATACCTAGATGAATTCGAGTTAAACGTAAAATCGCTTTATAGTTTAAGCATCCGACAATACAGTACATCTAACAACTCGTCACAAACACCGTCAATCAAAGCTCAACGTTATCACAGTGTCGTTACCCTTCCGAACGCCATTTTTATTAAGACTGTCCAGTACTAGAATCCCGTCACGCACCCGTCTTGGGAAACGCACTGGCGGCCGGAGACGAGTCCCGGTCGTAAAAACGCAGATCGCCGTCGTTCAGGCCAATGACACGAAAGACAAACCGTATTTCAAATCATTAGCCAAAAATAAACATTCAATTTAGTGGACAGATGTACGCAGTCTTACTAGACTCGGACTCAACACATAATTTCATACGGGCAGACCCAGTGAACCAATTTGAAAGACATTCTATTACCTACGCTAACCTCGCCGACTTAACAATGAATCTGAACATTACCGGTAAGCTACTGGCCACGTACTACTTAGGAAAACAATCATACAAGGACGTAGTTTTGGAAGTAACGTCAGTTTTTGTCAACAACAGCTAAAAACGCGAAAAGCTGTCATGGACTACGACCGTGGATGTACCCACCTGAGAGAACAAACAAGTAAACCATTTATTGTGCAAAACTTTTGGCGGTAGTTACACGAAAACTTTTCGACTATAGAAACATTAAGCACGGGTTTCTAGATAAACTACTACTTTGTTGGGAAAACATCTTATCCGACTTCCACACTAAAAATTTCTTTGAAGCTAAGTAATTGGGTCTGAGATTATATCCCTAATTGCGTTCAGATTCCAGCACCATTAAACGACTTGCTAAAATCCAATAAACGATTCGCATAAACCAGGGATGCTCAAGACGCGTGTTATCTTAAAAATTAGTAGTTCAATTCGCGAGTATGAAAATTTCTTTTCAAGTATGAAATTTGTCGGCAGAATCCCCTACTCTTTCGTCGAAATTGTCAAATTTTAGACAGCACTTTTAACTCACTTCCTGCAAGACCATCTACGAGTTCTGTACTTTTACGCCCGGGGCAACTTTCACCTTTAGATCGTTTCACGCGAATATGCAATTACATTTGTAAAGTTGTAACGGGGTAAGTGGTGTAAATTTTTCGTTATTGGGGGTTTAATTTGACTCTGTGCTAATTGTCTGTAGCGGATATTGGTACCCACCACATGTTTACCGTTATCACCGAAGATAACTAGCAGGTAACCTAGTTGGAAAACTTCCATGACGTCACATTATTGATAACGTTATTATCTTATACACCGTCAAGGGTTGGAAACTTGCAGGATTATCTGTTCTGAAGATTAACTACGACAAACACTGGGGAAATTTATGCTGTTAAGTCGAAGGGAAACGTTGCGCATTTGTGTTCTTAAATGATTGGATGCTAAGGAGACCTTTTACTTGTGTTAACATTATATGCTCGTTTAGATTGGGTTTAATATTACTTTTTAGGTAATTCAAGTACGGAATTAGCTAATCCCCTACTGGATAAAACCTAACTGTGAATATTACTATTTTAATTTTTTTCTTCGATTTGTACCTCGGTGGTAATGTCGTTTATGACCGTACGTGCATGTTAAGTTAACAAAATTAATAATATTTTTGTGCTTCACGAACTCATAAACAGTGCGCGTTGAGTCTCGAAGGCTTAAATTGTTTGTTTGTCTACAATTTTAAGGTTTGCGAATATAAATTCAGACGTTGTGTTAATGTAAAAGTTTAGACCGACAGAGTCAGCTTGTTGTACGGTGTGTTGCTCACTATTCGACGCAACTATAATTTCTTCATCTTCTGTGGTGTTATTTATTCTTTTCCAGCTACGGGTAGAGTTAGACGGTATCTCCCTAATTTAATCTTTCATCGTCTTATCGCCTTTTTTTAGATTTACATTATAAAACAGCTATTAGTCAACCGCTAAAGCTTCACCGACCAAATTTTGACTTGCCGTTCATGCTCTAAGCCGACGCCAGCGGTAGAGGCATTGCCGTCGTATTGTACCAGAAACCGGAACCAAAGCAACGGCGCATCAGCAGTTATCCAGCCCAAAGTTAAACGGAGCACAAAATCGACACCATTTAAACGAACAGAAATGCTTTGCCGTCACAGTGCTTTACGCTCCACACCGATATTAGAGCTTCAACATGAGTTAATCGGATCAAAGACGAAAAAAGCAAGTTGACTCGCTAGACTTTGATGTTGCAAGAATACTTGTTTGAAGTGGAACAGTTCCCTGGAATCTCCAACAAGTTACCAGACCAGTCATTGCGACTCCTGCACCTGTACACGTTTGCAACAAACACCTAAACGCTGAATGTTTTCTACCACCAAAGCAAAACGTCACTTAAACACCAACATTGCAACCCACGATCACGCACATTAAAATGGTTTACCTACTTAGACACGTCACTGAACGATAACAAGCCAAGAACCATGCTGCAAACTTATTTCAGACTTGGGAAGAAATCCAGCAAAGAGAGGTCAGAAGTCCAGAACAACAACGCCTGCTAAAAGAATACACGGTCGACAACAGTCACTTGTATCGCCAAAGCAACCGAGGTAATTTACTAGTAGTTCCGGCCGACGCACAAAAAGATCATACGATCATATTACGATCCGTTTACCGCAAAACACCGCGGAGCCTAAGAAACCATCAGCAACCAATACTACTGACCGAGGCTAAAGATCGACGTTAAAGAATACATCCAAATGTGTTGGGTCTGCGCAACAGCAAAACTAGGCTCAGTACAAGATGCGACGGTTCGGCCCTGACAACTTACTAGGCCTTATGGCACCCTACGCACCTACTAGAAACATAAACTTCCGACAAATTTTACTAGTAACCGATCTCTTTAGTATATGGGTAGAAGCTTTTTCATTGGTCGCCGCGGCTGTTCGAGAAAAGCTTGGGAACAAAGTATTAGGAAAATATGTGTTTCTAAAGGCAATAATCAACGACAACGCACCGCAATTTACGTTGGCGGAATGAGACGTCACCTTAACTCACTGTAGTTGCATGCACTTACCACCACTGTCGCGCACCCGCAAGCAAACTCCGTGGAAAGGCAAATTTATCTGAAAATGAGATCACCTGTCCTCTGGGATTGCGTGTTGCCAGTCATAATATTCACTCTAAGAACAAAAGAAGAAACAGCGCCGCCGGTACAATACCTAGTAACGCTCTTTTTGGCTACGAGTTACCACGATCAGGAGAATGGTGAAACCAAACACACGTCCAAACGAACAATCAAGGCGATCTGGGAGAAGAACGGATTTGTATAAAGCACCAAAATCAACACCGTTTTCGGGCACGCTACGCTAATTTAACTTCTCGACTCTAGTATCAAGACGGTCAACTCGTGCTGGAACGCTCTAGGCTGCAAACAACAGGCGATTTTTATCAGCCACGGCAGGCACTAACGCCTACTGGATCTGAAGACAAGATAGCGAACTGGCAAAGGTTTACATACACGACCTACGGCCAGCGCCAGGAAGATGGAACTAAAACACTTTAACGGCACCAGTGGATGACCATCCGCCACTTCAAAAGATTGCTCCACGGTCACGTCAAAGACAACGACCCAAATATAAGGATGCCATGTTAGTGAAGAAGAGACCTACAGTAGACACTTATATACCTATTATCAAATTCAATATGAAATTACTGAAAAAGAAAAAAACTTGAGCACAAGATGGAATCGAAAATTTTTAAAGAAAGATAATTTCCTGAATGAATTTGATAAAACAATAAAGAAATGTGAACCAAAACCAAACCAAAACAATTAGTAAAAGCCATAACGAAAGCATGCAACAAACAAAAGTCTACTGATGGAATGGTGAGATTGTTCTAGCTATGAGTAAATATGTTAAAACTAGGAGGATAATTCTAAGATAATTCATTAGAAAAAATTGTAAATGTTGCAAAAGAAACAAAGTATAAAAAGTAAAAATAAAATTAGAAATCTATGCATATTAGTAACAATTGGCATTGGTAATGCATTTAATACTGCAAAGCCATCCATGATGTGCTGAAAGAAAGGAAAATTAAACCCTACATGTTGCAAATCAGATACAATAGAATAGAAGGGTATAGAATGACAGGAAGATACAATGCAAGTGTTTGGAGGTGTACCACAGGACGCAGTTTTGAAAACAGTCTTCTGAAACATACACTATGATAGCATATTAAGACTAGCTCTACCGGAAGGAATACAAACGGTTGCAAACGCGGAGGATCTGATGGCTATTGCAAAACGGAAGATCAATTATAACGAAATGTAAATAAAGCAATAAAAGATATATATAAATACATGAGTAGCATTGGGCTGCAAATTGCACCGGAAAAAACCGAAGCGATCATGATGATTGCAAGAAAAAAGTAAGGCAAGCAAGTTTCAAAATGCAACGATCAAACATAAAATTAGTCATTAAAGTAAAATATCTAGGGGCGGTCTTAAATAAGCATTGTCGTGAAGACAGCAACTAGGACTATAGATGCACTATCAAGGATAATACCCAACACTCGAGAAGCTGTACTATCAAAAAAAAAGACTACTGGCGGCACCTGCGCAATCAATTCTTCTGTATGGAACACAAATATGGGGCGTAGCTATAAAAATAGAAAAGCCTGTTAAACCATTAAAAACAGCTTACCGTCGTCTAGACATCAAAATTTGTGCATGATATAGGACGATATCCTATGATGATCATCTTTGCTGGAATAATACCAATATAAATTCTTGTAAAGAAGAGAATTAAAATATATAGCCAAAACGAGCAAATACAGGATATAGAAGAACAGGCAACCATTGAAAAATGACAAAAAAATGGGAATTACTAAACAACAGCAAATGGATAAAAAAATTAATTTCAAATCTTGATTATTACATAAATCGTAGACATGTAGCATGTAGCAATAGGTTTGTGGGCTGGGGTTGATGTTGAAGTTACCACAGAGACAAGAGTAGAACACATGCTAACTTCAGACGAGAAATGGTGTTACATTAAAGGCATACTAGAAAACATAATAAAACAAAGAGAAATTCACAAAAGAATAAAAGATAAGGGTACAAACAAAAAATAAAATAAGTATAAATATTGTGATAAAAAAGAAACTTAAGCTGCAATAAATTGCGATAAAAAAACATGAATTTCAATGATAACCTTAAGGAAATGAAAGACAAGAAAACGAGGAAAAGAGCTTGTAATCTCCGTCATATCTGAAGAAATGCGATAAGCGGTACAGGCCTGAGGGTGGTTTTTTAGTCGGTCAATTTTCCTACTCTACAAAAAAAAGTTAAATTGAATAAACAAATAACACTGCAAAAATAAAACTAAATATGCAAAACAAGTAATTTTAATGTATAATGATTAAATTTTTTACTTTAAACGTTCGTATCGTTTAAATTCAGCACCCCATTTTGGCAAAACAACACTAATTTTATAAAGATAGTTCATGCAAAATAGGTCATTGTTCATGTATAGAAACAAACCTGAGAAGAAAGTTGATAACATAAACAGAAATTATGAATACTACAAACGATGTTTCTATGCAGTAGCATACGCCTGATAAGGTGATACTTATAACATTACCGAACCGATAACATTATCCGTGATTCCAATAAGCAGCGGGCACTATAGTAGTCAGTATTCTTAGTACTGTGCATTTAGGTGTTAAGTCGTAAGCTGTTCTTGAATCAAAAAAATGTCAATTACGAGAAAATATTGAAATCTATTTTTATTATCAGTAATAAGTGCAAATAGTGACAAGTTTTTCGATTGTTTCAAAGCTGCTTCCTTAAAAAAATGTAAAAAGCTTTACAATTTTGATTGTGATCTTTGGTATGCTAACCTCAGCATCGTTCGAACTTACGATACAAACAAAACATCCTAGTTTTCATAAACAGGTAAATAATTTTACCGTTGATTAACAAGAGTGACCTCATCCAGATTTTATTAATCTTGAACAAATAATTTAACGTTTTTTAATCTATTTTATTTTTATGTCGTTGACCCTCACATGTTGAAGATAGAGACAACGGCCCCTACAATGCCAAAACATCTTTATAGATTTGTTATTGCATGCGTGGATTATCTTTAAAGCTATATTGTTTCGTGCGAGTAAGTTAGAATCCTCAATTAATGTTCGTGCTACGCATTCGGTTTCGTATCTAAAAATATTTTACTATAATTATAATAATGTTTACAGATGTTATTTTACGTGCTTAATATTTTACTGTGGTATACATATTCATTTACCATTGTGCGCGTGTAAAATAAAAAAGACTTAATTAAAACAAATTAAATTAAATATTATGTAATTTTTAATCAGCTTAAACATTATTGCCTATTTAAAAAAAATAACATATGCTGTACTTAAAAAATTAACCTTTGATATTTTGCAAAGTACATGAATATAAAATATTTTGTTAACATGTTTTTGTTGTAAATTAAATAAAAGTATTAATTATCATTAATTATTTTAATAAGGATTGTAAAACATACAGTTTACATTTAACTGCAATTGTACGGGAAATTGCCGACAAGGCGGTGGTTGAGTTTCTGAATTCAAAAAACAGTGCATAAATGACACTATGCAGGCATAAAAACGAACAATCGTCTATAGTAATTAGTACACAAAAAGAGAAACCAAAGTCAGCAAATACCAAAACACCAATACTATCAGGCAGAGCATAGCACAATACGGCAAACGACAGTTAAAGTTATAGAAATTAATGTACTAAGAAGAGTAGTTGAGGAATACAAATATAAGAAATGCATTTAAAATTTAAAACAGAAATAGACAAGACTAAAGTACTGACAAAGTACGCAATCAAAAAACTTAAATATCACATTATTTATTAAAAATATTAAAACATCCAATTTTCTGTGAATTTAAAATGTGTAGATTCTGTTTATTATTACGTATATAAACATTTTCGCTCATGCTTTGCGATATACCTTTAAAAATTTTCGATTTGCCATGAACATAACTCCATAATAGATTTTTAACTTATGACATTTTAATCTTAATACAAAAACTGTTTATTGCAACAGAGTTTCAAAAAAACAAATTTTCAAATTTAACAATTGGTAGGTTATTTCATCAAAACATCAGCTTGAAAAACGTCAATTAAATTTTGCAATTACATAATAAAACTGACGTGTATGAATGAATCACAACATTTTAAAAATAATTACTTTAGAAAACGTCAATTTTATTTTGCAAGAAAATTTTAATTAACAAATATTTTTTTTTAAACAAAACCGAATTGTTGCTTTATTTGTTAATACAATCACAAGTGCAAATAAAAATAGATATAATGAAAGAGTTTTTTGTGCTAACCTTTATAGTATAAATTTGTTAATAGTATATTAAAGGACTAGTTTCATAATGATCCATTTTAGCGCACGACCCGAAGCGGGGAGTTTTCTAATGGTCGAGTGCGTTAAAATGTCTTATGAAACATATACTTTATACTATTTTTTCTATTTTGGAAATCATATGTAAAAATAAATTTAAATTACACATTTACTTTTATTTTATTGATTAAAGGAAATTATTTTTTTTAATAATAAGTTGGCAACATTTTAAAAATGACATGTTGGATAGTTGGATTGCTATATTTTAATCACTGATCTCTATAACAATATAGATAGCTTATGAAAATGACTGACTGCGTATAAGACAGTTCCACGCAATACTGAGAGTAGAACTAAATTAAACGAATTTTACTTTACAACAGTACCACTATTTTTCAAAACAAAAAAAATATGATCATTTATTTTGTTGAAATTGTATAACAATTTACGGAATTACATAAAACAGTATAAAATTTTGTGAAACTTAATTGCCTTAATGAAATTTTCTTAGTGTTAATAAAATTTACAAAAAACAATACAGTTAAACAGTCATTTTAACTCGTGTAAGAATTAACCACACATAAGTAACCCACTTATAGATTTAACGATGGAACGCATGACAAAATTGCGAAGAAATTAACAAAATTAAAATACATAACATACATATTGAAATAAGAATTCAAAGCACAAGCTACTACTGATGTGCTCAAAAAATGTTCTAAATATTTTTAAACATACTAATCTATTTAGAAAATATCTAACAAAATATTAATATTTATGACAATTGCACTGACAGTTAAACTGTCACAAAAAAGTATGGTTAGCGGTATATTTTAGTTTCTATCTCAATAATGAGTGGCGCTGATGAGTTCTCTAAAGGTGTCGATGTCAGACTACAGTATCAGCTATCCATATTATTATAGAGATTAGAGATTTTAATTGTCAAATGTCAGTATTGCCAATCTAACAAAATTACAGTTCAAAGTTCTTTAAAGTACTTGTTAGAGTACCAAAATAGAAAAAAAAAGTTATTTAAGTATTGTTTTTTAATGAAGTTTAATAACATATGTTGATAAAACTGAAACCTGTAATGGCGAAATTCAATTGTTTACGAAATTAATTTGACAATTACATAATTTTATTATAATTTAATATGAAAATAAAACTATTATTACTTTTAGTAATTGCAAAATATAAGCAATTTTATTATATTTGTTTAAAAAAATTTGTTAGTTATTCTAAACCAGTGGTTATTAAAAATTAGAATTGATTTGGGGGTCCCTGAACAACGTTAGGAGGTCCGCCGAAGGTTTAATAGAAAATTAAAAAATTGTGACACATTTTTAATAATATGGAATTTCAAATAAATAGCAAATACACAGACAGGTTAATAAAATACCAGTAAGCACAGGCAGGTCTACCTATACAGCTTTATACAGGAACGCAACAGAACCGATACCTGCACTAACTAATCTATAATATGAACTATAAAAAAAGTCGTGCATTTAATAAACAATTTAGTTCTGTGTTTTGCGTAACGTGAAGTGCATAAGTGCATACAACAAATTTTTCTAGTCTTGGACAAAAAGAAGTATAATTTTTTGTATTGTTGCGCACATAAATTGATTTTTTTTTTAATTTAAATTTGTTTAAGCCAATTTATACTTTTGTTTAAGCTGATTAAAAAAATATATATTACATTTATCAGTACAGTAATCCCTTAACATTCATTAACGATTTGTTTGCTTATTGTCAACACAACGGCGCTTTATTTGCACCTCAACCAAAGAGTTGAAGACATTCTTCACTGGGTGTTGAACCCTTTTGCAAGTAGTCAAACTTAGAGCACAAATACAGATAAATACATGCTAATACAGGAGCGACTTATTAAATTATCCACAAATGAGAAGCTGAAACTAATGTTTAAACAAGGATATGACAACTTTCTGTTACAACAAATTTCCGTGCCGTTTTTAAACCGAATAAAAATTAGTACTTATGGGGATTTGCGGTTGCTACTCACAAACATTGAGCCGGACACTTATAACATTCCATCAGGTTTATCCAAATCATTACTTTTTTTTGTATTGTAAAACAAAAATTATAATTACAATAAATACTTCTTCAACAAAATGTTTTATTTATACTTTATTTTTACGTCACCATTTACCATTCAAGACATCAAAGTTAAATTTGTAATTTTTCTGTAATGCATTTATGAAGTTTTTTCACTCATGGGTCCGTGGGCAAGTTGTGACTATAAAAAAAGGTCCGTGGGCCAAAAAAGTTTAGAAATCACTGTTATAAAGAATGACACAGATAATGGTGTATGTTAATAAATCTGACAAAATGACTATTCATTGATGATTATGAGTGCCACCTTCTAGTGATAACATTCTACTACACTTTATCGGTCTAGGCCAGAAATGTAAAATTTCCGGCCAATTATGATGCCTGTAAAATTCATCGAAACGGACGAAAGCACAAAAAAAATGTTTGCTTCTAGTAGTTCTGATTACTAAACAATAAGAACCCCACGACTCCCAACTATCAACACGGGGTGTCCTTAAAAAAACCGACAGCCTTCGACACTAAATTAGAACTTTTTCCCTTCTTGAAATTATATCGCAAAATGTTTCTCTCAAAAGTTGTTCTGTAAGTTGTTTTTAGAACTGTTCGTTCAACAGTAACGTCAACTTTTAACCCTTAAATTTTTTTTTCAAAAATAAATTAAAATTTATTTTAGTAATACGTTTTCAATTAAAAGAGCTTTGTTTCTTAATTTTTTTTAAATCAACAGTTATTTTATAATCACTATTCAAAGTGGCACCCATTTCCGCAAATGTTCGACGCATTACGAACTTTCGTATTTATCAAAATATCCCTAGAATTTGTTTGATTTACCCAATTGCTGCAACAATGCATTTCTAAAGATCGTCTCTGGTTGTGGCTGGAACTGAATAGACTTGATCTTTAACGACACCCCAAACAAAGAAATCCAGAGAATTGTGATTTTGGCCACCATTCTTCGTCCGATTCACCGGTTAGAGAACAACGCGTGCGAGTATTGGCTCACAGGTAATCCAAAGTGTGAAACACCATCGTACATAAATATGCAGCGGATGCAAGATTTTCATTTTTCCAATTATGGGAATTCCGTAAAAAATGAAGTAACATTCTGAAGATTTTTAATAATAGTATATTTTATACTAAGGTTGAAAAGTATATGATTATATCTTAAGCGACAAATTATATCGCGAGATGCGATGGCATAACCCCCATACACACTCATAAACTTATCAAAATTAATTTCTTCGACTTGATTCCTAGTTGTTAGCGCTAGCAAACGGGGCTAGGCGATCAATGTGGACCACTTTTGGTTTGCCTCTGAGTGGTTTTCGTCAATAATATGCTGCACAACTTCATAAAAGCCTTTCCCCATCCCAATTGTTTTTGCAGCTTCGGCGACAAACTACGTTTTTTTTGGGTATTATACAACCACACTATGTCGCTCGGTTGGAACCCGTTTTGTGCCTTGACGTCATATCTGGACTTCATTGTGTCTGTGGCAAGTCGTGGATTTTTAAAAACTTCGGTAACGCTTCAGTATCAAAGATACATGTTTACGTCCCGACTCAGATCGATGTTTAGGTTGCGGTTGCGGCTTACATTTATGTTCATGGAGATGTGATTCAGCTACACAAAAAGAATTTTTTATTGTAAAATTTAGAACTTTAATTAATAAAAACTGTAATATCTGCGTCTTCAATATAAAATCAAAGATATTTTTTAACATGGATTTACGCTATAGTTTTTTTCTAATATTTATTTTTCTGTATTTTTATAAAAATGATTAACTAAATGATCGCAGTACATATATTATCACACTTTAAGACTTACTTACTTACCTAACTGAGCTTCTTTATCTCGATTAGTAGCAGTCGCTATCCCTTAATAACTTATAATTAACAAACAGGCGTATGTAAGCTTACATACCGTATTGTTGTGACAAATTTGGCTTAAATTAAATCAATCAGACTCAAAACCACTCGACGGGTAATTAGTCAACGTACATATAACAGCAGAAGTACATAAATGCTAGAATGTTTATCCGTTAAGAGTGCAAAGAAAGTTTTAGTGTGAGATATAGATTTATAATATTTAAAATCAGTAATTAAAGTCTACAATTAATGAACAGACACAAGCAAATACGCTTTTCATAATTTAACGAAATTATTTGAAATGATTAATTAAAGTGTTGCAATTAATTAACAGACACAAAGAAGCTCGCTTTTCATAATTTAACGTTCGTTATAAGTTCAAACCCTCAACTGCCAAACAGGTGTTACAAGCTTTTCGGTTTTACGAACCTTGCACGGCCAACTCATATAGTCGGAAGTAGTGGAGGTTCACCGGAAGTATGCTTAAGGGCGCCAGAGCTGATCCAAAGTAACACTTCTGTCTCGCTCACGACCGACGGTTCAAACTTGTAACCCAATTAAAGGTTCGTACTCCTTATATTCGGCTGTTCGAGTAGCCCAAATTAGTTAGTCGATAACAATAACCACAGGAGAGAAAAAATTAACAAGAGAGCTTAACGATTTTAATCACTTTAAGATGTGAATGGCAAGCAATAACAAGAATTTATGAACTTTCTACATTCATCCGTACTTGGAAGATTTTTAAATATAATTAACAAATATCACAGCTTTAACTTAGTAGAGTAGCAGATTAACCGCTATACATTAAATTCTCAATTCATAAATACTAGAACTAATAATAAGCATTAACAAGTGTAGCAAACTTTGATTTCGAAACACAAACGGTTTACAGGATTTTATAGAAGATTTAGTACGTGAATGCCCGCAGTATCGGCAACACACAATACACCTTTAAAGTAAGTCGAAGTAAATATTCTTCACCCACACACAGTATGCGATACAGTAAAATGAATGATTACAGTTACCTTATTGGTAGATAAGCAATACATATATCTACGATCATTAATATGGATCCAATTTCTGTGAGTAATTTTCGTGACAACGATATACACAAAAAATCAATTAAATAAACTCACCCGAAGTCCAGTTTCCACTATCGTGAAGAAAACGTTTTCTCCCTCCAGTGGCCTGTAATAATTATTTAAAAGCAAATCGTGTCACACACCAACTCACAAAGAATATTAAGCTAAAACAATTAGTATTAATAATTCATTAAGTATTGTATAAAAACCCGGTGCATCGAATACTTTACGTAGCAAATCAGAACAGCTGGCTGATAACACAATCGACGTCTGTATTTAAGATTATATAGGACCCCAGCGCATCGAATAAGGTAAGTAGTAATTTAGAACAGGTGGCTGATAACACAATCGACTAATACACAGGTAGTAACATCTCCCACGGTAAGGCTTATCGAGACCTCGTTTTCGTGGCGTAGAAAACGCCTTCCAAAAGCGTATGTGTGCGGTAACGTTATTTCTTAGTAAGAATTACTATTCATCATTCCTTTATTGAAAACGTACATGTGCTCGAAGCGGATAGAAAATGGCCTGTGACGACTCAAATATTTTATGCACTTAATGTAATTACAATTTGATTTCCATTATTCCGGATGGTATTGGAAGAAATTACTTAAGATGCACCGACCATTTTAGACAATCGACAGCTTCGCAAGTTTGTCGTAAAAATGACAGTCGCGAGCAAGAATCGGTAGAGGGCGTCAAAACCGGAATCTAATTTCAATTCAATATACAGAGTCGTCCGTAATGAAAATTTCGTACGTAACACAAGAAATTCTCAATGACGAAGACGTCTGTACGTTAACACCTCCAAGTATCTAGTAATTAGCATTCCTCTTGGATAACCCTTGATTGGACATAGAGAGCTATTTTTAGCTCCCTGCAACCGCAGAAAGAAAGTATTACTTGCTTAAATTCTGCTGTACCCTTTTGATATTATTGCAGCATCATCGGACTAAGCGGGAAACCACAAGAAATGACCCGATTATTGCAACGGAGAACGAACTAAGCAAGAGCGAACAAGCACCGATTGCAAATGCGGTCGAATTTAGACCTATTAGCAATAGTGCCGTCCGGAAAAACCCAGTGCCGTACTGAATTTTATTATATATTATTATTATTATTATCGCAACTATGTAAATAACGACTTGTAACACGACGTATTACAAACATTGGTATTTATCAAAATATTCCTGGAATTTGCTCGATTTTTTCAAATGCTTCAACAAAACGGTTCCAAAGATCGTCTTGAGTCGTCACTGGAACTGAATAGAATATGTCATTAACAGCACCCCAAAGAAAGAAATCCAAAAAAATGTGATCTAGGTGCGTCGTTACCTCGTCCGATGCACTAGTTAGAGAACTACGCGTGCAGGTTTGTCTCTCATGTAACCCAAAATATAGAGCACCATCGTACATAAAGATTGTCGCTGCTCTTACATTTATTGACACATCTTCTAAGAGTTCCCGCAAAGTATTTTGTAAGCGTTAGAATCGGTTGGGTAGCATAAAAGGGCCAATAATAGAATCGTCAACAAATTCATGCCAGACATTTATGTTGAAAGCGACTTTCTTGAATCACGTAAAAATTTTCATCTTTCCAATTATAGAAATTGCAAAAATTAGAGATACCATTTCTAGTAAAACTGGCTTCGTTCGTAACGTAAACAAAATTAAGTAACAATTTGAATATTTTTAATATCAAACCATTGACAATTTTCTCGTAAATAATAATATCTAATATACACTATTCTACCCGAATACTTCTAATATAACGCTTACGTCCAGAATTTGACTTTCGTTGTAACAAAAAAACTGCCTGTTTCAGAAAGTCGATGGTATCGCAGGGTTGATGCCTATTCGAAAATTTTCTAAATATTTTCTTGTTGGAGCTGGCGAATTACCTCCACATTCGTCAAATACTGAATTCGACTTGATTTAACATGAATCTAATAATTTTTTTAAATAATATTACTTCCAAAGATAATGAAATGTATCTACAAGTATCATTTAAAACACCTAATTTAATTAATTACTAAGCAAAATACTACGACTATTTAAAAAAAAACGTTATTAAGTAAATAAATGCTGCGTGCTGAGAAGTGAACCAATACGCTTGCAAGTACTGTTAAAGAAAATGTTTATTCAGTTCTATCGACAATCATAGACATTGGAATCTGGAACCGCATTGCTGAAATCTTTGTGGAAATTCCAGGAATATTTCTACAAATACGAATGTTTGTAATACCTATTCATATTGATTTTAGAAAAAAAAATTAAGAAACTGAACTTTTTTATTTTTAAATGTATTAGTAAAATAAAGCAAACAAATTTTGATGTGTTGTGCAAAAAAACTTTAAGGGATAAAAGTTAACGAACTGAAGCAACATGAAATAACTATATCATGTATGATCCGTCTACAGGGTGTATCTGAAATAAAACTACAAACTCAAGGAGTAGTTTCCTTGTGACGTTAAATAAAAATTGTTTTTTTAAAGATTTGGTTTAAAGTGGCCCAGTTTTGATATATTTGCAATTAAACTTTTCAGACCGGTCCTGAGTATCTAAAAAAATGGAAATTGTTTGTTGAGTGTAACTATGTAAATACTGAAAATCCGTGAAACTTATTGATGTATTGTGTTAATTATTGTTTTCTTTAATTTTCTATCATCTACAAAATCAATTGTTAATGAAATAATTAATGTTTATTTCTTAGCATTATTACTGACTTAGCTTAACAAAATGTACTTTGTGTACACGATTATGTTTATCTTTGGTTGTAACCAAAACAAGACTTCAGATAATTGAATGCAGAATTCGGTTTTCTTATAACTGAGTTCTACAATCTGATTTATTTCTGTGTAGATTTCTTAACGGATTTTTTTAGTTGATGCTAAGTGATTCGTGTAAGCGTACTCGTACTTCATAATATTTATTTTTAATTTTCTTTATTATGTACAAGTATTTTAATGTATGGTGAATTTAATTATAACCTCCACACCACACGTAGATTATGCATTGAGCAATATTCTAGTAGACAATTGCCTTCAATAAACTTTATTTTGGCGTGTGTGCAAGAACTTAAATAAACTGTAAGTATTTTTCCTACTTACGAAGGCGGTGATCAGGAAAGACTACTCCATGCATTATTAGCAACGGAAGAAGAATAATTCTTTTCAATAAAATCAAAACGTTAACATATGTTTTTATTCAATGTATGTGCAGATATTGTATAAGATCGGACACGAAGTAGCACTAGGGAAATATTCCGCGCAGCTAACGTGTTCTATAGTATGCTACATCATGTTTTAAAGAATTCTTTGTACCCTTACCATGTTCCAAAAGTTAACCGACGTTGATTTTGAACCGCGACTTGAGTTTTATGAATCGTTGCAGCAACAAGAAGCTTTTGATCCTGACTTTAGTGCCAAAATGTTATTTTTAGGCGAGTGTTTAACACGAAATGGAGTGCTGAATTTTTACAACCACATGTTTGGAATGAAGAAAACCCTCATGAAGTTCAACAAAGTAACTTTTTAGTGGCTGTTTTCTATTAATATTTGTTTGCGCAGGTATTTGACGTGCCTCAAAGTTCGCAAAATAATGTGGTTTATGCATGATAGAGCTCTTAAATATAATTTTTACGGGTCGTTGAATTGAAAAAAAACTGCTCTTGACTAGACAAGAGTTGCAAAATCGACGTTTTGCAGCAGCAAATGCCATTAGACAGAATCTGCAATAATTTATGCGAGTAACGAAAAATTATTATCTAGTGTACTTGAAAAGAATGTGCAGAATAGCACATTTACCACAGTAGTTTAACTACGCGTTATCCGATAACATTATTTTGTATTTATTTTTATTTTTTATGCTAGCAAATCGCTGAGAAGAAATTTGCACTTCTTAGAACAGTTTATTTTTATTCGGGGTGTTAACAATCTTAGGAGACTACAAGTCCGTAATTTACGATTTATTTTGCTAAAAATTTTAATTTTTTGAAATGTTTTAATAGTATTCTTATTTTGACATTTTTTTCTTGTATTTATGCACTAATTTCACCTGCTAAAATAACAACCCGTTAAGCAAATACACCCAGTATAAGTTTAGATAGACTTCGTGAAAAACTTTTAGTGATATAATCGTATAAATATGTAATAACGTCAACGGTGTTGCTTCTTCCTTTTTTGAATCCCGATTACATAATAGACTACAGTATTTATATCATATCAAACATAATATAATATAATTGCATATCTATATAAAACATTAACATATAAAAACCAAATAAAATAAGCAAACGGAAGTTAATCAGTTGATAAAAGAAATATATTAACAAAAACTACAAAACGGATTTAAAAAAATTAATTAGCAAAGTAAGTACTCGCTAACAACATGCAATTATCGTTAAAAGAGAAATTAGAATACAATTTAAGTACCCAAATTAACATAAAAATACAATACTTAATGTTTAACCAAATATGCATAAAAGTGTATAAAAAATACATAGCTTTAATTTAACCAACAATGCAAAATAATAAATTAACAATACTAAATATATAAAGAAAATACAAAAGATACGATAAAAAAAGAATTAACATGATTATAACTTTAATTAATGAAAACAGTAATATCTGCGTCTTCACTTTAAAATCAAGGATATTTTTTAACATGGATTTACGCTTTAGTTTTTTTTCTAATAGAGTAATAAATCAAAACATGTGCCACACACACTTCAGTGGCAAATAAATTATATTTTTATTTATGTTTATATATATATACGAGGCATGTTTTTAAAGTAGATACAGTGCACGCCGCTTAATAGAATCACGTTGAGATTTGAGATTTCTGATAACAATAACCGAATGATAACAATATCTAAAATTCAGAAAATGGCAGGTTTTACTGTATATTAATATTAAGTACAAAACAATAGCGCACTCTAATAATAGCACTGCATTACAACTAAACGCGAGAAAATCAAAAAAAATTGTGCATACTACAATTTTACTTATTTTTGTATAAATATAATAGTATATTATATATCAAGGTTGAGAAGTGCATCATTATAACCTAAGCGATAGATTATATCGCAAGACGCAAAGCATCGAGGGATATAAATCGCGCAGGTTATAATGAACTTCTCAACCGTGTTATATATACAATTTTTTCCACTACCAGAATTATTAAAACCTTTCTACCTGTTACTAAATCAAATTTAAAATTTAAGATATTGTTGCGTATTTATTTATTAAAAACTACTAATTTATTTAACGACTAAAACGATGTTTTACTTATCCTAGAAATATGTACACTTTTAAATTAACCGAACTAATTAAATTTAATAATATTTAATAAAAACACTTACACTAATTTATGTATAACCGTTGTATAACACTATCACTTAAATGAAGATAAGATAACGTCTGTGGATAGCTTCACACTTGTTTACACTAAAAATCACGTACACGATTATTCTCGGTAGGTTTATCACACGCGTGCTAACGACTTATTTATTTCAACTTGATAATCTTCTTAACACTCACTGCTGTATTCGCATTCCAGAAATAATTGCCAACTTCATAGCTAGTAGTGGAAAATAGTATATTATATATTAAGGTTGAGAAGTGCATCATTATAACCTAAGCGATAGATTATATCGCGCAGGTTATAATGAACTTCTCAACCGTGTTATATCCCTACTTTTCGCTATATCTTCTAGAAAATGGATAACAGCTTCTAGAAGGCTCTTGCATTTGCAAATCATTTCTCGAACGTTTCAATATTAATTTTAAATTAAAAATCAAGTTAGTAATTCTGACAGTTGTCATTAGTTTAATAGAATTAATTTTGACGTAATTGTTAATTGTGATTTAAAACACAAAAATAAACACATAACGTAAGTTTTTATTGCTAAAGTTGTTTAAATTGTTTAAAAACATTATTATTTTAAGCATTGATTATATCTAAAATATATTTAATTCTATAATACTCACATTTAATTAAGCGCGAATTTCAAATAACTTACTTTTTAAAATCAAATTAATTTATTAATTGAACGATTTAAAAACTTAGATTAGCATTAAATAAAATCTCTTGCTCTTGGTACGCAGTTTCGTAAACTTTTCTTCTTTAAAACTGTTGTAGTATTATCAGAAAATGTAAATATGTTCATTATTAACTACTAGTTAATAATGAAATATTATTTACCTGCGCTTAAAAAAGTACAACTTCACGACCTACTATTATACGTAATAATTGCCAACTTCATAGCTAGTAGTGGAAAAATTATGTTTATGTGAAAAAATATTAAAGAAGTAACGTTTACAATAAAAGACTTTAAATTAAATTTCTTTAATATGTTTAATTCTTGTGATTCAAACTTTGTTAGTTATTAGATAAAATTATATACAATTAAAATTTGAAATTGTATGAAATTTCATATACTGTATTAGTGTTCGGATTGCTCTAAGACCTCATATAAGACCTCATAAGAAAATTGCTTTGGATTGGTAACATGAACAAACTAATTGCCAGAACTAAGTGGTAACGGTCGTGGGTTATACTGAAAATGTGTGATTAGTTTGAAAAACTCAAGAATGGGATTAAATGCTTTTAAATCGGTAAGACACCAAACAAAATTGACACGTCACACTAACCTCAGATCCTCGTTAACCAGACGACACGTTTTCGGTTGAATGCGCTTTAAGCAACTTACTCTGAAAGTGCATTGATCTAAGTATGTAAATAAAAGAAACCAAAAACAAAATTCATGCTTTAGGAAAACTGAATAAAAGCTTCGCTGCACACTAAAACAAAAAAAAATCATAATTGAACAATAAAACTATTTAAATAAAATTAATAATGTAACTTGTATAGTTATATAAAAACATGTCTTTCATCGTAAATCACAAAATGTGTACTCACAAAAACGGTAAAGTATAATTGTTATTTATAAACCACTAAATTTTCAATTGATGACTGAATGGATAACGGTTCTCGTTGTTTTAGGTATGCCAAAAAGTAGCTTTCGTAAACCGCTGCATTAGCAAAGTTAAAGCTGAATTTTATTGACACAAAGGAAATGCTAAATTTCCGTAAACACAGCAAATAGATGTTTTAAAAAAGTACAAGCACAACGTATTGCCATCGTGTATGAAAATTAAAAATCATCTTCTAAAGTTTCATACTAAGCGAATCTTCACAAAGCTGGGTTTGAACTGTTACGTTCGGAAATTCACAATAAACGCAAAGCACTGAACGCTGTCAGTAAAAAGTTATACAAGCTACATTTAACTTTGTCTAACAACTTAAAGCACTCGATATGGGTAAAAATAGAAACTATTACTACGATACAAGCAAACAAGATTTACAAACAATTATAAATGAAGTAAACTAAGAAATATGAAAATTAGACTACCATTAAGTAATTGTCAATCTAACACCGTGTTCTTCAATGTGTGGGTCGCGAGTCTCTAAGGGGTCACAAATCTTCTGGAGTTAAAATTTGAAGTAACTGCGACCTCCTTAGATGGGGTTTTAAAGATCTCTTAAGTTTAAAAATAAAACCATTATGGTTCAAAAGAGATGCTTATTAAGAAAAGGTTAAATAATTAGTTTATAGTAGGTTAAAACAAGTTGGCAAATACCTACGAGTCACACATTCGCATTAATGTTTCATGTTAACCAATTTTTACTATTGGAGATTCGTTCTTGCTATGCATAAAGGTATGTCGTTTTCTAAATTTTAGTGATTTCTTTGTTCTTTATTTGAGCCATCGACGAAAACGTCAACTCGCGCAAGTAAGAGGTGGCCAATGGAATCAAAAACTTCAAAGCTTCTGTGGTTACTATTATGTTTTTCTGTTTGACCAAAATGCATCTAAATTTACAGACTTGAATTCCAAGTGCAGCATTCCATCAACAGATAATTCCAGCAGACTTTCTTTTAGGTTGGGTTTTTAGCTCGCCTCATGGATAATTACATTTAAAAACGGATTTATGATCCGCCTTTGTCAAGTATTTTCTGAAAATTATTGCAATGAAATTCATTTTTTAAATTCTCTTAGGCATTTGCCATGCCAGGTATATATGATGTTATGTTTAACTCAGACCTCACTTCTTCGATAGAAGATTGAGTCAAAGAAAAATCAAAGATGTTTTGTTTTGTTGATGGATTAATTTTTTTGTGAAGCCGTGGATTTTGCCTTTAGCAGTAATGATGTTTTCAGCCCGTCGAAGGCTTTAATTCAGGATATTTCAACACTCGAATAAGTCAGAAAGAAAAGTCCGTTTTAAAAAGAATTCAGGATCACAAAGAAAATTTGCGTATTCTGATTTGACCTGTTGCAAAAATACAATAAGTTCGGCTATGAATTTTATAACTCTTGACAGTACTTTGCATTTTGATAACCACCTAACCTCTCTGTGGTAACGCAAATTTTGGTGCAGTGAACCCATGTCTTCACATAGTTTTCGGAACGAATGTGTATGTACCGCTTTACCTTTAATATAATTTACTATTTTTATAATTACATTAGGCACTTCATTGTATCCCTATGGCAAGGTTTTGGCTACAAGAGCTTGGCGGTGAAGGAAGAAATGCATCTAATAAGCGTTTGGTATCAGTGCTTTGAGTCTAGTAATAAAGCCGCTTTTCAAACCAGTCATGGCTTTGCTCTACTACAAATAGCTATGCATTTCTTCTCCCAGTTAATATTGAAGTCCTGTGTAGCTTTAAGGAAGATATTATATAAACGTTCACCCGTTGTATTTGTGGGAAAAGCTTTACAGAATAATATTTCTTACATCAACCTCTCTTAAGATTAAAAACGCATAAAAGCTGCGCACAACCCGCAATATCTATGGATCCATCAAACTGCAAGGATACAAAAGTACTTTCTTTTATTTTTTCTATGACTTCATAGCGAACGTCAATCGCCATGTCGTTTATTCTGCGTTGCATGGTGTTGTCAAAAAGTGGTATACTTTTGAGTTTCTCAATCTCTTGTTTACCAAACATAATTTCTGCTATGTCTAAAGCCGCTAGTAAAATTAAATTTTCTGCAATCGTATGAGGTTTATCTGCTTTAGTCGCACGAAAAGCTACTCGATAACTAGCTGGCAAACCGGATTCGTTTAAGTTGGACATCTGTATTACAGCAGTTTTCTGATAATTAAGGTCCTTCAATTTCCTTTCAAAAAATTTCAACGGTTGGTTTTTGAAATTTGGATGCTTTATATTGAGATGGGGCACTAGTTTTGATGCTTTCATGCTTTCGTGTGATAAAGTTTCAAAGCAAATAAGGCAACGCAGCTTATTTTCAATCACAGTCAAACCTAATTTTAAATAATTGTCGCATGCCCCGCTCTGCCTCTACTTCGACTCATCGTGGATTGCTCAACGCACTGCACTAACATGCGCTCACATGCACTTGCGATATGGCATCGGCGCAACGTGCACGCGTGCTATTATCGCTATTGTTGAGACGTTGGGCGAGGTGGTCGATGTTCAAATGTCTTTTTTTTAGAGAAAATAGGTTAGAATGATGTACGAATTATATGTTTGTAATATAAAAAGTGCAAGTGCGGAGGGTAGAGGGTCGCAAAATTTTTGGCCATGCGAAAAAAACTGAAAAACACTGATCTAACAGATACAGTTTTGGATGAACAGGCCAGATCCATATTAAAGAAGGATTTTAACTACGCTGTTACGTCTAAGACAACATCGATACGTCTAAGACGTAGTATGTGAAGTAGAAGTTGCAATACGCACACTGTTTAAGGAGATCTCTGAAACTATTCGACAAGATGTTTACAATACTGTGTAGCGGACTGACTTACTTTTGAGTTTGAATTTGGCGCCAACAACTAAGGGAAGCATCCCTTAATTAAATGTTTATTTTGGTCTTGTTTATTTTAATTGAACGACAGACACGCTAAAATTGGTGACCCGCGACGATTTAAATAAAACTAAAACAAATTTCGAGTTAACACGAGGCGTGGAGTGTAAAGTGCCAAAGCGACCATTGCAACAAATAAGAATAATATGAACAATTCAAGCGACAATTTGGTTAACCAAGAGCCAAAAACATCAACAGAAATCAGCTAAATCCGACACATTAAACTACCATGCTTTTGGCAGAAGCGGCCATCGCTGTGGTTTGCCCAAGTGGACGCGCAGTTTTACCAATTTGGGGTTTGAGCTGACACCACCAAATATTATACGGTTGTAGCGGCATTGGATTCTAACGTCCTACAGCAAGTCGCAGACGTCATCGAACACCCACCCGCTACAGATGAATACGAAGCCCTGAAGTGCCAACTAATAGCCAGGTTTACAGACTCACAAGAGAAGCAACTAAGAACATTGTTAACAGACCTAGAGTTGGGAGACAGACAGCCATCACAACTTTTACGCGAAATGAAGGCCTTAGCAGGTAATAAGATAGACGAAGAAGTGTTACGCACGCTGTGGTTACAGAGGATGCCATCCCAAATTCAAATCGTATTATCAGCAAGCGCGGCTTCAGTTTTTCTCAGTTTGTATGTAATACATTCGCTTTTTTTATAGTTGTATAATTTATGATGCTTTATCGCTTGCAAGTAAGAGCTTGGTGCATAACAAAGTGTTATTCAATTTTATATTAAGGCCATATTCAATACATTATTATTTAAAAATGTGATGAGCACCCTCCCCCCCCCCCGCTTTAAACTGTTGGAGCCCCCACTGAAATAAACTGCTGGAGCCGCGCCTGATTATCAGTGAGTAAAGACGAAAAGTTAGAAAAACTAGCTGAAATGGCAGATAAAATTTCGGAAATTGGTAGTTACAGCGTTGCCGCAATTAGTAAATCAACCCACGCACAACAGACACCAAAGAACGAATTGTCTACAACTAGTGTCGCTTCATTAGAAAGACAAATAGCAGAGCTTACGCAAAAAATCGAACGGTTGTCAAGATGGAACCGACAACCGCGTTCACGTTCGCGAGGACAAAGTGCGAATCGCGACCGCTAGTGCTATATCACCAAAAATTCGGAAATAACGCAAGGAAGTGTAGACCACCGTGCAATTTTCGCGCAGCAACAGAATCGAGAAACGAGACGGACCGTCGTTAGTAGAGGCGGTAAGCGACGGCAACCACCAACAAAACCGCCTATGTGTATATGATCAGGAAACAAGGCTGTCTTTCTTAATCGACACTGGGGCTGACATTTCGGTTATCCCTCCAAGAAAATCACAACGAAAAGCGCCAACCGCATTCAAATTATTCGCTGCTAACAGTACAACAATAAATACGTACGGTGAAAAATTACAAAGCTTAAACCTCGGGCTACGACGTGCTTTCCGGTGGAAATTTATAGAAGCCGATGAGTCCCGACCAATTATAGGCGCCGACTTCCTGAGGCATCACGGACTCCTAGTAGACTTAAAAAATTGCCGTTTAATCAACAACGTTACGCGATTATCAACAATAGCCACGGTAGCTCAATGCAATGTCGTAACTGTAACAACGGTGGCGAAAACCTCAATCCATCACGAAATATTAGCAAAATTTCCATCTATAACCCGTACAACAGTACTTACGGCAACCAGGAAGCACATGGTGGTACACCACATCGTCACCACGGGACCGCCTGTGGCAGAACGCCCACGTCGCCTCCCTCCAGAGAAAGCAAAAGCAGCGAAGGCAGAATTCGACTTTATGCTACAGCAATGGATCTGCACGCCGTCCAGCAGTCCATGGTCTAGTCCATTACACTTAGTTAAAAAAAAGTCGGGTGAATGGCGACCTTGCGGAGATTACCGTCGCCTTAATTCTATTACGGTACCCGATCGTTACCCAATTGCGCACATCATGGATTTTTCATATAAATTAAGTGCTAAAACAGTATTTTCTTAGTTAGATTTAGTGAAAGCATACCATCAAATTCCAGTAGCAGAAGGTGACATCCAGAAAACCGCAGTATCTACGCCATTGGATTATTCGAGTTTCCATTCATGACGTTCGGATTGCAAAACGCCGCGCAAACTTTTGAACGTTTCATGAATATGGTGTTACAAGGACTTGAATTTTGCTATTGCTACATTGACGATATTCTAGTGGCTTCCGCCAACGAACAAGAGCATCGAGAACACCTGGAAATCGTCTTCCAGCGGCTGGACACCTACGGGATCGCGGTAAACTCCATCAAGTGCGTACTAGGAGTCAAACAATTGGAATACTTAGGCTATCTCATCTCCGACGAAGGGACAATGCCTTTGCCTTCCAAAGTCGAGGAAATTCTTAACATGAAGAAACCTACAACTATTGTAGAACTTCATCAAATGGATTTCAGAAGCAGAAGAAGCATTTGAGTTATGTAAACGCGATCTCGCAAATTCAGCATCCCTTGCGCATCCGTCCAAAAATTGACATTTAACGTTACCCGTAGATGCATCCGATTACGCGGTAGGTGCAGTGCTAGAACAATTACAAACTGATAAATGGCAACCACTTGCATTTTTTTCTAAAAAAATTAAGTGACGCGCAGCGAAAATACAGTGCCTACAATCGAGAGCTATACGCAATATACGCCGCGATAAAGCATTTTAAGTGCATAATCGAAGGACGTCACGTAATAATAAAAACGGATCACAAACCGTTAACATTCGCATTCCAGCAAAAATCTAATAAAGCTTCACCACGACAGCAACGGCATCTTGATTTTATAGGTCAGTTCACCACAAACATTATTTTTATAGCAGGTGCGGATAACACCGTGGCCGACGCGCTCTCTCGCCTCGAAGTTATTCAGCTACCCGCGATAGACTCAAGTGAAATCGCAAGTGAACAAAGTAATGACGCAGAACTTTTGAACTTGATAAATACGCCCACTACCTTACTCGTGCTGCAACAGTATTTCCCCGGAAGTGATAATTTACCACTGTACTGTGACATCTCTACAGGTAACATTCGGCCGTACATTCCTAAAACATTACGCCGACAAATTTTTAATGCTACTCATAACTTAGTACATGCAAGCAAACGATCCACATTGAGACAGCTAACAAAGAAATTCGTTTGGCCATCAATGCGGACAGACGTTACCGAACGTTCAAAAGTACAGCGACATACAAAATCGCCTATCGGTCATTTTCCAGTACCTAGCAGCCGGTTTCAGCAGGTACATCTAAACATTGTGGGACCATTAGCGCCTTCTCGCGGCTTCCGTTATTGCCTAACAATGATAGACCGATTCTCTTGGTGGCCTGAAGCAACTCCGTTAACCGACATAAGCAGAGATTCCGTGGCTACGGCATTTTTTGAAACATGGATTTCTCGTTTTGGAGTCCCTAAATCTATTATTACAGATCAAGGACGACAATTCGAATCCGCTCTTTTGTCTTTATTGACTAATATGTTGGGAACAAAACGAACAAGAACGACAGCATACAACCCAAAAAGCAACGGAATGCTAGAGCGCTGACACAGAACGTTAAAAGCTGCGATTATGTGCCACGAAACTGAAAAATGGGCCGACGTTTTACCAACGGTACTATTGGGTCTCCGCACGACTTTTAAGGATGATTTAAAAAGTTTCGCAGCCGAAATGTTGTATGGAGAAACATTAAGCTTGCCCGGAGAATTTTTCATCAGCGAAAGCGCAATCAGCAATGATCCACAAACTTTCGTCACAAAACTACGTGAACACATGCGACAGCTACGACCGACGCCTGCAACGCATCATGGAAAGCAACAAATATTCGTTCAGCCTGAACTATCCAAGTGCAGTCACGTTTTCGTAAGGGATGACTCGATCCGATGACCGCTGCAACCCCCCTACACCGGGCGAGGTCGTCGCCCGGATTACCGATAAAATTTTTCAAGTGAAAGTCAACACGAAGTTAAAAAATATATCGGTAGACAGATTGAAACCTGCCTTTCTAACGGCATCAGATTGCGACACATTAAGAACTGTGACTGAGGGCAGTGACACTTCAATTGGAATCCCGTTAACGCCGCAGGTAAGAACAACAAAGTCGGGACGAGCAGTAAAGTTGCCAGTTCGTTTCGACCTTTGAATAAATTCAACACGCTCTCACTAGGGAAGGGTGATGTAGCGGACTGACTTACTTTTGAGTTTGAATCTGGCGCCAACAACTAAGGGAAGCATCCCTTCTCAAAACGTAAAAACAAGGTACATCCACCTGGCAAAGGATTCCGGTTCGGCCTGCCGCGAAAAACGCTTCGCTCCAGCTTATGTTTTTTATCTGTAATTATTTTATGAATCATTTGTTAAATTTATAATTAAATGTTTATTTTGGTCTTGTTTATTTTAATTGAACGACAGATACGCGCAAACTGTAAGAAAAGAAAAACCGCCACGCAGAAAAATTAACAGACAGGAGAGAGAAGCAGCTAAGCGGTTACGTGAGAATAAGAACAATTTAGTGCTGAGAGCAGTCGTTATGAACATACAAGATTACAACTAGAAAATGACGAAGGATTGCTACAAAGGTCTACAGAAAAACCCTTTAAACTCTCTATGCACTAAAGTAAACACCGCCATCAAAAACTCTATTACCATAAATATTAACAAAAAACAAACTTTGATTACCAAAAATCTAGTTATGCCACGAATCTACGGTCTTCCTAAGATACACAAAGAAGGAGTCTTTCTTTGGCCGATAGTGAGCACCATCAATTCACCGACCATTAGCACGTTATGTAGCTACAAAACTTTTGTCGTTGACAGCAAATACAGAAACTCACATTAAAGATTCTGTAGACTTTAAAAAAAAAATTCAGAAATTCTGTATAACCAAAAAATATATCCTAGTCAGTTTTGACGTAATATCTCTTTATATTAAAGTCACGGTCCACGTGGTGTTTTTTTTGCGTCAACAGAGAATTACTGAAGAATAAGTTATGCTCATCCAATTTTGTCTCAAGAATACTTATTTCAGTTATAACAACAACTTATTTAAACAAGTGGAAGTAGCAGTCATGGGTTCACCGCTCTCTCCAGGTATACCCAATATCTACATATATGGAGTATTTTAAAACTGAAATTATAAAGAATGTTGAGATAAAACCAAAAACTTGGTTTAGATATGTTAATGATATCTACGTTTTTACATGGCTTCATGGTAAAGATAAACTAAATTAGTCAGAAGACGCAAGCTGCAATGTCTTGCAAAATGTCAGTTTGTTTGGGTTTACGAACAACAATACGGCAAAGGCCAAGTTCTACTTCTTGTTTTGGCTCTCAAGAAGATAACAATAACTACATGCACCCGTCTTTTAAATTGTCTAACTTAACGGATCAATATAATCGCAAAAAGTAAAAAGAAAGAAAAAGACAGAATAATATGTCTATAGTTAGTTTACGATAAGAATTATATTACGTCGTACTTAGTAATTTTTTACTCAGTATATAAATTGGGAATTTTTTATTTGGTAGAATATAAAATTAGGTTACTTTAATTTTCATAAGTTTGTGAAACTGTACACGATTGTCAAACTTATTTAGTGCGTTTTGTTCTCGGTGTTCTCGGTTATCATTTTAAAGGTTATTTTTGCATTTTACTTCAAACAGTTCTTCTTAGCTGAGACGAACAAACATTTTTCTACAATAAATGCCAACATTGTTTCAGAGAAAATATATATTGTTGTTTTCCACCGTTTCTAAATACATACAAATATAAAAAAAAGTGAGGTTATGACTTTTGACAAAACGAAGGCAGATGTGGTTACATTGTAAATGATTACTATATGACGTCATATCATTCGTATCGTAAACAGACTATATGTAAAACTTTAAGCGACGAATTTATTAATAAGTATTCAAATGCTTATTCAAAACATTTATAAATCGTGATTTCGATGTATGTTATCAATCTTAGAATTATTTTGAGTCGATAGACAACACCATGTTACATTCTCAACACAAACTTAAACAGAGAAAATATTATAAAAGAACAAAAACCGGGACATATAATCGGAAATTATCTAACTAGGAATAACGGATTTAGTTAAAGAAAAAGCATTGATACGTATCTTTAACTAAATATACAAATCAACAATTAAAAATACTTTCAACCTAAGCATGAAAAAAAGAAAAAGAAGAACTTTTAAAATCTAACTAATTGAGATCACAAGTAAGTCTGAACAGCAATAAATGACAACATGAAAATGAAAAAACATCAAAACAAAAACGCCGAAAGCAACAAAAAAATTGTTAGTGTTTATATATTTAAATAATTTTTCTTGTTATGTTTCATTTCAGTATAAAAAATGTGGGAGAAGCAAAAACTTGGTGTAACCATGTGTAACTAATAAATTCATGACCATTATATGTAGTACATGAGTTTAATATATTAAAAACAATAGGTACAAAAACACTAAACTTCGAATCTACTCAAAAATGCTTTATCTACTAAAAAAGTTATTCCCAAGTTAAGAAGTTTTTTATGTACATATTATGCTTTATATTAAAATAATAAGTAAAGAAAATTTAGCAAATTGGTGTTGTTTATATTGTGAGAATTTTGAAAAAACCCATAAATTAGGAAGAATGGATAGAACTTCAAACACTGGACACTATCATATTAAGTTAGATCAGCTGATCCACTTTCAGCTTTGGTAAAAAAATACAAAAAAAATTAGAATAAAAGCATCTTCTAAGGTTAGATCGTGTCAAATTGGTAACTAAACTTACCGACGTTTTACTTACTTTTGTAAGAGACTTTTTCTAAGTTTATTAAAAAGACATCGAGTAACTAAACAACAGAAATCATGCAGAAAAATAACAATAATCAAGCAAAATTATTTTAAAAACAAAGTTATTTTATCACAATTTTAAGTCACAATATTGTTATATAAAACAAGTGTCACCTACACTCACCAAACATCAAAAGACATTTCTACTTTAAATCATATATTAGCATATTTGCAATTAAGCGAAAGCCAAAAAAAAATTTGGAGCGAGCGATCTAGATGTTGTTAATCCGTGATTGCATTGTAAATAAAAAGATAAAAACGAACTCATAAAAATAATCGTTTATGGAACTACAATACAATGAAATTTGTTCTAAACTATTCCGCGTAAGTAAAATGGCCGTAAAAATCAATATTCATTAGGTTAGTATTCTCTTGAGTTTAGTAAGTGAGAGTGAGAGTGAGTTTACTATACTACTACATTTGTTTTATTCAAATGTTAAGTAGAAGAAAGTTAAGTGATGCTCAAAGAAGAAAGATGAATAAAGATAAAGAGAAAAAACATCAAGAAGTTCTGCAGAATATAAAATCTTAGGCTTTTGCGGTTGTTATGTTTATGTTCGACTTAGACCGCGCCGTAGTTAAACACCCAGACTTAGGCTTGGTCCTAGTCTCTTATTGAGAGCCAAAACAAGAAGTAGAACTTGGCCTTTGCCGTATTATCGTTCGTAAACTTAAACAAACTAACGTTTCGCAAGACATTGCAGCTTGCATCAGAGTGGTAAATGTCACATAATAGTATTAAATTTACTATGGACTTAAAACATAACAGCAGTCTAGCCTTTCTTGATGTACTGGTGATAAAAAAAATAACGGAAAATTAAGGCATTCCGTTTATAGAAAGAAAACGCACACTAATAGATAGTTAAACGCCAAATGTCTCCACTATCCAGTACAGAAGAATACTATTCTGCATACTTTTGCTAAAAGAGCTATACGCGGGTCAGATAATAAAAATCTACAAAAGAAAAAGGAAACACCGTTGGAATCTCTACAACAAAATGAATATGGGTTCAAAGAGATCCAAAACGCATGGAAAAGAGCAATAAACCCAAAAGTCAAAGAAGCCTTATCACCTCCTACTAGCACCGCTTATTTATCATACTGTATAGGTTCGACAGACAAAATAAGAAACATAATATCAAAACGGTTTTTACGACTAAAGATACCCTGAACACTTGGTTTACATCTGCTAAAGACAAACAAGGGGCTCTAAAACATGCCGGAGTTTACAAAATTCCTTGTTCCTCTGGATCAACTTATATAGGACAGATTAAAGTTAGAGTAAAAAAAACAGATGGTTGACTGCAAACACCACAGAGTTACTAAATCAGCAGTGGCAGAACACGTGTGGAACCTAAGACACACGCTGAACTTTGATCAAACTAAAGTGTTGGCTTTCTACTCTTTTCTGCTTTCCCAGACTAATCCGCGAAGCTGTGGAAATAGAAAAACATCCATGTAATATGAACCGAGAAGACGGTAAGACTCAGCACATCTTGGCTACCATTATTATATCCTCTAAGACAAAGATCAACCTTCTTGGAAAAGAAAAGAGTAATAACGAACTCAGTCAAGCGGCAACGGAAAGATAAGGTCCTTTAATTACGCTAATCGCTATTGATATAAATATCGTCACTTTTTCCTTCAGTGACATTTATTTGAAGATGCACGCTGCAATGTCTTGCGAAACGTCAGTTTGTTTGGATTCACGAACGACAATACGGCCAAGTTCTACTTCTTGTTTTGACTCTCAAGGAGAGATTAGGACCAAGCCTACGTCTGGGTGTTTAACTACAACGCGGTCTAAGCCGAAAGTCGCTTATAATTATAAAGTTTTGCGGAAATTGTTTTAAGATATAGTTAAAGAAAATGGAAACTGTAAACACCCCGAAATCTCTTTATGTTTACCAATTTTAACATTTTAACTTCATTTGGTAGATTTTATCTACATTTATTTCATTTTTAGATGTTAAAATGTTCTTGAAGGTTTAATGTATTTACAAAAACAATTATCTGGTTCATCATCAATCGGTATGAGAACAATTGTCATTATGGTTATTATTTGTAATATTGTGAATGTCTGTTATTATAGTTTATGAAAAAGAATCTACTTCTTTTGACATTAAAGTTATAAGCTATAATCGTACTAATTAGACTCTAAGTCAATGTTCTTTTTAATTCTTATCAAGAACGAATGGTACATTTGCTCAACTAAGTTAGTTTATTGTGTACCATTCAGTATAGATTCATCTGCGTTTGTGCATGGATTCAACGACTAGAAAACCCCAAATAGAATTAAAGAACATTAGCGTCAACTAAAAAGTTTGACATGTCCAATAACAAAAATTATTTAGATACAAGACAAACCGAAAATGAAGCAAAAACACAAAATATTTTTTCATCAGTGTTGCTCCCACCGATCAATTAACTTTCAGTTTAAGAGATATATTAGAAAATAAGATATCAGTAGAACGGTTTGTAAATTTTATTGCTATATTATAATTATAAATAACCCAACTCAGTCATCTTTCACTAGGACAGAAGCCAGAAAACAGATTTTTTTACAGAAAATTTTAACAAAACAAGAGAATCACGTCAACACAATGACACAAATATTTCGATTGTTGAGAGTAGTGTTAAGCAATTATGAATGATATAATCGAGATATATCAATTATAGCCCAATGATCGATCATTCGATTATAGTTTCGAAATATCATTCGTTCGAAACAACCGAGAAGCGATACTAATGAATGAAACGAAATATAAAATGTCAAATATATCGAAATACTCGAAATCGACACGACTCGATACGAGTCGAAACGAACTCAAGACCATGTCTCGTATTATTCGAAATATCATTCAATATCATTCATTCAAAACAACCGAGAAGCGATGCTTATGAATGAAACTAAATATGAAATATCAAATATATCAAAATAATCGAAATCGACACGACTCGACACGAACTCGACACCATGTCTCGAATCATTCGAATGACTGATATAAGGTCTGTAATCGACTAATTAATCTAGTCACGCGACGCAATATTCCAAATATTGGAAATTTTCGTTATAAATTACTTTTTGATGAATAATTATACGTTTAATTATGACCGAAATTGTTAATAATTAGAGTGAAAATGTTAAACCAATCACTTTACGAAAAATTAGTAGATGAATGAAATAAATTTATTAAATCTAAAGAATTCAAATAAACGACTCGAGTCGACAGTACCCGACTCGAACTCGTCTTAATCGCTGGAGAGACGGCGCAATATTCAAAATATTAGAAAATTTCTACAAGAAATTACTTTTTGGTGAACAAATATATATAAATGTATGACTAAAATTCTTAATAATTCCTAATGAATATATCATTTCTTATCATGTATCTAATCTTAAACAGACAAAATATTTTTTTGTACAGTAACTTTAGATTGATTATTTAACTTCCCGCTCATTATTATCCATAATAAGATGTAGATATTGTAGATGTAGTAAAGTGTTGTATCGCCTAAAATAAAAATAACAGAATCGCGACCTTGGGAGAGGATAATATTGGGCCAATAAGATAAGATAAATTTAAATTGCTACTCCTAAAAATTAATTTTTCACACGGATACAAATCGAAACATATGATCTATAATACTGCGCATGCGCCATCATTTATAATGAAACAAACGAATGATCATTCGATTATACAAAACGAGATATTTCGATTAATTCGATTATTGAAATATATCGATTATGCCCAACACTAGTTGAGAGGAACTACGATACTTGTATTCATTCATCAGTCAAGACCCATGACACACGATCCAATTCTCGTCAAATTTTTGTCAAAATAATTGCATCAAACTGTTCAAGTGACGTCACCAGTTGCCTATTTGCTCCGTCAGTTGAATTGGCTGTCCGACTATCAAATTTTTCCAGCAAAGTAAGCGGCCGTAACCAAGGTCTATGTTTGATGGGAATAGAAAAGCTTTTTTTTCTGTCAAACTGTTTGCGGTGATTTGTCTTTTCATTAGCCAATTCATACAATATTTTAAAACTTTCGTTAGATTTTTTACCTTAAGATTCATAAGCGCGTGAGTTCAGTTAAAGTGCCAGCGATATTTCAACGTTAATTGAGTTATTTAGAACGGAAACTGTTCTTTATAATGTTAAAAATGAATTGTACAATAATTAATACACTCGGAGACAAGTCTTAGATAGAATTCGAGCAAAAATATGTAAAATCAGGCCCAAAATTACGTTCTTCTATTTTAATACGTACGTTTTAATAAAGTAAATTCTATAGAAACATAATCTAACAATTATTATTAAAACTAATTTATTTATACTAAAAATATGTACACGTTTACAACTTACCGAACTAATTGCCATGTTGCTGCTTTATTTGAATTGAAGTAGTTCTAGAACTCCTGTCGTACTGCTCTATCTGTATTCCTGTTCTCATAATGCTATTGTTGAACACTTCTCTCTATACCCGGATCTATGAAAAAATTATGTAAAATGATACAGGTATAAGTTGTTAACTGAAATTTCACAGTTGATAAACCCATTTTAACCATTCCCTTAACACGACTGACTCTGTAGTTATAAACTTTTTGTTTATTTGATAAACCATAAACCGAAAAGGTTTTATAATATGAATATTCCCTCAAAGGAAACGCTTCATCAGCAACTACTACATATGGTGTACAAGTATTCATGTTTCTTTCTGTAAGTGCTGAATCAGGTAATTTCCGTTTGTTCCAATGTCAACCATAAAAAACTGGTAATGAGCATCAACGCTGCCAATAAAACTGTGTTATCTGTGTTTTTTATAACTTCGGTAAAGAATCCTTCATTTCGTTCTGGTCGAAGTGCCGTCCATGGACTCAACGCAATGTGAGAAGTTGCAATACAATATCGGCAATTCTTGAGTCAATATGTCACAACAACAATGACGAGTAATATTTTCCTAAAACATCAATAAAAATTCCACTAAATGTCAATTTGACATTTTTACGCAAAGATAAACACCGTGGCCCAACGCTACTTTTGTGACGTAATTTAATCTGTTTGCATCCTCTTTGCACTTCTTGATGGTATGGTTTTCTTTTAGGGAGTTTCAAAAACAGCCATTGTGGAAATGGTAGACGAATAAGTTGATATATATAAGTGGAGGAAATTAGGTCTAGTTGGTTAAGACGTTCAAAATGTTTTAGTTTATGGTGTTCATGTGTGCTAATTTTAATTATTATTATTATGCACTAAAATTAAAACACGTAATGTAACTAACGTCTGAAGTGTTATATCGACATATAAAGTAAAAGCAAGAAAGAAAGATATGCTTATTTTGCGTACCATAATTTAAGTTTGTCAAGTTTTATAAAATTACGGAATTCATTTGATTTTAATAAGTATTTTATTTTTTTATTATGCGCACACGGCCGTGCATTATTAATTTCTTTTTTAATTTATAATGTTAATTTAGGTTATTTATTTAGTTCATTTATTTCAGTGTAATCATGTTATTATTATTCAGTTTTGTTTTAATTTAAGATTTTGTTTGCGTCAAATTGATTTAAAGTTTTAATGTAATTTCCTGTTTTATTGATGACTAATTTCATTTTAATTATGTAATAGATGTTAAATGTAACGAAGCTTTTATTCAATCGGCCTTCGTGTATGTAAATTTTTAATCATTACAGATTTTTAGTGTGATACACTCTTAAGGTAAGTTCCATTTGAGTAGATCCATTTGAAGCGGACTCGTGGTTGGCAAGGACCTCTAGTTCATTGAGCTGTACTCCTTTCTGGCGCCCTTTAATTTGACTTTTGATTTTGTTTTCGTTCGAGCTTTCCAAAACAATCAATATAACCCACCCCGTCTTCACTGAGCACCGGCATAACTCCGTTTATGTTACTTTATTTCAGGCAAGTGTCATTGTTTTAACTTTTGCACGTAACACCTACCCATCTCCAAAGCAAATACGAACTCTTAATTTTAGAAATGAGAAATGCTCATCTTCAACTGATACACCACGCTCAAATATAAAGTCGGGTTCAGAAAACTGCGGGGAGTCTTTTGACATCGCTAGATTGAGACGACTTGCGTATTGTACAGCACTAAGTACCTTCCTGCAGAAATTGGCTATTCAAACTTTTCTAGACGGCGTCCGACACAGCGAAACCCAGCTGATTCTACGGTAAGCTCAACCTAAAACGTGGAATGACGCTTTAACCGACACCGTATAGTTTGAAGCAGCAAAACAAGCGTCGCAGCGGGACAGCCATAAGATTTACTGTGCTGCAGAAGTACCCGCGCAGACACAAGAAAGCACCGAGGAATTAGTGCGACGAATGCTTTGAGAAAAATGTTTGACGATTTTAAACCGCGGTGAAATAGATCATGTACGACGACACCTTAATATACCTAAAAAATGCCAAAAACACCATCCAAAAGCCTGGAACAAGTTTACCAAAAGAAACAAAAGCTAACCTCGGCTAGACATGCGCCAGAGATTACCAAGTAAATGGCATTGCACAACATTTATCTCAATGACAAAATTAATGAACTAAGTGTTCAGTTACATGTAATTGAAAAATGAGAAGACATTCTAAACGGCAATCGGCGAAGAAACACCTACTCATGGACAAGTAAATGTGATTATTGGTTTGAAAAATAGAGTACTCAACTATCAAGTACTAGTAGCCGACATCACGAAAGAAAATGTCCTGAAAAATGGACGTTACAAAAATGTAAATAAATTCCATTTGGATATGAAGAACGATGTTCTTAAGACTGACGTGAAAAAAGGCAGCCATGCCAATGCGAGTCTTATTGAGTGAAGACGTGACTCTGCCTAGAAGGACTGAAAGTGTGGTGATAGCACACTTGAATGGAAGTCTCCGGGAAGACTACATTTGCGCTATTGAACCAATGGAGGTTAATTTGTTTAAAAAAATAGACTACTGGTTGGCAGAATATTAGTACGAGTGTAAAATACGGTGGCAGTAAATATCTTGAATGTTAACTCAGGTCCAGCAACGTTGAAAAAGAAGACCGTGGTCAATGTACGCCAGTATAGCAAATTAACACAATCACAAAAAAGTGACATGTTGTTAAGAAAGAAGTGCAATACTTGGATCACGTTGTATCTAAAGATGGAGTAAAAGCTGATCCAGACCGTGCAAGCATGACCAAGACCAATCGACAAGCATTAAATTTGCAGTTTCTTTGGGATATGCATCTACTATAGACTATTTATACTCGGATTTGCCAGTATTGCCATACTTTTGACAAAATTGACTGAAAAGCAACAGAATTGACATAAAATAAGACTGCGAAAACGTTTTCCATCAACCAAAACAAGCTTTAGTCGCTTCGCCAACTTTAAGTTATACAAAAACAGATAAAAAATTTGTTTTGGATGCCGATGTGAGTAATCTGGCCATAGGTGCAGTTCTTTCACAAGTGCAAAATGAACAAGAAAAAATCACCGCTTATTTTAACAAACGTTTGTTCAGGCTAAAGGACTTAAATCCACAAAATACTTTTTTAAATATTAGAATGAACGCACATTTTTATTAAGGACGGACCACGCCGCATTGAAATGGCTATCGCAGTTTCGTAATACGAAAGGACAGATACAGGATAGATTGAAAGATTACAAGAATTAGACTATCACACAAAACACCGTGCCGAAAACAGTCATCGGAACGCCGATGACAAAAGACCATGTCCGGCAGACTGCAGCCATTGTTTGCGACTACAAAAACAGATCGACGAGAAAACAGACGGCCAACGAGAAACTTGGAAACAGTGCTTTGGGCAGAAACATCAAAACATATTGAGCGCAGTAAAACTCTTTGAGAGCAAAAAACAGTCTTCTTACGCGATCCTTAGTGTCAAGGGCACGAAAAACAAACTGCAGTTGGTAGTGCCGAAAAGCCGAGCTTTAGAGAGGTTGCAGTATTTGCACGATGGTACATTAAGAGGACACTTTTGCGTGAATGAAACATTAGGAAAGATTATATTAATTAAGCTGCAAAGAACGCGTCATAAAATAATGCCGTAAGTGCATGGGTTGCGCATTCAGCGAATATATATGGGAAGCTTTTTAGAGAGAGTTTGCTGAACACTGCAGGCCCTTCCCAAAATTTTATTTTACAAACACATTTTGGTGGCAATGGATTATTTTACTAAATGGACCCATGCTTATGCCATACCCAATCAAGCAGCAGTTACAATCGCAGACGTTTTGGTAAACGAGTTTTTCTGCCGGTCCGGAGTTTTGATAGAATTACATTTGAACTAAGGCCGCAACTTTTAGTTTGCTTTGTTTAAAAAAGTCTGTCGATTATTAGGAATTAAGAAAACTAAAACGACGCCACTCTATCCTCAATCGGATGACATGGTTAAGCGGGCAAATCAAAAAATTAGAAAGTACTTAGCCGAAGCAGTGTCCAAACACCAAAAAAATTGGGATCAGTGCCTGCATCTCTTCCTAATAGCATATAGACCATTTGTTTACAAAACCACTAGCCAAACACTATTTTGTGTCGTGCTGGATCGGAAAATACGACTGCTATGTGAGCTCCAATTTGGACAAAAATTTGAAGAAGAAATTGCTGTAGAAGACTACGTCAGCAAGTTGATAAAGAAACTGGACGAGGTATATAAGGCGGACAGGATATATAAGCTGCAACGGCAATGGTTAAGCCTTTATAAAGTTCTGTAGCGAGTTAATGACGTATATTGTATCCGAAGACCACTCAGAAGCAAGCCAAAAGTCGTCCACGTCGATAGTCTAGTCCTGTTTGCTGGCGATAGCAACGTTACCCAAGACCAGGTTTAAGACAGGGTAATAAGAATCATGAGTATGTACGAGGGTTCTGAAAAAGTTCGATTTGGAGTTACAACCAAACCTGTTTCAAACACGAACGGATTATACCATTGCACAGTGCGTGATTGAAGATCTTGAGATGTCCAGAGAGGTTGTAGTAGTATTAACGAAGAAGTTTGAACGGCTAAATAAACTACAAAAACAGCAACCAACTGTCGGCAAAGCCTTAAAATTACGTAACAGCCGACGCTTAATTTTCTATCTGATCACCACGAACTGCTCACGAGCAAAGCCGTTATACAACAATATGTGGCGATCATTTTATAGAATCTCAATAAAGAAATTAAGTTCCACAACGTTAAAAGATCAGCGGTACCCAAGCTTGGTTGCGGTTTTTATTTTTACTGAATTAGAAGACAGTTCGAAACATGTTAGATGTCGTTTTGTGTGGTCTGCAGTTACTATCCAAATAGAACTTGGGATCAGAAAAAAATTATTAACTGCTACTTTAATGCTCAAGGAAATTGCCAAAACGGAAAAAGCTGCTGCTATCGCCACAACTCTTTTTATCGGTGCCGCATCTAGTTTTCTGTTCTGGGTTAGAACAGGCTTAAGTGTGAAACGCATAGAAGCTTCGAAATTATTTTAAATGATTGGAGGTGATTACCGTAAGAAACAGAATGTTCTAAAAGCAGATAAAGTAAAAATATAAAATGTTTCTCAAAGAAATTTAAATTAGTCTAGTCAGAAGTCTAAAATCGTAAGAATTATCGGTCTAAATAAATGAGTTAACGCGCGTACCAGTGAAAATAAATACTAGTTTAGATAAACCAAAGTACGACTTATAAATTTCGAGTGATAGTCATATATAAATTACTTGTAAGTTGTTTTTTTAAGATATTGTTACATATTAATAGTGTTAGTTAGTTTATTAAAAATTAGTTTGCAAAATTCTATCTAAATTAGTTTTTGAAATTAGTTACAATTTCATTTACACTAGCTAACACTGTTATTATTGTTCTTTTATACTTAATATACTATATTAGGCACTTAGGTCTTTAATAGAACTCCGTGGGTTAGTATAATTCATTAAGACTTTAAGCAATTTTTTTTTAATTTTTTTTTAGTACTATGGTGCTTACACTGTATGCGTATAACTTATTACACTACCCCATTATAGAGTCTAGTTTCTTTATAATTAACCTTTTTTAAAATAGTAATTTTTAGTTTCATAAATTTTTATTTTTACAATAATTATTTTAGAGTATCATCAATCTGTAATTAATTTTAAAAAAAAATCTTTTTGTACAGAAACAAGAAAAGCGTGATGTAACTTTAACTCATACTCTTTTTCCGGCTACGTAAAAAGTGTAATAATTTTTTTTAATAAATTTGTAATTAATGTGTAAAAAATTATGGTAGTCTTTTTTGGAGTGAGATATAAGTGCTTGTACAGCACTAGGTAAATGAACAGAAAAAAAGATTAATTTGAAAAAACAAATAATGGTTTAAAAATTAAGTTAAAAATAATGAAAATATTGAAACGTACGAGGAATTATTTTCAAGTCCGAGAACTTTGGCGAGGTTTTTGTACATTTCCAGAACGTTCACCGAAAGATATAGAACATTCGCGAATGTTTCGGCAAAATGAAAAAATGCGGTGCAAACAAATGATAGGGCAGTTAATTCCAGTAATGTGAAGACGGCAGTGTTAAGAAGATTATTCAAGTTTAAATAAATAAGTAATTAACGCGTGTGTTTGAGATAAATATACGGAGTATAACCTTGTACGTGACTTTAAAGTAAACAAGTGTAAGTGTTTAGATAAATAGAAGTTATCTGCAGACTTTATCTTCGTATGATCGTTCTATATATAAATTAGTGTAAGTGTTTTTATTAAATATCCTTAGGTTTAATTAATTCAGTTAGTTATAAACGTGTACATAGTTTTAGTTCAAATAAATTAGTTTCAAACAATCAAAAAAAAAACAACAGCAAACTCAAAATGTAATAGTTGGAAAAAGAAGAAAAAAACGTTATTGTCAATTGACCAATAGTCTTCTAGAAGCGTAAGCATGAATGCAAAAATGAAGAACACTACTTAAACGACGATTTCAATTATACTACCTTGTAAAGTTGTAATCAGTTGTTTATTTAATTCTTGTATTGTTAATCAGCGTATGTAATATGTAATTTAGAAAAAATATAAACACTCAAAGCAAGGTAAACATAAGTTTGTTAAACGATTAAGACATCGTTAAAAACAAAAATTAAAGTAATAGTCTGTGACGTTAACTTTTTTAAAACCTGTTTTTAATTTCTAAACTATATAATTGCAAGTGAAATTTTTAATATTTTTCACTTAGATATCAAAGGTCTTTGATAATACTGTACATTTAAAATTGGTAAGTTTAAAATAGTTCATTTCCTGAGTTTTGTGATATTCACTATTAATCAATTTCAAATTCTTATTAGTATTTTTTTAATAAATAAATGATTAAAAAATATTTACTTATAAAGACGTGTTAAATAATGTACGTAATTTAACCTTCTAAATGTACTATAGCGAGCATAAAAATTTTTCTAAATAATTGAAAGCGTTCGCGTATTGTGAAATGTCTAATTAATCAAAAACTCTCATAGTGGTTTCCTTAAAGATCAGTCAGTTGCGTTTCAGGTAACGAGATGATCGTGTTCTACGTATTTTTTCTTTTTTACTCCGTTAACTGCGCTCGAATACTTGGTGTTCAACATATTGCGGCTCATAGCCACTATACATTAATTGATACCATATTAAAAGAATTGGCTCACCGAGGACATAATGTAACAATGATTACAACTTTCCAACAGAAAACGCCGGTGAAAAATTTCAAATCGATTCACCTAACCGGAATGCTTGAACAAGTTCAAGGTAAATAATTTAACATAATTCGATAAAATAATTGATTTTTTAAGCTGCACTTCCAAATGTCGTTGACGCCGTTCAACAAAGTATCTTTGTCAAGAATATTCATTATGAAATGATGGGTTTGAATGTTACCGAAGAAACTTTAAAGCACCCGAATGTGCAACAATTGCTTAAATCCAATGAAACGTTTGATCTAGTGGTATTAGAACAATTTCTTAATGAGGGTTTAAGAGGATTTTGTTACCATTACAACGCACATTGCGTTACAGTAAGTTCGGTTATGGCTGGACGGTGGGCTAACCCGCATGTAGCTAATTCAGCACCCCCTTCAGCAGTACCTGATTTATTAGTACCATTTTCAAATAACATGAATTTTTTACAAAGATTATATAACACGATTATTTATTCTTTTGGTAGCACCCTATCGCAATTGTACTTTCTTCCGAAACAAAACGAACTGCTACAAAAGTACTTCCCGAAAGCTCCAAATGTCTACGAGCTTATGTATAATACATCGTTAATATTAGTAAATTCTCATGTTAGCATAAATTTTGCAATGGCTTATGTGCCGAACATGATTGAAGTTGGAGGATTTCACATTTCTACTCCAAAACAACTTCCAAAAGATTTACAAAGTTTTTTAGATGATGCTAAAGATGGTGCAGTATACTTCAGTATGGGATCTTACCTACAAACCGCTTTATTTCCTGAAAACTTGAAAGAACAGCTTCTAAGCGTGTTTTCAAAAATTAAACAAAAAGTACTTTTCAAATGGCATAATTCTTCTCTAGATACAAAGTACTCAAATATTTTAATTCAAGATTGGTTTCCACAAAACGACGTTCTAGGTAACAAAGATATTTTTTTTTATAAATCATTGTGGTTGTATTACAGCGCATCCCAATGTTAAATTGTTTATTACACACGGTGGATTGTTAAGTACTACAGAAGCAGTGTATCACGGTGTTCCATTACTTGGTCTACCTATATTTGGCGATCAAATGTTGAATATTGCAAATGCCGTTACAGCTGGATATGCAGTCGCTCTTCCCTTTCAAAAGTTCACTGTTAACAACTTTAGAAATGCGTTAAATGAAGCTTTGTACAACCCAAAGTAAGTGTTTCTGTAGTTAATATTTATAAAACTCATTTTTATAGGTATTCTGCAAACATGCACGTACGAAATAGAATCTTTCATAGTCGTCCTTCAAAACCATTAGATACGGCAATGTATTGGATTGAGTACGTACTAGAATATAATGGAGCAGACCACTTAAAAACCTCCGCTTTGCGTCTAAAATGGTACCAATATTATCTTCTAGACGTAATATTTGCTCTTTTATCGTGTCTTGGTTCAATTTTTGCAATTATTATATTTATTTTACGTAAACTTTTAAAACAAAGAACCAAAATTGTGACAAATAAAAAAATTGATTAGTCCATAACTTTTTTGTTTTTTAGGATGTCATTGTCATGTTTTAAAAATAGTTTTTTGTACAGAAACTTTTTATTATGATGTACCCCTTATGTATCAATTTTGTAGAAAATAAATTAAATTTAGATAGTTTTAATTTTCTATAATTATTTCTAAATTATAAAGCGAGATCAAGAAATAAAACCTAAATTGGCAAGGGGCCAAATAAGAGCATAGCGTTTAATAGCTTCTATGTCTTTATTCGACAACAAACCATTTTTGGAGGATTTTCTGGAAAATTGATCAGAAACGCTACTGTCGACTTGGATGTGAAAAAGAACACAATTCAAACGGTTCTGCAAAAACATACTCCATCCCTATAAACTAAAAAGAGTGCATATTTTAACAGCTGTAGATGCAGCAAGAAGTGGTTACTAAACTGGTTACTAAATTTTTGTAATCAACGTCGAATGCCGACCTTCAAATTTATTTTGAGGTCTGACGCATCTAATTTTTTGAATTCAGATAGGTACGTGCAACAAATACAACCGAACCAATCTAACTTTGTTACTTCAGGTATGTGCGAGGTATGTGTAACAAACACAGTCAATAATACTGTCACAGACCAAATCCTTTTATAACGGATTCACGTAATCCCTAACACCGCTTTACCTTAAATGTTTGGCGCGGTTTAATAGATTCGCAAATTATTACAACCTATTATTAATAATTTTTTGGAGAACATTCCGTTGATGCTTATCTACATGTTCACTTTCAACAAGATGGAACACCTGCTCATAATTATTTTGAGTGTTATTGACAAGAATCTTTGACCGTCAATCGATAGGTACAAACAGGTCAATTCGTTGGGCTTTTTATGTTTAGGGTTTCTTTGAAAGATGAAATCTACAAACAACGATATCAAAATGTGGACGAGTTAGAGAACGCAATTACAAACACTTTACATAACATGGATGGAAGAATTCTTCTCAATGTGATAAGAAGTGGTATCGGGCAAGCTCAAAAATGTATTGAGCAAGAAAACAATGATTTTGATCATTTATATCCATAGAGATGTAAGGTATACCTAATCATTATTTCGTATGACATTGTTTTGTAAAATACTTTAGAGTACGGTATCACATTCCAGATTGTTCATCATGCTTCTCGTTTTCTTAATGTAGCTTTATTGTTTTTGTAATCTCAAACAATATTGTACATTTGGTGTTTGACAGTTCGGAAATCTCATATTTTTTGTTCAAAATAAAATTTTTGAAATGTTTGTGTGAATATCTCGAAAACGGTACATTCCATTGTTGTTCTGTTGTTATCATTGTAATCATCAAAACAAATTGTATTCGTTTGCTTATTTAACTGACTTTGTAGCTCCCATAATAACGGAGGTAGCAATGGTGAACGTTTAACGTTGGACACGGTGTATATCGTAAACTATAAACTAGTAATTTGTGTACTAGCATTCGTAAAATCGAGTTAGTACTATTACAATGAAGTCATTTAGCATAACTATTACAAAAAATCTTAATTATCTTAGTTACAAAAAAAATTAAAACTAAATTATAACATTACTATTAATAAGTGTTTGATGGCAGAGCCATTTCACGGTGTTTACTGTAAATAGCTATAACGGCGGTAACACGTTGAAATTGATTTAACACCCGCAAAATTCAAAATCAGCTTTGAATAATTCTGCGGGATAAAACCACAACGTAAAAAGACATTGCGGGTAAAGCAATATCAATGCCACCAGAGTGAACTACTTGACAGCTGTTTCGTTCTTTTGGGGCTCATCAGCAGTAGGAGATACACTCTAATGTAATTTCCACAATTGCATTGACACCCCTATAGCTTTATATGCAAGTATAACGAAGGTAACGATTAATAAGTGTTCGATGGCAGAGCCATCTCATAGTGTAATTTTACTATGTAACAAAAGTTTACTGTAAATAACTATAACGGCGGTAACACGTTTCAACTTGACGCCTCTATTGCTTTATATTCAAGTTTAACGAAGGCAACTATTAATAAGTGTTTGATGACAGAGCCATCTGATAGTAATTTTACTATGTAACAAAAGTTTACTGTAAATAGCTATAACATTGCTATTGTAACGTCGACTGAGTAGGCGATAAAGATAACAGGCAAAACAATTGTAAAGGAAACGACTGTGATAACCGGTGGTTTTATTCTTCTTAAACCACAACACTGCAAAAGTGGGGTTATACAACGATACGAGAAACCCAAGGATACTAAATGAATAGGATTGCTCGATTCGTATTCTCGCAATGTAAGCCGCCCCACTCCCGTAAATCTTGACCCGTGACGTCAGCCGGAGACCACATATCGGCTCGCTGATTATAAATAGTTGCTTGTAAAAATTTCGAATTATTATCAGGTTTACTTATTTACATTATATTAGATACTGAGGTGTAATTATACAATGCCAGGAACAAGGTGCGCTGTATTTGGTTGCGATAACAACCGGATTGCAACCAAAAATACAAATCTTAAGATTATATACCACAAGTTCCCAAAAGGCACCGATTTAGTGGCCATTACAATTAAAAATGAATGGATTAGGCGTTGTAAAAGGGCTGATAAACATGAACCCTAATACTAGCGTAATTTGTTCTATTCATTTTACAGAGGAGAGTTATGAACGAGATTTACAAAATGAATTATTAGGTTTTTTAAATAAAATTCATTAATATAAATTTAGTAAACTTTAAGGTAAAAAATTACATTTAAACATAATTAAGTTAAAATTAATCCGCTGTTTAAATTATTTTCACTTAAACGGAAAGAAACTTTCACAAAAAATTAATAGCGTTTGCTGTTTGATGGATTCACTTTGAACATTTCCACGGCGATTCTTTAAAAAGAAAGCCCACAAGTTGTAAAAAAATTAAGTATTAAAATTAAGAAAAAAGAAAACATTTCTCTGGACATTATTATGGCGTTTTGCAAATTAAGGACCATTATCAGAATGAACTATGAATATATAAAGCTTAGTGAAAAAAGACCTTAATTTTTTTTTCTTAATTTTAATACTTAATTTTTTTTTTTAACTTGTGGGTGTTTTTTAAGAATCACCGTGGAAATTTTTAAAGTGAATGCATCAAACATGCTATTAATTTTTTGTGAAAGTTTCTTTTCGTTTAAGTGAAAATAATTTAAACAGCAGATTAATTTTAACTTAATTATGTTTAAATGTAATTTTTTACCTTAAAAAAAACATCAAAACTAATTAATAAAAAAAAATATTTTGATTATGAACATTATTGCCATTACTTGTTAAATCAAAAGTTGTCAAATTTGCTCAAATAAAACATTTAGAAGCCTTTTAAGGTGCATCTTAATACAGATTGTAATAGAAGTATAGAGAGCGAGGTCTCCGCGTGACGTCAGCGCGTCACATGATCTCGGCAGAATAAATCGAGCGATCGAGCAATCCTATTCATTTAGTATCCTTGCGAGAAACCCACGACACGTTGCTTAAACCATGAACTTTCAATTCCAATTTGTATTTCTATGGAGCTACGGAATACCAACCGCTTGCAAGTTCTATTCGAGTTTATTACTTCTATTTATCTTACAGCATTTCTATTCTATTTGAAGTTAGGAAATAAGCGCGATTGACTCTTTTAGTAAAATTTTATGTCTCCTATGTATAAACGGTAAAGACTGTTGCCACAACTCTCACCCTCTATCTATCCCCTATTTATCACTTAAATTCATTTTTACGCCGATACTTATAAAATTCTGTCAACCCCCACTGATGGCAAACACTATGACGTATACATTTTGAAAAAACGAAACTAGAAAGTATATTGTAATTTTCTCATAACTGAGATAAAGATTTTTTTTTAAATATTCTGTAACGATTGTAAACTGATACGGGTGTCCTAAATTGGATGTTTTGATAAAGAAACTCGGTAACTGTAATAGATGCGCAAAAAAACACGTATTTTCGATCTCTTTTTTCGAGAAAGACTCGATGGTGAAAACCAAATTGAGCGATTGTTTTTTGTTTTCGAGGTATAAGCGAAATCTTGATTTTTTCAATTTTAGACACATGGCGATATTTCGTATATTTTTTAAAGTAAAGAAAAACGGTTAAAGTGACCTTAAGGCACTTTTTTGAGTAGAATGCAATGGCGCTGTATAATTTTGAATAACGTCATTTTATTTCAAGTTATGGCAGATAGTTGGGTTTTTTTAAATGATTGTTTTTTCTCTTTTGAATGATATATAACATGTGGGGTCTACGATTTCTTACTTTAGTTATTTCATCAAAAAATCAATATTTTTTAACAAACACGTATTCCGTTGTAGTTTTCTCATAGTAGGCTTCTGTCCTTGAAAATGTGAACAAATTAAATCATTTAGTATTGAAAGTTACATGGTATTAAGTGCAATAGCTTTTCAAAATTATGAAAAGTATGATATGATGTATCTAATGCTTTAATCAAAGTGACAACCATTCGGACACTGCAGCCAAATTATATTTCGATTGTTACCTAGAAAGAAGACAACCTCATAAATCCATTTTTATGAGATTGAAAAATATAACACGACCTTGATAAATTAGCTACAATTTTTATTGCTACTTAACTTCACGTATATTTCATAATTTGTCTTAACGTAATTTTGGCATTAATAATCAGAGATTGAATTAAATTACTTCTGGATTACTTTGTTGTCAAAAAAATAAATTGATTAAACAGTTTTTTTACGAATGTGAAATACAATATAAATATATTTTTTTATATTATAGAATTAAATATATTTTAAATATAATCAATGCTTAAAATAATAATGTTTTTAAACAATTTAAACAACTTTAGCAATAAAAACTTACGTTATCTGTTTATTTTTGTTTTTTAAATCACAATTAAATGACAACTGTCAGAATTACTGACTTGATTTTTAATTTAAAATTAATATCTTAAATTTTAAATTTAATTTAGTAACAGGTAGAAAGGTTTTAATAATTCTAGTAGTGGAAAAAATTGTATATATAACACGGTTGAGAAGTTGATATATAATATACTATTTTTCCAAGGCACGTTTTTACGGTCGCTGGTTGAAATATCTGAGCTGACACTGTTGCAATACAATAATATTGTTTTCTATTTCTATTAAGTCTTGTTGTTTGATTAAATCAAAAATATCAACCGTCAACAAAGTTTTTTTGTTCCTTCCAGCGCTTGCGCTGTTCAGATAACTAAACCCTCAAATATATTCCGAAAGTAGTCGTAGAAATTTTATGTATCGTGGTTGTAGTTAGAGATGAGTCGGGATTACCAGTAATACAGAAGCAGTTTTAGAGCAACAAGTTCCAGGGTCCAAGTTCTTTAACCATTTTGATTTCCGTACGTTTGTTGTGTATCTCATCGTTTTATCTTGATAGAAATACTTTCCTAAATTTGATCAAGTAACTAGATTTCTATATATTTTATCTTTAATTATATCGTTACATTCTTTTTAACCCTTTCTTAAAATACGTTTTATTTCTTGAATGCAAACTTATAAATGGCGCAAAGACATCTAGGTTGAGAAAGGTTTACTTAAAAAACGTAGAAAATGATTTATGGTTTAAATTGCCGGAATGAAGAATTTATGCAGTTAATAAAACGATATAGAAAATTGATGCACTACCATAATTTAAAACGTCTGACGATCGAGATAAAAAACAACAAATCTATTTCTGTAATCGCTAACCCGTAGCCGTTAATAATAAACTTCTGTATTATGTTTCTAATTAATAAGTTTATTATTGCAATAGAGATAGGCCATTTTTCTTGGTAACTGACAACTGCTAACTAATCATTACTGATAAATATTTACTAATCCGGTTGTTTTATTTCGAGTTAGCCTCTCAGAATAGACGACGCGTGCAGCTTTCTGTGGCACTTTGTCTCCGCTGATTCAAACTTTTTTCTTTTCTTAACCGCAATCAGAATTATATTAGACCTCTATAGGGAATTACCCATATTTAAAAAAGTGACTGCAGACAAAATTTGGCACGCTAATCGAATCAACTTGTGATAAAATTTTGGATAAGCTGCATTCTTCAACAATTGCTCAAAAATCATTACCATCTGATTCAACTTTAGCTTCAAAGTTATGGCGATAGCTGAAATTTAAAAACTGACCGAAAAAGCGGAACTATAATAAATTCGGAAAGATGAAGGGATGCCTATTGTAAAGAGTATGAAAAACTGCTTATGTGGACGGAAAATAAAAATTTGATACTTGCCTATACATGATGGAAATGGTAACATTCATTACAAATTTTTTTTTTTTTTGAGACTCAGAAAGGAAGTGAATCTGGCATCTTTTCAGAAGATGCATGCGTTTATAAAAGCTATAATAAAGGTTATGAACCTAAAAACTCTTTCATTTTTATGAAAGAAGAGCTTCGTAGCTTTTTCGTTCAAACTCCTGATCACATTTTTAGGTACTGATATACCATAGTTATGACAGAGATTAGTGACATGACTCAAAAAGAAGGTCCTGCTTTAATCATTAACATTCGTCCATCAAAAACCAAGAAAGATCAAAAATTTGCAATCATTGACGATTCTGATATAGTGTATGTTAAGTTGTTTAACAAATAGCTTTTCCTACGACCCAAAGATGTAGCTACAAATAGGGGTTTTTGAAGTATGCTAATGGGAAGTGCATCGAGCAAGTTGTTGGGTATAACACCTTTGGTAGATGTCCTTTTCTTGTAACACGTTTTTTTAAATTTTTGGACTCTCCGAGATACACCGCCATGCTTTCAGGCGGACATCTGCAACGGTTATGGCAAATGGAAGGATGATTGTACATGAGGTTAAGTAGGTTGAAGATTTTCGACGGTTGCTGTTAGTTACATCGAAGAATCTATTGTGAACAAACTGAAAGTTTCAAAGTGCATTGCTGCAGTTGTAATGGAACGACTACTACGTCACCATTATCAGTTAATACTGGAGATGTTGCGATAACGAAAGCAAGCAATAACAAATTGAAAACTGCTAAAATGTAGATGTCAAATAATAAAAATTCTAAGCACTTTTCCTAATGATATACTCAAAAAAATGATTGGCCAAGAGTGAAATAATGTTTAATTACTAACATTTTAGATCGTTTACATAGCAACAAAAAAAACTTTTTAAGTCTGCTTATCTCCTCTCTACTAGCCAAATTAGAGCAACAATGCAAACTTATCGCTCCTTAAGTAACACATCTAAACAAGTCTCAACTTTCATTTTCTCTGTAAATGTTTATCAAATGCTTGCCAAAAAAACAAGAAATATAAAAACTAATGAAATTCTAACACAAAATACTAAATTCTTTGAGTTAAAAAATTTGCCACAAAAGGACAAAAGTGTAAAAAAAAAATTTCGAGCAGTTAAAACCCACCATTTTGACAATTGAAGCCATACCTGGTCTTCATCTTGTTGCTGGCAAGTTCAGTGTTTTTCTGAACCGTTTTATGTACCTTGTCTAGTCACTTTAACAACTTACTGACGTAGTCTTTTCCAGTAATTGTTTCTTCCAGTCGTCGTACAAATATGAAGTCGCATGGCAGTCATATTTTGTGACCACACAAGATAGTATTTGTTTTGTACTTCTGTAAACAGATTGCCAATTGGTACGCCATTACAAACAGGCGCAAGTACGATACCAGGCTCCTTTGATGTTTGTACACCATTTTGGCTCAGTACTTTCCCATTGTTAGATTCATCCGTTCAACCATGCGAATAGACTGAAGATTTCATCATCATCATTTTAGTCTTTTTAACTTCTAACATTCGGCAAATTTCTTGAAACAAAGAAGTTTTGGCTTTGATCGGAATGTTATTCTAACAACACTTCGAACCGGCAAAAACCATCAACATATTTATTTGCTAAATTGGATTCTTGGAATGGTCTTGAAACTCAGACCGTGCACTTATGGCATTATTCTATGACGTGTTCATTGCAGTTTACGTAATAAAACCTCTTTTACATTTTTTCTTCAGGTCAAAGTCCAAATTTTGTTTACACTTCTAATCTTTGTTTTTTTAGCACTACCAACTGGAGTTTGTTTTTCGTGCCCTAAACACTTTCTAGGTAACGCTTAAGAAAACCTTTTTTTACTCTCAAGAAATCGTACTCAACCCAGTAAGCTTTGATCTTTTTTTTTTCAATTTGGGATCATTCTCTTGCCCACGCTGCAACTGTTTAGGTTCTGTCATCAACTATAACAGTACTTTAGAGACAATTGATCTTTTCTTCTAGTCGTGACCAATAGCTGCAATCTGTTGGACATGGTCTTCTTGACGAGGCATCAACGTTACGATGATTACTTTTGACACAATGTTTTGTATCGTAGTCATACTATTACAATCTTTTTATGAACTTGCCGACTGCTTCTAGTCACGCAGTAAGTCATCTTGTAACGAACCGTTACATATGTTAAGTTGCATTATAGGACTTTATTTAGTTTTAGTAGTATGTTTGATTTATTTTTTTTTTATTAAGGAAACCGTTATTTATTTATTGTGAAGATTGAGTTATTTTAAGTTTGTAAGAATTATCCGTTAGCAAATAAATGTACAATGGGGATTTCCGCCAAGTACCGAACGCGCATCCGAGTTCGCGCTTAGAACCGTTCTCCCTCTTCCGAACGTCCGCAATAAAACCGGAACTCCGACGCAGAAACGGCAGTTCCAGTTGGAGCTCACATCGAAGAGGATTCCGGGGTTCCTGTGCACCAGCTGGTTTCTAGGGTAAGCCGTTTTGCTGTCATTAACGAACCTCTGGGGAGATACCGCTCCCCTCCTTGTCTGCTCTTCGCTACTCTATCGTTTACCGAGCGTCGTATTCGTAGTGCTTGGCTTTGGCCTGCAAATACGCCGTCAACACGTCGTATCCGTAGTGTTTGGCTTTGGCTTGTTGATACGCCTTCCTCCATCCTTTACCGGGCGTCGTATTCGTAGTGTTTGGCTTTGGCCTGCGAATACGCCGTCAACACGTCGTATCCGTAGTGTTTGGCTTTGGCTTGCTGATACGCCTGCCTCGATCCTTTACCGAGCGTCGTATTCTTAGTGTTTGGCTTTGGCTTGCGAATACGCCGTCAACACGTCGTATGGTCGTATCCGTAGTGTTTGGCTTTGGCCTGCGGATCCGCCTTCCTCCATCCATTGCTGAGCGTCGTATTCGTAGTGCTTAGTTTTGGCTTGCAAATACGCCGGATACGCCTTCCAGTACCGTACCCAAATCCCTTCTCCTCCCCCTTAACTTCAAATCCGAGTAAACCCCGTCTACCGATCCAACGGAGGTTGCTACCCTAGTGCATGCTTGCTCGCTTAGTCACCGACGTCACCGCTTGTCGAACGCACGCTAATCGATCATTGGTTTATAGATCACCTTCCGCTTGCTTGGTCGTGGCCGCCGCTTCTGCCCTCGTCGCACATACCGCTTATTATTTATTTTGAAAACAAATAAAGTTATTTTTATTTACTTATTGTGTATTTTATTTCCGTCGCCTCGCTCCGGTTTTAAGTCCGTTTGAAGCCCTGGACAACCGTGTCTTCACTGTAATTACCCGGACAGTGCCGTCGAACAGGAGAGTAAACTCTTCGAACAAGTCTGGCGCCCGAGAACCGTTCCGCCCACTAGCTTTCTATTACAGCTAAGCACTTCTATCCGGAGTAAGCGTCACACTCTCTGACTTAGACAAACCTTTGCTAAAATACGCTATCATCTTTTCTTGGCCATCTAAGACTAGTGAAAGGACTGCAACTATGACTAGATTAGTTGCGTCGCCATCTAACACAAATTTTCCATCTTCTCTTCAATAACCTAAAATCGGTGAAGTAACTAAGGTATATTTAGTTTTTGCAGTTTTTATTTCATCTTAATTCTGCTTTTTCTTCAGCAACTTTGTTAAAAATTTGGCCTTATTGGCAAGTCCAAGTGTAAATAGACAACACAAGAAAACTTCGAACCTGATGTTTGTCGATTGGTTTTGGCCATGTTTTCTGTGTCAGTCATTACTTTATCTTTCTATACAACGTAGCCAAAGTATTAAACTTGGTCTTTATCAAACGGTCAATCGTCTACGGTAAGCTACACGACTTGTTAGAGCAATCTTACTCGTATTGCAATGGTACTCTGTGTAACACTTCTTTTACAATATACTACTGTTTAAAAGATTTACATGATTATAAATGTAAATAGTTTTACTGAAGCTACACTACGCAAAAAACTAAAAAAATAACGAACTCAGAATTTAAAAAAAAAACATTGAAGCCGTGTACATCGTTTTCGGATAAGACAATTACAATGACTTTTATTTATCTCAACGAAACACGCGTAAAAACAATGAATTTGCACTTATTTATTTACACCGGTCCGATCTATTTTAAGACTGACTAAAGTTTCCTGCGACCACATTTTATGTTTGCCTTATCTTCTACTGGAATATTTTTTTGGTTTCTTAAATCGCTTCAAATATTATAAAGTTCAAGAATGTTTAGATATTGTAATTTCCTTGTTTAAGTGAATAAACTATTTTGCAATAATACGAGGTCTTGTCACCTCAGTCTTGTATGTAGTATTTTGAAAACAAACAATTTTTTTATCAAATTATTTTTGCAATGACGGAAGTGGCATGGAGTTATAAAATTATTACTAACAATCATTTTGAAGTTATCATAAACATAGGTTGAACTTTCGTTCTATTTACAATGCAAAATTATAAGTGTATGCATTTTTGAATAGAACGGTACAAAAAATAATTCACTTTTGATACAGTTGTCATTACCTAGATTCTCAATTGTGCTATTTTTTGTACGAAATAATAAGAAATTATGTCACATACTAATTGTTGAAAAACCAGCAATGTCTTTTATTATTTCATTGTGTATTCATGTTTTGATTCATTTATTTCAAATATTTTTGCTAAACTGCCGTATTATTACGTGGAGTGCCATCATGAATCAAAGAAAATAGGGCTGTGTAGCCAAATTTTTTTTTTAATAAATGATTATAACATTGTGTTCTACATTGTATTAGTCAGTTTTAGAAAAATTAATGAAAACTATCCGTTTTGAGAAAAAAACAAGAAATGGAGCTACATTAGTCTCATTCCACCACAAGGTTCCAATTTGGTCTCCACGGCCATATGAGACTAACTTGTCACCATGTTGTTATTGCACGGCTACGATTTTTCATAGGCTTAGACTTGTTTGTGATGAGTACTGCCAACATGAATGTGTTCTTTTTTTAGTTTAGTTGTTATTAGACTCTCATGCGGCAAAGATGAGTGCGTTTGAAAAAAAACAACAACGTTTACAGCAATTATTGCAAGAATGTCTTTCTGACAAAGACGATAATGAAATGTTTGAACCCGATGGTACATCAGACGAATATGAACCCGATTCTAATGAAAATTCTGATTCTAATACGTCATATAAGGTTATCAGCCGTTTAATAAAAAGGTAAAAAATCAGAAGATGACTTAGAAGAATCAACATCCACTGGAAAAACTACAAATTTACAGCAAAAGGGGAACCTGTCACATATGGTATACTAGATAACACAATTGAAAATGTTATTCGACAGATGCAAAGTTTATCATCAAGTAACGAAGAGGACGACCAACATGTAAATGATTGTGAATATCAGTCACAGACAATCACTTAAAGAAATTTAGTTTCAACGAAGATCGCACTGATTTTCAAGCAAAATTATGTGAAACAATCTACAATAAAAATCTGTATGATTTCTACAAATTATTTGTAAATGACGACATTATAAGTTTAATAGTTAGTCGTTTTTTCTTCTTTTTACGCCGTCCTTACCTTTATTTCTTTTTTTAAATTTTAGGTTATTGAAACTAATCGTTATGCTGCACTGCGCCTTGCTAAGAACATCTATCCCAATGCACGCATAAAATCTTGGAAGCCCACTAATAAAAAGGAAATAGAAAAGTTTCTTGGAACTATTCTTTGAATATATTTATATCCCTTTCCCCAATTGCAAAATTATTGGCTGAAGAACAAAATATATGTTAATTACATACGAAATATCATGCTCCGCAACAGGTTCCAGATATTGTTGCAAATGTTGCATTTTAGCGATAATTGGGTTGTATCAGACGACAGGTTACAAAAACTTTTGAATAAACTTAAAAAACATTTACGGATCCTATTATACCAGCAGAAAACGTTTGCATTGACAAAAAATTGGTTCCCTTTCGATGCAGACTTAAATTTTTACAATATATTAAAAATAAAAGGGATAAACTCGGAATCAAGCTGTTCAAATTATGTCTAGAAAAGGGCTACACGTACAATTTCAGCGTTTACTATCCTGTCCAAAATTGTCTTAGATCTACTAGATAATCTCTTGCATGAACGTTGTACTGTTTTTACCGTCAATTGGTACACAACTGTCAGTTTAGCCTCTGCGCTACTACAACGTAAAACCGAAGAAAAGGGACAATTGTTGCATTTGGTAGTTGTGGGCTATGACACGTAAAAATTCAATAATATCTCTATCTTCATAATCCCTCACCAGTCTCAAAATCCTTTCATCGACATCTCTGTATTTTTTTATATTCTTTGGAGGACTGTTGCCTGCCACAAGTCGCTCATAAAAAACGTCGCGTCCCTTTTGCACTTTTTTAAGGCCCTCGATTAATTTCCATATTGTTGGGTGGTCCATGGTTAATTCTGTTTGCAATCTCCGATGGCTAGCTTCCGCGTGGTTATTTGTCCGATCCTCGCCATTCAGTGTTCTTTCGTGAAGATTCCACATGTCGACTGGAAATAAAAGCAAGCGCCTTCCATTTCCCCGTCTGTTCATCCGTCCCAAATAATTGTCTTCGAACCATTCTAAAAGTGGCTCAAGTTCTGCAGGTAATTCGTCCGCCAAAACATCAATTGCTTGGTCGAGATCCGGAATTGGAACAAAGGCTAATGCAGTTATCATTCTGGCCTTTAACGAGAAATCCGGATTGTTATTATACATGTTGCTTAACTGCAATTGCCCTATATGCTTCTTCATGTTTTTAACCAAATGAAAAAAGCATCCGTGTATACGGACTCCTGGAAAAGAATCTGTCATAGCTTGGAATGCTGCAGCTTCGTAATCGCAAGCCATAGCTCTCGGATTTAAATTAGGGCGGAGTTCTTTGATCATCTCAAACAGTTAGTTATACACGGCACGCTGCTTATTTGGCAACAGCGCATACAAAACTGGATGGACACCCCCAAATTTCTCGGCTAGTATTACATAAATTTGTGAAAACAACGGAGGCGCTAATGTAAATGTTCCATCAGCATACCACTGCCCAGACTCTTGCAAAATATCTAGAGCACGTCTTCGTCCAAAAATTATTATTCTATTCTGTCCGGGACCGCTGTCAGCTAACAGGAAATTTTCTTGCCGATCGGGTTGCGGTTCGTATACAGCGTACAATTCCGGTATGATAAGATCTTTCAAATTTGCTGGTGCAGCACGTGCAGCATTAACCTGTAAAACATAATAATACTTTAATAGCAGATAGGTATGGAGTATTCTATTATAACCTTACACTGTTTGTATAGGTATGTGTCTATTTTTAAAAAATCCTATTTTATAAAGTGTGCTTACCTCATTTCGTTTTCTTCTAACTACTTTTCTAAGTGCCTCATAGTTTGGGAGTATTCCTTGGGCAGCTTGTGATAAACCATTGCTACATTCATTTACTACTTGAATGGTATTTTCCACAGTATCTTCTGCGCGACGTTTTATCGCTGTAATAACCTTGTCTTTCTCAATCTTTGCTGCCGAAGTATCATGCGAATGGTTATTAACTTTTTTAATTACTTCTTTGCCCTTAGTGTGGAGTCTTGCTTTACAACGACCTTTTTGTTCACAACGCCAAAATTTTGTAACGTTATCTTTGCTCATCTTGTCAAATACGTATATATATCCATCGGCAGTAAATTTGTTTTTGACCCACTGGGAAACTACATTATTCTCCATCTTTCCTTATTACGGCACCAACACGAACTTTAAAGTAATTCACTGTTAAAGTAAAATGAAGAACTGATTGTTATTTTATAATTTCAAGACCATTTATAACCTCCCTTCGGGAATTACTTTTTTGGATATAGGTATATTAGGTAGTAATGTATAGGTAGATATTTAAACAATGAAAAATTTTACATTAAAAATACAATAGTAAAGAAAAAGTTACTATTGTCAAAGGTAAGTCCTATTATTCGCATTACAAAATACTGCCGTCTCCTCTGATTGTTCACTTAATCCTCTTAAAGTAGTAAAACCTGTATGGCTGTATTAAACAATGTAAGATAACCACGAAAAATTCAATTCTTCAAAATAAGAAATATTACCAAACTTTCCGTTTGTTACATTGTATTTTTAGATGCTTCAAAGGTTGTACACATATCGAAGATGCATTATTATTTACATAAACACATTAAACATTTGTTTGAAAATTCGCAGCAATTACATAATCTTCACCAATAGTCATACATTTTGCAAATATGCAATTAAATTAACAAACAGTAAATAATGAATATTGCGAAAATGGGTGGATAAGAGCTCCTCAAGGTTAATTGTTAGTTTCCATTTTTTCCTTTATTATAACGTTATCTAAGACGAATTCGCGTTACATTGGTGCCAAGCTGGCCGGCGTCGAATTGGCTGGCGCCAAGATGTCCTGGCGCCGAGTTATCCTGAGGCCGAAATGGTGAGCGCCGAGTTGGCGGCGCCGAGTTGGCGGTGCCGAGTTGTACCGGACCGACGTAAAACACATTTGGTTGGTACATTATGTATGAATCGCTAGTTCAACCCAAAATCTGTCAGTCAAAAAAAAACTGAGAAAGGGCGAGTCAATTGCTGCTGAATGCAAAAAGATATTGTGGTTTTCAAACCAAGAATTGTCGTAGAGTTTAACAAATTCAAAGCTTTTATTGATCTGTCGGATCAGATTAAAGCTTATCATCTCTACGAAGAAGTTTGATGTTGTATCGCAAACTGACACTTGAGCTTTTGACTAGAACATCTTTAGTAAATACCCATGTAGTTCATCAAGAAATTGCTAATGAAAAAATGTCTTTCCCCTAATTTGGAGAGGAAGTCATCAACGAGTTATTGAATGACAAAGGAGATACCACACCAAAAGACTTAGAGACTGAGCAAACTCCTCACCTACTTAAAGATGTTGATCGAGGCAATAGAAGACGTTGTGCTACCTGCTATACAAAAATTTCTGAGCAGCGGGGATACAAGGAGGCATAAAATAAACACCACAATCTGCCCTAAAATGCTCTGCGTGCAATAAACATTACTGCCTTTCATGTTTTTTTGAAGTAATAACTCCTTGTTTGTCTGTTGAACAAATAACTTTTTTATTATTTGTTATATACAAACATAAAAATAGAACATGTTTCCTAAAATACAGTTTTTCATAAAATATATTTTTTTGAATCAATTCTCTGTATGTGCCACGTTGGTTTTACGTTAACAGGTCAAATAAAGGAAATGTTTTGTCAAGCCATAATTTTATGCAGCGAAATGTGTCGAAAATCAAAATATGTATTACTATATAATTGTGTAAACCATTCTAATGATATAATCAAGCGAAAAAATTGCAGTTTGGTTCTTAGTTTTAAAATATAAGATATGATTAACACATTTTTACATTTTTATTATAATATCAAAATATAACTAACATTAAAAAAAAATTAATCATTTGATAAACAAAGTTTTAGTTTTAAATTTTGGAGAATTACACAATTGGTCAATTCAAATACGATCATAAGGTAACACCAATGAAATGATTTAAATATGTCAAAGCATTCCAGATTTTTTAGTACTCGATGCGTAGTGATCCCTGTAACAGTTGCTACCGCGTAGATGCTGGTGTTAAATAAATGACGATAGACGTTAATAAACATAATTTAACAATAAGTCAAATAGTGATAATGTGAAGTTTTAATTTAGACAGACTTGGAATTATGATTATACCTGTACAAACGTGTACAACGCATAAGGTAAGATTTGTTACAAACAATTCTTAATTTACAGAATACCTACTACCTGTGCTACTACTACCAAAAGTACTATGCATGTTAATAATTAAACAATAAGAAATCATAATTTAGATTTAGTTAAGAAGATGCGTTTAGATTTTCAAGGTTGTTGGATCACCTTGAAGCGACCGTTATTTTTACTAGCCTAGGCCAACTAAACTCAAAAGATCAATTGCAGTCATCGTAAATTCATCATGTTCCTTTATGGAAAATAAAATTTTAGTATATTTTAGTTTTAAATTAAGTGAATGCACTAATGTTGTCAAGTTTTTGATTTTTTGAAATAGTTGATTACACGAAAGAATCAGTAGCCATATTAACTCGGTAACATCGTATTATTGACCGTGCTCGTGCAGCATCAGAAACGTCTAGAATAATGTGGTGACACTGAAAACAATGATAAATGGTTAGGTATACTATATGACAGATTTCTGATATAAACGATATAATTCTTGTTACAACAAATACTAGTCGCTTTTTTATAACTTTTAAACCAGTCATTCACACAATAAAGACTAACTTTTCACACTTGCATATTAACAGTGGCGGCTTCTCTATTAGGTCATTTGGTCAATGACCCTCCAAAAATGAATAAGAAGGTATTTTATTTGCTTTAAAATTACAGAAAATTTCCGTTTGAATCAAATTATCAGCGTTTAAATTGTCAATTTAAACGCAACAAGCTTGCGAATTTACGCAAGGCTGGCACGTACTTGTGCCCGCATTTACATTATATTATTACGATGATAGTTATTGTAATCAAGAGTGAGACACACATAATACAATTTTATGCGCGTTAGAAAAGAAGATAAGTAAATGTTTAAATGCTTTCGCAGGGTCTTAAACCGGGTCGCTTACGCCAAAGATAATACTAAGTGCATTTATCTTTGAGAGCAATGCTTACATTGCTTACGTGACTTACGTCATCTATCGTTACCTTCGCAGCACGTGTGTGTTAAATACAGATTTCTTATCACATATGACAAACTTTACAGTCGATTTTCTTAGTAGATCTATAATATTCATTTGTAAGGGACGACTTATCGTGTTTGTTTCATAATAACTGTGGTACAAGACGTTAAAAAATGAATAGCTAATAATTGTTTACACATCTAGAATTTAAATTTAATGCTCGTCCTCAGCCTTTATTTCAAATTCGGCCAACCAGTAAACATAAAAATAAAGAAGTTTACAGTAATTTTAAAGAATCTGTATGATTCGTTAGATTGGATTTGTGGATTTGAAATAAATAATAGATTATAGTGTTTTATGTTTACTGTTTTCAGATGATGCATTATTTATTATGTTGTAAAAATAATGTTACGGATTTATAGCATTTAAAAGAAAAAGTAAAAAGCAATTGTGAGGTCAAAATGGGTACATGTATTAAATAAAACAATTGATTGACTTTACATATGACTACAGTGGAAAGAGAGCAATATTTCTCTGTGTTAAAATGAATTCAAACATTTCTACGCAATTGGCAATACTATGAGACAAGAAAGATGTGCATTTCTATGCTAAGCATTAAAAAATCATTGTAAATTTGAATGAGCTTGTTATTGATTATTTTTATAATTGTAATTATAGACGAATATCTTAAATCTTAAACATAATTGAACTTATATATAGATCACGTTACTGTAAGAATGTTTTTTTAGTCTTTTTGCGATCATTGCGTTTTTTTTTAAATGACCGTCTTGTATGATTGACCACCAGCCGCCACTGCATATTAAGTACGTAACTATTTCGTATTATAATCAAATACCTTATAATGAACATATTAAGTTTATCAAAAACGTTAAACTTTATATATAAAGTAATTTAGACATACGTAGGGGAAATTGAAGAAATGACTACAAGCAAAAATTATTGATAAATGGTTTCTTTTTCTTTTTCCTCTTCAGTTGTTAGGAGTCGGGGTAGCCTCGAAGTACTCAAATCTTTCTGCATCTATGCTCTTCGTCTTTCATTTTTTCAACTTTATTTTATCTACCTGATCTTCCCATGTCTGCTTAGTTTCATCCGTACAATTTCACGTGTCGTCGTTTCGTGTCGCGTCGGGGCAGACCTCGAACAGTCTACAGTGACAATGGGACGAACTTTGTAGGCACCGAGAATGCCTTATCGCTTCTAGATTTGGACTTGATTTTGCGTGAAACGTCCGTTCAGCGCATTCGCTGGCGATTTAATCCCCGCACAGCGGCGTGGTGGGGAGGGTTCTCGGAACGTTTAAATGGAGTGTTGAAACAACTATCACGCAAAGTACTGGGTTGCGCAAAATTGGATTATGAAGACTTATTTACCCTTGTTTGCGAGTGCAAAGCAGTTGTTAATGCGAGACCCTTAACTTACCTTTCGGAGGACTCTATGGAATTAGTTGCGTTGAATTCGTCGATGTTTTTGCGCGAGCAAGTGGAATGTGGTTTACCGGATTGTGACGCTATAAACAATGCTTGATAGTGTCGGAGGGTGCGAAAATTCAGGATTTACGGGAAGAACTTAAATAAACGCAATAAATTATTTGTCAACCTGAGAATCTAGACTCAGAACTCCGTCATCCTTACTAGAACCTTAGTGAACAATTGTTATGTAAAGCGAGATATTCATAGAGTTATTAATCGTCGTTTACATCCACGTACTCGATTACTTAAGGACATTTCTACTCCCGAATCCAACCCGAAATTGGCCTTTTTACCCTACATTCACAAGGTTACAGATCAAATAGGGAAACTCCTTCGTAAGAATGGTATTAAACCCATATTCAACTCGACAGGCAAAATCTCTCAGATTCTTCCTTCTCCCAAAGACAAATTTCCTACACTTTCATCTCAAGGTGTATACCAAATTCCCTGTTCTTGTGGTTTAGTCTACATTGGTGAAACCGGTCGTTCCGTCATTACTCGCATTTCAGAACATGATCGTTGTATAAGGAAAAGGTATACTTCCAAGTCTGCGGTCGCTGAACATCATTTTACTACAGGTCACAAGATAGATTTTGAGAATGTTTCGTTTATTGCCAAATCTCCATTCTTTTTCAACAGGAAATTCCGAGAAAGCATAGAAATCATCAAACACCCCAATAACTTCAATCGCGATCATGGTTTCGAACTATCCCCTCTTTGGTTCCCGGTTATTAGTCATTTATCAAAAACACGCCCTCTAGGAACCGTAACCCAATCAGGGCCGAGCTTAACCATCCGTGACGACCCTTTTCCTTTAAATACGGAGACTATTTCTTCTTAAGTCACTTCTACGGAGTTTAGAATCTGGCTTGGTTCACAAGTTGATTACCTAACTCAGTAGTGGTTCTTTGTTAGATTTTCGTTTGCTTTTTCAGGTTATCGTTTTCTTTCTTACCTTTTCATAGTTTAGGTTATGGCTTGTTTTACAAGTGGATAACCTAACTTTTGAGAAGTTCTTAGTTAGATTTCGATTGCTTGTTTGAGTTTTGCGATTGATCTCACGCCCTGATGAAGCCCCTTACGAAAGTGGGCGAAACGTTGGCAGCTTCGGTTGCAAATATGACACGGTCCAAACCCGGAAGACATTCTAATATTAGTATCGTCAAATTGTGGTTTGAAAATTGGTGCTTGTTGGCGACAACAACAAACGTTTAAACGTCCAGTTGGTCAAATCGTGGAAATTTTACCGAGTAAGGATGGCCGAGTTCGATTGGTTAGAGTAGAAATCGCTAGGGGGCAGTTATTAAGGCCACTGCAAAGACTGTATCCCCTAGGATGTGACAGTGTTCTGGAGTTCGATTACGGCGATGGAGACGGGCTGCAACACGGCAACGAAAAGACGGCGGAGAATGTTGGAAATCCAGATAGTTCCGACTCCGAATCCATCTTTGAGTGTAGTGATAGCGTCAGTTCGGGAGTGTTGGTGTCGAAAGTAAAAGCGACCCGAAGTGGTCGCGTTTGTACAGTACCGGGACGTTTTCTGTAATTGTAGTATTAGTATCTGGTTATGTACCTACTTGTATAAAACTTTGCTTTTGTATTACATGTTTAGTTTGAGGAACATTTCGTTGTCTCAAGTCAAAACATTCCTCAGGTGGGACAATGTCAGAGACCGTAATTATATCTGTAGTTTTAATAATGCAACACCGTCGCGACAGGTATATTTTAGGTTTAGATGTGTGAATTTTTGACAGAATGTGATTGCCGCGTTTTTTAGGCTTGTGCAATCATTAGTATATCTTTTAGATCCACTTTATCAATGAAATATATTATAAAATTGCTCAAACGTGACGCGTCACGTTGCTGGGAGCATTCCATAAATCCCAAAAACCGTTCTTGAATTTCAAGTTCTTTTGTGAAACGTACACACTAGTAAGATTAAAGTATTTGTTGTATGACTGCAGTTATGTCTAGAAATTAGTGCAGATTTCTTTGGAATTTCCTTTGTTTGTCGAGTTATACGATTCCTGGTGGCCCTTGAATGATATTCCTTGTCGCGATAATGTTACGATAACATCTGAGTACATTTTATCAACTACAGAACCGTAAGATCCGTTCTTTTTAGACTGTGAAAGTAAGGAATATTTGCTGTTGTTACTCATATGGTACTGACTTTTTGAGTGCTTAACTTTTCGATCAAATTTTTCCAATTTTTAAATCTATGGATTGTAAAAATTAAATTTTGTTTGTAGCTTGTTGTAACACCAAAAAGTTTACAACAGTAGCAGTATACTGCATCTTGCTCAATACTGTACTCTAACTAAAGATATAAGGTAAAATATCTTTCAGAAAATCCTCTCTTCTGCTGGCCAAAACTGGCCAAGGGATATGTATTGAGTATAGGCTGTGACGGATTTGGATAAAGAGTGCATAAATCTATCGGAAGAGTTTGCTTTATTTTAGTAGTGATACTGGTAGTCTATTGACTATTCATTGCTTGATGAAGAAGTTCAGTGGAATTTGAAGCACTAGTACTAGTAGATGATTCAGGTTATCTCTGGGACGCTACTGTTGTGCCTGTGCGAAACTCAACATAACATACTCTGTTCAAAACTCTGCGCAAAACTAGTAGTTAGTCTATAATGCAGAATAGTTGCATAAAACTGATATTTAAGATTTTAACACTATTACACTAAACCAAAGAGTAGTATATAAATGACAAGAGCATTACCGTTATTAGTTTTAAAATATCATGTTAACTATATCTGTTCCTAGAGTGGCACTCAAGTGGATGGTCTTCGGAACTAAATCAGGTTTACCCAAGAGGAAAAACTCGAATATTACGATATTCGAGTTCTTCCTTTTGGGTGAACTTGACATAGGGAAAGTTATCCCCTCCACCAAGGCAAAATGAATTATTATTTATTTTATATTTAAGTGCTAAGCTCCAAAATTAAGTGCTCGATCTGTTTGGCAGAAAATTGAGTCCATTCAAAAAAACCAATACCATGCATAATAATCGAAAAATAAAATTTGCAATAATTAAGTGCTTAATAGGTGCGTTTTTATCCTAAATTCAACAAAATGCTGTTTTTATTTGATGCTCGTCTCCTTAACTAAAATTTTGGACTTGGAGGACAACTTCACGCGCTATATTAACAACAGTTAATAGGCGTTGAGTTCGTGGGTTCCAGCTACATTTTGAACCCACAATTTTTTGTGGATTCCTAGCACCCACAATAATTCAATATTTCTACAAATCGTAGATATTGAGAATAATAATTTTTTTTAATCTTAAACACCTATCGGAAATACACAAACACAAAGTAAAACACCTACAAGTAGAGTGAAAGGGTTTTCAATCATATTATAGAAATTTAACCTTCTTTGAGGTAGAAGTGGAAAGCTATAAATTAGCACGGAAGGTAGAAAGTTGACATTGGATTTAATGGCAGCAAAAATAAATGATCTATTGAAAACGTAACGTAAATTGTCGGTCGATATAATTATAGAAACACATCAGCGTATCCTAGCGCTGACGAGTTCCAAAAGAACGAAAGAGCTGTTCACTAGTTCTGAAATGTTGTTTTTCACAATTGTACCGACACTGTTTGACGGCGTTACTTGTCAATAGAGATCTACCTGATGTCAAACTGCTCTTACTTTTCGATTTTTTTCTTTTCATACAATCTAGTCATAAGATAACCCAACGTACTGTCATTCTCTGTCATACACTTAGGTTTGAAGGACAGCTATATGACCAAAATGACATTACGCTAAATTACCTAGCACATCGTTTCCATAAGTAAGTTTTTACCAGTCTTATCAGTGTCATATATTCGCATTTATGTGCTTTTGCTTATTTTGTTGCTTTTGAGATATGTTTTGTTTGCATAGTATGCTTTTAGGCCTATTTGTATTTTCTCTCTTATTTCGTTTTCTTCTTTGTTTGTGTTTTCTTTTATTGTTGTTTTTTTTTATATTTAATTTTATTCACTCGTTCTAGGGCGTACTCGTTGATTTTTAACATTCTCTTTGTTCCTGTGTCACTTCTACTATGTTTGAAATACTTTATTTTATTCTCATTTACTGTCAGCCCTATTTGCATTGCTTTTTCGTCTAGGTTTGTGAATACCTCTTTTAGTTTCGTTTCCGTCCTGCTTATTATTACCACGTCATCTGCGTATGCTATTATTTGTCCTTCTCTATTTATTATTGTTTCTTCACAGTTTAGTTTTCTTATTACGGTTTCCAGCGCTACGTTAAACAGAGTGGCTGACAGAGCATCTCCTTACCTTATTCCTTTCTTGAAAATAATTCTGTCGGCATCCCCTTCTGTTATTTTTATTTTTGCATAGGTGTTTGTTAGAGTGGCTTCTGTTAGTCTTATTAATTTTTGTGGTACTCTATCGTCTCTTAAGGCTTGTATCAATTTCCTCCTATTAATGCTATCAAAAACTTGCTTAAAGTCCACAAAAATCATGTACCTACAATGTGATATTATGTTCATTGCTTTTCTCTAACATCTGCCTAATTATGTGGATAGCATGTACTACAGATTTTCCCTTGGTGAAATCAAATTGGTAGCTACCTATTTCAAAGTGCTCTGTCAGTTTTGTATTGAGCATTGTGGAGAATATTTTATAGGCTGAATTTAGTAACACAATCCCTCTATACTGCATACTTTTTAATCCTCCTTTTTGTGTATTGTCACGATAATGCCTTCACTCTAGTCTCTTGGTATTTTTTCTGTACTCCAAATCTCCTTTATTATCGGATATAATTTGCTTTGTGCGCTTTCATCACTGTACTTAATCATTTCTCCACATATTTGATCTGGTCCTGAAGCCTTTCCATTTTTTGTCTTGCTATTATCTCCTTGATTTCTTTATACGTTGGTTTTGTTCTTTGTATTTCCTCTCCGTTTTTACTAGCCCTCTTTTTGTCTTAGGTCCTTGTTCATATCGCAAGGGGGTGTACACAGCAGCTTTTGAAAGTGCTCTTTCCAGCACTGTTTTGCAAGATTCCATTTTTATCTTTTATTCCTCTGCTTCTTATTTTATTTCCAGTTTTTTGTTCTCGTATTTTCCTGTCTTCCCTTCATATCATTTTTCTTGCTATCCCTTTCCATATTTTGCATTAATTTATTTATCCATTCGTTTTTCTTTCGCTTACATAATTTGCTTGTTTCCTTTCTTTTTTCTTTATATTAATTTATGTCTTCTTCTGCATTAGTCCTTATCCATTTTAGTCTTGTCCTATTTTTTTGCTCTACTGTCTTTTCACAGCCCTTATCAAACCACTCCTGCCTTCTCTTATTACTATTATATCCAATTGTATTCTGCGCTGCTTTATATATGTCGTGTTTCATTTTTGTCCATTTACTGTCTATATCTTCCTTTATTTCTACTGTTGCTAGTTATTGTTGCGTTGCTTCCTTGTATTTCGTTTTCATTTCTTCTTTTGTATTTCCCATCGTTTCTCTTTTCCTTCTTTTGTTCTTTGTTCGTTGAATTTTTGTTTTATTTTTGCTATAACCAAAAAATGGTCGGTATCGGCACTCGCACCTTGTTCTTACATCTCTCTTCAGTACATAGTCTAGCTGGTTTTCTTGTGTACTGTTTCCTCCTGGTATTATACATGTTATTTTATGTGTTCTCTTGTGCTTGAATTTTGTGCTACTTATTATCATGTTTGTTGATGCTGCAAATTTGCACAGTCCACTTCTATTATCGTTTGTCATGTATCGTATGATTTCTTGACACTTGCTTTATTATTTACGTAAAAGGCAACCCCATTTCCTCCTTAATTTTTTTCTCCTGAGTATAATAGTGTGAAATCTTTTTTTATCTACTTGATATCTTGTTATTTCTTTTGCGACTTCCATCGTTTTTCCTTCTTTCAGTAACGCTTTTATGTTCCAAGTCCCTATATTTATCTCATTTTTATATTTTCTTTTTTGTTGATTATTTATTCGTTTTCCAAATTCATATCCTTTTTCGTACTCTGTCTTCATCTTTAATTTTGCCTGCTTTTTTCTATTTATTCGTGTTTTGATCACCGTGATGTATTTGTTATCCTTCGGAGTTGCTTTTTAAATTCTTTTTTTTTGCGTCTCTGGTGACCTTTCACTCACTGTTCCGGTCTTTTGTTCTGTATTGCTCTGTGGGTTGGGTATCCCTTCTAGGCTGAATTCTTTGCTATTTAGGATTAGTTTATTATATCTCACTTTTGCCTTTTTTTAAATAGTATCCTAGTTTTTTCCTTTGTTCTCTTACTGCCCTAGGGTAGTCTTCAGTTATCTATATGTTTGTGCCCTTTAAAAATTTTTTAGCTTTGAGGATTTCTATTTTTTGTTTCCATGTTGCTAGTTCCATCATTATTGTTCCTTTTTTTTCTGGAATTTTTCCATTTTTGTTATTTCACTACCTTGCAGTACTTTCTTCTCATCCAGTCCCATCTTTTTATACATTTGTTCTATTTTTTCCATTAACTTGCCTTTGTCCTCATCATTTTCCGCTGCCATTCCATGAATTATTATATTTTTCTTCTTTATGTCTTTTTCCAGTATCTCAATTCTTGTTTCCCGATCTGCTACCTGTTTCTTTAGTGTACAATTTTCTTTTTGCAATTCATTTACTGCCTTCAAAATTTCTTTCATTTTTGTATTTAATCTCTTTAATTCGGTTTTTACTTCGCTTAATTCTTGTTTTATGCCTTCAGGATTTCTATGATTTTTTCCTCCATTTTGTTTCGTTTCCTCGCTTCTGTTTCGTTTCCTAAATCTGGCAGCCTTGCCTTTCCTCTCTCAATGACCTTCCTCCGTCTGTCAAAATACTAACTGTACTTTTATGTTATATTAAAAGGATACTTCTCGCTTGCTTCCTACTATATTTCTGTGTTCTTTTATTTATATTATTTGCTCTCCACTGTTCCAAAACAATTTATATTGATTCTTTCTTCACTAAAAGTGAAGTTCTGAAAAGTAAAGTAAAATTTAGTTTTTTAGGATAGTGTTTAACTTTAAACAAGATGTCAAAACATTTCTCGAGAAATAATTACACTTAAGCGATGTTTTCTAAAACGACTGACTAGAGATGTTTTTCCAAATATAAAATAAAGAGGAAAACAGAACTAAAAATATTTGTCCTTCTCCAAATAGACAATCAGTTATGTTTGTGTGCCTCTATTTAGATCAATTATTTGAGTCTTGTAAGTTTTATGTCAAAAGTGGTAAAATTTGGAAAGGATATAGTTAAGACAAAAGCATATGGTTTTTTGTTTAGAAGGCTACTTGTTTGACAATGTTATAGACCACTATAAACAACGGTTCTTTGAAATTATAGATAGTATGTTGTGTCCTGTATAACTATAATGTTATATCTTATAACTTACGAAAAAAGTTCTTTCTGATTTTGACGAAACGACAAGTAGTTTTATCAAAGACGATACGTTATTGAAAGAAATATTCTCCGAGTTCTACAAGCTGGTATCATTTATTCTATTTTACAGGAGTAAATATAATTAGTTTTCAAACTGACTAATTTTTTAGGTGAACATTTTTATTTTTTATTTCTGGAGAAACAGAAAATCGTAGGAACCCACAAAGTTTTACACAAGTCGGCGCCTATGTATCCTCCATTGATCACTTATATACAAAAACAGTATTTTCTTGAATTTATGATAAAAACGCAAATATTTCGGAATTATATTAGCGGTTTTTTAAGGCACCTGTTTAGCATTATTTATTTATTATTTTTATTTTTCAATTAGTATGCATGGTATTGGTTTTTTTGAATGAGGGGGTCCAGCTAATGTTAAGTCAGCACCAGTCAGCACCCCCCATTTTAAACTAAATTTTCTGCCAAACCGGTCAAGCATTTAATTTTGGAGCTTAACACTAAATTAGCACTTAATTATAAAATAAATGATAATTCATTTTGCGTTGGTGGGGAAGCTAACTCTCTTTACGTGTGAACTTGATTTAGTTTTTAATAGCATCCACTTGAGTGTCGAAGAGGTATCACTGTCTCACTATTACAAAATAGTCGGTTGATTCGTAGGTTGGGGGCCTGCGTGATTACGTGCCCACCAAAGGAATAAACTAAATTATGTAAATACTTCAAAACATTGTGCCCTTTTTGGCACATCCATCTAGGAAAACCTGCCGTCGTTGTTGCGTACACAAGATCTTATTACCTGGGATTCATAATGCCTTATGTATTAAACAAATAAAACGTGCACGTTAATAATAAATAACAAACAAACCTGAATTACGAATAAACTCAGTCTTCAGTATTGCATAAAAAATTTTACCGGATATAAAAACGAATATTTTTAATCCTAAAAACGGGTCTTAATTTCAAATGATGACGGCTCAATAACAAACACAAGCCACTATCAATTTATACAGAAATTATAAATTCGGTTAACTACAACCAATAAGTTATTAGATAATTAACGTAAATTTATGCAAACTTAATATTATGTAGAAGTAAGTTTTTCCGAGAAAATACTATTTTACTATGAAGTAATTTAATAACAACACTTATTTTGACAGTTACTTACGGCAAGCTCCTCGTAAGGGTTTAAAATATATTAGAAGAATGACGTCCATCACACAACCTTGAATCTTCTTTTTGCTTGATATGTAAAAACAACAAGATTTTTGAATAAAATATATTTTTAAATATAACATTTTGAATAAAAAAACAATAAAATATTTATATTATAAAATATAATATAAAGCTACGTTATATTAAACGGTGCTTAGCCAGTTAGCCCATAATGTATGTATAAAAATATTTAAATATTTGAGCTTCCAACTAAGTTACATTAGTATGTTAAAATACCTAATATACCTTGCTACGTAAAGCAAGATGTGGCTAAATTAAAAACACATTAAAATAGTCAATATAAGTAAAATCGCGTTAAAACAACTTAACGAACTTTACTTACGATACTTACAAACTAAAAGTGTTCACATATAAAAATGTGTCACAATCACGTTTTCAAAAGGCTGCTTTTAGCTGCTCTCTATTATACTAACTACATATTGTAAAAGCTGCGCTTTGTACTCTGTATTTACCTTAGCTGCTTTAGTTACGACGTAATAAAAATAGAAAGAAGCAACTAAAAACGATCAAGATTAATAATTACTTTTTAATAAGAGATCGCACTTTGTTTACACATCGATTCATAAACTTTCGCTTTTGTTTTTGATTATCGCTTGAATTGCTATTTATACTTAAATCGGACGATTTGTTAATATCGTTAGAATCCAAGGAATCATCAAATCCACTTTGTTGCGTTCGACTACTTGAATTACTTAAGGTACTATTTCTCTTATTTAATCTTTCAGTCTCTTTGTCAATATTTAAATTTTCGTCGGAGATTTTCATGTCTATGTTACTATCGCAACTTTGTGATATATGCGAATTTTCGGACGGAGTTTTCTCAGAATCTTCTGCAGACGAGAGTTCTAACGGTTGATTATCTAATAAGCCATCCAAACTGCGAGATCTGTTTGGAAACGAAGGCGATGAGTTCGTTATTGGAGGTGACAGTGGAGAATTGGCGCATCTACGCGGTGCTGAAGGATGTTGCGGTGGTAATCCTCGTGGATATCGACCAGAACTTAATATCCAGTTACGAGATGGACTCGAAGATTTGTAATATCTGCAAAGAAAAAATAAACGTTAACAAAAAATAGAATAAAAAACAGTAATTGAACTATGCTGCTACAAAATTATTGCATCAAAAAATGATTAGAAAAATCCAAGCAGTATTTACACAGATGACCTTGAAATGTAATTTGTCTTTTTTTTTGGGTTGTCCAGCTCATGTTTGACTTATGTTATTCAAATCAAATTACATTATTCTCTTAATGAAAAGTGTTTCAAAATAAAAAATTTACACGAGCAAAAAATTGTATAAATAACCAAATAATTTAAATTTTCAAGTTACGATTTACCGCTTAAGAGAACCACAGTTCGAACTAAGTGAATGGAATGCAATTTCTCGACATTTTCAGAAAACCAGCATATTAAGGGATGCTCGTTACCAAAACATATAAAAGTGGTGGTATAAGAAAACTTAAAATAAGTACTGGAGATTACAAAAATTCTTATTTTGAGATTCAGACATCCCCTGATCTACGCGCAGTCTCCGGGGAAACATAGTGGCCAGCTTTAATAGCGATTCAAAAGCTCCAACAGAAAGTTGAAGTTTTTTTATTTCTATTATGACAAAAACAACATAACAGCAATCGTTGCAAAACAACCTGCATTTCTACAAATTTTTAACTTGGATTATTGCCAGCGATAGTGTTTCTTCAGCGAGAGTTGTCTAGTGATACACCTCAGGCGTCAAAATCGAATACCATTTTTTTGTATACGAGGCATTATCTTGTCACAAATCTGAGTCACTTAAAAGAACCTCGAGTGTTTTACTTCTATACAAAAATTATTCGTTCATTACAAAAACAAAATCGTGTATCTTCTTTGACAAAGGGCACGATTGCTTGTAGGAGCCATAAATCCTCGGCCTTCTTTTTTCTAATTAACAAATAAAAAACACTATGAGCGGATGGCAGCTTGTGAAATAGCGGCAGCATGAACGGAAACATTGTCGTGTCGAACACCTCTGTCAATTTTTCGCGACGTATTGGACAAATATTGTCCCTCAAATTACGCAATAAAGACGCATAATATGATATGTGTTGAAACGTTCAACTTCAATTGGGCGACCGGGCCGCTCTGTATCTTCCATGGATTCTTGCCCAAAACGAAAGCATTTTTCCACTTTTTGCATAAACGTTGTTTGATTAGGCGTGTTCCCTTCAAACTTCAGAAACGATTCTCTGTCCATCAAGTTGTATAATGGACAACTCGGTCATTGTAGAATTAAATTTCATAATGCAGACGGTGTAACCACGAAGCGAACGTTTTGGTCACTGCATCAAAGCTGATGCTGATCAAAATAGTAGAAGTGTTACAGCCTAAACTAATACATCTCGGTTTCTACAGTTAAAACGATCCTTGTACTAAGTTATCAGGATGTTATATCGCCAATTGTAGTGCGACTGAATAGGACTAGGAAACAAAAATTTTGTGTGCGACCATCGTTGGTAAAATCACAAAAATTGCCAACACAAAAAAGTCCATTACAGAGGTGTCAAATATGCTTAAGCTACTGTGGCACTAACATTTCGATGAAAAGTAGCTGAGTTGATTATGCTATAAAAACCGTGGTTTTCTATCTGAGTTTTTAAACTACGAACGTGAAAACTAAAAAAATACGAAATCTGGTAGACGCTAGCAAATTCATCAAAACGAATACATTAGGATTACAAAGATTAATTCTTTTCTTTGACACCTGGAATTCTGGTCTGAATTCAAAAGAATGCTGGAGTAAGGTGAACGCCACTACTTCTTCCTTGAGAATGTCTACAAAAGTTGCAAGTGGGGCAGAATAAGGATATCGAACAATGCCCCGCACTTCATTCGGAACAAAAATAATCCAACATATTTCCGGCTATATACCAAGATGTTATAAATTTTTGAGGTCACCGGGATTTGATCCCGGTTCCATCAGCGTAATAAATGAGCGGGCAAGCGCTTTACCGACTACACGATTGAAGAATTTTTACATTTCGTTATTTATGTATTTGCCAAAAATACTATTTCTAATTAAAATTCACGCCACTGGTTTATCGCCTATGTCCTTTAATGCGTATCGTTTAAGATATTTACGGGTGGGAGGAGCGCGAGCCAGAAGTGAACGTTCATTTCATCCATTTACGTACTTGAGGTCGCTGGGAACGTTGCTCGTATCAGGGCGATATTTCGCTACATCCGAATGCGTTGAGGAAGAATTGTTCAATGCACTAATAGGATTAAGCGATTTTGTTAATTGCGTGACGTCAGTTATAAAAGGAATTCTAAAATGGCGTCGTCGCGTTACTTTAAATACGTCCAACCTTTTAGCGAGTTTCGTGGGGGGAAAATCATCATTGTTTCCCCGTCGGTGGAGATACCCGGTTAATAACCTCCAGAAGCCTTACGATCCGAGTAAACGCATTAACGATCTATGGAGTCCACCATTGTATATAAAGTCCACCTTATTTATACAAGGGGTGATGAAAGATGATTCGCGTCTCCTTCAAAAGTGTTTTAGTCTCGTATAATTTCTTAACTGTATTTAATTTTATAATTATTAGTCAGCGTTCAGCAAATGTTTATTTGAAATTCACCGTAATACTTAGATGAGAACGTTTTCTGGATTTTGGACTGCGTTATGTTGTTTGAGTTCTTCGATTTCTCTCACGCCCTGATGAAGCCCCTTACGAAAGTGGACGAAAAGTTGGAAACTTCGGCCGTGGAAGTCTTCGATATTACACCGTAATACATGTTTTAATTAACCGAAGTGTAGACCATATTAATTCATTATACTTTAAGTCGTAATTTTTAAATTATCTCTAACCTTATGTAACGCAATTTGTCTTGAATACGTTGACGTGACACCTAACAAGTTTCTTCGATCATTTTGAATCTAATCAAAACCAAAGTTAGGCACATAATCGTGGTACGGAAGCTTACATACTAGGCGTACTTTCGTCCTTAAACATATAAGTAGTGAACGTTGCTACTTGTGAGAAGGAATTTTCGGTGGAGTAAGTTTAGCACTCACTAATAAAATAAGTTATTTGCTCTTCAACTATTTAAATTTTATTATCCTATTAAAATCGAATTATATGTAGTGCATCTGTACAAATTGTGATATTTGTCGACGAACCTCGAATCGTTATTTACTTACTATTGTTCTACCTCGTTTTTCTCTTGTTTCAAATAAATATATTCTTGTTATAAACTGCGTTTTGCAACTTGTTTCCTTTAAGTGTTCGACATATTTAAACGGATAGTTAATTTTCCTCGCTTTGGCGCCTTTTTTAATGAGATTTTAATTAGCACATTGAGGATCATCTACGATCCTATCTCTGGAATATTGAGCTAGTCACCTGCCTTAAGTTACGGGTAAATCAACGTAACAGAATTAATCAGAACTACAATTTATATCGTTAAAACAATAAAAATAAAACTACTTTTTTTTCAAGTTACTGATCTTATAAAAGTGGGCAAAAGTCTAAGAAAACTTATTAGTTTAGTATAGATTTCGCTTGGATCCGATCTTATATGATTTCAAGTGTTATTAACCACATGTTTTTTATCATTTATTATTGCACAAGCCACGGCATCACACAATTTAGTTTAAAGCGTATTTGCTAATCATCTAATGTTACGTTAAAAGATTCTAAAAAATTCATTTAAAACTATTTCGTAACCAAAACACTTAATATCGCCCCGCGCGGTTTTGCAACGTACCGAGATATAAATTGAATAACTAATTATCGATATACAACGTCGGAATGCAAGGTTGCATCGACAATACAAAAGGAAGAGTTCCGCAATTGCTCAAGACATTTATAGTAGTCAATGCATTCTTTCTTAAGTCAATAAAGATTAAAATGATAAAAAATATTTGCATTGAAGTAGTAGTTAATAAATGATACAAATGTGAACTTGCGTGCGATTTAAATTAAAACCTGGTTTGCAATTGCTGTTTAGTTAGTGGTTAAACAATGTGAAGTACATCCGGTAAATACCAGCGAGTGAACGACTCTTAAACAGAGAAATTCTTAAAATTGTTCTGTACAATCGAGGTCGTTTAAGGAAAGTTTCGTTCTGTATACACGATTATTCGCCATTTAAGCCAAGCACAAAATTTTCGAGCAAACCGAAATGTACTTAACTTTATTTACTTTACCACAAAGATTAGTAGAAAAAAGGCGTTAGATTTGAAAAAAAGACACCTTACCTACCTAGGCAATTGAGAAGTTGTGACCGAGGCTGTGGGACCATCTAGTCAATCTCGATTTAACCCCGAGTTGCCGTTGACATCCTTATCTGAGCCTTTGCCACTTCCTGAATCGTTACTGTGCATTCGTTGATAATTTGGTGGTTGACGAACTAATGCGGCAGTAGATGGTGTACCTGGAGTTATATCGCCTTTATTTAGACCTACACGACCGCAAAGCACATCTGTCCTTGTGTTGATTTCTCCACGCATGAACCTTCGCAATAAAAAAAAACATAAATATACATTTAAAAACACGAACAAAAAAATACCTTTCTAATTTGTCCACGCAAGCATCTTGATAATCGTGTATCCAACGAACGCCGTTAAAATGACAAACCTGTCTCATATCTTCAGGTAATTCCTCCGCTTCTGGCCATTGAAAATTATCGATAATTGGGATGATGTTACACTGGGATTGTAGAGCTGCCACTATTTCCTATGATAACAACTATTTAGAAAATACCCTTTTAGAGTTTTGGCGTATACTCACTCGATGCACCCAATCTTTTCTATCACCATCGCCGATGCACCTTTCCAAAGCGTTAGGCGTTAAAACTAAAAGGAAATGCTTTGCTTTTTGAATACTCTGTAGTAAATTATTATCGAATTTTCCAGCTTCCAACCGTTCGACATCGATAAATACACTAAATCCTCGCAATTGCAAGTGCACTTTTAATAAACTAGCCAACTGCGACCCGTTCGACCTCCTGTAGCTAACAAAGACATCCAACGATTTATCCATACTATCATCGTTTAGATAAGATAAACCGTTTTCTAATGCCCTTATCGCCTCCATTATTCTTAATCTATGTATGGAATTAACTATATTGCATTCTCTAAGTAACTGGTCCTCTGAAAGATTTCTTAACGATTCTTTAGTTTCGATCCCTGCGTTTAACATACTGTAAGTATACGTGCTAAATTCGGCACCTAACGATTGCAAAAAGCTATTTATGTTAGCAGAGTCTCTCGAACTGTAATCGGCCATTTTTTTCAAGTTTTGAAGTTCACGCGTAAAACGTTTTCTTTTAATACCATTCGTTAAACCAATATCGTCTCGTAAATTCTCTTCGGTTATTTGTAGTAAAAGATCGCCGTCTACTCGACTTTCAACAAAGCTATTTGTGTATTCGTTAAAACCGATTTGTTTTACCCACTCCTCGACGTCTTCCGTCGACCATAACGGCACTTGCTGACTCAATTTATGCGGTACCTCTTCGCCGATTAGTCGAAGAGCTTGAGCAGCGTATTTTGACGCGACAGCATTTGGACAACTGGCCACTCGTTTCAAAGAATCTATCGCGCCAATTTCGGCAAATATGTTAGTGTTCCCTTGTTGTTTTTTAATTCCAGCTTCCATACAAAAATGGAAAGCGGCTAGATTCCTTGCTTCTTCTCGTTTCGAACTTAAAACAGGAACTAAATGTTTTAACCACGTTTTACTTTGTCCATGGGCGTGCGCTAAATTTGATTTCGCAAATTCGGAAGGATTGTGAGTAGTGACGAAGGGTTCGACTAAACCTAAAGTTCCGGATTGTAATACTTCAGCTTCAATTTCTGGGTTAGCTACTAAAACAGTTATTGCTAAGCAAGCGTAGTACTTGATGTTGTCGTCGTTGTGAAAGGCAAGAGGAAACAACCACATTGGCACTTTTCGTTTGATCATGGCTTCTTGGTTCTCGGCACCGCCGTATAAACTAAGGTTGGCAAGAGCGCCGGCACAGTGCCTTAATGTTTCCACGTCACTTTTTCGACATTCAAATAGAAGAGCATCTAATCCGCCAAGTCGAATTACGTCGCTGCAAGTTTCCTCGCTGTGTTTGAATAAATGTTCTAGAATTCCAGTACCGACTTGTGAGTGCGCAACTGAGTTTGAATGTTTCGTACACATACAAGCAACATTAACTACTTTATCTAAACCATGGCTAACAACATGTGCTCTGTTTTCTGTTGTCAAACATTGTTCTAATAACCTAGCACTGGAAAATTGCAAGTCGTTGTCTGCATTGACACAATTTGTCATTATCAAATCAAGACCACCACAGTTACGCAACGCATTACAAAGAGAATAGCCCAATTCGTGGCCGTAAGTAGGCACTGCCCATGCTTTTTGTATTACGTCATTTATTCGATTTAATATAGTTGGCGATTTTTTTCCCAAATTATTTTTTTGTAAATTCTTCATTGATAAGTCTAAGTATGTAGAATATTTGTGTATAGCTCTTTCGACGTCTTGTGGATTTGATGTTGACGATAATTGTTCTAAATCTTCAAAAGTCATGCTCATCAAGTCTTCTTCGGGTTTTATTGATCCATTCATCAGCTGAAACTAAAGTATTAGACCTTTAATCGTGACTAGTGAGTCTTTATGACTTATATTACTAGCAAAGAAAGCCACCAAAAATTAAAGAGTACACCAAAATTACAAACAAGAAACTTTTGCCTCATAAAAAATGTGAAGTAGATTTAAAAATCGGGTTAAAGCACAAATCGACAAATTTTAAATAATGAAAAATATATAGAGATAAGTGCAATTTCGGTAATCATTGAGAATCTGAAAAATATTTAGTGCCAATTATAATTTTGTATTTTAAAGATTAGGAAGACGATTAATTTAAAAAAAATTGGCACATTAAAATTTTAATTGAAAAAAAGGACATGTATGGATTAAGGACTATGTTTCGAGTAAAACGAACAAGTTAGAAATAGAAAGTACTAAACACAAAAAATTTTGAGTATCAATAAACCGTGTTTAAAATTAGTAATTGCGTAAGATTTTGCACGCGTTCTACTTATCAATAAGAACGTAAATTAAAATAGCAAACGCAACTTACTTGTGATGCTGCAGACTGTAACATAGAACTTGATGAAGTGTGTACTCCTTTTGTCGTAGTGTAAGTAATATTCGATTGTGAAGAGGACGTATGTTTTTCTTGGTTATACATTCCACTGGATGTTACTGTTTGCCTTTGTTGTTGAGCTTCCATAGCTGTTTTCTCATGGCTGAAACTGTCCGTCATTACTTTCATACTTGTGTGTGCCATGTTTTTTGATTCCTGCTGACTTAATTCACCCGCCTTCAAGGATCTGGCTTCCTGTAAAAAAAAACGTATTTTTAAACGTCAAGGTAATAATTATCATTTTGTGATTGATTAGTACCAAATCATAATCGTTTTTGTTCGACGTTTCTTCATTAATAACCAATTTCAACGGATTTTTCAAATCGTCGTTACCGATTTTTTTGTTTAACCACATTGACATTTCTCAATGCAAAACACAACAAAGTTTTCACCAAAGACAACTACTTATTTTAGGATGCTGATGATTGTAAATGTGTAAACGTGGCCAACAAATTATTCTTACGTACCCGTTTAAAAATACACGAAATTGGCCCAATGCCCGGTTTAAAATTTTTGTGCGCAAGTATGTGATTAATGTTTAAAAAATTCTCAGTGCATATTAATCGTGGGAAAAGCATTTATTAGAAACAATAAGTATACCTCGGGGTCGTTTGAATCCAAACTGAAAAACCTTCGGAAACTAAAATTCATTTTGGTTAAATTCGAAATTGTTCTTGGTGCTAATATCTGTTTTTGTTTAAATTTAACTAATCTAAAGAAATAAATGTTCATTGTGAACGCCGCTATGAGTACACTGAAATACAGAAGCCCTTGCGCCGCCACCGTTACGTCACTTACAGAAGGTATTGATCCAGATTAAAACTTAAATATTTAAATAACAAAATGGATAAACTAAATTGTCTTAATTTTTTTCAGTTTGCTTCGTACAAACTCCAATTAAAATTTGAAGATATTAGGAATCCCAATAAGATTCAAATCAATATTGGAAAAAAATGTGCACAAAATGCGCAATAAAAAGCAACTCCCTAAAGAATAATTTCAATTATTGAGAACAAACGCCCGCTAGTAAAAATTGCGGTGGGATTTTGTGTCACGCAATTGCGTCAATTTAATGTTCATTAAAACAGGTGCAAACTCCACCGCTGAGAATAAATTTTGAAAATTACACTTAAACATCGATATTATTCTATTTAGGTCATATTAAGCATGCTCCCTTTCTAGGTGTGCCCAACGCTATAAAAAATAATGGCCCTTGTCAAATTTTCGAGTATTAAAACATGTTTTGAAAATTACATAATGGACCGTATGTTAACAAATACAATTTTGTCGAGTAAGATGCGTATCGGCAGCTGATTTATTGCAGACGTCAAGGTTACAATGCCGTTTATATAATCCAGTAAATACAAGCGGTTAAATGTAAAAATTAGATAAAATGCTGTGGAAGAACAAGGAAACTTTGGTGTCCTACTTATGCGACCTTCGGTTTAATTTATGGTGCCTAGTTATGTAACCGGATAAACATAAACAATAATTGTGCATAAATAAAAACAACACACGTTAAACCAAAAAAATTATAATTCGATTTAAAAAAATAACGTTTTAACTGGTTATATTAAAAATTAATTTTGTCAAAATGACTACTTTTTAATTAGACTAAATACAGACAGATGGCGCTTCAACATACATTAGGATTCTTAAGAAGCTAGTCTATGTCCTATGAAACAAATCAGCTTTACTTTGTCCGAAACCAATTTTCTTTGTATTTGTTATACCGGTTTTATTATCTTTCCCAATGTTTTTAAAAAAATTACAAATATTGTTTGTGGTATGCTAATCCTCGGCTATTAATAATTAAAGTTTTAGTGACTAAATTATTACTTAGGCTTTTGACCTTTTCAACTTTTGGTTGTTTAATTGTCGATTGTTTTTTTTTTAATATAACCGACTATATTTTAATAAAAATTATAGTCCAAATGAACAACGTGTCTAATTGTTATTTCAAAAGAGACCTTGGATTAGTCACTTCAAAATTTTTAAGATGAAAACATAACACAATAGCGTTTAGATAATCCAACTCGTTTAATATCACGTCCATCTAAATGTAAATGAGCGTAGCGCCAAAAGTACAATGGTAACTAATGTTGCAAAAAATAAATCTGTCATATTTAGATTTTTTCAAAGATATGTCAAAATATGTAAAAACATGAGTTTTTAGAACTACGTAAACGCTTTTTGATTATTTTTAATTTCAATTTTTTGTCTTTTCGGCTGATACTAACAAAGTTATCAAAATTTGGCACTAATGACAGTAGTTCGTTCGTTACTAATCGATCTAATATTTATCAGAACTACTTCTATCACTGACACGGTTTAGTTCTGCTCCATCTAAACATTTTAGTAAAAATTTATAAATTTATCTGTAAATTGTGAAAAACATATAAAGAAAACTAGATTCATTTTTTAAGTTAATTTGCTTATGGCGAAATGCGCGAAGTCAAAGGTACCAAACAAATCTTTAATAGAAGCATTTTTTATTTATAGTCATCAAACTTTTTCAGTCTTCGTATTACGTTGTCATCTGATACGATTTCTATATTACTATTGGCCAATCCGTGTGTGGCATTACGAAATTTTGATATCAATCTTCGTCTGGTGATCTCTGGGAAACTATTGCAGTAAACCGCATAAAAATCAATCCCATTATTAATTCCATGCCTTTCTTCAATACTAAATACGCCAACTTTAAATTTTTTAGAGATGAATGGAACTGAACTTCCTAAATGTTCGTCTTAAACTGGCAAGGAACAAAAAAAAACTATCGGCGCAGGGAAATTAAAATATTTTACCAAATACTAAACTTAAACAATAAAGAAGATGATTTAATCTTCATTCATTCGCAAGTTACGTACGATAGAAACCCGACAATAAAAAATATCAAAAAATTTGAAAGAACTACATATACAGAGGGCAAAATGAAGTAAGAGTTGTCAACCTTCTGAATTTTACGTTGTGTCGTCTACTACGTCGGTTACCGTTTAGATAGTTTCTTTTCCGTTATTCTTCGTTAATCGTTTTTCCTGCATCTGTCTCTGTCTTGTGCTTGGTTAATCTATCCTGTCTCTATTGCTTTTTTAATATTATATCGTATAGCACGCAATTTTTCAACTTATTTTTCACATAGTTACTATTATCGATTTGTTTCTTCCAAGTTTGTTATCTGCCCTGGACGTCGTCACTATTTTGCTTTTGCTATTGTTTTTTGACGGTTTTCGATTCTATAATTTGTTTTACCTTTTAGTATGATTTTTTTTTTAAAACTATGGGTCTGGGTCGTAAAGATTGTTATCAAGCCATACAATATTGGAGTAACGTTTTCATGTGTTAAAATATCTGTCGAAGTCTTTCGAGTATTTCTACGTATTCTTCCATTGAGATATTCTCTTATTTTTGCCAAAGTATACCATTGCTTTACCATTGTTATAATCCCTCAATATCAAACGATTTATATTTTTTGTGATTTTGACCACATCATCATCTGGGTATGTATATTTTCGTTCACCACACTTTAAATCTACTCGGCACTTTTGTAACAGACTTATAAGCACCTATTGTCGCCATTAGACCCCTCCATCCACAAATTAATTTTTGGTGACGAATTATCCACACAACTGGCACTTGGCATTGAGTAATCCATCATAAGATATATTAACTTTTTTAATTAAATACAAGAACCGAAAAATGACGTAGTTGACAAACAACAAATTTGCGGCTGTGTAAAAGGGGCTGTAATTCGACCAATAGAATGGCAGCAAATAAGCGCGATAAATTTAAATCCCTCTTCGTAGTTATTTAATAAGAGTTTTCAGTCAGATAGAAATCAGTAATTGATAATGCACATTAATCATAACCGAACAAACTAATGATCATTTAGTTATCCAAAACAATATATTTCGATAAATTCGGTTATTCAAATATGTTCAGAGTGAAATAATTGGGACAAAACTTTTCTATTGCATGATTTAGTTAAATTAATAATAATTCCTGAATAAACCACATTCCCTCTGCTAGATTTTATCATAACGGAAAATACATAAATACATCGGTACCTTTTTTAGATTTTATTTGTACCGTAATAATGCAGTAAACTATGTTTATGGCTACGTTAAGCTGTTATCTCACTTGTAATTTTTTTTTCTATGACATACTGTTGCTTCTTAGTCCATTTTAAAAACGTAATAATATTATGATCCGAAGGATTCACAGATATCTATCCTACAGACAGAAAAATGCTTTTCTAGAACTTCAGCTTAATTTTCTTATAAAAGAAACTTAGAAGGCGTCAAATATTTTGACGTACGCTATGCTAAATAACAGTTGGAGAATCGATGTTATTGTACGATAATTACCGCAGCGTCTAAATGCAAACTCAAATATAACAAGTATTCTATAATTGTTAAAGTAAAGTGAGTTTACTCTAACTAAATCAAAGATAATAAATAACAAACTTCTAGTAGCGTTTAATCAAATACGCAAAAACTAATTTTCAAGATCGGACGTTTGAGAAAAAGAATCTGTATAGACTACTGATGAGTATAGTAACGCAGTCAACTAAATTAAACATTATTTTTTGACACAGTCTAAATCATAATCAAAATGATGAAACAGTTTACCAAGAAGAAAATAACAATCAATAATTAAAATAAAAGATGTCTTTTTGTGACGTCATATATCATAATACAAGTAAGGTATTCAAATATATCCATAATCTAAATTAATGGTTCCTAAAGTGGTCCCTACGTACCCCCGGAGTGCCCGGGATCGTTCAAGGGGTCTGTGAAAAATTACAAAATTAATTTGGGGGTTCCAGAACAACGTCAGGAGCTGAGCTGCGCGCAAGATTTAACATAAAATTAAAAAATGTGACATTTTTATTAATATGGAATATGGATTTTTACGTCCTAAGTAAAATATAAATATAGACAGGTGCATAAAATACAAGTAATAACAGGCATCGCGGTGAGTGAGGTTTATCTATACAGATTTATACAGGAGCGCAATAGAGCCGATACCTGCACGAACTAGTCTATAATATGAACTATAAAAGAGTACTGCGTCTAATCAACAATTTAGTTCTGTGTTATGCATGATGTGAAGTGCGTACAACAAATTTTCCTAGTCTTGGACAAAAAGAAGTACTATAATTTTTGTGTTGTTACGCAGATAGCGTACTTTCGTTACATAAGTATATTTAAATAAAATTTATAACTCTTTTTAATTTATCGATATTATAGAAAGAATTCCACTGTAATAATACTATAGTGAAGAAGGATCGACGAAATGGCTCAGCGTGTAGAAAACTCTTTATGTGACTACTTAAAAACACCTGAGTTCTCTATACATCTTGACGAGTCAACATTACCAGGAAACGAAGCTTTACTTGTAGCTTATGTGAGATTTGTAAAAGAAAGAATTGTTATTTGCTAAATGTTTGGAAACTGATATGAAAGGTGAAACGTTATTTACTGAATACTTAAAACAAGCTATACTGAATATATTAGGGGTACATTATGTCATTCATCAACATCATTTGGTAGCAAAAAACCTTAGTGAAAAAAAAATGATATCGCTTATATGACTGATTTATTAGATTTAACGAGACTAAATTACACATTAAATTTAAACAAAGCTAAAAGTGTAAAATCTGTGTTTATTGCAAAACTTTTGCTGTACAAACAAAACTTGGGAAGAGGAGAATGTTCTCAGTTTCCAAATCTTTCAAAATTGCAAAATAGAGCTGAAGATTGTTTTACTTATTTTCAGCACTTCATTCGGACCTTAACCAAAGATTTAAAGACATTCTTCCCAACTTCTGGTTACAAAAACAGATCCCAATTTTATATCCATCATTATGGGTTATTGTACAGAAACTGTTTATTGAGAAATCGACTAGTACTGGTGGGGATTTGAGGTTGCTACTCACAAATAATTGAGTCGGACATAAATACATTCATACAACATCCCATCAGGTTCATCCAAGTCATTAAAAATTAATTTTTTGTATTTTAAAACAAGAGTTATAATTACAATAAATACTTCTTCAACAAAATGTTTTATGTATATTTTATTACTACGTCACCATTTACCATTCAAGACATCAAAGTTAAATTTGTAATTTTTCTATTATGCATTTATGAAATTTTTTCACTCAGGAGTCCACGAAAAGGGGCCGTAGGCCAAAAGAGTTCGGAAAGCACTGCTCTAAATAATGAAGTCAAATAGTAAAAAATAAAAATCAAGAGCAGCTTAAACGATGATTAGAATCCCAAACGACACGAACATTTTTGTTGTCTTACAATCATAAGAAATTTGAAATCATTTTAAGCTAACCTAAGCAGAAAATTTAAGTGGCATAGCTCATAGAAAGGTTCAGTTAGTATAGTAGAAAAAAAGTGATGTTATTACATTAGCAATTAGAAAACAGTGGATTTTATTAAGCATTCACCAAACCAGTAAAAACCATAGTAGTGTTTTTGTCGCATCGTCTTTTAAATGTCAAAACAACGTCAATTACTTCGTCATAGAGTTTTTTAAATACAAAGTGTGTACGAACCTTTGCGTGTACATGACTTTTTTCCGCCGAAACGCCATCTATTTCCAAACGTGCGTGTGATGCACCCGCTGCACTATTCTCCTGGTACGACATTTCGCCGGCTTGCACTCTTTTAACTTCGGCGCAATTCGCACTAGCCTTTTCCGCACTGAAACCATCTTTAACAACCTACAAGCACAAAAGAACAACGTCAAATGTATTATAATACCAGGTGAAATACCTCCACAGAACAACGGTAATGATAAATTTTTAATTGACAATAAAAATGGTCGATATTACTAAACTGCAACATAGTACAGTACTGAATATTAATGAACAAACTAATAACAGTGGAAATATTTATTTATATTGTAATTTAACGATGGAATTTGATTGACAATAAAGTTGCAGAATTGTTAGAAAAATGTAGAACAAAATACGTGTTTACGAAACCCTTTGACCTACTTTTTCGCTATGTCGAAATTTACAATAATTAATTTGCAGAACACGTCTTTAAATGATGTTATTTTCATGTAAAGCAATTAGGTCGAGTTTCAAACTATTTTAAAAACCAGAAAACTTTTAGGTATTAGATTAAAAGTTTCTTACCTTGCTTGTTTTAAAATTATTAACAGTCTTTTGTTCAAACTTCACAGTGTCTAAATTATTAGTCGACGACGATACCAGGTCTGAAGACGGCGGCGGCGTATCTGGATCCGGGAAAGTCACTAACGGTTCGGATATATCGTTGTCTTCGGTATCAACTAAATTTTCTAAAGAACTTCGTAATTTTTTCAACGCGTTTATATTTGATAAATTCTTCATCTCGTTCATGTTATTTTTCAGTTCGTTTAAATCAGATTTCATTGATGATGCTTTTCTATCTGTCGAGGATGTGGTTGTAAGATGATGAACTCTTTGAGAGCTTGACGTTGTCGATGAAGATGACACTGACGATTTAGCAACCCGAGTTGTAGTAGTACTGGTTTGAGAATTTGACTGTAACTGTTTTAAAGAGAACCTTGTATGAGACATGTGATATTTTGAGTATTGTGATGTGGAAAAGTATATTTAAACTACTTGGACTTAAACGAGACGTGGCTGGAGTTGCTCCAATTGGATTAAATAGAAACTAAAAATTATTGAATCTATATGAAACTAATACTATTTTTGTTATATAAATAAATAAACTCCCACGGTTGTCGTTAAACTTAAAAAAATAATCACGATTAATGTTCTCACGCACAGAGGAACTTACGTTTTTTTATAATTTTTATTGCTGTTTATAATTTAATTGCGACAATAAACAGACGCGAAAATATTCTATGCAAAAATAGATTTTCGAAAAATTTTATACGCCAACGACCTTTTCGTCATAAAAACGAATTTTCCAAATATTATTGATGTTTCGTCACGCGTGAATTCGAAACGCAAAATGTTTACAAAATTATAGAGCTTTTTAAATTCAGTTACGTATTCGGGAACTTGTTTCTAATTTGGAACCATTACTCTTTGTGTAAGCATTAAAACGGCGCTGACGACGAAATATAAAATTATATACTTAGACTCCATTCATCCAAAAATTCTTAGAAAACAGTAAGCATGACAATAATTCGCAAATTAAATAATTAAATTACGTAACCTTTAATTGCTAAATCAATTTTGCTGGTTTACAGCAAAAACTATTTATTATTTAAAAAAAAATTATCCTTTACCGTCGGTAATGAATTAACCGACAAATATTTCTAAGAATTTTCAGAATGACAAATTATTCAATTTATCAACGTCATAAAACATTATTTCTACAAACCTAACTTTTCACGCTTCTGTAAACATACAAATATTGAGTAAAACTCGACAATTATCAATGGCCATCAGCCAAATCTCATAATTTAGAAAAAGTATTGTGAATTCTAACAATGTTTAAAAGTTATAGATAAAATACTTTTATTTTTAAATTTTCTTGAATAGAAAAACCTGTTTCTTTTGTTTTTTCTAATGTAGTTAAATAATCTTTTGGAAACTTATCGCCCATCGCATCAAAGAATGTTTAAATTCAATACAATTTGTTGAATACATTCATTTGTCGAAAGCAGAAGTAAATTTTAAAAAATAGCTACATAAGATAATTAAATTTTTAAAATAAACAAATATACTCATGCTGTCTATGGTAATAGAATTGTAACACAAAAACAATGGACAGGTATTTTTGTTTTGTTCGATGACATTGCAGAAGTTGTACACCTCTCATTTTCCTCAAAATGTTTATCTTTGCATCCAGCCATGACCGCTCAATAGATTGATTATTAGCTCCAGAGTCTGGATCTACATAATTTTGTTGATGGTTGACTGTGAGGTGACGATAACTTTGCATTCTCGCTGAATGATGGGTTTTAGGGTATTAGCGCCATGTCGTTGAACATAAAAATATCTGCAGTCAGCACCAAATACCCAAGGTCCATCAAATCGACGCCCATGGTTGCGATTATTTTCTAGCTCTGCATCTTCGGATAGTCTCTCATCTCCAATCAACATTCTTCCGCGATTATATTTTCACCGTCCAGCAAACCTTGCTTGATCTATCTGAATTTGATTATCATCATCGCCAGTCATTTGTCCTCTCGACCGAATTATGGATTCGCAAACCTCCCGGCACATATTAAACCAATCGGTAATGGTGTTAAACGATTTTCCAATTAGAGTTACCGTACTGGGCATTGGGATTTCCCTGGAGATTTCCATCACAAAAAAGAACACAGCTACAAAATTTCAACAGAGTCAAATTACACCATATTTTTTCTTTCCTTTCCTTTGCGTACAAAACGGGAAGTTCGGCAGCCTCTGCGAGGACATCACAATATTGGTCTGTATTATCCATTTCTATCGCGCCTGCATTTCATTACCGCATCTATGACATGATTCTGCATCCAGAAGGTTTCTTCCCCGTAAATAAGCCATTACTAATTCTTCATTTAAAATAACGTTGTTGTAAAAGTCTTTCAGAAACATCAACACTCGAAAAAAAGTACTAGTCATGTGATTGAAAAGCTTCGGACGATCGGAGTATCATATCCAATATGGTTATTTACATTTGCGTGAAAGAAATATACAGTTATAATGACCTTACCAACCGCTTTGTTATGTTAAAAAGTTGGTAGTTCAATTTTCAAGTATAAAATTTTTCAAGTATAAAATTTGTTCCTCGACATCCCTACCTTTTTCTTCGTAGCCAATTGTCAAAACGAATTCATTTCCTGCTAACGTTTGCTAAATTACGGATCGTGCGTAGCGGTCTTTTCGGCCCAACAAAAAGTTTTCATTATTAAGTTGGTTCACGATACTATACGTGAATATGTGGGCGAATTTTTAAGAGTATTGAGTGAAAGCTTATTTTGGGGTATATAATTTTATAACGTTTTTTTGTATTGAGAGCTTAAATTAATTCTTTAGCGGGTTCGATCCCTCCACCTGTAACCTTATCATTGACGTTCGTAACACCTGGAACACCTGTTTGTTGAAAAGTTTACATGACGTCAGGTCGCTAAAGGTTACGTCAACCATTGTATGCATTAATTCAAATTATTTGTGCTCACACAGTATGTACCTTTGTGTCAAATTGCATATTACGTTTTAGGTCCGACTGATACGGGATTAGCTAATACCCTACTGGATAATACACAGCTGTAAGTATTGTATTTTGTATTTTACTTGGTTGGTCATGTCGATTATTAAAATGGCCACGTGCACATTAGATTGTAATCACAATTAATATTAAACTTTTTTTTTGTGTGTCACATACTAATCGGGTGCGCTTTGATTCTCGATACTTTGATTCTGTATACTTAAATTTAAAAGTTAGGTTGATTAGGGCACGTAGATGTGTGACGTGTTGTCCCGACGAAGGGCTTAACTTATGTTTGACCTGTGATATCAACCCATCTAATATTGTTTGCACCGTTTATGTAACTATACTTATATACTGCCTTCGTTTTCAACTACTTCTGTGATACAATAAATATATATTCTGTGTTATTACTTCTGTCGTGTTATTTGTTCATTTCCAGCTACGGGTAGAGTTAGACGATATCTCCCTAATTTAACCCTTCATCGTCTTGGCGCCTTTTTAGCTTTTATCTATAATTTAGTATCGCAAAGCTTGCGACTCCCTCTCCGGGGAAACTGTGTTAGCCGTTGCCTCTTTTTTTGTTAATACAAGAAAACCAGCGTAACAGCTTTTACCTAACTATGCAAGCCATTATAAAGAAGAACATTCATTTAATAGGCACTTTAAAACTTTGTAGGGCGTCAATGCAATTTTATTCCTATAAACTATTTTAGAGTTTATAATGTACAAATATTTAAATTGTAACATTATTTGCAAATCTGGTGTAGACCGCACGATGCAGTAAAGCTACATAATGGTAGAACATATTCATATAGATAAACCGCACGCTATAGTGGTGCTCATTGGCTTTTTGGAAGCTCCAACTTTAAGCTTAAACCCAACTGAACGTATGTATGTAAAGTCAAGAATTTATTTCTAGCTTTGGTAAGATACCCATCACTATGACCTTGATGTCACCAACAGAAGTATCTTTTCAATTTTCGGAAAACAGATATATATATGAACTTTGATCCAAACGGTAACTTTCTCTTTGCAAGATGTCACAAATATTTTTTTCATGATCTTACTATGCGAAAACATGCTTCTGATTAATCATAAAAGTTTAGTTTCGAGACCTCGTACTGGATTTACACACATTTGCACCAAAAATACGGATTTTCTGCAACTTCATGTTCCAATATTCCAACATTACACTTATATTTTGCCAAAAGTTTGTAGTTGTCTAACAACCGGTTATTATACGAAAGCAAATAAAATACTTCAAGTTGATTTTATGCAAACATTAACTTAGCTTATCAAGTAATAAATTCTGTATAATTTTTATTTTTATCGAATCTTCGTTAACACATTTTTACTTTCGCCTTATTTCGAGTAATTTATTGCTTTTCCGGATAACTCTCTAAACAACCATTTCTAAAAGGTCAACAAAGTTCGGCAAACAAAAAAAGGCGATTTAGAACTAGTAACAGATTAGAGTATAAATGAAACTAAGAAAAAGACAAAACGACTTTGGCAAAAAGTGAAACTATGCATTAAAATCACACTTAAAAATTTACTAGTAATCAGAAATTTTTTTTCTGCCTTCTGTAATTTGGTTAAAATCGCCTGTTTATTCCAAAGAGGTGCCCAAATATTCTTAATATCCTCTATTAATGACTTTTTTTATTTTTTCATTTACATATATTTCTTAGGTCTTTGTTTTTATTCTATCTAAAAGTATTATTTTATTTATCCTGTGAAACATCTTCATTTTAGTTTTTCCCCACGAGTTTCGTTGGTTATGGTCCGTCCAGTAAAGGTCTTTACTATTTTGTCAGTTCCAAACTTGTTTTGTTATCTACTTTTCTGTTGCTCCATATTGCATCTCTGAATAGTCTTCTTGTCTCCACTTCTGTATCACCATAGCCCGAGATCGTCCAAAACACTTAAATTATATTTTGCGTTAAATAACTCCCATCTACGTCAAGATTTTTCAAAGCGCCTTGAATCGATGATAATTCAGGTGGATTCCGTTAGCGCTCCCTTAGTAAATACCGCTCCCAACTGGTATTGATTTAGTAAGTTCCCCATAACAAGTCCATAAAACATTTATAGACCGGTCTGTCGTGTGAAATGTGTTGGATAAGACTTTGTCCACAGTATTTAAGTAGCTGATTTGTGAAATTCTATTTCCAATATGTTTAGTACTTTTGCATTAATGAAGTCGTTTTTCAAGCGTTTTGATTAAACCTCCCAATTCGATTCTGGTATTCCTTATTTTCCATATGCAACTTTTTTTCTCCTAGCATGTTTCCTTGGTTGTTATTTATAGTTCGAGTGCCAAGTGCTTCTCTGCTCTAGAATTGAGCGAGATTATTTTATAATTTTAAAATTTAACAAACCGACGTCCTAAATATGCTTATAAGACTCAGAAGTAAAACTATGAACCTAGCACCACCGGGTTCTAAATGCTAAATAAAATATAGCAAATCTTAGTTAGTTTATTTTAACTAAAGTAAAACCTATAGTTAACTACCCATCAAGTGACTGATTATCATTCGGCAGTAGAATATTAAATTATGTTGATTGAGAAAAGATTCAAACGTCAAATCATCACTAACAACTGTAATTTCAAGAACTCTATATTTCGATAGCAATTAACATTATTAAATTGATTGAAAACGTAACATTCTTGCGATTCACTAGCATCGTGCGAAAAAGCACAGAGCACTTCATAACCAGATGTTCATGAAAGTAGAATTATCAATCTGGTGAGATTTCAAAGAATTCGGACATCCTGTGCTTTCGACGAATTAAACAAACTTCCGATGAACCCACTAAATGCTACTTTTTTCAAAAGAAAAAACAGTATGTGTTCTGAAACATAGCAATACGTAGTGCAATAAAACGATCAAAAAAATTTATAGCTAGGTTTAAAATAGTTGTGTTACCGATATAACTTAAGAATAAAAAAATCAACCATGTTAAAACGTCAAAGAATGATGAAATCTTCCAATAAAATAATAAATTGCGGTATAGATTATAAGCTGACCTTTGTCATGTATACATACTTATCAATACATGTCTTAACAAGAGTCTGACATGCTATCAACTTGGTTTTTAAAAAAAATTATTACATTTTGATAGAAGTAAAAAAATAATAATAAAATGAAAACGTTAACCTCGAATTCCTTAAAGCTAATCTAATGACATGATATCAAGCATGCAAACATTTAAACAAGTAGGATTTACCTGAGATGTTGTTGTAACAGTTACAGCTCTGGGTGCCAAATTGTTTTTGAAATTCATCATGGTTGTGGCAATATCGTTGCCATTTGTATTGTCCGATGGAAAATCCGTTGCCATCTGCAAGGGATAGTAATAAATTAATATTTGGCTCATGATAAATAATAGATGATCTAATATATGTTTCGTACCGAATAATATTTTTCGTAATAAATGATATAATATCGTAAGTATTTTATAATGACATCATAATAACTACGTAACAACTACGCTCAACAACATAAACGTAATAATTTTGTCTGTAGCAGTTCTAATTACATCATATGGCTAATAATACACACTCAGCTGATGGATAGAGCTCATTGACTAAACCATAATGACTAATTTTAATAGAAATCTAAAAATATTTCCTCTTTGCATATTGCACTGTGTATTTTTAAATTTACAAAAAGCACATGGCGTTTTAAACAAAAAACATTTTCTGGGAATGTCTCGAGATAACGGTAGCATTTGACAAACCGAAAAATTCGGAAAACATATAGGTTACACTCGGCTTTGAGTGGGTGCCAAAAAGAATTTTTCCAGATATTGGCATTGTTGAGAAACTGGCACGTCGTAATCGAAAGAAAATATGGCGCCCAAGTTAAAAAAAACACCCGTCAAGTACAGTGTGATAATAAACATGTATAATTTGTTTTGCTTTAATTTAAGAACACTTCAAACGTTCCGACAGTTGTATTAACCTCGTCGCTTAAAGGAAATCAAATGTCAAGGCAAAATGTACGTACACTATCGATGTCCAAAGAATCGAGAGATGAAAAAAGGGCTTTGCGTCTACGCTCGAAAGACTTTTTCGATTCATCCTCGAATTTTTTTCTACTATACGAAGACATTTTAATTAAACACTAAACACATTTAATTTGAACCCGCCAGCACTAAATTATATAATCAGACTGAACTTGAGAAAAGGTATAAAACGACTGACTTGATTCTACTAAGGCTGGTATATCTTATCATGAAGATTTCGTCAGGTAGAGTATTAGATAAAGTAAGTAAATATGCATTTTCTGGCAAAACTTTGTTTATCGATAAAAAAGAATTTTCGTAATCTACGGTTGAACAACTTTACATGGAAGTCGGACAAATTCAAAGCCAATTTACCTTTGGTTGTTAATCCAATGAAATTTTGACATTAAATCAATGCACTTAACACATTTCGCGAATCCGATCATAAAGTAATCGATTGTGTATTACGTTAACTAAATTCAACGAACAAACTGAAGCTAACTGAAATCGAGTCGGTAAAGAGTTTGTTTATACAAGGTCGTCACGAACGCGAGCACCCACGCTATAAAACGATGAATGGCACAGTATGTACTTCTATCCATAATTAGCAGCACTCGATATGTTTTATATATTTTGTATGGACCAAGTGGTCAGGGACACTAAACTCATAAGGTTTTGAGACGCAACCATCATTATTTAAACATTTGCTTCCTGACAAACATTTACATACCTTCTTGCGATATATTTAGACTTGGAAAAATAACATCCTATGTTCTAAAACACTTTCGATTAATGAGATTAGGCGAAATGTTACGAGCAGCGCATAGCAATGAACCGAGTGTTTTTATTTTGAAATAATTTATCTCAATTTTTATCTGCAAGCAATTAAAGTAAATATTTTCACGTTTAATTTCGTACGTTTTCTAGAAAAATATCTTAATACGTTCAACCGTGAACTTTATTGCGAGCAAAGCTTATATTAAATAATCGATGTTGGCGCCTAGAATGGGAGTGTTATTATGTCTCGGTTCTTCCAAAACCATTGAAATGTAAGTGCTTCAACGTCAATACCCTTCATTATTTACGACGAAAGGTCGCTGATAATTTTTTTTTAATTTAATCCACCTTATGAAGGTGTGTTGAACGTAGCCTTACGAAAGTTTTTACCAGGAAACGTTCGCATTGGAAAATCTTTAATTTGAAGTAATCTACTTGGTTTTCAAAAATTACTTTTCTTAGATTAATATGAATCTGCACAACACAGTAATTGTGACATACCGATAGAATTAATTTTAATTACACATAATAAGTGACATTTACTTGTGTTTTATATGCTACACTCCTAGAGAAACGAGGAAAAAATTAAAAGATGTAGATAACCCTGGCCTACTTATGTTTGGCTATATTGACATAATAATTTACTGTAACTGTACGTGTACCGCAATTCTTCGTCTACTCGAGCTTGGCGCAATCAAAAATTGATTACTACCTGAAGGAGCTTTTTCTAAATTAGTACTAAAAATATTTTCGTTTTATTCTAAAGATACCACAAGCAAAATAATACGTACAGGGTGGATAAAAAAATGTTAACTAATAGTAGAATCGAAGAGGAAAAGTCCTCAACGTCTTCATTCAGTGACATAATAATTATAGTTAAGTATAAATGTCAATTGATATCTAGAAGTGCATAAGCCCTCGATCTTATCGTTAAGTAGTTTAGGAAAGTCCTGTCGAGACATTCATAAATGGCTGCATTTTTAAATAATTATTTAATCAGCTGTGGCAAATAAAGTACACATCCTTACGATCAAGACTTTTAAAGTCAGCTAGAGTTTATATCCACATAATTATTTTAATTAAATAATATGTTCATAATGATCCCGCTTTCCAGAATTTAGCTAAGTGTATGTAATATTTCGTTTTGGTAGTTACGACTGAGGTCTACAGAAAAATGTGTCCGCAAAAAATATTCATTATCGCCAGTCATCACAATCTCAATAGAATTTTGAAAAAAAAGTGATCAAATCCAGCACATGTAAACTGTAATTTGAATTTCGCTATGCTGTCGTATGTAAATAGTATATTAGACCACTGGTTCTCAAATGGTTCCCCGGGATGATTCAGGGAGTCCCTGAAAAATTAAAGTTGATTTGGGGGTCCCTGGACAACGTAGGGAGTCCGCGCAAGTTTTAATATAAAATTAAAAAATTGTAACACATTTTTATTAATATCAAAGTTAAAATAAATAACAAGGAATAAATTATTAGCGATTTTTACGTCCTAAGTAAAATATAAATATAGACGTGCATAAAATATAGGTAATAACAAGCATCACGGCGAGCCAGGCCTATCTATACAAGTTGATACCTGTACCAACTAGTCTATAATATGAAATATAAAAGAGTCGTGCATCTAATCAACAATTTAGTTCTGTGAAGTGCATACAACAAATTTTCCTAGTCTTAAACAAAAAAGGAAAATTTTTTGTATAGTTACGCAGATAGTGTACTTTGGTACGTAAGTATATTTGAATAAAATTGATGTCTCTTTTTAATTTAAATTTATTTAAGCAAAATTATACTCTTGTTTAAGTTGATTAGAAAAATTATATATCACAGTTATCAGTACAGTCATCCCTAACATTCATTAAGGATTTCTTTTTTATTAAAAACTTAACAACGGATTGTAAGTTTTAATAGCAGACACTTTAAAGAATATATTATTAATGATTCTGTAAATGAAGTTAGACATATTGGGTTTCATAATTTAATATAATGCACTCTAAAAGTTATAGCTTACTATTTTATATTTTTGTTTATTTTATTTACTTCCGCGAATGTTTGGAATTGCTGTATATTACTGTATTATTATATTCTATTGTTAATTAATGTTTGAAATATTTAGTTTTCTTGAAAAATTAATTGATACACAACACAATATGTGACATTTACATAAAACTTTATCCTTACATATCAAATAATTAATTCAAAAGAGCGTTACATTGCAATATTCCATTCAAAAAAATTAACAGTAGTTCGTTGCAAATAAAAATTTTGATATACATGTATTTTCCTATACCCTTTTGGTCCCTTTTGTTCCGATAACAGTGTGAGTGAGCTGAAGAAAAAATGCAAACAATACATTGTTGTATATATGAAATATGGCTTTATTCCATCACCAGGAAATAGTATGTAATCCAAGGATGTCATTTAATGTAATCTTCTAAGCTTAAGGAACATTTATTCCATAGTGACAAAAAAGATAAGGATTTAACGTTTTTTCAAACAATCTAAAGAAAAATATTTGAAAACACCAACATTGCAAGAACTCACAGGGACAACATCTAAGAGAGATAACGATGGACTACGTGCTTCTTATAATATTTCTTTAATGATTTCGAAATCAGGAAAGACGCACACTATTGGTGAAGAACTTATTCTACCAGCTGTAAGTGAGGTAATACGCACCGTGTTGTACAAACCAGCTTACGATATTATAAAAAGAATTCCACTGAGTATTAATACTGTACGAAGAAGAATCAACGAAATGGCTCAGTGTGTAGAAAATTCTTTATGACTACTTAAAAACATCTGAATACCCTATACAGCTTGACGAGTCAACATTACCAGAAAAACGTAGCTTTACTTTTAACTTGTTTGAGATTTGTAAACGAAGAAAAAATTTCCCAACTGATACGAAAGGTAAAACCATCTTTACCGAATTAAAAAGATTTTTTGACGTAAAAGCTATCCCTTGACTAATATCATCTCCGTAGCTACTGACAGTACTCCGGCAATGGTAGGATGACACCGAGCCTTTTTGCCATACTTAAAACAAGCTATATCGAATTTACTATTATCCGTACATTGTGTCATTCATCGACATCAGTTGGTCGCAAAAAAACCTTAGTGAACTTTTGCAAAAATCACTACATTGTCATTAGAGCAGTTAATAAAATCAAATGTTATCAAATATTTTACTCAACTTTGTTTGATAAATAATGATGACTATAATTGTTTACTTACTTAACGCAGAGGTACGTTGGTTATCTAAAAGTGCATGTTTAGATCGCTTCTATTCGCTCTTTGATTCAGTGTTAGATTACCTGGAGAGTAAAGACAATGATTTGCGGCATAATTTAATTATCTCCAAAAATGATATCGCTTAAATGACTGATTTATTTGGCAGATTTAACGAGACTAATTTGAAACTACAAGGTGACAGATTAAATTTAATCAAAACTAATGTCTGCGTTAGTTGCAAAACTTTTGCTGTACAAATAAAACTTAGAAAGAAGACACTGTTCTCAGTTTCCAAACCTTTCAAAATTGCAAAATACAGATGAAGGTTTGTTCGCTTATTGTCAACACTTAACAGCGTTTCATTCGGACCTTAACCACATATTTGAAGACATTCTTCACTTGGATATTCCCGACTGGGTGTTGAATCCTTTTGCAAGTAGTCAAACTCAGAACACAAATACAGATGAATTCATACTAATACGAGAGCAACTTATTGAATTATTAATGGTAAAGTAGTTTATCCTCCAGAGGCACGAAACGTAGCCATAAAAATAGTTTAGAGTGGTTTTTATTGCTCCTCCTAAGGAAGACAAGATCTAGTACTAATTATTGAATTATCTTCAAATAAGGATCAAAAACCAATGTTTAAACAAATATACGACAACTTCTGGTTACAAAAACCGATCCCAAATCTAGCATTAGAGTTATTGTACGGAAGCTGTTGATTGCTTTTCCGTCTTCCTATTTGGTACAACGTAGATTCAATTATGAGCCTCATTACAAAAAAAGAATCCCACTAGAAATTAGTACTCGTGGAGGTTTGCGGTTGCTGCTCACAAACATATCATCAGGTATATCCAAGTCATTTACCATTCAAGGCATCAAAGTTAAAGTTGTAATTTTTCTATTATGAGTTTATGTAGTTTTTTCATTCGGAGGTCCGTGGACAAGTTTTGACTATGAAAAGGGGCCCGTGGGCCAAAAGAGTTTGGGAACCACTGTATTAGACGAATTCATCAATCATCTCAACATTGTCTTCGCGACAGATTAATTTCGATTTAAAAGTTTGGATTTTTGAATGCAGGAACATCAAACAAACTGTTAAGGCCAATTCTTTGAATTTTAATTTTAAGTGTGTATTTGTACAAAACAGGTAGTTTTTAAGCGAACAGTTGTAAAAAGGCAGTAGAGTATTAAACGTGCTATAAGCAACATCTCCGCTTTTTCTTACCTACTCAAGTGCAACGGCAAAGCAACGAAAATTACAGTCCACTAATTGAAACCAGCAAATCACTCATCAACATTTTGGTCCTTCGAGCCGGATTCAATTATAACAATTTCCAAGGAGACCAGTAGTTACGATTGTTACTACGTATTAAAATTGGTGAGTCATTCCTATTGTTTTAACGTAATTCCATTCTATTGCAATTCCTATTTCTATTTTATATACAATTTTCTAATTGAATTAAAATGTCAGCCTTAAAGAAATTACAAAAGAGTCGATCTATTTTAATTCGCCAAATGAATCAAACAAAAGAGTATATCAATACTATCGAATTGAATACTTTAGACGTTCCTACAATCAAACAATTAGAAACGCGCTTAATTGATATTGAACCATTACTATTTAAATTCAATGAAATACAATTAGAAATTGAAGTTAAATCTGATAACGACGAGGATTTAGATAACGATCAAGTTTTTAGTTTTTCAAACGATTACTACGATGTTGTAGGGAAAATTAAAGCAGCCATATCCAATTCATGCTCTAATTTGCCACCAAGTAATAACTCTTTTAGCAATGACGCGTTGTCACAAATCAAATTGCCGACGATTAAATTACCGGTTTTTGATGGTCTGTATAGCTCTTGGTTAGAATTTAGAGATGCTTTTAATGCCCTTATTCATAATAATAAAACTATTACAAACGTTCAAAAGTTCTATTATTTAAGATCGTCCTTAAGTGGGGAACCTAGCCAAATTTTAGAATCCATTGAAATATCTAACGTAAACTATGAAATGGCTTGGAAACTACTTCAAGAACGGTACGAAAATAAGAAATTAATCATACACAATCATTTAAAGGCTATTTTCGAATTTCCTATTTTAAACAAAGAATCACATGTTCAATTACGACGATTATTTGATACATTTACAAAAAATTTACGTTCCTTAAATTCGTTAGGGGAACCAGTAAATAGTTGGGATACAATTTTAATTTATGTTATAACTTCAAAGATTGATCCCATTACGAGGCGCGATTGGGAACAATTTCAAACAACTATTGATCTTCCTACAATGGAGGATATGAATAAATATTTAAAATACAAATGTGATTTACTTGAAAAATTAGAATATAATAAATTAGAACGTAAGGTTGATACTAAGTTTGATTTTTTAAAGAAGCATAACAATAGTAAAACGAATTCCAATTCGTTCGTTAGCACCGAAGGCTTAGTTTGCAATTTTTGTAAAGATTCCCACACAATATACAATTGCCAAGCATTTTTAAAACTTTCTATTAGCAAACGCATTGACGAAGTTAAGAAGCTTAGGTTATGCATAAATTGTTTAAGAAAAAACCATTCTATTCAAAAATGTAGTCATTCGTTTTGTAAGAAATGTAATAAACCACACAATACTTTACTTCATTTAGAAAAACAAACAATAAACGTTTCTGAAAATCGTACAAATCTTACAGAACAGGTAGAAAGTTTTGACAATGTACCAGTAAATGCAGGTACTTATTTAACAAATAATTCCTATAATGAAATTTTACTAGCAACTGCCGTTCTTAAAACTAAGGATAAGTTAGGAAATGTGTTTTATTGTAGAGCTTTGTTAGATAGTGGTAGTCAAAGTAATTTTATTACTGAAAAAATGTGTAATAAGTTAAGATTAGATAAAAATAAAATCAAATTTAGTGTTCAAGGAGTAGGGGACACACTGTCTAAAATTCAATATAAAACTCAACTAATTATTGAATCAATCGAAGGCAATTACAATGCAAACATTTCATGTCTAGTTTTAGAAAAAATTACTAATGATTTACCAATGAAATCGTTTCAAGTTTCGAAAATTAATCTTCCGTCATATGTAAAGTTAGCGGATCCAAATTTCAATGTTAGCAAAGAAATAGATATGTTGTTAAGAGCGGAATTGTTCTGGAATATTTTATTATCAGATCAAATTCAACTACAAATGAACAACTTATTTCTACAAAAAACTAAACTAGGTTGGGTTGTCACCGGAAGCATTTTACATAATTCTATAAACATGTCAATCAATTGTAAAAGCACTATTGTAAACAATTCTATTGAAAATCAGTTATTAAAATTTTGGCAATTAGAAGAATGTACATATTCAAAGGGTGTACTTTCTGAAACTGATCAATTTTGCGAAACGCATTTTAATGAAAATCATCGACGCGACCATACAGGCAGATTTGTAGTTTCCATTCCCTTAAGGATAATGTTTTTAAACACAAAGCAACTTGCTATTCGCAGATTATATAAATTAGAAAATAAATTAATTAAAAATACTAATTTACAACAAGAGTATATTAACTTCATGAATGAATATGAATCTTTAGGTCATATGTCTAAGATAAATTTAAACGATATTGATCTCGTTAATCCTTACTATTTTTTAAGTCATCACGCAGTAATAAAGCGAACCAATTACAACTAGGCTTAGAGTAGTATTTGACGCGTCTATGAAGTCTGATAGCGGCCTTTCGTTAAATGACGTCCAATTTAGTGGCCCCAAAATACAAAACGACATTTTTTCTATTTTATTAAGATTTCGGAAGCACAAATATGTTATAACAGCAGATATTTCAAAAATGTATAGGCAAATACTAATTAATCCTAAACAACAATGTTATCAATTAATAGTTTGGAGGTCAAATCCTTCACAAGTTTTACAATTTTATAAACTGAATACTGTAACGTATGGGACCAGTTCTGCCCCTTTTTTAGCAATTCGATGTCTAAAACAATTAGCAATTGAAAACGCAGATATTCATCCAATAACTAGTAAAATTATAGAGAACGATTTTTATGTAGATGACCTTATTACGGGTGCAGATTCTATTAGCGATTTATTAAACATTCAATCTGAAATTTCATCTATTTTATCAAACGCAGGATTTGAATTACGCAAATGGTTATCAAATCAAGATCAAATTATAGATCAATTTAAAGTCAATAAACAATTAGAATCAAGTATTTTACAAATTGGTGAAGATTCTGAAATTAAAACGTTAGGCGTTCTTTGGAATTCGTCACGTGATACAATACAATACGCAACAAACAGTTCTATAACCCCATGTAAATTTACAAAACGAACCATTTTAGCTGATATGTCAAAAATATATGATCCATTGTCACTTCTTGGTCCTATTGTGATTACGGGAAAGTTAATTATACAATCTCTATGGCAAGCTACCCTATCATGGGATCAACCTATACCGCAATCGATCGCTAAGCGTTGGTCAACGTTTGTTTACGATTTAGATAATTTAAAAGACATCAAAATTCCGAGACGCATTATATGCGACAATCCAAATTTAATTGAGTTACACGGGTTTGCCGATGCATCTGAAAAGGCATACGGTGCTTGCGTATATTTAAGATCAAGCTACAATCAAGTAAATTATTATGTCAATTTAGTTTGTGCTAAATCACGCGTGGCGCCTTTAAAAAAGATTACGTTGCCTAGATTAGAATTATGCGCAGCATTTCTATTAATCAATCTTGTAAATAAAATTAAAACATCTATATCTCTAAATGTAAGTAAATTTTACTATTGGACAGATTCAACTATCGTTTTGCATTGGATACAAGGTGATCCAAGTCGTTGGAAAACCTTTGTTGCTAACCGCGTTAGTGAAATTCAGAATCTAACTGATTCAACGCAATGGTACCATATAAATACAAAGGAAAATCCTGCAGATGCGTTATCTAGGGGAGTAACTGCAGACAAGTTACGTAATAATTCATTGTGGTGGCACGGTCCCAGTTTTTTAAATAACGATAAATTTAATGATAATTTACCTAAACAGTTTAACAATGTTAATTGCCAATTATTAGAAGAACGTGTTACGTATTTAAACACAATAGCCCAAAACTTTAATCTTATAGACGGATACTCGTCATTAACTAAATTGCAGCGAGTAGTTTCTTATTGTTTTAGATTTATTAACAATTGTAAAGTACAACCTGATCAACGAAGTTTAAATAATTTGACTACAAAATGAATTACAAAAGGGTATTGAATCATTAATAAAAATTGCACAAAAACAGTCATTTTCTAAAGAATACTATTTCTTAGCTAACGGGAAACAATTACAGCAAAAGTAATATATTGTCTTTAAATCCATTTATGGATAAACAAGGTATTATTCGCGTGGGAGGTAGAATAAATAAATCTAATTACAATTATGATAAAAAATATCCAATTTTGTTAAGTCCAAAACATCACCTCACTAAATTAATAATGACGCACGAACATATTCGATTGTTACATTGTGGATCGCAACAATTACTATATTCAGTAAGAAATAGGTTTTGGCCAGTAGCAGGTCGAAATTTAGCAAAGGGCATTATCCGCGAATGTGTTAATTGCTTTAGAGTAAATCCTAAAGAATTAAATTATATTATGGGCAACTTACCAAAGGCAAGAGTTACAGAATACATACCATTTACACAAACAGGTGTTGATTATGCAGGCCCTGTTATGATAAAAGACAAAAAAACTAGAGGTTGTAAGTTAATTAAAGCATACATTTGTTTATTCATTTGTTTAGCAACTAAGGCTATACATCTAGACCTAACAACAGATCTCACGACAAATACCTTTATTGATTGTCTAAAAAGATTCATTGCTAGAAGGGGAAAACCTTCTGATATGTATTCTGACAATGGCAAGAATTTCGTAGGTGCTAATTTAAAATTAAAAGAGCTTTTTAATTTTCTCAACACATCGTCTAATTCTATTCAAGATTATTTATTAAAAGAATCGATAACTTGGCATTTTATCCCTCCTAAGGCTCCTAACTTTGGTGGATTATGGGAGGCCGGTATAAAAAGCGCTAAATTTCATTTAACTAGAGTAATTGGAAATTCTCATTTAACGTATGAAGAATATATGACTATTTTAATTCAAATAGAAGGTGTATTAAACTCACGCCCCTTAACCCCATTGTCTTCCGATCCATCTGATTACAATCCTTTGACTCCGGCTCACCTTTTAATTGGAAAACCACTAGTGGCGTTGCCTGAAAACAATCTTACAGCGATAAACGAAGGGTTATTAAAAGGCTACGAACGACGACAGCAAATAATTCAACATTTCTGGAAAAGGTGGCACAAGGAATATATTTCTGAGTTGCAATCGAGAACCAAATGGAAAACCAACAGCAGTAACTTACTAAAGATTGGTTCACTTGTTATTCTAAAAGAGGAAAATGTACCACCGTTGTGCTGGAAGCTGGGGCGCATAGAAGCTGTACATCCTGGAAACGACAGTGTAGTGCGAGTAGTCACAGTGCGCTTACCAAATACAGTGGTCAAACGTGCAGTGAGTAAAGTGTGTGCGTTACCAATAGAAACTAGCAATTAGCAATCGGGTAGAAATTAAGTCAATAGCATTTATGTGTTGAAATTCTAACGTATGTATGTATTTCAAGGCGGCCGGTGTGTTAAGGCCAATTCTTTGAATTTTAATTTTAAGTGTGTATTTGTACAAAACAGGTAGTTTTTAAGCGAACAGTTGTAAAAAGGCAGTAGAGTATTAAACGTGCTATAAGCAACATCTCCGCTTTTTCTTACCTACTCAAGTGCAACGGCAAAGCAACGAAAATTACAGTCCACTAATTGAAACCAGCAAATCACTCATCAACACAAACGATGTCAGAAACTTGAAAATGCACTCAGTAACAGGACCGTGATAAAACAATTCGACTTTAGACCCGAAAAACATTTTTTGAGTAAACCAACAAGTATTAAAATTTGTGATCCATTTTTAATTTTAAAAATCCAGAATATTCATGAATGCTTCTAAGGCTTTAAGTTCTATTAAAACAATGTTGGTACATATTTTAAAATATAATTTACATTCCGGGATTGTGAGTCAGGTTATATATTTAGATTATCCGAACCAGATAGACTAGTGGGCCACAAAAACCAAGTAGCAACGATAGCATAGTCAAAAATATATCTCAAGTGTGCCGGTTATCAACATTTTTGTTATTTCGATCCGATGCCATAATAGGATACATCATCAATGCCGTAGAATACCAAATATGGATCAATTAACTTTGACGCGATCTAACGTGAGAAAATCATTATTTTTCCAGTTAAATAAAAAATGCAAAACTACCACGTTTGAATAAATTGCTGATTCATGCTACCCACGAAGCAACCTACAAAATCGGAAACTGCAATACGTACAGAAAATGATGCAACAATCTTCATTTGCATCATTGATTTCTCAATACAAGAATCGAGATTTTTAGTTTGTGATTAAATAACCGACAACGGATATAATCTAAAAACTTGAGCAAAAATGTCCTTAAATTAGCATTGAACAACCTGCTCGGTAAGTTATTTGAATATTTACGTTAAGCCATTGTCCATATCAATTAGGCATTTACTATATCAATTCATTAAGGTTCGTTGAGTTTCAATCACCTACAAAGGATGACTCATCGTGTTTTATCTACAGGAAAGATCAAATCCGGATTTGTGGAGAAGAACGCACAGGTGAATGAATGCATTCTTGTGCACAAATGCACTTCGAAACGATCGAATGACTCACCCCGTTTTAGCAAAGCGGAAGTACAATAAAGAAATACTCAGACCCGCTTAAAATTCTTAAAATGTTTCATACAGTGACGTAACAGCCGAAGCGTTAATAATTATCGTTACCTGAGTTCCACATACATATTTATTAAGATTACGCCGCTTAGTAATACATAATCAAACAATGATCAGATCTCGACAAAATTTTCCCAGAAAATAAATTAGCGAGTGAGTCACGGATACAACAACTTCTTAATGAAATAGTACGAATAACATGATTCATAAAAGTGATAACAGAATGTACTAAATATAAACTACGTGTAATAATTATCTGTTTGTAAATTGTTTGTATGGTGACAAATTGTATTTGGGTCATCAAAAATGTTGTGATTACTGGATTTGGTGTAATTATCTTTTGAGATGGTGCAGCTGCACCACATACTGTTAAGTTCAAAAGGGCGGCGAAGATCTGTCATAATTATGAAATGTGGGACAGCAAATGTTAATGATTTTGCAACTATCAGCTGGAATTTTATGATCCATTTCGCTATTTTTATTGTTTCTGAGTGAATTATTTAATGCGTACCGCGAAACAGATAAATATGAGGTTATCGTTTGTAATTTAATAACAACAAAGCAAAATCACAAACGAAGAAAAGCCAAATCAAACACAAAAAAATGTTATCAGTCTAATTATTACATATCGATATATTTTAATCGTGATTCATTAAGTATGTGAATCATACTATGCACGCGAATAAATAAAAACAAGTTTTATTGCCAAATACAACGTTAATCCATAATAATTGAAGAAGTGAAAATAAGCAACAACGAAAGTGCCGGCTTAGAATAACTTTCATTAAGTGCTGCCCTAATTTTTAGTAGTCAATGAACAAAGCTAACAAAAATTTGTATTCGAAAAATTTCTTTCGCATTCTTGTAGAAGAACAACTGTTTGCAACATCGGTTACGTATACAATGCAACATTGCCAACGCGAAACTGGTTATTACTAGCTATTTTTAAAAATATAAAAACATTTTCACGGTTGTGTTATTATAATTCGAGGTATTTACGCTTTTTCTTTTAACAAGGAAATTCATTTTTATGTACACAATTTTGATAATTCTGCGGTAGTTAGGTAAAAAAAATGAGCAACGACTCAGCGCAAATAAAATTCCTCAAAATCGCCTCTGTGTCAAAGATTACTAAGTTTAAATGGGTTTATTTCTCAACCGTGACAGTTGTTAATATCTCAAATCTTATTATGACTACTACTGAGAAGATGCTTCAAATAACAATTACACCCCAATACCATTATCCCTAATCCCTGAATTTTTCACGCTATTTCAATCCAAAGCTGTTTGTAAATATAGGTGTTTCAGGAATGAGATCAACCCAGTTTCTAAGAAAATCAAAATCCCTTATTTCGAGAAGGTAGATCGAAAACCCTTCGATGAAATCGGTAACGTTAAACATCGAATTTCCACGAAATAATAAAAAATAAACTACGGTGATTCATTATTTATATAATAAAAGCGTGTAAGATGTCTTAACAGTATATAATTTTTTTAGTACAATATGCTGAAATTGGTGTTTGGTTTCAACTGCAAAAATAATATGAAATCAAAAAATGATATTAAATAATCGATTAAACAATAATAAATGTGAAAGACTGTTGATTCATAAGCTAGTCTCGCCGTAAAACAAACAAATTTATCTGATACGCAATACTATTAGATCGTTTAACTCTGTTTTTACTGGTCTCCACTTTGTCATTTTGAATCATCATTGTTGATAACAAATTGTATCTGGTCGAAAAAGAAAAAGGTAAGAATTCTTATTGTTTATTCTGCTTCTGTTTACTTTAAAGCAGATAAAAGTAAAATATTGTTTTCAAATCAATATTTACGTAATTTTTCAAATTAAGCAGATTTCCTCAGGGTATGTTGCAACATTTTTCTACACACAACAGCTTCTATAAAATTTACTTACTCGTTGCTGATGTTTTGCACTATACTGCAGAGGCAACAAATATATTCACAGAAAGCTACAATGCTGCCGAAATCAGTAACAAATATCGACTTTCGTAAAGTGTTAAGAAAGCTAGAAAGTTTGTGGATTTGCGTTTACAAAAAAATTAACTCCAGCATATGCCCAAAAATATCCCTTAAATAAAATCGAGTATCTGAACACAGAAGAATTGATATAAAACATGTAAAACATCACCAGAATGTGTTATGGTACGATCAACATGGACAAACTGTATCTGACGCTGTGAAGAAGAATCTTCGAGCCATAACGCGTGTTTTTGCTAAGCCTTTCTATGAGTATGCAACCATACGGGCTCAAATTGAATATAAAGAAAGAAATACGTCTTTTTTATTGGTAGAATTTCTTGACATGGACACAACAGGTGTATATAAATCTGATAAGTAATCAACGTTATTCGAGTGTCCAACACCTGTTAAATCGAAATAGTCCTATTTGTTTCTAGCTGCATATACGTTTGTGCTAGATCCAGCAACAAGAACTCGCCCTGTTGGAAGCGTGTTTTTAATTGAAACTACAAACACTAAATAGGAAAAAGATCTATGTGCAGTTTTATCACATAAACTTAATGCATAAGAAGGACCGATTGCTTTTAATAAACGTACATGAACAACCACAAAACCAACAACGAAACGCATAATAGTGAACTTGAGTTCACAGTTGAAGACTTCAGTCACGTCAAAAACCATAGAAAAATTGTCCCATATCACCCCGCTACTAATGGATATACAGAATGTTAAGCTTTCGCGGTTACTTTGGTTGGACCGAGAGTTGGACGCTCTATTGAAGTTAGAGTAAAAGAACATATGGCTGACTGCAAATAAAATCAGCAGTGGCAGAACACGTGTGGAACAAAGGAACCGGTGTGAAGTTAGCCGTAGATTTCAGCCATTAAAATTAATTTCCAGTTTTTCATCTTATTAATGAATTAGAACTATTACAAAGTGATATATCTTTCAATGTTGTTACTAAATAATAAAAACAATCAATATTTAAAAAAAATTTTTTTTCTTAACAATCCTCATAGTTAAACCATATTCTGCATTAACTCTTATTTTTCGCAATGAGGTGCAATTCTGATTTTTCTGCAAACTGACATTACGTATAAAATAAGCATTAATAAACATATCAAAATATTAGGATGTGGTTATTTCTATAATTAAAAATAATTTGATTCAAAGTTGGGCTAGCGCGTTACGATGCTGCATGCTGACAGCACCTAATTAAAGTCGTTTTTTCGCAATGACGTGCTATTCTGATTTTTCTGCAAATTGACATACGTATAGAATAGGCATTAATAAACAACATATCAAAAAATTAGGATGTGGTTATTTCTATAATTAAAAATAATTCGATTCAAAGTTGGCCTTTCGCGCCACGATGTTGTATGTAAACGGCAACTAATTAAAGTCGTTTTTTCGCAATGACGCGACGTGCTATTCTGATTTTCTGCAAATTGGCATACGTATAGAATAAGCATTAATAAACAACATATCAAAAAATTTAGAATGTGGTTACTTAAGTTAAGGAATAAATAAGTGATTAACGTGTGTGCTAAGATAAATAAATAAAGTACCGGTGCTAGTGAAACATAATTACGTCGCGTACGTATTGTTAACAAACAATTATCAGTTTTGTATAAAATTAAAAAATGCGGACTAGTGATAGTAATACATAAACTAATGTAAGTGTTTTTCGTAAATATCTTTAGATTTAATTAGTTACGTGTAGTTCTGCATGTAAATATTTAGTTTTAAAATTTGTTACAGTGGTGTCAGGTGTGGGGTAGCGGTTTTAGTGTACATATCAGTAATTTAATATCGCTCCCGTAATAGAAACATTGTGTAAATAATACTTGATCGCGTGTGTTTGTTTATATAATGTTCCAGTTCGTTAAAGTAGTGTATTTAATAATAAAGAATCGAGCGTTATTAAAACTTTAACTTAAAATTTCTGTTTTAATTGATGCCGGTGACGCGTTTGCAAGCAGTTAAAATGGATTCAAAATTATTTGAATTTCTCGAATCAATAAAAAATGGTCAAGAATCGATAAATAATAATATGGAAGAAAATACGAGAAAAATGAAAAAAAATTCTAGAAATATGGAAAAAAATTGTTCACAAACTCTCGGAAAACAGAAGAAATTTTTAGAACAATAAAAATTCTAGAAGTTTAAAGTAAGAAATACGAGCGAGCATGGAAAATCAAATAAAGACTATTCAGGAACAAATGCAAGTTAGTGTAGGAAATCAAATCAAAATTGTTCAAGAGGAAACTCAAGCAGATATGTTAAATTTAAGAGAAGAATTATGCTAAGTTCTAGAAAACGGAAACCAATCTATGAATGAGAAAATAGAAGCATTAGAGGACAAATTAGAAAAATGAAATTGTTTGAGGAAAGAATAGGTCGCGTCACAAACATGGACTTAGTAATGGATCATCGAAAAGAAACCACTTACAAGTTTAAAATTGTACCACCAAATTTTGATGGAAAAATCACTTGGTTAACATACTACAAGTAGTTGGAAGCCGCAGCCACAGTTAAGGGTTGGAGCAACAAGCAGAAAGTGGCATCTTTAATAGTGAAAAAGCGCCTGGAATGTTCCATACTGTTCCTGGCCACTTGCAAGAAAATTACGAATTCTTAATTTCACGTTTAGAAATGAGATATGGAGATCCTAATCTTCAACACGTTTACCAAGCCCAAATAAAGAGTCGGGTTCAAAAAGTTGTGAAGAGTCTTCTGACATCGTCAGACTGACAATGCTTGCGTATCCTACAGCACCATATACTTTCCTAGAGCAATTGGCTATTCAAACCTTTGTAGACGGCCTCCAAGACAACGAAACGTAGCAAACTCTACGGTTAGCACGACCTAAGACACTGGATGACGTTTTAGTGTATGCCTTGGAGTTTGAAGCATCAAAACAATCATCATCGTAACGAGACGGTCATAAACTCCGCTGTGCTGCAGAAGTACCCGCGCGGACACTAAAAAGCATCTAGAAGATCGCGCGGCGAATACTTCGGGAAAGAGAAGTGACGACTTCGAACTGCGGTGAAATAACACACGTAAGACGACATCGTACTAAACCTAAAAAGAAGACAAGAAGAGCGCTCGAAACTTTGGAGCGAATTGACCAAAAGAGACAAAAGCACTTCTCATGTAGTCATGTATCGGAGATTACCATTCAAATGGCATGTCCTAGGAAGCAATTGCATAGCATTTATCTCCATGGCAAGATTAATGGACGGACTGTTTAGTTACTGGTTGACACGAGAGGGACAAAGACCATGAGTCGCCCGGACATATTACGGGAAAACGATAAGACATCACCAGTAACAGTGCGACTTCGAACGGCGACGGGCAAAGAAATACCTACTCACGGACAAGTCAAAGTAACCATTGCTTTTGGAAATGGAGTACTCGACTATCAAAAACTGGTAGCCGACATCACTGAAAAGGTTATCCTGGGAATGGACGTTATAAAGAAGTATGGGTTCCATTTGGATATAAAGGACGATGTCCTGAAGATCGACAACGAAGAAATTCCTTTTCATTTGTCAAAAAAGGGAGCCGTGCAAGTCTTATTGAATCAAATTATTTTTAATTATAGAAATAACCACATCCTAATTTTTTGATATGTTGTTTATTAATGCTTATTCTATACGTAGGTATGTCAATTTTTGAAAAATCAGAAATGCGCGTCATTGCAAAAAATAAGTTTTTATCATTTAATAACAATATTGAAAGATATATCGCTTTGAAATAGTTTTAATTCGTTGTTAAGATAAAAACACTGGAAAATAATTTTTATGGCTGAAATCTATGGCTAACTTCACACCGGTAATAAAGGACACTCGCTTTGACCAAACTAAAGTGTTGTCTAGAACTCCTTTCTACTTTTCCAGACTAATCCGCGAAGCTGTGGAAATAGAAAAACATCCATATAATATGAACCGAGAAGATGGTTTAAAACTCGGTAAATCTTGGCTACCCTCCTGGCTACCAGTATTACATCCTCTAAAACAAAGATAAACCTTCTTGGAAAGGACACAAACTCTTACTCCGAGTATTAACGAAGTTAGTTAAGCGGTAAGCGAAAGTGAAAGTCCGTTAATTACCTGATCGCTAATGATATAAATACCGTCACTTACACTTGTTCCTTCAGTGACATTTACTACTCCGAAGATGCAAGCTGCAATGTCTAGGGAAACGTCAGTTTGTTTGGGTTCACGAACGACAATACGGGAAAGGCCAAGTTCTACTTCTTGTTTTGGCTTTCAAGAAGAGACTAAGACCAAACCTAAAAAGTCTGGGAGTTCAAAGTCGCTTATAATCGTAATGGATATAGATTAGAATCGCGTAAAGCGATCGAAGTAACACCTAATTTCTTACAAGAGATTGTGTTGAATTGATGAGTAGAAGCGAACGCGGTTAAACACCAATCTCTCAATAAAAGGAGATTTCTATAGAGAGGTTTATGTGCCATTGACTATATCCTATATAAAAAAAGACAAATTTAAAGAAAAAAGTACTTAGAGTAGTTTTGAGTGCCTCTACAAAGTGCCTACTGCAATCTGCTGCACTCCGTGTTAAGATAAGAAAGACGACGACGTAGTTGCAAAAAACAAACCTAACCTACAGTAAGTTCATAAGTTTTAATATTTGGATAGGATTTGTATCCCTTATAATGTAAATGTGAATTAAATTGCCAGTCGTTACCTTACGTAAACAGGTTAGTACTTTTGAAAAGTACTACAGCACCAGCATTAATGTTCTCCGAACGTATTTAATGAGTTTAATATACTTAATTGGTCTCAACAGAAGAAGACAGCTCATACGAAAATGCCGAGAGTCACCATCAAACCACCGTTCATTGTAACCTTCCGCATGGAAAAGGAAATTGACTAATCTAGGATATTGTCAGACTGCCACGCAGATTTTTTTTTTTTCTTCTTTCACTAAAATTAATCGAATGAACTGTCAGTTTTTTTTATAAATCTATGGGGCAGTTTGACATCATTCTGGACTAGTAAATACGGTGTTGCTTTGTAAAGCCTCGTTTATGAATACGTTGATGTAACTAAAAAACACTAAGAAGTTATTAAAAAGAAGAAAGACGACGACGTATTTTACAAAAATATGAAAGCGACTCGTACAGTAGCTGAAAAATTCATAAAAAGCGATAGGGGAACCATACATGTAAATAACATACCCCGAGCAGGTTCCTATTATTGGCGTCCAAAAGAATGCATTAATGTTAATTTGAATGTAGACAGTCTTCGCAAGGATTTTCTAACAAAATCCTGAAAATTCCGTAAGTTACGATTGCTACAAGAAGAAGACGGTTTCTTTTGGACCACCTAGAAGTGATCTTTTTCAATATGGTACTGTGAGTGTGTTCTTAATTGAACTAGAACAAGTCATGTTTCTTTCGACGTTGATTCTGACATATTTTACATGCTTTAACTTTAGGGATAACAAGCACTCCTGCATTTGTTTTTTGGCATGAAGGATTGACTGGAAAACGGTAACGAGATAGCGTCTTCCTTATACCACAAAATTATCGTATGGAGCGACAACTGCATTCATTTGAACTTTTTTGAATAGTTTTGTACGTTTTGACAACATTGAACATATATAGTCATTAGTCATAGTTTCCTTCGATGTGACAGGAATTTTGCGTTGATCTAAAAGAGAAAACGCAAGTGCGCTCTTACGGTACTTGAAGATTTGCACAATCTAAAAAGCTCAAGTGCATACGTATACAGGCACGTAGTAGATATGTCATCAATTTTTTTTTTAATAAATAAAATGCATCAGACGATATGTTAGTTCTAAAGGCCGTCTGACACAATCAACTTTTTCAACGAAATCTTGAATGAGAATTTGAACGACAAATATTGTATAGGTAAAGAAGAGTGCTACAAATTCTTAAATAAAATACATCGTGAATGACACTAATTTATATTATCCATGAAATTACATACGAAAGCATGCGCATTGCTTTTATAATCTGAAAGTGGCGGTTTCTCTATTAGGTCATTTGGTCAATGACCCTCCAAAAATGAATACGAATGGTATTTTATTTGCTTTAAAATTATAGAAAATTTGCGTTTAAGTCAAATTATCAGCGTTTAAAGTTCATGCGTTTAAATAATTGCCAATTTAAACGCAACAGATACGAAAGCTTGCGAATTTACCCGAGACTGACACGATCTTGTGCCCGCATTTATATTATATTACGATAATAGTTGTTGTAATCAAGAGTGATACACACATAATACAATTTTATGCGAGTTAGAAAAGAAGATAAGTAAATGTTTAAATGGTTTCGCAGGGTCTTCAGCCGGGCCGAGTACGCCAAAGATAATACTTAGTGCAATTATCTTTGAGTGCAATCTTCGCAGCACGTGTGTGTTAAATACAGAGTTCTTATCACATATGACAGTAGTTTTTGTTTCATAATACTGTGGTACAAGACGTTAAAAAATGAATAGCTGTAATAATTGTTTACACATCTAGAATTTAAATTTAATGCTCGTCCTCAGCCTTTACTTCAAGTTCTACCAACCAGTAAACATAATAATAAAGAAGTTTACAGTAATTTTAAAAAATCTGTGTTTGATTCGTTATATTGGATTTGTGGATTTGAAATAAATAATAGATTTTAGTGTTTTATGTTTACTGTTTTGAGATGATGCAGCAATCATTATGTTGTAAAAATAATGTTACGGATTTATAGCATTTAAAAGAAAAAGTAAAAACCAATTGTAAAGTCAATTAAAGACTACATATAATGAAAAAGTTTGTAAAAACTAAAAATAGATACATATATTAAATAAAACAATTGATTGACTTTACATATGACTACAGTGGAAAGAGAGCGATAATTCTCTGTGTTAAAAAGAATTCAAACATTTCTACGCAATTGGCAATACTATGAGACAAGAATGATGTACATTTTTATGCTAAGCATTGAAAAATCATTGTAAATTTTAATGAGCTTGTTATTAATTATTTTGGTAATTGTAATTATAGACGAATATCTTAAATCTTAAACATAATTGAACTTAAATATAAATCACGTTACTGTAAGAATGTTTTTTAGCCTTTTTGGGATCATTGCATTTTTATTAAATGACCCTCTTATATGATTGACCACCAGCCGCCACTGGTTTTCAAGGCATCCGCCCTTGCAATGCGATTATGATATAACGAAGCATTGATATTTCTGATACTCGTTCTATTTTTCGTCATGAATTTCGTACAAGTATGTCTGACAAGATTAAATAAATTCTCATTCAAAATTTGGTTGAAAAAGTTGATCGTGTCAGACGGCCTTAAACAAGTGAACATAGCAAAGTTTGAAAGTTGACTTCCACCAACTGGGTTTGTTGTTGACTGGACGTTATTTTGAAGTATCCCCCGGGAAACCAACTCCGATATTGACAAAAGGAAAATTCATCATCAAAAACATTAGATCCAGCTTCTAGAGCTTAGAGTTTTGGCACTTTGGGCCTTTGTTCCTTCAACTCCTCAATTGTAACACGATTAGGCGATTATTATGAAACAAATTGATCAACACGATCAAAGAAGACCTGTAAAATGAAATAATAAATACAAAATCACTAATATAACTTTACGTCCCACAAGCGTGAAACGATCTCGTGTTGTTAGAAAAATAAATAACGTCTTTATACTTTTAGTTAACAAAGAAAAGACGAACCAAGGTTGAAGTACATCAATAAAGCCTTAAAAATCAAATTCGCCTACGAACAACTTAATTATACTCTAAAATATTGCCTTAATGTTATCAACTTTTAAGTGCCGCATATATAATTATAATTACTATGTACCAGATGGTGCTATAGATGCAATTAAACACAAGTAGCTATTCTTTAAACTGAGCTTGTTATGTATCTCAAAGAATTGGGCGATGCATATCTGATCTGCCTACAAGCTCCCAAAATGTCTTTCGTCCTTGTGTACTCTTTAACGATTCAAGATTTATTACAATGTACAACGCAAACCTCTTTTAGATAAGAGTGGCGTACAAGCAACACCAAATGTCTTTTTTACGACTTTTAAACGTCGCCAGTCACAATAAATTATCAACGCCAAGTCTATTGATAGTAAATGACGTTCTATTTGCAAAGTTTCACTGCATTGATGAACGTGCAATATTTTTACGACAATATTGCATATCGAATGTTAAGAAACAGTTTGCCAAGAAAGCTCCCAAGGTTTACTACTTGCCAACTTAGGAATTGGTGCAACTATTATTCGTGTAACAAGAATGCCAAGTGAAATTGTAAGCTTCCAGACAAAAGCAATAAAAATTATTATTATTATCGTTATAAAAACACTCGCCCCCGTTTTCTTGTTTACGGTATTTAATAAACGTTGCGTCAATCAGTTTTATGTAATGTTTCGTATTGTATATTAGCTTTTCTACATTCTACGTGTAACACTTCGGATAAAAGAAAAGTAGAAACTGAAAGTGCCCATTATTTATAATCTGAATTTCGACGTTTCATTTCAATCACGGATGCGGATGCGACACCCTTTAACATTCACTGCACGTGTCTCGATGGCGCCTCGTAAAAATAGGTTTCGTTTAAAGAAACAAAGCCATCTTGGTTATGAACGTCAAGAACAAAATTAATAAACAACACCTGCTAATTAACGGAAAATTTAAACTTCTTAATTGTTAATATACATAAACCAGTGGGTGTTTAGTCGACAGAAACTACATTAATACAAATACGAGTTATATTCTAAAAAAGTCCAGTCACCGTTAGTTTCTGCAAATACCAACAAAAGAAAAAAGACGGAAATACGTCGTAGACTCAAATTAAACTTAATGTTCATATAAAAAGCACTAAGGGTTATTATCATTAATTATATCCTCACGCTTGGGTTACTTGGCTTATTTATAACTCGAGAAGCTTCGACTCATTTTTTTGTAGGACAATTGGTCGTTATTCTAAGTATTTACACGTCTTCAATAAAAACATGAACTTTAATTATGCAGGTGTAAGATCTCAAATTTCCATGTTACATTCTTGTGCATCAGCATCTTGTCAGCACATTGTGAGGTGAAAGGTTTGTATCTACTCCACAAGCCATAACAGAAGATAACAAAGCAAAACGTGGGTTAATTTTAGAACTCACCTTTAATTATATTTTTAACTTAAATTCGATTGATTTTTTAAAAACTATTTCTAAAATCGCATCTTGTTTACATTATTTCTCTTAATATTGCTCAGTGGCGGTGGTGGAGGGTCATTTCAATATTAAAACTTAAAAAACGGATTGTTACTTTACTGCACAACCTTCGAGTTCGATAGTCCGCGTTCATTGAGCATTCAAACGTTACGTATTTGCAATTGGAAATAAATACTAAAACAATTTTTAGTATTTTATTGAAGAGCCGTTGACCAAATGATCTAATGATGTTGAGTAAAAAAATACTAAAAACAGTTATAATTAAACATAATATCCGTACTAAAAAGTTTTATCTACACGAAGCTTGGTAAAAAAAATTCTTCCCTAAAAACGTCCGTAAAAGTTGAGTGAAAGTAAAACTTGAAACAATCAACAGCGCAAGTATGACGGCATAATCAAAAATTTATTGCCTAAAATGAATAATCAAAACTTAAAAACAAAATAGTGTTTATATAATTAATTAAATCAATATTGATGAAATTCGAATTAAAAAAAACATTAAAATAACTCATCAAAAAGTGGTTGATGACTCATTGCTATCAAAAATGTACGAAAACGTAATAAGATTTAAATAACCTTTATTCATAATTAAAATTGAACAAATAAGAAATCAACACTATTATTCTCATTTTTCTTCTTTTTTTAAGTTTAAAAAAACAATAATTTGATCGGTTGTAAATTATTTCTACCAAGAACCACTATTGTTTTCAATTTTTAGAAAAACGCGACAAAAAACCGATAAGAAAAATTATTCATATCTTCTAGTAATTGCAGATCCACCAAAATATTTATGTACACAACAAATTTATCTGAATTCAACGAACCTTAGAGAATGTGTTTAAAATTAAAGCGTTGTATAACACGTACCAAAGAAAGATAACAAAGCACGTGTGTACAAAGATCATTATTTATAAGCGGCTTTCATGTTTTACGTGTAAATATACAGTTCGATTACAGTTGAATAATTTTTGATAAGGCTGCGCACGATATATTAGAGAAATCCTTTTTAACAGTATTTTATCTGGAATAATAATCACCATATGACTATGATGTGAAAATAAACAAACGCACTTATGGTTATTACAGTATATTTTGTTGATAGTGTAAATTCAGTAAATACTTCATGCAACTTATCTTCTTCAGTTTAAATATTAAAAAAATAACATCAGGTAGGTAGGTCTGCATAAGCTAGCTTTTCATTATTCATAAATACCGATATGACGTAAAAATTTCAAACACATTACGCAATGTTAGATCAAAATAAAATTAGTTTACTATAACCCGTTAATGACGATTAAAAATATAACGTCCAAAAACATGTTGTTTTATATCCCCACGAAAGGTCTTTGATGTGATAGTGATATTCCGTACCGTGGTGTTCAGGTACCAAATAAACCAAATATTGAACACTAACTTCCCACGTGCATAAAAGAAAAACAACAACAACCACCTCCGCAAATCATTTATTTCTTAATATAGAATACATAAAAGACTAAATCGGTAACGCTTTCTATTAGATGCTAACTGTACTAATTCCAAATTTTCTGCAGATAACATTCAGGCTAATGTTATTGATTACGTATCCTAGAAACTTCGCAATTTGAGTTTGAGAAAAATAAAACAACTTGTTTTGGAACAGTTCCAAAAATAGCAGATGCTGTATTAGCAACAGCATTGTTTACTTATAAACACATTTCAAAATAAAGAGTAAATATGCCAAACATATCAGTCTCATTGACTATAGTCCAAAAGTGTCATGTTTAGAAAACAATTTGAATAATTAAAACAATTCTTAATTATGTTTGATGGTGAAAATTTATATTTATAATAGTTCAGTATGAAACACACATTTCTTTATATGGCAACTCCACAAAGTTAACTAGGTCAAGTTTTTGAATAAAACGATAACGATACCAAGGCATGGAGACACTTCACTGTATGAAAAAAAATTACATAAACCGAAACACATTGTTGAAAAATGTCACAAGTTTAAGAAAGAAAAAAAAACTAAGGATTCGTTCAGTAGTGGAAACTTAGAATTCAATTTCTGCGTTGGCTATCAATTAGTTAAAAAAAAGTACAACGATACTCCTCTTGGAGATATTTTTATTGATTCTGAAATCGTTAGTGCCTTATTCATTTATTACGATAATAAATGCATCAAAATCCGTACGCTACACCGAACGAACCAACACCGCTGCGAGCATTAAATCAAATTGCAGGAATTTTACAAACGTGTAACTACAAAATCTCAAGAATTACGATTAGACGTTAAGAAAACGTTAAATGAATGTTAATGACCACGATGGCCTTGATAGTAACTTAATACTGCAAGAATAAGCGAGGGGTTGCGAGAACCTAAGTACCTCAGACTTGCGGTTTCTACGATTTTCGGTTGTAACTGTAAATTTCAACACTAATATCAGTGTGTTGCGTTTCATGCTTGGAAAGTCGAAATCAACAATCTTGCTTTACAAATAAGATTTATAAGCAGTTAGACAAGTCAAAACTAGCAAATCATCAATAAATTTACTAAGCGGGTGTAGCCTAGAATTAGTCAGTTTAACGGTAAATGTGCAAATATGGTTACGTAAATAATCCGGACATAAGTATTTGGCAATTGTGGTAGATTTATGTTGAATAGCATAAACAAGATATAGTATGTTGTGAAAAAAAAACATTTGGTGTTCCCAGTTTCATGCTAAATTGCCAAAAATACTTTTTGGAAAGCTCAGAAATTGCATTATGAAATAATAAACGCTGTTTATGCATAACTTTAATCCTATCCGTTTTAAATCGTCCTATCTTCATTTTATTCTACTGAACAAAAAGCGATATTTTGGTGCTTAATTCGTTTGAAGGGTATAAACATTCTGTCCATTATCACGGCCAGTAAGTTACCACGAGGTTTGAATTGGTGAGATCTATAATCTTTTCGTTCAATTTCCTGTTTAGATTTTCGTCATTGTTTTTTGTTTACCTTATCAATGGCGATACCATTACTTTTTTGTATCTTTTGGTAAAACTCGCTAATAACATCTCTTGTAAGAACGAACAGTGCGATAAAGCGTCTTATCAATCACGCTAGAAAAATATTTGGAAAGTAATTCAGATGTAAAAACGGAGTGTGCTTAAGGATTCTATACTTGAACAACTTTTGGTTTTTAAGCAAGGATGTGTCTCAAAATTTTTAAACTTGTATACTATATTTTACTCTGTTGTAGCTTTGATTCCTGTTACTTAATAGCATTCTGATTGCTTTTTGGATTCATACCAGGACAAACTTGAATCTTAAAAATGTTACTATGTTTCACCAAGTTTGAACTTTCTGCATTAACTTTCTTCCGAAAAATTTGATTCAATATGGCTATATAATCATATTAAAAATGCCTTACATGAATTTATTATATAGTATAGTGACTTATCAGACGGCGTTTTTATGCTTTTACTAATTTGCAATGTATAAATAACATTCTGCAATGTATTTATGGAAATCTTTAATAGAATTGAAAAACGTGACTACTTGAAAATAATGGGTTAACTCAGTCTTAAGGAACATTCACGAACGAAATGGCTTTTTCGTAAAACTATGCATTGATTTTCCAAGACAAGATTCTAACTGGCTTCCTAATGATATGGACAAATCACATACCAATACCATAATAAGTAATACTACAGTACTATCCACAATGATTAAAGGAAAGAACTACTTTTTACCAAATGTTTATCCAAAGTGTATTCCAATTTGCTGTTGAAGTTGCTGATATTTATGTTTTTTGTTTGACATGTCATAAAACGTACATCGCTTTTTTAACTTTTTGTTCATATTTGTACACTGCGACCATTTAAGTATGTCCAAATGAAAACTACTTTTCAGCTAGGTATCAAAAGTTTAATCCGTAAAGTTAAGTTAGGAATTTGAGAGTGAATGATTCATATAACGGCGATGTAAATATCTAACTTCATTTTAGAGGTAAACATGAAAGGATGTAAATATTGATATTTCTCGAATGGAATAGTTTTTTCTGGACATAGTTTACATTTTTTTTGTTTTCATCGTGTTAAATACATTTCACTATTTCTCAGCTAAGTCGCTCTGACATTAATATATCAAATGAAATGTGCTATTTGTCACAATTCTTTCCCGTTCTAACAAATAATTTTCCTCTTTTTTTAAATGTTTAATTAGAAAAACGTATGCTACTACCGAGGCTACTACATAGAAAAAACACAGTTTATAGTAATCATAATTTCGGTTTATGTTATCAATTTTCTTCTCATGTTTGTTTCTATACATGAACAATACATACATACAACGACTGACACAAGCATTCAACACCGCAACAGAAAAAAGTAAATATGCAAATTTCAATTAAAAAAAACAAAACCATGACGATAGCAAGAGAACCGCGGAGATGCAAAATAGTGATTAATGATGAAATTATCGAACAAATATCTGAATTTAACTATTTGGGAACTACCATTTCAGCTTATGGGAACTTAAACAGCATTCTAAGACAACAAAAACTAGAGCAGAGACGGCAGTAACAAAAAGAATGTATCGAACACACGAAATGAAAATCCTAAGAACAATAACAGGTAACACATTACTGGACCACCGTAGAAGCAGCGAAATTAGAGAAGAATGCGACGCCATGGATATAGTACGTTGGGTGCGAACGAGAAGGCGCGATTGGAACGAACATGTATCCAGGATGGATGACAGCAGGTTGGCTAAGATCGCAAGGAATGGAAAACCACTATCAAGACGTCTGCCAGGGCGCCCCCCCAAACGGCGGAAGGAGTGCTGGACGTCCACATCTCAGGAAGCGGAGCAGAATGGGTAGAACAAGCCAAGGGCTTACGACAAGAAGAAGGAGAAGAACAATAACTAATTTTTTAGCTGAATTTTTTAGAGAAAATCAATGTACCCTAAAAATAGTTGTTTTGGATATTTAGCTTTGTTATTTATTTATTCAAGTATTTCGACTGACCTAAGTAACATTACATCATTTAAACACCTGTAAATACGTTATTTTCGAGAATAAACTTGGAAAGCATGTGCGTTCTTAGAATAACAACTTCATTTAACTACGTCTTATGTGATAACGTTATTTTGTATTTATATGTATTTTAGTTTATTCTAGAAAACTACTGAGAAGAAATGTGTAGTACTTAGAACAGTGAATTAACCATCATAACATTATTTTTTATTTCTTTTTATCAACGGTGTAGTGTAAACAAAGTATTTAATGCTACAGGTCGGTAATTTTCGATTTGTTTGAACAAAATTTAGATTTTTTAAACGTTTTGTGAGAATTTTGATTTTGACATTTTTTGCGTCTATTGGTGCTGATTTCACCTTCTAAATTAACAACTTGTTAGTCAGAGAAACAGTGTGTGTATTAAGGCTTTCTAACCAATAAGCATTTTTTTCTGATATTATCATTCGGTTATTGTTATCAAAAACTACAAGTCGCAACGTGATTCTATTAAGCGACGTGCACTGCACCTAAATATGTTTCCATATGTCGTACATAGTTTTCGCAATGTTCTTGTGCTTCAGAAGCATTATGAATTTGAGCATACAGTTATATTTATCATAATTTTCCATTGCTTAAAGAGCTGTTCAATAGGGTTTAAAAAAAACTATACGGAAGCAGAAATACTGATGTCTATGAGCTCTGATCAGTGGTTAAATTTCATCCGTTCTATGAAATCCGACGTTGTCTATGACAAAGTATGCACCTTATATATGATCTTCGACTAAGTGATCAATCAAAGATGTCAAAAATTCTCTATTCTATATTGTAAGGTATTGTAAATATCACTTTGTTGGCTTAACTATTTTTCTATGATCTTTCATAAGGTCTTCTCGAATTCCCTTGAATCCTAAACTCAAAAAAAAAAAATTTTTTTTCTCTATGAACTAATATTGTGTTGTATTGAACAGCATAGTCAAACCTACTTTGGATAGTATCTGGTGTTAAACCTTTCTGTCACAAAAGGAACGCGTTTTACAGAATAGTAAAATGCTTTTGTCGCTCTGTCAATGGGCGATAAGCTCACCTATAGTTGTGGATTTTTCTCTACCAATTTGGTTTTTATTTGTTTTAGTGTCAAGGTGCAATCCTCATCAATTAAATTGCAGATTTCGTTTTTCTCTTCTTGAATAAATTTCTTGGGGCGATTCCCACAACTTCTTTTATTCATCTCGTTTGTTATTTTCTACGTTTTGTAAATTTTTCTCACAGTGTTCGACAAAATATTAACATTGTGGTCATATCTGAACTGGCGAATTACTATAGTTAATTACTGTGATTGTTATAGTACATACCTCGTTCAAGAGTTTGTTCTTTTCCCTTCTTTCTTCTTACTTAAATAATGTGAAATATAATACAATTTTCCATTCTGGATAATTCCTGTGTTGTCGTTATCACACAAGCTGAGCTTTCGTGACACGTAGCAGTGGACATCTTCAGAGTTCGGAATAAACTGATTGCGCCGTAAAGTTTCGCTTTTATAGATCGGCCTCCAATCGATGAAACCGGTTTCCAAATCTCCGGTAAAGGAAAACTAGAATCTCAGTTAATATTAAAAATATTTGTAATTATTTCAATGGATTCCCTAATTTTTCGCTGATAGTAATTAGAAACATTCGACAAAATTTTTTTTCAAACATAATTTGATGACCAGTTTCTAGTACGTGTTCTGCAACCATCGACTTCGAAGATTGCTTAAGACAATTACATCTTGGATGCTCCTTAATACGAATTCCCACGCTTCTACACGTTTCTCCTATGTATATACGACCACAAGAGTAAGGAATGCTACAAACCCGTCAGATTGAAAAGGTATAACATTCTTCACCAAAATTAAAAGTTGAAAACCGAGTAACCATGTTGTGTTTAGACAGCATTTTTTCTATACGGTCCGTGGTACCTTTGAAATATATATATAAACGATAGACACTGGTTGAGACATAGATTATGCAGTTACTCTTGGTTTGGCAGACATAAATTTTGTAATAAACCTCTTAATACTTCTTCTGTTGTAATTGTTTGCCACTAACACTTTGGTTAGATGATTCAACTCTTTTTGAAGATGTTAGGGTTGACTTAAGGAAACAGCTCTGTACACTAAAGAATTTACTATTGATAATTTCTGAGAAGGGTGATGATGAGACAATCCATTTAAATATCTATCTGTATGAGCAGGTTTCCGATAAACCAAATGTGATAATGAACCATCTTTATTTCGATTAACTAAAACGTTCAAAAATGGTAAAGAAGAGTTCCTTTCTAATTCCATAGTAAAACGAATATTTTGATGAATTGAGTTGAAATGGCATAGAAAATCGTTGAGCGTAAAAAGACCATGTTTACAAATGACAAAGGTGTTATCAACTTATCGGTGCCAGCACAGCGGAGAACTCCTGGCGGCTCCTGATGTTTGTGAGTAAAACTTTTCTTAAAAAGTAAAGTATGTAGAAGTTAAACATTTTTCGATGATATGTTGAAATATTGTTCTCGTTGAATAAAGATCTAACAATGTTAATTGAACTAGCCAGTAGGTTGCAAACGAAAATGATCCAACTTCTGAACAAAATCCGTTAAATTGAGTAGAAATTAATCAGTCTCCCCTGCTAAAGCTTTGATAAACTTGGAAGATATTTAGAGTTTTTATAAGAAGGTGACTTTATAGCGCTGACAATACGTCGAAGAGGAATCTTAGACTTTTGAATTTTAGCTAATCCGTACAATCGAGGAGTTTTAAAATCTTTAGGTATTAAAAGTTTTTTATCGGCTTCATTAATTGATGACTCTTTTTTAAGTTTGGAAAGTGATCTTTCAATAGATGAAGAAGGATATTTGGAAATATTTTTATACGACCCGTCTGCGAGAAAATTGTAGATCTTGTTATAATTGATCAATTCATAATAACCGTGGCGCTCCCTTTGTCAACTTTAAGAATGACTATAGATTTATCTTGTTTAAGAGATTTTAATGCAAAAAATTCTGATTTTGGAATGTTACTTTGGGAATTCTTGACTTACGAAGAATTTTTGTAGTTTCAAAACGGATTTTTTCTGCAAGAAGATAGGGAATTGGTTGGATAGAAGCTTCTACAGCTGAAACATGTTCTTCAATAGGAAGTTGTTTTGGAGAAAATACAAAGTTAAAACCTTTCGACAAAATAGCTGTTTTTGTAGAAGACTATGAGCGTGAAGATAAATTAATCACAGTCTCGGGTTTTGCTTCTGCATCGACGACAAATTTTCGAGGCACTTATTTCTAAGATTTCTTAAGATGATTACTTGTAACCATAAATTCGATCAATGAGACTCTAATCAGAAGGCGAAATAATTTTGGCGACGTTCTAGTTCTAGATGAATGTCAAATAACGATTTATTAACACTATTAATTTCTCTTCTAGTCGAATGAATACGTTCTGTAATTAACAAAAGACCTGCGCGAATTAATAATTTTGAAGCAGCTTCGGGTTTTATATGATGACTTAGTTTTAAACACTTAAGAACAACAAAAAGTATAAGAAAGGTTAAACTACACAGCAATCTTACCAGTTTAACACGTAACGTTGAAAACTTGCGTTTTCTTTTTAATATTCTCTCAATAAAGGATTGTTATAGTAGAATTCAGGTTTCCACAGGTTTCATTTGTAATACAATTTTCCATTCCGGATAATCATACAAGCTGAATTTTTGTCACATTCGCAGTGGACATTTTCAGAGTCAGGAGCAAACTGAACGATTGCGCCTCCGATCGGTAAAAACTGGTTTCCAAATCTCCGGTAAAGGAAAACTAGAATCTCCGTTAATATTAAAAGGATTTTTAATTACTTTAATAGATTCCCTAATTTTTCGCAACATTTTGGTAAATGTTTCTAATTACTATCAGCAAGAAATTAGGGAATCCATTGAAATAATTAATAATTCTTTTACACGAGATTTGGAAACCAGTTTTATCGATCGGAGATCGGTCTATAAAAGCAAAACTTCACGGCGCAATCAATCCGTTCCGAGATCTGAAGATGTCCACTGAAAATAGAAATAGTTTGACATACTGTTTAATAGATGTGAAATACTGTTGAGAAATAGTGAAATATATTTAACAAGAAGTAAACAAAAAAAAACTGTAATGATATTCCTGTATTACCTAAATAATGTTAGTAATATAATTCTACAATCTCCACCACTAGCTTTAGTAAAATTTCTATTTTATGTATGCGGAACATTAGTATGTTACTAGAAGCAACACGTTCAAACAATTTAGATCTATGTGAACTTATATTTTTTGCAGGACCATTCAAAAGAAAATGCACATTTCTTGGAGAAAAAATGAGAACAATGTAAAAACCATGACCAAATTTAAAAATGTCATAACTTTAAACGTTATGAATCAAATTACATGTTTGGTTGTTTCCAAATTCTTTAATGATCAGGAGAACTGTCTTTAAAAATGGCTGATGGTTTAAAAAAAGAAGAAATTTTGAATGCATCATTTTACCCTATTACTGAGCAGCTACATTCGTACATACAGCATGCCCCTTTTTGTTAATAAACGGCAAAATGTTGCCTAAAAGATCTCATTTGAGCGCAACATTTTTACATTTATCACATTATGTTTCTGATTTATCATTTTCGATTATAGTTCTTCTTGTGATGTCTATGCGTTACAGATATTGGCGATCATTGTGATTAGGACAAGGTTTCGGTTTCTTTGCAAAAAATAATTTTGATGTTACAAAACAACACCGAAAAGTATCAAAATGATAAATGCTGTTCAAGTTCTGTTAAAAATGACTTGGTAACTTTATATATAGATACGTCTCTGACTTCCCATCCTAATCTCCTACTTACTTTGGCTTTTCGATAAATAAGGAGAATACAAATAAGACTCCACCTAAAATTGTGTACTTGTAGAAATACAAAAAGAAAACTATGCCAATTTCAATATGAATCGTTTTGAGAAAACCACAAGAACATTATTTTTACTCAAGCTGTGCTAATTAGTAAGATCGAGACTTATTAATGTCGCCAAGAACAGAGTTTGCGTTCTGTGTTGATATAGTAACAAATAATTTTCCTAAGAAGACGTAGTAGTGACCCATAACGTTCTTGCAGTTATGCACCTTTTTGATAGCTATTGAAAACGTTCCAGTGATTAATTCAAGCAAAACCCCATAATGTTTCTACAGATCATCCACTACATTGAACAGAAAATTACGAAACCACTCGACTGCTACTGGAAAATATTAATTACAAGGATTGGTTGATGTATGTATAGACATCAATTACAGGGCTGTTTTGTTGTATGTAAGTAGAAGTAGAATATGGCTAATCAGAAGTGCTTTTATACCAGATACAAATAACAGTTGTTGTCCCAAACAAAATTTTATTACAAATATTACTAAACAGTTAGTTCAGGCGTTTGAAGAAATACCTCTATCATAAATTCCCATCATATAAGAAATAAACACTCACAGCAAAAAAATAGAACAAAAATATGTTAGCTTACATTGGTTGAAACGAGACAACACTAACGCCAGAAGATCAAGAGACGAAAACACTAACAACCGACAAATTATCAATTTATATGCTAATTAAAAGAAAATGGTTTGTTAGAATTATTTATTTTTGTTAAAAACATTTTAAAACTGTAATAAATATCATGTTAAAATACTATATTATTTTTTAATTTGTGGAGAAAATGCAAATCTGTTCTCGCTTAATACCTAATTCGCCTAAAATTAAACTGCAGTCAATGTATAAAGATTTACGATTTTTTCTAAAAACAGAGTTTTTAAAGATAACAATTCAGAACCACTTCAATAAATGTTATATTACACAATCAATTTACGAATTGTAAAGTGCAATGTCTTCGTAATAACGATAGTAGAATTAGTGTAGTTAAGATAGAGACTACTTATAATTAAAACAAATTTTATTAAAACACACCTTAGCTGAACTACACATAAAATCGATGTTTAAAATAAAAACGTAAGAAAACCACAGAAGTCGAATAGATAAAAAAAATTGTACCTATGCAAATGTGATTTAAATGAAAAATTAGCTAATGCCCGATTCGTGTCTACTTAAGAAATAATGAAAACAAAAAAAAATTAATAATTCATTATTAATCAATGATTTGAAAGTAAAAACCAAAACGCTGTAGTACACAAAACATTTGCATTTGTTCATTAAAAACAAATTTTCTGTGTGACGTGTTAAAAATTTGCAAATATTCACATGGTAAAAAACGGCTAACACATTACCCACGATTATTGTCTGTGAACGTCATAAAATAGGGATTCCGTTACAAAGTACATTAAAAAATGTTGTTAATTATTGTAGTTATAAGCGTGAATAATTTTAATAAGGAAATTTTGCTTTACATAATAAAAAGTAGCTCCGGTATGTGCTTGAATTTTCTCAAACTGTAAAATTTAATTTTGTAGAATAAGTAAAAAAAAAGCGATAAACGCATAAAATGTGCAAAAATGCGGCGATGTCGAAATAAGCACATGTGTGTGTCCTATTTACTGTAATCAAGACAAATACTGTAAAGTTGCCTGAAGTGTCCCACTTTCTTTTTTTTGCCTTACTGGGATAACTGAAAAATACAATAATATTTCAGCCGAAAAATGTTTACCGAACACGATTTTCAAGTAACTACTTTTTCAAGAATCGAATGCTAAATTTAAATTTTTCACGTGCATTTCTACAGCTACGTCCACAAACGCCAATATTATAAATAACTTAACTATTTTTACACGGAAAATTTATATTAATCAAGGTTATAACGAAAAAATAGTCAAAATTTTGACAAAACTCAAAACGTAGTTACCTTTCTATTCAAAAACAATCGTTTGGTGATTGGTTGTGTTGGAGGCATCGTTATTCGATTAACCACCATTCTTGAAGAAAAAGAAATTTAACACCTTTCACTCTTTCGGCTTATTTATCACAACACAATTGTCACTTCTTTCTTTAAAAAAAAATTAAAAAACCGCTACATTATATGTATATTATAATGCACCAAGTATTATTATTTTACACGATTGTGTCACTCGAATCAATCAGAAAAATCCTAAAAATAACGCCTAAACGAATTTGTACTAAACGCGCAGTACACTTACAGTAAGTTAAGTAAGTAGCAACTGATGGTAGGAAACACTGACCGAGTATTTTAGTGAATATCCCCACCACTGACTTAACTTTAGCTACACCGTTCTCAGAAAGACTAAAGTAGATGGCGAAGTTTCTTGTATACGGTTTGTGTCGTTTTTCGTATTTTGCTAGAATATTTTGGATAAAAATCGGAAGCGCAATGACCCTTCTGTTTTTGTTATATTTAGATCTGAGTATTTTATTCCGTCGCTACTGCAAATTTCCCACACTTTTTTAAATCCGCTGGGAAATTATGGTGGAATCTTCTAACCTAAATTCTATACGCAAGCTTTTGCATAATCGGTATTCAAAACAACATATTTTTCCGGGAATTATTTTATTTTTGTTTGGGTGTTCCACAAACCGGTGACAAAAACCCTAATTTTTTTTAGTTATAAATAAGGTACCCCGCGAAATTATACACGCTAATATAAAAACCGAGTCTATTTTATTCTTTCTTTTCAATCCACCGCACTAACTAACAAAAGCGCAGGATAAAAGACTTTTTAACATCCAGAAAAGATACATAAAGTAAAGCTATTCTAAAAAGAACTTATACAAAATTATATTTCTTTGTAAAAGTCAAAACCCAGACAATTTCCCCAAATCTTTCATCACACTTTTTCGGTATATTTAGTTAATTTTGCTTTAAGATCGTATGCCGTCAACACACGTTAAAATTAAAATTCTCAAAATTATAAAATCGGTGGAAAAAATTAGTTCAATTTCCTTTCATATCATTTATCTAAATTAGAACATACTACTAGTATCGTACAATTTTATACTCGGTCAGCTGATGGTTAACCACTTATGTCTACATCACCTTATCACCAATTACATAACGTAGGTACTGTAAATGCATAATTGCAAATAAACCTGAACAAAAACTAATTGTAATTTTCTAATGCGTACTATCAAACAAACAGCAATAATTATTTTATCAAGTATTGTTGTGTTTAACATAAAAGAGATGTATTTCTGTGAAATCGCAAGTTTTAAGATTTCCTGTAATTTGCTAAATTATTTCTCAGGTTTTAGTCGTTACACATAATACGTTTGAACCGATTTACATATTCTTTAATTCAAGTTTTTTACGTTTGCATTTTACACTGTTTTACAAGACGTTTATCTGTTGCACTTACATTTTGGTACCGGTTAACAATCTTGCGATAAGTTTGTGTGATACATTTGTTAAACAGAAAATATTTAGCAAATTTAGTAAAAATTTAGATATAATCTAAAATAATTGAGTACTAATTATCAAAGGAAATCTTATTCTTATCAAACTGGCAACCTTATTAGTCTTTCGCTACATCAAAATCGAAATAGATTTTTTATAGAATGTTAAATTTTGCACGAGATAATATAATTTTTTCCATAATACAAAAGAAACCAATGGACCAGAACTGCAACAACTTTAATTGGTTAGTTTTAGCAAGCAGAAGAAGGTATTGAAATTCGAGAAATTTTCCAGAACGGTCACCGATGTGGAACATTCGCGAACGTTTCGCTAAAATGTATAAATGCGGTGCAAACAAATCATAGGGCAGTTGCCGCAGTAATGTGAAGACGGCATTGTTAAGAAGATTATTCAAGTCTGAATAAATAAGTGATTAACGCGTGTTTGAGATAAATCTACAAAGTATAACCTTGTACGTGACTTTAATGTAAACAATAAGTGTTACACAAGTGTGTGAAGTTATCCGTGGACTTTATCTTTCAAGTGATAGTGCGGTATAAATTTGTGTGTTTTTATTAAATATCCTAAGATTTAATTAGCTCGGTTAGTTTATACGTGTACATATTTTTAGTATAAATAAATTAGTAGTAATAATAAACGTTACGATATTATATGTATAGCTTCTAATAAGTTTGTAAAAAAATGAAAACGACATAGAACGGACCGGGTTCACGGAAAAGGAATACAGCGTAAACATTGGGATAAATATTAAAAACGTAAGGTACCCAATAACTAACATTAACTGGAAAAACTGTTGCCGACAAGTGATTGAAGCATCTATGTCAATGTAGAAAAAAACGTTTTTCTTCTACAGAGACAGGAAATATTTAAAGGTTTTTACAATCTTTTTAGTGAGGTGCAAACAGTATAAAAGATCACGGAGAGCAGAAGAAAATAGGCTAAAAAATACTACATGATGAATGACACCAACAGAATAGAAATGTGCCAAATTACGTTTCAAACTACTTTAAGTCTATCACTGAACATATTAGAGCCTTTACTCCATCTCTAGCTACGACGTGACAAAGGTATTGCGCTTCTCTTTTAAATACGTGGCACAGTAAACTGCAACAAACCAGTTCTAATCGTAAAAGCTGTTTTTTTACGCTCCTTGGGTTCTAATTCAACCTGCTAGTAAGCACTCTTTAAATCCAATGTGAAAAACCACTGGGATCCTGACAGGATATCTAACGTATCGTCAATTCTCAATAAAGCTTAGCTGTCCTTTTTGGTGACGTCGTTAAGGTGTCTGTAGTCTATGCAAAACCTCGTTGATCCATCTTTCTTGTTTACCAGTAGGATCAATCACACCTTCTTTTTCCATATCCGTAATTATTTGTTCGGCTTCTTCTCTTTTCGTCAAACGTGTCGGCAGAGCTTCTCCAGTATTAATTTTGTGATTTACCACGTCAGTTCTTCCTTTGGAACCACTCTCTAACACAAACACATCTTGATACTGCTGGATCGACACCTAAACTTTAGCCAGCTGGTCTTGGCTGAGGTTTTGGCATTTGGAGGTAAAAACATATCTTTACTAGAAATCACGCATCTTACAATTTGAGATACTGGCGTGCATTGGCTTACCACGGTCTTCTTTTTCAACGTCACTGGATCTGAGTTGACACTCAACATTCTTACTGGCATCGTATTTTTCATTCGTACTAATAGACTTTTTTTAACCAAGTCGGTCTCTATTTGTTCAATAGCACGAATGTAGCCTTCTCGGAGATTTCCATCCAGGCGTGCCAATATCACACTTTCAGTCCTTCCAGGCAAAGTCACGTCTTACTCAATAAGACTCGCACGGCTGCCTTCTCTGACAAATGAAAAGGGATTTCTTTGCAGTCGCTCTGCAGGACATCGTTCTTCATATCCAAATGGAACTCATACTTCTTTATAACATCCATTCCTAGGATAACTTCTTCCGTAATGTTGGCCACCAGTACTTGATGACGACTACTTCATTTCCTAAACCAATGGTGACTTTTTCTTGTCCGTGAGTCGGTATTTTTTCACCCGTCGCCGTTTGAAATCGCACTATTACTGATGATGTCTTCTCAATTTCCAGTAATATATCAGGACGAATGATGGTTTTCGTCGCTCTCGTGTCACCAGTAACTGAACACTTCGTCTATTGATCTTGCCGTCGAGATAAATGTTATGCAATTGCTCCATAGGCAATATCATTTAAATAGTGATCTCCAGTAGGGTAGGTTCAGAATCTCGTGGCACTCGAGATGCGCGGCGGGATTTTTTTAAACGCGATACTATGATACTAATATGAAGTTCTATAAATAGTTACACCTATATTTATGTACTCTATTTGTTTAGGATGGCATTTTACCTACCAGTGTTTCTCTACGTATAACGTCGTGTCTAGTATTCGAAATTGTTTAAAGTCCCGCCACGCATCTCGAGTGCCACAAGATTCTGAACCTACTCTACATGCCTAGATTAAATTAACTTTTATCACTTTTCATCAATTCGTTCTAAGCTTTCGAGCGCTTTTGTCTTGTTCTTAGGTTTAATACGGCGTTGTCGTTGGTGGCTTATTTCACAGCAGTTTAAAGTCAGACTTTAAAGTGTTTCTAGTGTCTACACGGGTATTTTCCCAGCACAGCGGAGTTTACGACCGTTTTAGTGCGATGCTTGTTTTGCTGCTTAAAACTAAAAGCCGTGCACTAAAACGTCTTAGGTTGAGCTAACCGTAGAGCTGCTGCGTTTTGCTGTCTCGAAGCCCGTTTACGAAGGTTTGAATAGCTAATTGCTCCAAGAAGGTATCTGGTGCTGTCAACCTCTAACTCTTGAAGACTTACCGCAGCCTTCTGAACACGATTTTTTATTTGGGCTTGGTACACCTATTGAACGTAAATATAAGAGTACGTAATTTTCTTGTTGATGGTCAGGAACATTCTGCACAATTCTGAGCGCTTCTCCGCGTAAAGCCACTATTATGAACTTCACTTGCTGCTGGTTGCTCCAATTATATATATAGTTGCGGTTTCCAACTGTTTGTGGTAGGTTGACCATGGAACTTTACCATCAAAATTTGGAGGTACAACTTTAAACTTGTTAGTGTTTTTTTTTTGGTTCATTCACTCTTCAGGCAGTTTCATTCTGTCTTCTAATTTTTCTTCTAGAAAACAAAATAGAATGTTTTCTAGAACTACGCATATTTCTTTTCTTAAATTTAACATATCTGCTTAAGTTTTTTCTTGAACAATTTTAATTTGGTTTTCTATGTTTGTTCGTATTTCTTCTTTTAAACTTTTAGAAATTTCCAACAATTTTTCTTCTATATTCTGGATATTTTCAAATAATTTTTCTTCAATTTTTTGAGAATTTGGGCAAAATTTTTCTTCCTTTTTTCTAGTATTTTTTTCCATATTGTTATTCATCGATTCTTGGCCATTTTTTATTGATTTGAAAAATTCAAATAGTTTTGCATCCATTTTCACTTGATAAGGCGTTAGCGGCATAAATTAAAACACGAATAAAATGTTTAATAACGCCCAATTATTTAATTAATAAATACACTAGTTTAACGAACTGGAATAGCTATAATAACACTCTATAAACAAACATACGCAAACTAAACATGGTATGATAAAAATGCATTAGTATAATGTTTGTCCTCTGTATAAAATTTATTCTTGGTACGCCCACTTTTCGTAGTTTGAGTAGGAACAAAATATCAAATTTTAAACACGATATATTTTTCTGGTGAAGATAATAAGCAGATGTTGCACATGCGAAAATTTTCGTGAGGACGTCATTTCTTCTATTTCAGCTGCGGGTAAACTTAAACGGTGTCTTCCACCTTAGTCTTTCATCGTTTTGGCGCCTTTTTTTATTTTTTAACGCCACGAAGCTTACGATTCAATCGCTGGAACAATTGAGTTAGTCGTCACTGTTTAAGTTACGAGACAAACCACGTAACACCTGACACCACTGTTACGAAATTTAAAATTAATTTATTTATAAACTAAATGTTTACACGATGTATTATAATCATTTTTGCTAACACTAATAAAATGCAACGATATTTAAGAAAAACACTTACATTAATTTATATATTACTATCGCTCGAAAAATAATGTCCGCGGGTAACTTCAGTTTATCTAAACCAGTATTTGTTTATATTAAAAGCAGTGTACGAAATTTGTCCTTGGGAGTAGGAACAATTTGAGAGATTTTACCTGTCGAGTTGAATATGGGTTTAATACCATTTTTACGAACAAGTTTTCCTATTTGATCTGTGACCTTATAAATGTAAGGTAAAAATGTCAATTATGGATTGTAGTCAAAAGTAGATATGTCGTTAGGTACTCGAGTACGGGGGTGTAGGCGAACTTAAATATCCCGCTTCATATAACTATTATTTACTAAGGTTCTAGTAAGATGATGGTATTCCGAATCTAGATTGTCAGGTTGGCAAATAGAAAAAACGCGATGAACCAGAGATTCAATAACAGAACATTTCTGTGCCGTATGATGATGAGACAAAGCATGCAGATATCTGTCCGTATGTGTGGGTTTGCGATACACAAAATGGCTTTAAAGTCTGTCGGGTGAATTTGATATCGGGTGTTGGTTATTTAGGTGATCAAGAAACCTAGACAATTCAAGGCGAACATGAGACCAAAAAAAAAGGTATTATCAACATATCTAAACCAGACTTTATGTTTTATTAATATAGATGATTCTAAAGCAACCGTTTCAAAGGATTCTTAGCTACAACAGGAGACAAAGGAGAGCTCATAGCAACTTGAAATTGAATGCAGGTATAGCAAATTTTTAATAGGAAGTTTGTGTAAAAAGTGAAGCGACATCAAAACTCACAAAAAGATCTTGGGGTTCAAGTTGAAGATGTGAGAAGAGGTTTTACCTGTAAGTTTGGAAAGAATGTTGGACAAAAACTTAGGTAGCTTGTAATAGGAGATTGGATAGTATTGACGATAGCTCTTAAAGGTATACGTTGTTAGTAGACTTTCAGAGGTCCGTATAGACGAGGTGGTTTAGTATTTGAGGTGGCAAGTCGACGTTTGATTTCAGGAAGTAGATTAGAAGACCTGATAATTTAGCTGATCTTGATTCCAAAGCAACCGTTGCATAGGATTCAACAACAGGAGATAAAGGAGAACCCAGAGCGGCTCCGATACTTTTTATCAAATTTAAAGTAAGTGGATGATAAACATCTATCAATAAGAGGAAGTAAACTCAAATCTTTGTCATGGTGAGACAGAATTTGCTCGATCCTAATAAGCGAATCTGTAATAGGAACTTTGGTAAAAAAGTTATGTGACATCAAAACTCTCAAGAAGATGCTGGGGTTCAAGTTTTATAGATTGCAAACGTTAAATAAAATGATGAGAATTGAGGATGTGAGAAGAGCTTTTACCTGTAAATTCGAAAAGAATTTTGGACAAAAACTTAGCGTGTAAGTAGGAAATTACATAGTACTGACGATAGGTCTAAAAGGTTTGGTTGTGGAAAAGAAGCCCGTATAGACAAGGTGGTTTGGAAGCTGAGGAGGTAAGTTGAAGTTTGGTTTTATTAAGTAGATTAGAAGATCTGATGATTTTGTTGATCTCGCGTTCAATCTTCGAAGTGGAATTATGAGTTAAAGGTGCGTACGTATTCTCTGAGAAAACAGAATCTATATTCTGAACGTAATTCGTTTGGTTCAAAATAACAGTAGCGTTGCCTCTGTTGGCTGGAAGAACGATGATATCGCGGTTCCTACGAAGACTTTTTAAAGCTGACTTTTCAATTTAGAAATGTTGGATTTAGGAAGTTTAGATGATTTAAGAGTGTTGCAAGTTTGAATGCGAATGGGTTCTGAGATGTCGCGGGGAAGATGTTTTATAGAAGACTAAACAGCTCAAAAAATGTCTTCTTTAGGAATGCGTTCTTTGTTTATGTGGTTTAGTTTATATCGGTAAAACCGGTCGATCCGTCATCACACGTATTTCAGAACATAATCGTTTTATCAAGAAAAGACATAAACCTAAGTCTACTATTGCTGGACATTATTTTTATACAGGCCATAATATAAATTTTGATAACGCTTCGCTTATTGCAAAATCTCCATATATCTTCAATGGGAAAGTATATGAAAGCATAGAAATCATCAAGCACCCCATAACTTCAATCGTGACAATGGTTTGGAGTTTTCATCGAAGACCCGTTTGTTTACGAACGTAACGTAATCAGAGTCGAGCATATCCTACTGCGACAATACTTCTTCTATAAATACGGAGACAACTTCTTCTTAAGTCAATTCTCTAGAGTTTAAAATTTGGCTTGGTTCACAAGTTGATTACCTAAATTTGTAGTTATTATTTGTTAGATTATCGTTTACTTCTTTAAGTTTTCAATTTTTAGCAACATTTCAAAAAGGTGATTATACCATTACTACCATAGTTTATCATAAAGTGCCATTTCTTTAAAATTCACAATACGTTTTTGGAAATAGTATTTAAAGATTGAACAATATTCTATCGCAAGTCAGGTTTCTATACTTCAATTTCACATTTGTTTGGAATCTATTAAAAACAATACGGTTATATATTTTGATGTAAAATGAAATAAAACCTTTTATTACGAATAATGGGAAATAACCAATAAGTGTCAAGCCTTGCGGGCGAGAAAAGAAGGGACAACGTATCTAGCAAAAGCTTAAGAAGTTAAAAGAGTGGTGGGAACCTTGGTCCAACTGACCGATATTATCAACGACTGAAGAAATTTCACTTCCCCCACGAGCTTGTGTTTCTAATTTTTTTGCTAAATTTGATAACCGTAAAATCCTAATACACAACTATCTATCAAGGAATTTAGTATTGTCAAATATTTATTTTTATTTTAGATAATAGTGCCATAAAATGAAAACTAGTAGTGAAAAGTTTTACTGTGAAAATGCGATTCTATCATTTTTTTCTAAAACCAATTTTTTATCTAATTTTATATGTCGGCATTGATGTTCATTTATCAAAGACTCTGATTGTTTATTTTGCAGAAATAGAAATACTTGATTAATTTGCTTGATCAAACAAAATAACAGCGATAATTAAGAAAAACAAATATCGTTTCGGGTATTATCAGTACGGCTTGTCCTATTACCGTATTAAAGGTGTGTCTCTGACGTCTTTTTTTGTGATCGATTATCGTTATCGCATCGGTAAAGAAACAAAAACATATCACTTTTAATGCGTTATATTACCTTTTAAAGTAACAGTTGACGATAATCGAACTCATGCAGGATACAGATAGCACCTCATAACGTGACGTATAGTCATACTGTGTAGTTTACACTCATATTTTTGGGGCAATCTACATTTATGATTAGGTCGTATGTGTCAAACAATTTATAATATTTACGTAATCTTTAAGCAAATATCGAAAATAAATAGTCGATAATACTATTTGTTAATTCGTTTGTGTACTAATAAGATTTTATTTACAGATTTTGCCAAAACTGCGTTGGTAGTTTCATTTTGATGACATGGTCATGGTCACGCTGTGTATCACTAGATCTACAATATTTGTTAAGATATAATTTTTTTTTATATGTATACAAGACTTACATGAATATGTGTATATGTAATACGAAAGGTTTCGGTATTAAAACTTTTGTGCAAAACGTTTATCCTTGAGGCTTACAACTTGTAACACGGTAACACTCGCCACTACGAGTATAGAGTTGTAACTTACGATTACAGACGGTTTTGGCTTCCAAAAAAATAATCTTTTGGTTCCATTCTGCATATGTTTGGCAGAATCTCGCAAAAACAAAGCCAATCGGGCATTTAGCCAAAAAAACTCAATTCTGTTTAAATTGTGATTGATCCTTATCTCATCACTGCAACTACATGTAGTATACTCTAATTTAAGCTTTTTGTGTCTTCGTTACATAAATTTGAAGAAAATATTTTTGACAAAATCTAAGCTATTAATAGACTGCTATTGATAGACAAAAACCTACCGATAGATATAAGTAATTACTGAAGATAAGTAACAAGTGGATTATCTTAATAAAAAGTTCTCGACTTTTCTTAGATGTTGTTACTTCAAAATATATTTAATACGCAGTAAGTCCAAAACGCGAAACGATTTATGTTAATCAACAAAACAACAAAATGATTTATATGTAAAGAAAAAAGCTGCCACGTAGGTAACAATTATCCGCTATTTAAACCAAACGTAATATCAAAAATTATTGGTGGTTTTTGCGGTAAACATAATTACACAGTTGGACTAAAAAATAAAAACATTTACCAATGTATGTAGAACTATTCATTTAAAGTATGCTACACAATTCTATTAAAAATAATTATTTACTTTATAGAAACAGGAAAAACTATAAGAGGAAGAAGTCGTGCGTCAGAAACTGAAATTTCGTTCTGTAGATTTCAGTAGCAAATATCAAACATTCTGCATTTATATGATTTAACTGCTTATGAACATTTAAAAAGTTGTAGATAAGTTAGCTCTATAGATGGGTTCCACATCAGCAATCAGCTCATCAAACGTAACGAAAACTACTCTTTTTTTGAACGTATTAAAACTGCAAAAAAACAAAGATTTAAGCATTGGGCATTTAGAATCCCGGTGCTGATGAGTCAAAGAACAAACAAACGTCTGTTGGTTATTCCCGCAATTATACAAAAACCACTGCACTTTGGTATTACACATTATAAAATATATCTATCAGAAATATGTGTAATAGTTTAACATATTGTTACAAATTTATTTATTAAAAACTAATTTATTTAAACGATTAAAAATACGTTTACTTATTCTAGAAATATGTACACTTTTAAATTAACCGAACTAATTAAATTTAAATATCTAAGGATAAAAACTTACAGAAATTTATATAAACAATAATATGCTATCACTTACGCGACGATAAGATAAAGCCACTAACTTGTTTGTTTACACTATAAGTCACGTTCACTCGATTCGGTGTACACTGTTATTTATTTAAAACTTCGCACGTGCTAATCACTTATTTATCTTCACTTGAAAAATCATCTTAATACAGCTGCATTCGCGTTACGACAATAACTGACCTACGATCTATCTCGTCGCTATATATGGACATACGGAAATCCTTCTCGATCGTTCCCTACTTTTCGCTATCTCTTCTAGAAAATAGATAACAGCTTCTAGAAGGCTCTTGCATTTGTAAATAATTTCTCGAACGTTTCAATATGTTTTACAGTCATAAATAAAATTTCAAAATTACTTCAACTAACTAAAAAGAACTGCATTGATATGTAACACAGCATATACAAGTACAAATTTAATGATACTAAAAACACAGTTGTGTATTTGTTTATTAGTTTGAAGCAATCAAATAAATCGATAATGAATCAGAAAAACATTTAACGAGCGCCCAGCCCTAACTTTTGGTACTATTGACCGAATAAATTTATTTTTAGCAAAGTTTAGTTTCTGTTAATATGAAAACTAAATTCATACCAAATCCGTACATTGATATTCTTCTTAAATAATTTTTGGTCGCACGAAAGTCAAGTTTAAAAGTATTAAATAACATAATGTTTAGTTTTTAGTTTTATCCTCAATGGTAGAAGATATTTAAAATAAACGAAATATTCCAAAAAAAAAACATTTTCAAGCTAAACTTGTTCGCTAGTACTGTTTTGCTGTGTCTCAAAACTACTAGTTTGACGTTGCTTAAGTTACATAGCAAACCAAGCATGACAGTAACATCGGTAATCGTCTTCAACTTTGAGCGATTAGAGTATTAATATACCCGCTTCACTAAGTCTGTGTTGAATTTCACCGCATTAAATCTTTCTTTCTATATATTATACCAAAAACTGATTTTTCTTAAAAAAATAGTCAACGCAATTTAGTACAACATAATTACAAAACAGATGTTTTACTAAGTTACGTAAACTTCGTTGTTAAATAGAGGAAAGTCGGACCCTATCTTTAAGCGGGCCCTTCGCTTTATTTTCATATGTAGATCTCTATACCCACAAAATACCCGGCATGTGATAGTTTTGGATGCGCCCCGACAAATGTCTCCACCGTCGCTTTTAATTTGTCACGGTTGATAGTTGGGAGTCTAAACAAATTCTTGTCGTTCTGGGAAACTTTTTCGTACGTTCGTGTTTGTCTTTTTGTGAACGAAGTTTGACAGGTAAGTAAATCAAATTAATCGTATTTTTGAAGTACATGGAATGATTGATCAGTTTATGGTGTAGAAGGCTTGGTTGGTTTCTGGAACAAAAAAAACAACCCCAAGATAAACAAAAACAATTGCGCTTAAGTCGGGTCCCATCGGTGTACCTAAAGCAAGCCTCTTCTTTTTCTATTCCCTTATGTGGGCCCCTTGTTTGTAATACTCAATTCTTCTAAATTATCATAAATCATATTTTTTATCGCTTTTTCAGATTGAAGCGCGAAAAGATGTCAAAAACAAAATCAAGAACTTGGTCATCAGATGACATTGAAACTCTTACAGCAAAAAAAGCAAGTCAAACTCTTCAAAGACCAGCAAAAGTAAAATACGAAAGCTTTACGCATAAAAATTGGAAGACTCGTTGTTTTAAATGAAGCACTGGAAAATGAGATAGTTTTTGGACTAACGCGTGCAGACCTGCGTAGAACAAGTTTACAGCTGGCCGTCTGTAAGAAACAATCTCAAGTATCCTTTTGGTGACGATATGGCTGAAAGAAAGTGGGTCAGGCTGTTTGTTCAACGCCACCAAGCACAGCTCTCCGAAAGAACAGAACCAGAACATCTTATTGCACATCACTGGGGTTTCGCAAAGAAACGTGGAATTCTTCTTCAATCATCTTATGGGTCTCTACGAGAAAGGTAAATATGTTCCGGATATAATATTCAACGCGGACGAGAGTGGAATCTCAATTGTGTAGTAGAAAGTGGCAAAAAGAATTGGTCTCCGAGGTAAAAGGCAAATCGTTTCTTTGACATGTGTTAAGCGTGAATTATTAATTACAATTGTGTGCATGAATGCTGCAGGAACATTTTTTCCTCCTCTTGTGATCTTTCAACTGTAGAAAGAAGCTCCACCCGGAACAATTTTTGCTCGCCGCTCAGGCTGGATCCAAACCAACATATTCTATTCACCCAGTGGTTCCAACACATCGTACAGTTTGTTAAGCGCACCGAAGATAAACCAGTGTTGCTACTTCTGGATGGTCATTACAGTCACACACAAATTATCGATTTGATCGATCTGGCCAGAAGAAACCATATGACCATCTTCTCGCTTTTACCGCATTCTTCGGCAACCCCTCGACCAAACATTTATGGGTCTTTTGAAGATATATTATAGTGAAAAGATCAGGCAGTGGCTGCGTTATAACGATCGCGCCATAAGTGTTTTTGATGTGATGGAATTGTTTGGAAAAGCACACATCAAGTGCCAGACTGCTCAGATCTAAATCAACGGCTTCCGAGTCACTGGCATCTATCCGTTAGATAGAAACAAATTCACCAACAATTAATTTATTAAAGAGACCAGCAAGATGCGAAAAGGAATTGATGAAGATCTAGTCGACAACAGCATCTCAAACCAACGTAGCAATGACAACCAATAAATCTGTGAATCACCTATTCCATCCACGTTTTTCTGTGGACAAAGCCAGAAGACGATTCCTTCTGTCACTCCGTAATCTACGCAAGAGACATCAAAGTTTTGTCATGTGAGTCTATTTGAAATAACGCCAATTCCACAAGTAAAGAAAAAGATTTCCACGAGAGGAAGAAAGGCCTGCAAATCTCAAATGACAACTTCTTTGCCATATAAGGCTGACTTGGAGCAGTCTATTGAAACCAAAGCAAGCAAGCTACCCACAAAGAGCCTTCAACAAGGACGTGACCGTGGGAAAAAAAACAAAATCTGTTTCAAGGAATCGGCACCAGCCAGTGAAGACGCGGAGTGTATTTTCTACTGTGTAAAGTTTTCAGAAAACACAAAGGAAGAGCACTGGGTAATATCTTTGATATGCTTTATGTGGGCACACGTGGACTGCGTTGGCACTGAAACAGACACATCTGTGACTTCTGTCGATAAATGAATAAATAAAAACAATGTTTTATTTCTCTTTATTTTTTGATTTTCTCCGAGTATTTAGATAGGCGCTCCACTATAGGAGCATGTCTCAAATTTGTGTCGAACGTATATTAGAATTAATTGTTTACAGTTTGCAATGTAGGTATTATAACTTCTATATGTTGAATCACTAAATTTTTGGACGCCAAAAAGTTAATAAGGGCTCGACTTTCGCGACTTTCCTCTACTAACATATTTTTAAAACTTTTGGTGTAACAGTTTTAAACACCATACTGTTTTTTGCGAAGTAATAACATTCTGCTGAACTTTCATTGTTTATTATTTTGAAACGAATATACATAACGTTTCGATTGCTGTGGTATCTGCAATCGTCATCAGGTGAATACTGTTTTTGTTAGTAATAGTGGTTTTTTCCACAGGTTCTTCAAGTTTTTCAAATTTAATTAAGCGGCTGAACAATTTTGGCAGGTAACAGTATAAGTACCTAAGTACCAGTACTTTCTAAAATATGTAATATGTAAATAAAGCACCTTCTATTAGAATTTCTGGTAAGAGTTGGTATTTTAGTTAGATTTTTTAGATGATTTCAAACAGCTCAGGAAAATACGTCTTTTAGGAAGAACAGCCAAACATTTCAAATTATTTTATATAATTTAGGAATTAATTCCAACAAAATTAAGCAAAATTGAAAAGGTTTTCTTCTAGTAATTCTTTTTTAATCAACGCCACATTTTGTTCTATTAGAATTCAAAATTATTTGTGGTTCGTGAGTGATCTTATCAATTTAAATGCTTTTTTGTGCTGCCAACATCGTAAATATTAATATTCGTTTATTACTGTAGTAAAACAAATATAAAATATAGAACAAGAACAATGAGATATATGTACAAATTTATAATTTAGGTCGTAGGAATTCTATCGTACTTTTGAAATTTCTTAAATTTACATTATTTTTTTTTATACTGTTAAGAAGGTAAATATCGAAACCCAACAAAACTAATACTACTAATAATTACAAGTTATTTACGTGCATAGCGTACGCGTCACCAAAAGTTGTTTCTTGCAGTTTGCTAACTCGGGCGTGGTCATCACGGGATTTTATTGGATGATGCAATAATATTAAATCTATTAAATCACAACTTTGTAAATCGTAACGGAACGTACGTATCATAAACCTTCCAGAATCATAACGTACAGAAAATCATATGGTAATATTCTTAATTATTAAGGTACAGAGTAAACTATCAATATTTATCAATCATCAATATTTCTATGATAAATGTTCACATGTTCAATAGGCGAAAGGTTGGGAGAACTGGGTGGTAATGGTAAGACATTAACGTTTTCCTCTTCGAATCGGTCTATAGAATGTTTTGCTATGTGGGGACTGGCATTATCTTGTTGGCAAAGTGGGTCTTCTTACTGCTGAAGAAATGGAAGAATACGGTTATCATGCATTCCCAAACTGAATTTGGATTTATCACTGAAGACTACTCTATGCCATTCCAGACACCACTGGAGTCGCAACTTACACCACTCTAAACGTTAATGTCGGTATTGAGCCGTCAGTGGTAGCACCAGATATACGATTTCTAATCGACGGTAAACTGTTCGAAGGGATATAGGACGACCTAACCATTGATCGACGATTATTTTGGTACTGGACAATTGGTCTCTTATTGCCATAAGTCCTGCATAAAATTTGTTTGCCTTGTCTACTAAGATTTTTACCTTCCCTAGTCCAAGCTTGATAACAGTGCGTGATAAAGGATTGGTTTTGATTGAGCCGATTTGCAATTTTTCTGTACGAAAAACCACCTTCACGTAGGTCAACAATTTGATCTCTGTCGAATTCGCTTAATCGGCGGTAATTTTTACGCTGTCGCACTCTAGGCATAATCATACTCTCAAAACAGAAGAGCCACAAGATATAACAATATTAAAAGTGACCAAAACTCGCACGAAATGCACACGATAATGAATTAGTAGAAACAAAAGAAATTGGTCATTACCACTTGATCTATTTGAATAAAATTTTAATCATTTACTACTACTTCTGAGTAGCTAAACCTTTCTACCAAGTTTGGTTACAACATTTCCACCCGTTCTTGGTGGTGCAATTTTGATGTCACAAAGTAGATATCAAAACGAACGGAAGCACAAAACAAATAACGTACGCTACTCCCATCAAAAGTTTCATAGCATCGGCAGTGCGGCCTCTCGTTGCATTAACGTTCGTTATGCTATGCTTTAGTGTACGTTCACACTGCACGCCGATCCGTGCGAGACCGAGCTAAGCGGTTCCATGTGAGTCTACGCCATGCAAAAAAGTATTCAAATACAAAGCGTCCAGCTTGCAAGGTTCGCATTGAAAGTAATTTTAAAAATCGATGTTACAATTTTGATTTTGAACCCAAAAAAAAAGAAATTAATTTGGCTAGATCAAGGTATGGAGAATTTCATCATTTATTTACACAATTATACAAGCAGAAATATTTCGTGGTTATGTTTGTATGAGCGAAAATACTTTCAGATATATTCTTTTTTTGATCCTATATTCGCTTCGTACATATATCTCATAAATAAAATTTTTGATATTTATGACATTCGGCTCTAAACAGCTTCAAAACACAAACTAATCTGTTTTTTACTGCTCAGCTCCGCTTGGAATTACTAAGATTCGGCCGGCTACGCCTGCTGTGTGAACACCTGCTACCTGAATTCAAGTTTGTGTTTACTCGCTCTGCCCGGCCTCGCTCGGCTAGGCGTGCAATGGGATCGTACACTTACTTTCGACGCTTGTTACGTAAATTAGTATTTGAGCACAAACCAACAAAACTCAAACAGAATGAATTTAAAATCTGGTGAATGATTTTCTTCACTGTACCAATCAACGTTAGTTAATTTTGAAAAAAATATTCGGATAACTAATCACTAGTATGAGAATTATGTCTAAACTATATTCATTTTTAAGATAGAGCGCGCATAAACAAATACATGCGGTGTTTATGTGAACACAGACCTGTACTCAGTATTATTTGTTTATAGTGATGCATTTCTTACATTTTTGTGGTGCGTCTAATAATTATATGTAAGCGTTAAATTTTAGGTACGCTATACAATGATAGTCCAAAATCAAATATAAAAAAATACATATTTAATTTACGAAAAAAAAACTAAACGTATTATCACACACAAAGTTTTTATCCGAATCCGGACACAAAAAATTTTACCACCTGTTTCAATGAGCGGTAGAATACAATAGAATTTGTAACAGCACGGTGCTGATCATGCATTGAGCAAGCAATTCAGGTTGTTTACGTGCGCTCTATCTCGAAAATGAATACACTTTAGTTAAGTTTGTATGGGATAAAGATCACCCTTTTAAGTCGTCATTATAGCGGAAAAAGTAGGTCACAACGCATATTGTGCAAATTTAAGACAACCGCAGAAACACTCAACATGAAAATTTTCGTCGAAAAATCAAAACAATGACTATATCGAAAGAGCCTCTCGGTTGCAAACTGGAAGTAGACTGTAAAATGATAGAACAAGTAATGTCATTCAATCACCTCGGAATAGTATCATCGAGTGAAACATATATAAATCGGCGGTGGCTCAGGCCTGCAAAGGAACAGCATACGCTATAGTAAATTTCGTATTTATCCCATAAATACAAATTGCGTCAGACCTATTATAACTTACGCCGTCGAATTTCGGGTTCAAACTAAAATTACCAAAAGAACAATGAGAACCGCTTCAAAAGTGAAGCCAAAAGAATTACATGTAAAGTACAGGTAGCAGTACATTTGACGAGAGTGAGACGTCGAAAGTAGTATCAGCATGTGACATGGATGAATGATCAACAACTAGCAAAAATAGTATTTGAAAGCCAAATATATTCGAAGAGACCTTAAGGACGCTCACCCATACGTTGAATCTCAACCTCACAGGACTCACCAAAAATTCACCAAAGCGCAGATTATATATAATAGGATTTGTTTTCTAACCAGAGGAGAAGGAGGAAGAAGAAGAATGTTACCGATCTTTGCACAATATCGAACGACTTATAGATGTCTTGTAAAAGTTATTCGGTTGTGTATCTCTAAGTATAATAAGCTTTAGTATTACAAAAAGCATAGATTTTTAGACTGTACTTGGTTAGATTTAGTGGCATCTATGGTACAGAACCGCAACTCTAAAAATGGAGCATTTTATACATGATGACAAATTCTTCCAAATTATAATTATTTTTGCATTGACAAAAGTTGTTTAGTCAATCTGATGGCAACTAATTTGTCGGTTTCATGATCTTTTCTAGTTCTAATACTGTCAGTAATTAAGTAAAGAGCACAAAGATGAAAGAAAATCTTGTAACTAAAAAGAATTCTCAATATTAGCATTCTACTTTAAAACTACAATTCTACATCGCTGACATAACTTTTTTTCACAGCAGTTACAAATATTGTTTCAAATAAACCCTAAATTGCAGTACTTGAAGTGTAGAGTTATTTTTTTCTTTCATATTGAAAATTAGTTTTTCTATTTTTATTATAAATGTTAGTACAGAAAACTATATGGTCAACCACATCCATAGCTAGAGGTGTCAAAATTCCGACTTGGTCGAGACATTTCTGGTTAAAGCTTTGGATTCAGTCAGCACTGTTATTATTTTGGTTTTATTTGGTGTTTCTGGGCTGCTCTTTTAAATATTTTCTTTATGTTTGGAAATGTTAAACTGGTAATCAGACTCTTCTGTTTCCACATATTATTAATTTTGAAAATCTTTGTACCAGGCTTGATCATTAAACTCTACTACGGCTTCGGTATTTCATAAATCATCAGTCAAGTTTTGTAATTCATTGGTTGACAAATATCTTTAATGTCTATAGTAAAAAAGTAGGGCAACGGATAACTTAATTGCATTAGCCGCACCAAGGAATTAGATAGTTTGTATCAAAGTGTCTAAAAAGATTTAAACATCAGAATAGAAGAACTAATAATAGAATCTAGGTTTCCACGGATTGCATATTTAATACAATATTTAATTATTGATAATTTCCGTGTTGTCCTTATTACACAAGCTGAGCTTTCGTCACACATCGCAGTTTACATTTTCAGAGCCTGGATCAAACTGATGGATTGCGCCGTGAAGTTTTGCTTTTATAGACCGGCCTCCGATCAATAAAACTGGTTTCCAAATATCCGGTAAAGGAAAACTAGAATCTTCATATTGAAGAATATGAATCAGATGTAGAAGCAGTTCCCAATCTTCCTACAGAAGAAATCCGCTTTGAATTCCTAACTTATTAATTTTTTTTGTATATTTAAAACGAATTTCTTCTGCAAAAAGATTGGGAACTGCTCTGATAGAAACTTCTACAGCTGATACAATTTCTTCAATAAGAGGATCCTAGTTTTCCTTTACTGGAGATTTGAAAACCAGTTTTATGGATCGGATGCCGGTCTATAAAACTGAAACTTCACGGCGCAATCAATCAGTTTGTTCCGGGTTCTGAAGATGTCCACTGCGACGTGTGACGAAAGTTAAGCTTGTGTGATAACAACAACACAGGAATTATCCAAAAAGAAAAATTGTATTAGAAGAATTACTATTTAAACTTGGGTCAACTAAAATCTTGGTTACTTAAAATGAACGTTTTTCAAACGGACTGTAACTACGTAATAGGATTATACCAAAGATCAAACATAATGCTGATGAAATAGTTCAGTAAGACACAAAACGAGCACAAAAATAATTTTTTTCATTGAGCACAATCAGTTTTTAAGCCAGAGATAGATACCGAAGAAAGTAATCTTGCTAACTGACTTTTAAACGTTCACTTTCTACCGCATAAAGTCATCGCGAGGTACAAAATCACTTGAACGGCACTGCTGTGGGTTTTTGTTGCAAATCGGTTTAGAAAATTGCAAAGCGCAAAATTAAAACATGAACAAGTCAGTAAATATTTTATGAAAAAACTGATATATTTTAAAAGTGTTAAAGAAAAGTAATTGTTGTTTTCTAAGTTGTCCTGGAAAATGGAGTGAGTCAACTTCGACAAACGTGCTTCCTATAAAAAGATGACGAGACATCGCAGCTCGTAAACATTGTCATAAAGAAGAAATAAAAATATCTGATTTTTTCTATTTGTACATTAAAAAAACTTAAAAGTTATAAATCGACATAATTTAAGAGGGTTTGTATTAAAAATGAGAATTATGAAGCACACATTTATAATCTCCAAAATGTAGGTGAAAAGATCGCCAGATAAAGATAAAAAGATGTGAATCAAATCAACAATGTCTACTGGTCAGAAAGAAGAAAATGAAAAATGCATTAATTTATAACATCCGCAAAGAATGCACCTAAAAATATAGAGCAAACAAACAATAAAATTTTTTTAATTACAACACTAGTAACCTAATTTAATTAAGCTGAGAAACAAACGAAATTCGTAGTGTACAATTAAATAAACTGATAAGTCAAAAAAAAACATCGTTTAATAAAGCAAATACTCCAGGCGCCATAAACAATTCAATTATCTAAGCCTTTTTTTTGGGCGACCTATTGAGCAAAATAATCATCTAACGTTGGTGCTTAAATACAATTCTATAATAATAAATAAAATACCACTCCTACACAATTATAATACTTTCATCAATCAACTTTTAAATTGACTTAATGAAGAACGCTGATTACCATTTAGGACGAAAAATTATAATAGTCGTATCCGACAAAATTTTATTCTGAAAAGTAATTAGATGTCAAGATCCAAATAATTGTGACCATCTTAAATTTTATCATCATCTTTGCAGTAATTAAGAATGTAAAAATGGCATATAAGAATGCCTTCAACTAAATTAGCATAATTGATTTTAATAAGTTTGAAATCTAACACATAAACTTAAACAGTCTTGATTGATGCTTAAAAATACGGTAATTAAAGTCAGTTGTTAAGTCACATAGTATATTCTTTCTGTGATATTCTTATAAAACCTCTGGGTAAGACAAATCGATTTGAAAATCTAGGCAAATCTTCGCAGTTCATTAAGTGCTGTCGCCTTGTAACATTATACCTGGCATCTTAATTAAAAGTTCAGACAGTGCTGACAAGAATTACAGTCATTGGTAAATTAAATTACTTTTTCCTGAAACTATTTTTGTCTGTGTGGTTGAAGTATTTTATAACAGAGCATCTGTTGTTACTTCTCTATTATATTATTTGTAACGTAATACTGCACTTTTTAAGCAGAGGAACGTGCCCGTATTGACTTTCCAACGTAATAAAATAGTGTGGTGTAAAAAAGCACAAAAAAACATGCTTTGTGCTTAAAATAAAATTGTTTTTATAGTCTATTGCTAAAAAAACGTCGATTTCAAATACAACAAAAACAAATATGAAAAAAAATTGTTATTCTTTGAAAATGCCACAAAAATATTAAACATACAATTGTCATTTATTTTATAATGTGTGCAAATAATCATATAAGTTTAGTTTGGGACACTAAAAAAACACAAAAATTTTGAACAAAAATAATGATACTTTAAATTTAATAAACAGAAAGATCCAATGTTAATAACGACATTGTTTTTAGATCTATTTCAAAAATTCGAACTTTATTGAAAATTCGATAATTTAATTTTTAATATCTTTTTTTATTTTTATTTTTTGTTAAATAAATAATACATCCGTTTGTTTTAAAAATGTGTGCACTTAAAATTTCAAGCTCAGGCATACTTTTCCCTACTTGTCACACTCACCAAGTTACCATTTCCTCTGATAACTAAGTTGTATAGTAAATACACTTTGGCGATGTTTTTTATCAAGATCTATAATTACACTTATGAAATGAGCACACAAAATTTAAATTAAATTCAGTTTAAAGCAGCATATAGTACCATTTTCAAAATACTAACATTAAAATGCAAATTAGAAAACTAAATCGCCTCGAGTATCTTGAAAATTATGTAAATTTATATGTAACATTCTTCGTCCTTTTGCACGAGTGTTACTAATCCATAATGACAATTTCATGGTAAAGATTTATGAAAACACTACTATTAACACAATTACAAAACAACCTTGGTTCTAAAAATCCACCATGTGTAGCTCAGACTTATTTTTTCTTCAATAAGTCCATTTTAAATTTTACACATGATGTGTAATCAATTACGACAAACCGCAATAACCCACTCGAACCATTTTATGAATGAACATTAATCATGCGAAAACCAAATAATATCTAAAGAATTTACTATTTCGAATTAGATTGTATATGCAATTGAGGTTTCGGAAATTCTGACTCAAGAGTTAAACTCAGGACACTCCGCGATTAAGTCATTGTTTAATGTTTTAAATCGATCAAATGTGTCATTTACGTTTCTAAAAAGTACGTCTGTCTCCAACGTAAAGATTTATTGCGTTTATGAATCACGCTATAGTTTATTTAACTTGTTAGAGTTTTTAAAGTTGCTTATGAGAATCTGGAAATTTTAATTGATTCATAGATTTAAAACAGGAACTTCGCAGAAATTAAAATGGCGTCGTCTTGACGGATGAAGAGTACGACTCAATTATTTTTGGTAACTTGTAGGTACGTACTACGAGTTGGACGCTTACCAATATTTTTTATTTACATCTAACACTAATTATTGTGTCGCCGGTTTCGTCTGCTTCGGTGCCGATCTATTAATAAAGTTTGTACCAAACTGAAGAGCGAATTGAAAATACATGTACAAAATTTCAATTTTTCTGTTACATAACATCATACATTGTATGCTGTTAATTACATCCAGACACATAAACTGAATTGTTTATTTTAATTTCATTTATCTGATAACCTTCAATATTTCAATAAATTACGATAGATACTTAATCAGTTTCTAGCAAACATTATAATGCTATAAAACTACCATGTGAAACAAATGTAAATTCACAAGCGTACGTAGGAAGAACCTCAAGTTCTGTCTTCATATATAATACTTGTATGCATCCGTAACCTTCCAAAAGTAGTTAACATTTAGCAGAAAATTTGAAGAATTTGTAAATTGATGATTACTGTTTTATGAACAGAAATAACTGGCATAACTTTATAAAAAAAGTATAATGTAATGGCTTATGGTACAACAAAAAAAAAGGTAGCTCAAAACAATATATGAATCGCATAAATAATTTTTGCCCTAGATGGGAATAGAACATATTAGGAAAAACTAATTTTCTATCACACCAATTTTAGCAATTTTAATGATTTTGGAAATCTTTAAAAAATACCAATCCATTAACTAGTGTTTTTGTTTCTGGTACCTTATCGTAATCACCCTTATAACAAACGTAGCAAAAATGTTTCAATTACAATTACTTATTAGTCACATTCAGTACCATGTACACTCAATTAAAAAAAAAACGGGACACGTTGATTAGTTCGATTGAAATAGTTAGCGGCGTAAACTAGGTTTGTTAGCATTGGTGGCCGTTAGCGATGCTATTCAAGAAATTTAAATTAAAGGTCAAATCTTTTATCCGCAAAAACTAAAAATCAATGATATGGAACAGTAAACTGCATTTTATTTTTATACGGAATATTACCGTGTGTAAATATAAGTTTCATATTAAAGCAGTACATTAGAAACATTATTAAAGCTATTTTTTGAACACATTTTATATTGCACCCATGTAACAACCTATTAATAACATTGTGAATATAAGACTATTACTCTTAAGTTTTTATCACATTTTAAGGTTTTTTAATATCTTAGTGGAATGCACAAATACAGGAAGAAAAGTTCGAAGAAAGAAAAAAAGCATGGAAACAATATAACAACACAAAGTTGGAACAAGACAGAATAGAATACTACAGATATAAAAATAAAGTAAAAGAATTGATAAGGTAAGAAAAAAAGAAAGACCTGGAAAGGCTTTGGAGATGAAATGGGGCAAATTTACAAAGTAAATAATAGAAGATTCTGAAATAAAATAAGAACCTTAAGAGGCGCGAAACGAAAAGGTATAGAAGGCATAAGAGACAAAAACAACATTATAAAGACAAACTTAGAAGAAATAATAATTATAAAGATATATATAATAAAGAAGAAGAGGAACGAGCAATGCATACGAGGGGGATGGACAAGCAATATGAAATGGAGGACAATACAGAAGAAATAAGCATAGAGAAAATAGAAAGGATACTACGGATAGGAAAAGCGGGCGGTGCAGATAATATAGATCCAGAGATGGTAAAATGGTTAGACAACAAAGAAAGAAAATGGTTGCTGGTAGTAATGAAGGAAGCATGGAGAACAAACGTGATACCAAAAGAATGGGAAGAGAATCTGATAGTACCAATTTACAAAAAAGGGGATGAATTTGAATACGATAATTATAGAGATATATGCTGGTCATCAGTTAAGAAAGGAGATAGAAACAAAATTGGAATAAGAGCTATCAGCATTTACAAGATAGAAGCAAACGGATAATATTTTTATACTGAGAAACTTAATAGAAAGAAGAAATGAAATACGAAAAGAACTATACATTATGCTCATTGATCATGGAAGAACTCAAAATAAATCAGAAAATTATAGAAGTGACTTATAGTACACACAACAAAGTAAAAGGAAAAGTACGAATGTGGGGAAAAAGATCAAAAGGTTTTGATATGAATAGGGGAATTAGGCAAGGAGATAGCCTTAGCCCGACGTTATTCATATCAATAATAGAAAGAACCGATTGCAATAAAAATCAAGAAGAGAATTGGTATGGACACATAATTAGAATGAAGCTGAGGAAACAAGGTATGGAACAGATTGAAGAGATAGGGAGAGTGAAAAGTAAGATACTACACCAGATGAAGAAGATAGCCACAGACCGGAAGAAGTGGAAGAAATGGTTAAATTAAGTTTAAGAAATACCACCGCCGATGCGGCATAAGGAGGTAACGAGAAGAATAAGAAGTCAAAATGTCAGAGAAAGGCAATTATAATAAATGTTTTAAATAATTGGTAACACATTTATAAAGACTTATTCATAGGCTTATTTGAATGTCGTTAATACGTATGGATTTAAACGCGTATAATCTTCGTAAAAATAAATAAATCAAACTTAATTTGTCATTGAATTTCCACAGGCTACGTTCCATTAGGGGCGGTGGACGCACCATCGCTAGTATGATAAACAAAAAATTTATATTTTCCTTGTTACTGATATCCTCATTTACTATAATACGATAAATAACTTCATTGTTTTTAATTAACATTCCTAAAAACTACAATAAGAACGATTATTTATGGTATTATAGTAAAGCACGATATGGGTGACAAGAGAAATAAGAATTTTTTGTATATCTTACTAGTGATAGTGTTTCCTTCAGCCCTTAAGAAACTTAACGTGGAAATGCAATGACACATTAAGTTTGATTTATTATTATTTATTCTTACGAAGATTATACGCGTTTAAATCCATACGTATTAACAACATTCAAATAAATGTCTTATTTTTCAACTGTCGCAAAAAAATTGATTGTATTAACGTTATCTAGAAATATTGTTAAACTAAAAATGCAGGAAAACGCTAAGGGCGCAAACATGCATTGACGAACAAAGGAATAAATAGTTCAGCATTGCAATAAATTCTATTCATACACGAAAATATTTTGTATAAAAATCTTTTTTTACACAAAATCCTTTCTCCGTTAATAAGTTTTTATAAGTATGTATTTAAAACATTTATTACAATTGTCTTGCTTTAACATTTTGACAAAAAAATTGAAAAACGACTACATAAAATGTAATTAAAACTTAAGTGCAATAGCTTATATTCTCAATGTTATTAATTAGATGTTACATGAGTGTAACATAAAATGTGTTAAAAAAATAGCCTTAATAAGGTTTATAATTCACTGTTTCAATATCGAACTTGCATTTTTTTCGTATAAAAAAAAATGCAGTTTATGATCTTCTGGTATTGTCAATGTTTATTATTTGTCTAATTTAAATTTCTTGAATAGCATCGCAAATGGCCTCAAGTGATTGCCGATCGCATTCGCCTAGTTTACACCGCTAACTATTTGAACTAACCAAAGTGTCTCGTTTTTTCTTTAGTTAAGTGTATTCTCAAAAAAAAAACGGGACACTAAATACTTTTAAGTGCTAACATAGTTGCGTAAACGAGGTTTAGTCCTATCTATTACAAATAAATTTTACTTGCATTGTTTTAAACTGATTTTTTTATTGTTTTTTTTACTTATAACAAGCAAATTCTTTAACGGTATTTAAATAACAATGAAATGATTACTTTAATTTTTTTTTAACTACAGAATCGTAGATACAAAAAAATAATATAAAATTAATAAGGAGTATGGTCTCCATTCATAAATGTTTCAATTCTGCAATTAATTGTACCAGGTTTTTTGCATTTTTGATAACTAAAAATAAAATTTTAAGATATAAAAATTAAGAATTTTTCTTATTGATTTGAAGATTTTTATACATAAATTGACAGATTGAAGAAAAGAAAATAAAGAATTAGTTTTGTCGACTAAACAAATTTGTAGAAAACAAAAAAAAATATCGAACACAATATTTTTAAATATTTTGTTTTTAAAAAAATGTGAAAAATAATTTCAAATTGGGAATAAATAGCAGAAATAATTATAATAACTAGAAAATTGAAAACAGAAATCAGAAAAACAGAGTTCGTCGATTATAATTTGTTCTTAAATTAAAAAATTGTATATAATGGTTTGAAAGGAATGGAATAAAAATTAATGTATTGAATAAAAGTATAAAAATAAACAATCAAATTATAGTATCAAGATGAAAAAAAGGATGTGAAATTTGTGTGAATGTTGTAACCGAACTTTGGAAACTTCGATTACAACACTGACAGGATTCAAACAAGAAAGATAATTTTTTTTATATTTTCGTTTTGTTCCATTTTTCACTGTTACTTTAAATGTTTGTTTTCTTTAATAACCAACTTTTTCTGTTGTTTGTTAAAACGTGTCCAATTGTGTTTCTTCGACCGTATCTAATAGTGTAGCTTGTAATGTATTTGTAGTAGTCATGTTTTCAAGTATTTTTTGAATAGCCAGTTGTTTTTAAGTGTTGCTTAACCCACAGCCATCTTTTCTGTTAAAATTCAGTTCTGTTCTTTATTATTTCTAGCGACTCTGACATCATTCGTTGATGTTTGTTCCTTGCAAGTATTTTAACGTGACATTAAGATCCCCGAAAAACTGCAAAATAAAAACGTAAGAACGAGTACAGACGATGCTCAGACTGCTACGGTAGTAATAGCATATAGAAGGAAAGTAACGAGACTTAAAAATCACTAAGAAGCTCATTAAAGGACCCTAAATAAAGAAACACAAACAAGCAAAAAAGTAACATTAGCTATAAACGGAAATAAGAGACAAAAATGTAGTGAACTTTGCCAAGAACTGAAAAAGGATATACAGGGACGCACGTATAGAACATTGGAATATGAAGAAAATAACGAAAACTTTAAACTAATTACCGCCGAGGAAGTGAACGAAGCTCTAAAAAAGATTAAAAACAAAAAATTCTAAGACCGGACAATATCTTCCTTGAAATCATAAAAGTCATAGGACAGACTAACGTACATTATATAATTATACAAAAGATATTCACCTCACTCTTGGAAAAAGAGTATCCTGAAATATAGAAAAATGCAAATTGGTCTTTATTGAAAAACTTATTAGAAAAGACATACAGATCAGTATGTCTATTAGATGTGATGGGAAAGATATTTGAAATAATAATTCAAAAAGAATCGAACTAGAGGATAAAAACCTCACTAAAATCAATAAAGGTACAGAAGAGGTCAGTCTAGTGTAGATGCTTGACAAAAGATAAAATATATATTTAACGGAGAAAAAAGACTGCAAAAAATAGAAAACATGGTATGGAAACAAATCATAGAAACCAAAGAAAAAATAAATATCATCTGTCAAACATAATAAAAGGTTCTCTAAGTAACAGACATATAATAATAAAAAAGGAAGAAAAAATCAAAATATATTCAGGAGTACCCCAAGCATCCGTACTGGGATCAATATTGTTGAATATAAACTACGATAAAAAATTAAAGGTAGAATGCAGGAAAAATGTAGACGACTTAGCTGTAATAGCAAACGATAGAAAAAAACAGAACATACACTGAAACAAATTACAGAACAATTAAATGAAATTAAACTGAAATAACAACAAAGAAAACTGAAATCATACTGCTAACGACAAATAGAAAAACATCCATAATAAAAATACAATTTAACAACACAGAAATAGAAGGTAAATCTTCATTAAAATGTATGGGTGTGCATCTAGAAAAACACAATAAATATAGAACGCACATATATAAAACAAAAGAAAAAACAAATAAAATAATCAAACAACTAAGCATTATTACACCAAAAGTACGAGGCCCATTTGCAACAAAAAGAAAATTACTATCGTCAACGGTACTATATGCGGGAGACATCATAAAATATAAGCATGTATTCGAAAAAATAAACAGGAAGATATGTCTAAGAATAACATCTGCGTATACAACTAGTTCCACGAAAACCATTCAAGTACTTGCAGGGATACCGCCGATGGATTTGAAAATAGAAGAAAGAAAAAATAATCATAAAAACAAAACAAAATTGCAGAACAAAAAAACTAATACGAGAATGACTGAAACGTTGAGATCAATACTAAAGAATAGCAAAAATATACATAAAGATGTAGGAAAATTGACAAGTAGAAGCTGGGGAAAAATTACACGTCATATATCACTAGCGATAACGGGACACGGTGTTGTCGACACGATAATAGGAAAACGAGAAAAAGAAAAATGTAATATAGCAAAGAATAAGATGACCTAAAGCACGCAATCTTTAAATATCCTAATTTCTAAGAAGATAGGAAAAAGCAGAAAACGCCTGCAACACAACAATAAATGAGAACTACAATACTGATAATAACTGTAGTAAGAAAAATATAGACGAGAAGAATTAGAAATGAAAAGAAAAGAAAAAAAGCATGTTTACACAACTAAGCATTACAACTAAAGAATAGGTAATGCCGGAATCCGCCCACTTGAAGAAATGCTAGCCGCGGTGCTGAGTAGGACATACCATCGAATAGAGGGTGGTTTTTTAGTCGGTTGGCGCGAGTAAAATTCCAATCTGACGCTAGCGGGCAACTGGCGTCCGATGTCTGCTAAGTAGATTTTTTCCTTCTCTACAAAAAGAAAAAAATTTTATCTTGTACTAAGTGAAGACTTAATCCACTTAGCTAAGTTATGTTTAAGCACAATTTGCTTTTCGTGGAGCAACGAATTTTACAAGTAAAAGAGCGGCGTCACAATGGCTTCTCCGTTATCGCCAGTGATTGTCATCATTTTCATAGAGGCCTTTAAAGAAGAGGCGATGCGAACGAGTAAGAGGAAACCCACATAGCTAGCATCGCTACGTGGACGGCACTTTCATAATATAGCCACATGGAATGGAATCTCGGCAACCATCACCCGCACCAATTTCACGATGCGATCATAAGCGATTTGGTTGATTGCTTGACGTTGCAGGTATGAGGTAATCAAACTGGCGTCGTCTTTTACTTTTCCTACTTAATACCGATACACGGCTGTCGTAGCGAGGTAACCTGTGCAGGCCACCTTTTTTGATAAATCCGAAGTGACGGGATATGTCTCAAATCTTTGTTTGAAGTATCAGCATCATATAATTTTATTTATTTACAAAATTAGTTAACTAGTTTCATTCTTAGCCTAGCGTATTTTGTGATAGTGCATTCGTTAATTAATTATGTCAGCTTTATGCGTGCTTCTTAATAGTATCGTATAATATTATTTAATTGTACCAATTTTATCAGTTAACCGCCAGTCTTAAGCAAAACAGTTTATATATGTAATCGTAACGTAGATAGATAGAAAGAAAGTTACGAACGTTACTACTAGTCACCAAGAATTTTTCGGTTGGGTATGTTTTTATGCTTTTATCTTCTTCTGCAACTCAGTATCATAATTTTTTATTATCGACTTGTTTTGCGACTGTAGGGTATAACAAGTATTTTTTTGAATCCTAGTTAATCTTGATTAAAATTAATCAGTTACAGTTTCTGTTAGTAATTGTATATAATTAGTGGTAAGGTGTGTTGCCTGATCGATAGGCTTTCTATTTATATTATAACTGTGATATTAATTGGCGAATCTATACTTGTTATTTAAGTTGTTATTGGTCCAGCTTTTTCTCTTTTGTTTTAATGTCTGTCCTCTCTTGTTAGAAATAAATACATTGTTGGTAGAATTTGTGTTTTGCCAATTTGCTCCTTTCACTGATCGACAGATCTAAACAAGATTTGTATTGGGTGATATCTATTTACTTTTTTTGGCGCTTTTTTAGTTTAGTGTAGGATTAGCACACCGAGACTTGCGACGCGTTGGCTGAATCAAACTGAGTTAGTCGCTTACTTTTAAGTTACGAGAAAATTTTTATAACAAAACTGTCTATTTGCAGAAGAGAAAATTTATAAATTTAAATTTATAAATACTGTTTTTTTTTAAATAAATTAATTTAGGAAAATTAGGAAAACAAAGCAAAACATTCGAATATTTAATAAACCGAAATATGTTTCAAAAATTAGGCCAATCAAAAAAATTCATTAAAATTTAGCGTATATTTATAGGACGTGGCTATTTTATTTGAGTAAACAGATTATAGTCCTCTTCTTTCTATTTCTAATTTTCTATTTTCTAACAAAAACTTTGATCTATTTAAGAAAAATTATAACTACATAATGGCATTTCCGTTTTTTTATATTTTGGTTTCTTTACTATCTTTTTCAAAATTTTTTACTTTTTATCTTAAATTTAATAGACCTCTTTGCTTCTAATTTTTGTATCAAAATATTCAAATTGATATCAAAATTTGACATGTTTGTTTCTTCATTTTTATTTTTTAATCGCCAAATTTTAATGCAATAACCAATTACGGAAATTAAAAATTTATGAAAGACGATTAAAGTCGATTATCTTCAGCAGTAGTGGCGTTAATGCTTAGACGACTGCAAGAATGCGTAGATAATGAACGAGGTTGTATTTTTTATTAATTTTATATTATTTACTGGTAATTATTTTGTTTTTAAATTTTCGATTAAGTATGCTGTGCTAATTTTATAAAGAAAAACAATAATGCCTTAATGAAACAAGTGTTTACAAATTTATAATAAACTTGAAAATTGAAAATCTTAACAAGTATGAAATTGCATTACAACTTTGATTTATCAATAAAGAAAATAATCTTGGACAGTTTTTGAAATCGTTTAGGGACTGTGTTGCAATAGAATAGGGTTAAATCTCGTTTACACAACTACCTATATGTTTGTACTTAGAAGCAAACATTGTCTCGTTTTTTCTTTATTTGAGTGTACAACTTGCAAAAACATATAAATAACAAGATTGCAGATCTACTTAAGACAGAATAAAATATCAAAAACAAAATGGAAAAAGCATAGTAGAATAATATATTTTCTAACAAAGCTGGAAGGAAAATTTGATACGAGTGGAAAGTCCTGATTGGGAGCGTATGCAAGCGTGAACAACCACAAATGATAATAAATTTGATAAAATAGTACTCAACCATGGTTTAATCAGATAACGAAACAACTACTTTTTGTACACTCGTTTTGTAAAAAAACCGCACATTCTACTAGATGACGGCTACTTTAGAAATAAATGAAAATGCAATCGTTAGTTTGAGATGGCGTTGTTCAACAATTACAAGATGAAATATATGTGTTTGGCTACAAATTGTTTAGGAATATACATATATTAAGCAAGATTTAGAAAATAGCCATGTAAATTATCATACAAACTAGAATGTTAAAAAAAAACAACTAGAAACTACATGCGTTAAGACATGGATACCAGATCTGATCAGTTCGCGACTGCATGTATTGTAACTCAATATGACAATTCCGGAAATAGTAATTTGTAAACGTGCTAAGTAGGCCAACAAGATATATAAAACAAATAAAAAAACTTTGAATGAATTATGAAGAAATTCAAAGTTTAGCGGCGCTGGACGAATACTCAAACGTGGTTTTTAGTTTGTTTTAAAAAAAATTAATTTTTTGAAATGTTGGAGTGTCATTTTCAATTTTTTCACCTTTTGTTCAGGCATTAATTTTCTGTTGTCTTTTTGCTATGATGTGTATATCTGCATTCACTTCGAGTCCTATATACTTTCCAACGGTGAAGTACACTTTAATCCTAAATTTCTTTAAATTTTTTAATCAGAATATTATTCCATACTGCTTTACATGGTTATTTTTTTTGGCCTACACAAATTTTTCCACCATTACTTACTCCCCTAAAGCGGGTTATAAAAAGACTTTATAGTCGTCTCAGCATCTTCCTGTCATCCTGAAGGTCTTGGTTAGGTCAGTTTTGTTTTGGTTGTTTCTCGTAGTCATCTTACTACCCTTGTATCCTGGTGGTTTTTGTTTAGTCAATACTGTATCGGAAGTTTTTGGAGTGACGTAGCACCTTGCGATAATTGGTTCGATCCACCTTGTCAACTTTTATAGAGACCAAGTCCTGGAGAACCTTCTGTGGATATCCATCTGTTCCTCAAAGACCTGCAGTTTCACGTATTCATTAACGAAGATCCAAGTACTCTCCATTACTGCCACAATAAACGCGTATATCCGTCGTGTTTTTTTTAAATGTTAAATTTGTGTATTTTCTTATAGATACATTTAATTAGTGTCTCTTTGCTATCTTAAATCTTAGACTAATCTAAGCACCTGCTCTTTATGTTGTTGTAAATATTTACTACGACATTTTTTTTAGTTATATCTTGCTCATAACACCCAAGCAAAAAAATTAAAGCACGTAAAACAAAAAATTAAAATTTAAACGAATTTAGAAAAAGATGATTATTGTGTATGTGTATAAGAAAAGTGACTAAATCTGCTTACAGAAAAGTAATAAAACTTACGTTAAATAGTAGAAAAAAAGTTATAAAAGAATTTTACAAAGCAATACAATACATATATAGTTTTATGATATCAATATACAGAATGGCGCCCACCCAAACTAATTCTGAAAGTTTTTTTTGTCGGAAAAGAACAAATTCTTCTTATTTGACAACACTTCCTTTGTGACTAAACCATTTACTCATAACTTTTAATCTCATTACCATTTTGTCTTTGATTGGAAACAGAAATATGGTCTTAATTAATGTTATGCGTGAATGTATCAAAGCGTGGGTTGTGGAAACATTGCACTTGGATATAAAAGTTGCAACATTTAACGCGTGGGTATTTCACATCTGTTAAATTACAAAATTAATATTTACTTGTGTTAGTGGTACTTAAACTTAAGGAAACTGCATCAGTTTTAACGCAAAATAATAACATGTTTATAACCGTTGTTGAGAAAAAAACAAGGACACAAGAGACAATATACTCACTGATGACTTAATTTCACCCGATATAGGATATTAAGTATTTTTTTGTGATTTATGTGCTCTATAAAATAATTAAGTGTTAATTATCATTTACGACACTACTATAATCTTGAGAATCATTAACATTAGTTGTGTGTTTGTTTTTGCCATTCTATTCTAAAAATATAAAATTGAATTAAAACAACTTGTATAAGAGTATGACAGAAAAATTAATAATTACAGGTATATTACCAAGTGGTAAAGAGTAAAACCTTGATTGTATTCATCATCTCAATTACGACAAGTTACGTAAAAGGTACGTGATGAAATGTTGCGCTACTACAGTGGTTTAACTAGAATTGACTTTAGGCTAAGTATTGCTTTTAATTACAAAAATAATAGGATTAGGTAAATAAATCCGAAATGTAGCTGTAAAACATGTCGATCCTTGACATAGAAATCCAAGGTTTAAAAAGTGAAGAAAATTTTGCAACAGAACGAGAATAGAGATTGCAAAAACCGTTTTGAATTTAACTCTTCGGGAATAATACAACATGTGCAAAATCTAGTTCCGAAATATACACATGAAAACGCGAAAGAAAATTTTAATAATAGTAAAATTTAAAGTTTTTATATAACAGTCTTGAAGAGAAACAAATAAAAAATAAGAAACTCAAATATACTGGGTGAATCAGAATATGCGGGAAGTACAATAATTATAAATAATAGGCATAAAATAAAGACGATTGTTTAAATAAACTTATATCTTAGCATGCACAGGTAAAAAGTTATTAGGTCTTCAAAGTTAGAAAAAAAAATTACTTTTTTGTTAATAATCGACTATTATTTGTAGTTATTAATGAGTACTTAAAAACAGAAAAAAAAGTGAAAATTTAATGAAAATTAAATAAGCAGAAGATGGATTTATAGAGTACCTCCACTGTTAAATCCTCTGTAACTTTTTAATCTTGAAGTTTTTTTTCATTTAAAAATTGTGTTTGATAGGATATTTTATTCGTAAACTTTTTTGTCTATTATGAAGTTTTGATTAAACGCATCGTTTTGCTTTAAATAAATAAAAAGTTGTTTTAGAAGACGAACCACACTTAGAGAAATTCGTCTCGTACTATCATTAGGATGATCGTTTATCCAATTCAATATTCTTTCTTCCAAAAAAGGAATAACATCTCTTTGACGACCGTAGTATTGAGTTTGTTTTTTGAAAGATCCGAATTCTCTTAATCTTTCCTTAACCACTGAAACATTTTTGTAAAAGAAAAATGGTAAAAATAATTGCTTTATGCAATCTTTTTGCTTACCTGTTCGGTATAGCACGATTAGGGAACAGAAGTGCGTAACTTTTTATTTTTTTAAGCAAAACGATGTGTCTATTCAAAACTTTTTTTTTAAATTTAATTCAAGAGGTAGTTCGTCTAGCGCCCCTGCACTGCGGTCTCCTTGGTCCTTTTGTGCACCTCTGATTTATTACTCCTTCATCAGTTCTGTTTCGTCACTGAAGTCCAACAGCTTTTTCCAAGGAGCTTTTTTCAACTCATCATCGGTTAGCTTTGGTTTTCCGAGAATCGTTATGAGTTGCATTTGATACGCTTCGCATTTGCACAGCAGATGCTGCGGAGTCTCGTCGTCTTCCAAGCATCCGCGGCATAAAGAGCTACTTTGCAGTCCCATTTTATGCACATGTTTGTTAAGGCCACAGTGCCCTGTAATTAGTGAGTTTCCTTAATTTTTGTCGACTCGTCGTGTTTGATTGTGGCTCTGTAAGGAAGAGTTTTGTATGCTTCATCCCTGAAGAGTTTTTCTATAGTTTTTTATGCTCCGCTGCAAGTTTGCTGCGAATTATTTCTTTTCCAGTCTCGTGTGCGATTCCGAAAACGGGTTCAGGTCCTATATATGTCCCTGTTGTGCCCTTTTTTGCTAGTGCGTCTGCCATTAGGTTACCCTTTACATTCTGGTCTTTTGGTATCTAGATGAGCTGCACAGGTTGGCGATTTGCCAATATTTCCAGACTGTTTATGCATGCCATAATCAGCTTGGGTTTTATTACTGGTGCGCCAGTCGAGCTGCTTGGCTGTCAGACGTGATCGATAACGGCCCATTTGTGTATGATTTGGAGTCGATAATGTTCCTGACACATCAGACAATAGCAGCAACTTCAGCTTAAAAAGCGGATGCATATTTACCCAAAGTCATCGAAAATTGCTTCCCATGGTGCTTGCCTCGATATACTCCTGCTCCTGTACTGTTGCGATTTTTGGCCCCATCTGTGTACCAGATAGTTCCTTTAACCGCGTTCGGATAAATGTTTTTTGGCCACTCGTCTCGTGATGGTATTATCACTTTAAATTTCTTTAAAATGTGATAATTTTTTGTGAAGTCGGATCTCATAGTTAAGATTGTTTCTTCACGCAGAACGTTGTATATACCCCGCTTGTTTTTTCCGGTAATTGACGCGTGTTCATTAATCTGCAGCCTGTATGTGTAATGGTGGAAGTGAAAGTAGTGCTTCCATGGCTGCTGTGGGCGTGGTTCTCATCGCTTCTGTTATCGGTAGATATGCCATTCTCTATACTTTGCTTAGCTTTGCAGCTGTGCTTTTCAGGTTGGTTCTCTCACCTCATACAAGCGCGCCGAATGTGATGATGGGTTTTGTTACCACAGTATATAACCATTTGGTCATTGTGGGTTTCAATCCCCATGTGTACCCAACCATCCGTTTAGTTGTATTGAGAACCCTGATGGCCTTCGTTGTGACTTTTTCTAGATGAGCATTGGAAGTCAGTCTAGTATCAAGAGTAAGTCCTAGATATTTGACTTTTTTGTCATCGAGAGCGAAACTACGTACATCGTAGGTAGTTTTATGTCATCCGTTTTCCGTCGTTTGGTAAACGGAACAATTGCCTTCTTAGTTGAGTTCACTGACAGTCCCTCTTTTTTGCACCATTTTTCGACGGTGTTTAGTGCTTTTTGCATTATGTTCGATACAGTTGCCCCAAACTTCCCGTTTGTGATAACGGTGAAATCGTCGGCGTAACCTAAAGCAAACACCCCGCCGTCTTCTAGTTCCTGTAGTAGGCCGTCCATGACAAGGCACCACAGTAGGGGTGATAGCACCCCGCTTTGTGGGCATCCGCTAGCCACTTTCGCTCCCACAGTGCTACCGTACAAAGTAGCTGTTAATCTCCGATACCTGAGCATTGAGTTGACCCAGTTTCGGACTAGAGGTGCCCTTCCAGTTGAGGTGAAGGATTGGATTGCATTTTGCCAACTGTTTACTAGTTGATGAATTGCTAGCTCGCAAGATTTTCCAGATTGGTAAGCATACTGGTTTCGGTGCAGAGGCGAGGCCTTCAGTGCTCCGTCCCGTATATACCTGTCGACTACTTTTTCAAGTAGTTTTAGGATAAAAGAAGTTAAGCTGATCGGTCTGTAGGATTTAGCCTGCGCGTACGTTGATCTCCCTGGTTTTGGTATAAATACCACCTTGACAGTCCACCAGCTGTTTGGTATGTGCGAAAGTACTAAGCTGCCTCTAAGAATTTCGCAAACAGCGCTTCGAAGAGCAGCAAATCCTTTTAGCAGCATGATGGGATAAATTCCATCGGCTCCTGGAGACTGAAAGGGTTTAAACGTGTTGATTCTCTATTCTAAGTTTTCAGGATTGATTATTTTTCTCGCTAAGTCTCAGTTCCTTTTGGGTGTCCGTCTGTTTGGTACTTCTAAGTCCTGGTGCTTAGGAATTTAAAACTTTACTAGAGACAAAAAAGTTTGCGAATAAAACTTCTTATCAAACACAGTTTTTAAATAGGAAAAAAACTTCAAGATTAAAAAGTTCCAGATGATTTAACAGTGGAGGTGCTCTAAAAATCCATCTTCTGCTTAGTTAATTTTCATTAAATTTTAAGTAGTCATTAACAATTACAAAAAATTGTCAATTACATTTAATTAGTTTAGAAGTTATTAATAAAAAAGTAATTTTTTTTCCAACTTGGAAGCCCTAATAACTTTTTACCTGTGGATGTTAGTATATAAGTTTATTTAAATAATCGTCTTCATTTTATGTTTATTATTTATAAAGTCAATTTTTTTTAAAGTGGCGTTTTTCGGATTAGAAGCTAAACGCCTGCAGCGATAGACAAACGTTCTCTTTCTGTTTTTTTACATTATTAAAATATTAATTTCGTAACACTTACAAAGACAATAACTTATCCACGTAATTCTACGTCATGAATATGCTTTCTCAATGTAAGAGAAAGACGACGCTAGAACAATAAAACGTTGAATTTCCACTGTTTAAGAGGCTTATATTCAAACAACACAAAAATAAATTTAGCTTTCAGTAAATTCTACGTTTTATTGTTCTAGCGATGTCTTACTCTTACATTAAGAAAGCATATTTATGCCGTAGAATTACGTGAATAAGTTATTGTTTTTGTAGGCGTTATGAATTTCTCATTTAAATAATGAAACGAAACGTTTAAAATTTTAATCCGAAAAATGCCACTTTAAAAAAATCCGACTATAGTTATCGTACTTCTCACATATTCTGACTCACCCTGTACATACAAAAACTAACAATTACGTGTTACAAATCACTCAAAAATAGCATTTAATCATATACTTAATTAAGTTGTTTAGTTTTTTGATAATGAATTCAAAATTACAATGGCAAAGACAACTCTGTAACAAGACACCCAAAAAATTGTAACGTAAACTTGCATACGGGATCATGGTCATTTCTATAAAGTTCTTTTAATACATACAGATTATAAAAATATAATTTCCAGTGCTTTACAATTCAGCAAACACTGGTCCACAAAATTCCGCATTCAAGGTAATTCAATTTTTTTGTATTTGGGTGTCACAAATATATTGAAAATGTTGACACTACTTAAAAAATTATTATTAATTGGTTTTGACAGGTATGAAGGTACAGTTAAAACAAAAACTTGTTTTTCACGTCACAGGGGTTCAATTTAATTACCAAAGGGTATTTGTACTTGTGTCGGTACATATCAGAAAATATGAAATGAACCACTTAGGTCTTTTCAAGCTGAGCTTGTAGTGCAAAAAACAACTTAGTTTTCCTAACTATTAAAAAACTATTTTTTTAAATTTGTGTTATAATTAACAATTTACAGTAAACCACTAGTTATCCGTGACTGTCGGGCTACAAGACAACATTAGCAGCATTGTTGTGGTGTTAAGACAATACCCTAAACGTGCTTATTAACTGAGTTGCTAATTGCCAAGTAAACATGTTTCTTTGCGGTTCAATGAAGTTATTGTTTCACGGCATTAATTTTCTTATAGTTTACAATTAGTTCAATATATTCGGTTCACATAGCTAATATATAATTTTTGTTGTGTCTTGCTTGTTTGTTGTATCTTACAATTAATAGGTTACCATTTTATTCGTGATATATTTCAATAAACAGCAGTCATCAACGCAAGAGGGAGGAAAACAAATATTTGCATCAGAAGTGTACTTATTTCGTCTTGAAAATAATATGTACCAATTCAATTGTAATCTATTTAGTACATCCTTGTTACAGAACATTCTAGAAAACTTTCTTGCAAAATTCATTCTGCACTTACAAAAGCGTTTGTTGAATAAAGGATGAAACCTAATGCCCTTTGATTTCCGTGTCAAAGAAAATAAATGTACATATTTTTTATTATATCCATAGTCAAGTAAGTTAGAATTAGGTATAAAGTGCAAGCAATTCAGAATGTGTTGTAGCGAAGTGAAGTTAAAAGTGCTGAGTACAATAAAAAGTTAAAGTGCGGGGAAAGAAAGGAGAGCAAGAGGAGAGTCGGGGAGAAGCAGTAGCGAAGTACGGGTGATAGGTGACAGAGGTTAGTCGCGGAGAAAATTGGCGAAGCGAGGCCATAAGTGAAAGTTAGTAAACTTCCGAAGCGGTACCAAAATGAGCAGAAAATTAGTGAGCGCTGCAACAAATTAAAAAAGTAAACCAAAAGTACCAAGAAGCCGATACGTAAAAAATAAAGTTCTAAGAGAAAAAACGGAAGTAGATGGTCTGCAACATTACGGCCTCAGCCAGCGAATAGTAGTTATCCAGCTAAGTGTTAGTCAACCAGCAAATAATAGTTACACAGCAAAATAGTAGTGACAAATAAAAAAGTGTGAAGAAAACCACCCGCATGTGGAAAGACGACCGACGCCACTAAGAGTGTAGTGAGAAAGACGCCGAAATTACCTGCCAGCGATTATTCGTGTGTAAAAAGTTAGATTTTTAAGATATATTTTGTATTTTCGTAAACTTATGTTTTGTTTCTTTTATTTGAGTATTGGGGCCCTATTACGTAAACGTTTGGTTTTCTATGTATTTTATTGTTAATATAAATTTGTTTGTTCTACAATCTTTATTTCTTGTACAAAATCAAAGGGTTTACCTAGAAGTCTTGGGAGAAAGAGGTCTCGTTTTATTTTATTCAAAATAATAGCCGGAGCAATTCATTTATCATCACATTTTATTTTATTAAAAAATACAACTCTATCAAAACACAACGGTAAAGCCATAACGTTACAAGAAACACTAAGCACTGTAGCGTTAAATCAGGCGCGGCTTTAGAGGGGGGGCCGGGGGAGCTATGCCCCCCCCCCCCGACATTGAAAATAATATTGAAGTTTTTCTCACTTTGTATGTAATACATTCGCTTTTTTTAATAGTTGTATAATTTATGATGCTTTATCGCTTGCAAGTAAAAGCTTGGTTCAATTTTATATTAACGCCATATTCAATACATTATTATTTAAAAATGTGATGAGCAACCCCCCTTTCCCCCGCTTTAAATTAATGGAGCCCCCACCGAAATAAACTGCTGGAGCCGCGCCTGCGTTAAATATACTTGATTCACAATAACCCAGCAACTACAATAAATTGAATACTTGTCGTACATGTGTTTCGACAGCTATGCTGTCATCTTCAGCGAACTGATACGAAAACTATATTTATGACTAAAGCTAATTTATACTAAAATTATGTGACCCTTTATCACTTTTTGCTGATTTTCACACTAAGTTGAACAATTCCGAAAAATCTAACGGTCCGTAGTCATCGTCGTTCATCAATAAAACTCTCGTATGGATCTAGTTCTTTTCTATTGTTTATTTTCTTAATTAATTTGATGTCTTCTATTTTATGATTATTTTCGAACATATGTAGGATAACCCTAGATTTATCTATCTTTTCTATTTGACATGAGCTAAGTGCTCTTTATAACGGGTTTTTAGTGATCTTCTGATTTGCCCTATATATATTTGATTACAGTATTTACAACTAATTTTATGTATTCTCGATTTATCGCACATATCTATTGGATCTTTCGGGTTATCTAAAAGGGTTCTTATGTTATTGTTAGTGGGTGTTACTAGTTCTCTAATACGGAAGTTTTACATATTTATTTTCTTTTTTGCTGTTAATATTTTGTAACGTAGTCACATTTTTAATATTTAATTTATGTTTCTGATTTCTAATGAGATTGTTAACTATTGATTCCGAAAATCCATTTTATGTTGTAATATATTTGATATATTTTACTTCTTTGTTAAAATTATCTTTTGACAATGGGAAATTCAATAATCGTTGAGTCAAAAATTGAAAAGCAGCAAGTTTATGTGGCAAGGTATGGTTCAAATCATTTGTTATAAATCGCATGGTGTTGGTATCTTTGCCGTAAACGTCAATATCGAATTTATTGCACTTTCTGGTCACTAAAGTGTCTAGGAATGGCAACTTTCCATGGTTTTCTATTTTATGGGTAAACTTAATAGTTTCAAATTTTGAATTTAAGACCTCAACAAATTCTTGGAGGCTGAAAACACTAGTATCAATGATGACAAAAATGTCTACATAACTAAGACAAATTTACGGTAAGTAATTTAAATTTTGTTTTAGATCGGCTTCAAATTTACTCCAGTGTTGTGCATAGATAATTTAATTTTTATCTAGATAAGATAATAGATAATCTTTAATTTTTGTATCTAGATAACGATTTAAACACAAGTTGAAGAGAATGTATCTAGATAATAGATAAGATAATCTATAATTTACGTAGATAATACGATAGATGATTCCATCAAGTAGATACAAACAGGTAATAATTTTAATTGATTATTTCCATTTAATTATTATTATATACGTAAATATATAATATGATTTCATAATAGAATAAATACCAATTCATTCTTTATTAAATTTACTAATTAAAATACTGAAAGACAAATTGAAAAGAAAATAAACATGACAGAAACTTTATTGATTTAATGACCTATTGTAAAATATAAAACAAATTTCATCATTTACAAATCTTGATACAATATGGTCCTTTCAAAATTTTCATTGCTAAGCAAAAAATTAAACTATCAGGACTAGTCTTTCAATTAGCGCCGAAATTGAGTAATAACTTTTTCAGAAATGGAGAAGTGTCTAGTAAACTTTGTAACGGTTAGGAAAAATCTGGTTTTGATATTGACGTCAGTTTGAGCCTAAAATGTTATAAAAATTATCACTCATAGCCGTCAATGAAACTCCCTGAATCATTGCTTTTGGTTTTTAAATTTAAGTTATCATTTGTAGTTCGATATTTTAAGCAAATTTTTCACAAAAAACCAACAGCGAGCACTTAAAGAATTAGCTTTTAGATTTTTTTTAAATTGTACTTTATTTTAACGTTAATATTACTTACTCAACAAGTTTATTTAAAAAGTAAGGTAAAAGCTTCATGACTTACGTAGCCTTCAAAAAGAACTCAAAATCACATGTATCGAGATTTGCCAGTTTCAACTGCTCAAAGACATGAATTTTCTCTTTTTGAATGAAGCATTTTTTTAATTTGGCATATTTGCTGTGTAGGCACTTCAACTAATTAGATTTTCAAAATTACAAAATTATAGCTGTTAATTTCAATGTATGAATCGTGCAAGATAACGTATTCAATAAATGCACTACGTTTATCAAAAAGCTTATTATTGTTTCTAAAGACGATAAGATACTTATCGCAAATGGTTTAGTTTCAAAAGTAATTTGAGTTGTGTTTTTGTTTATGTCTCGTATTGCATGTATTTACGCTCAAGGTCATATGAGTATAGTTTTTGTCAGCAGAAGAGCTGCAAAAATGCGAAACATCTACGATTATTTATCAGGTTTTAGCGATCTGGAGCGTCCTACATTACCACAGACATTACAACCTATATTATTTTTACAAATAAAAAAATTACAAAAAGCAAATCTAAACTAAATAATATATGTTACTTTTAAAAAATCATCTAGATAATTTCATGATAGATAACAGAAAAATCATCTAAGATAATCATCTAGATGATATTCAATACTTTTATCTAGACAAGGAAAAAGATGATGAAAAATTATCTAGATGAATTATTTATATAATTTCATCTAGATAATGCACAACACTGATCTCTCTCTCTCTCTCATAAACAAATTAGCCATAAATGGAGACAAGCTGTTGCCATTCGTGGTTCGGTTTTTTTTTGTGGTAAAAGCTGACCTATTGGTAGAATAACATACTTTCTTCTTCTTATCAACAATAAGTGTCATTAGATGCAACTTATAAAAAATCACATTAAGTTCTGAAATTTCTCCACGAAGACTGCTCATTTCTTCAAGGCATCTAAGTGCTTCTGTATTACTTATCTACCAATTTCTTATTTAGTTATGTCTTTAAATTGCACACACACGGGGTGTATCTGATTAACAAGTTGTTAGTTTAGAAGGTGAAATTAGCAAGCAAAAAATGCCAAAACAAAAATTTCATTAAAACATTAAAAAAACAAATTTTTTAGCAAGATAAATCGTAAATAACGAATCTGTTGCATTTGAGAGTCTCATAAGGTTGTTGACACTGTGAATAAAAGTAAACTGTTCTAAGAAATGCAAATTTTTTTACAGCAATGTTAACTCTGCAAACTATTTCTCTAGTTCAATTTGCAATAACTACACATACTTAGGAGAAAAACAAATATTAAGGTTCTGATTTAATTTTTTAAAAATATTTTTTCCGCTTCTAGTACATTCTTGCCCACGGCCTTCGTAAGTAGGAAAAACACCTCTAGTACCTATTTTTTTAAGTCTTTGCACACGCCAAAATCAAGTTTATCGAGGGCAATTTATGCAAATCACTAAACACTAACTGAAGTAATCGAGGCAGAAATAAAGCAGGCTGTCGATCTAAGTTCTAAAAAAAACGAATTTGGAATGTATACTTCTTACATAGCAGCTTCTTTTGTTTATTTAACTGAAGTCTTGTTGAGGTTACAACCGCAAATAAACATAATCGAGAACACAAAATACATTTTTTTGAATTAGGTCAGTGTCAACACGAAAAAATACAGATTGGCATCTGCTGTAATTATTTTACTAACGATTTATTTTGTAGATGGTGGAAAATTAAAGAAAATCTAGGGATGGTCCGTGAGCCAAAAAAACCAATGCTGCTTAATAAAGTATGTATTTAGTAGCTGTTATATAAGAAGTAAAATAGTAATACGGTTTATTGTTTTTTAATATAATTTTGTCTTCTTCTTCTTTCAAGTTCGGTGTCAGGTTTCCCTGACGTTGGCGATCACTTCAGCTAGCGCACCCCGATTTTCAGCCACGCGGAACAACTGTTCTACAGAACGCGTACCTGTCAATTGTGTCTGATATTTGTTAACCAGGATTGTTGTTTTCTTTCGATGCCTCGCTTTCCTTCAATTTTTCCTGTTAATAATAGTTGTAGTAGGTGATACTCGACGTTCGTCAGAACATGACCAAAATATGAAATCTTTCTGCACTTGATAGTTGTTAGCATGTGCAACCACATTTAAAACGCGTCGAGCCTATTTAATGTTGCAATCATCGACGTCCATACCTCTGTTCCATACAGTAGCATAGACCATATGTAGCATCGGCTCATCCGTTGGCGCAATTTTAAATTTAAGTTGTCGTTGCCAGTACCTTATAGTAGTATTTATAATATACCTAAATAAAATACGAATACGAATATTAAAAGTTGTTTATTTTGGGGTTTATTAAGTCAACTGTAATAATAGATTACTTAAAACTGAACGCTTCTAAAGTTTTAGCGGGTCTAGAATTTTGCCGCCCTAGGCTTGGGCCCAAGCGTAAATCCACCAGTGGTCGTTACATAAAAACGATCTCATTTTATTAAACCAGTTCAATTCGGTGTTTTACCTCGTCGTCAGGGTTAAATTTGTGACACGTTCAATCTGTTGTCTATGGAGATATAGTGCAGCGTTATTATAATTTTGGCGGCTAATTATCCTGAGCTTAGTTTTCTTGATGTTTATCTTTTACGATAGTCTGTCTCCAGTTCCACTTATTGTGTTAACAAGTAGTTGGAGTTCATCTAACGTATGTGCAAGGATAACGGTGTTGTCTGCATACCTCATTGTAATAGGCCTTCTGTTTATCTTCACGCCTAGTTCGGGTATACTTTCATTATTTATTAGTTTAAGAGCTTCTATTGGTATTAGATCCGGGCCTACTGCTTTTCTGTCTTTTACTATTTGCAATACGTGTTGCACTTCAGATTTCAAAATATCAGGCCATTCATCATTTCTTTCTTGATCTTCAAGTGTGCTCCTTTAATCGTGAAATAAGTTTGTTACGTATTTTGCGCAAGTTCTTTTTAACTCAAATTCCTCCAGTAATAATAATAATAATAATAATAATAATAATAATGTTTATTGTAAACAGGAAAATTATCCTTTTACAAGAGGTTGAGTAATTCTAAATATAATTAACATAATAAGAATAACATAAGTTTAGATTCAAAAACTGAAACAAATTATTAGTCAGCATTTAATCGTTCATAAAGAAACTACGCATTTTTAACACATTTGCAATATAAAAATATAAATTATTAATTTTTTCTACGTTTAAGTCTGTGAGAAATAAGTGAAGTTCAAGTTCTGTTTGTCGAATGGTCGGGTTATAGTTTCTTAAATATTGACGTCTAAGTGGTTCATAAATTGGACAGGTGACAAGAAGGTGGTAAAGATCTTCCCGTTCTTGTTTATTGCAGATTGTACAGTTTTCTTCTGCATTGATGTAGTATTTAATGTTGTTGTAATAAAAAGACATATGTTTTTTACTGGCTAATCGAATTTGGGCTATTGTTCTAATTTTGCTAAAATGTAAGTTTGTCTTTAAATAACTTTCTGTGTTAAAATTAGTCTTTAATTGTTTGTAAACAGTGTTGTATTTAGACATTTTATTATTCTCTAAATCTCTAAATTGCATGTTTTCAGTAAACTTGTCTATAATTAAATTTGCAGTGTTCTTATCTAGTTCCTCCAGTATCAGCTGGTTATTTTTCTCATCAAACAAGGACACCAGTCTTTGTTTTCTGTAGTCACCTAATATTTGCGGTGCATACCATAATCATAGACTCAGAATCAGACTCCGATCTTCTAGTTCTTCACATTGTCTTTTGATCCAATATTCTTTTGCAACTTTTATCTTTGTTATCAACTTCTGCAGTTTATTATAACCATCTATTGTTCTTTGCTTATCTTCGTTTTTCCATCAGAGTCAATACTCCATCCGTCATCTATTTCACGTTTTTAAAATTTTTTACTTTTAATGTATTGGTCACACACTCTGTTTATTCTTTCTTTAATGTAACTCCAGCTGGGGTACGCTTTCTTCATCTATACATGTAAGTTGCGATAGACATAATTACAAATATGTATAGCAATTTGGAAACGCGGATTACGAAGCAAGTAGGATTCAGCGGCTCAAGCTTCGTAAACACGTTTTTTTGGTATTCTGACGAGCTAAAGCTCGGATTACAGGTTATCGGCAGATGAAAAAGTAACTTTATCATGCAACATTTTACAGATGAAAAAGTTGGGTTTTGGTCCCGGTCCAACCCGAAGTCGGGCCCGATTTCGGACCGGTCATTCGGTCGGATTATAGAAAAATAATTTGGGCTGGTTGTACAGTTTTTATATACGGGTCAGACCGGGCTCCTATAAAGGTCTAGCTCCGTCCGACCCGATTCTATTCCACGCAAGACTTTATAAAACATAATAATAAATAATTAAGTGAAAGCGATTTCTTGATGAAACTTATCTTGGTAACATCTTTTTTGATTCTTTCGTAAGTGATCTACACGTTGTTGATAGTATATTTTGTATTGGCCAAAATCTTTATCCAACTTATCAATTCTACCTATATTTTTATACATTTCTATAACATTTGGTTTTGGCACTTCGACAAAATATGTTGGCGACGTACCATACTGTGTTAAAATCATTGTAACTGAAACATTTTTGTTTTATCTAACAAACTTTATTTGTCTTTTAGTAACTTAGATTTATGTAGTTTTTGTCGTGAGCAACTTTTTACAAACAACAAGCAATCTTTGGGTACTTACTCTTATTGTCTCATATCATTTTCTCATTATTGTCAATAAAATCATTTTTGTGAACAAATTATTCAAGAAAATCTAGTAGACTGATATTTGTAGTGCTAATGTTTTGATACACTCAGGTAGCTGTGCTGTGCCCGTGCACTATACCCTACTTTATACCTAACCCAAGCCCCAATGGTTTTTTCATGAATTGCCTACACTCATATCAACCAAAAGATTTGATTATTGACTCATCGCAGTGTATATATTTTGTTGATATAAAGTTTTACAAAAGAAAAATTTAAGCATATATGTTAGCGGTTGAAGTTTCTAGAATTTGTTTTTGAGGTGCGGTTTTGTGTTATCAACTTTTGAACCAAGCCAGATTCTAAACTCCATTAGAAGTGTTACTTTTCAGAGTTTAGAATCTGGCTTGGTTCACAAGTTGATTACCTAACCTTTGAGAAGTTTTTAGTTAGATTTCGGTTGCTTGTTTGAGTTCTTCGATTTCTCTCACGCCCCGATGAAGCCCCTTACGAAACTGGGCGAAACGTTGGCAACTTCGGTTACAACATTGACACGGTCCAAACCCGGAAGACGTTCTTATCTTAGTATAGACTCCGGCCGTGGATGCCTTCGCTATTACATTGTCTGGAGTTTTATCGTTTTTTATGAAGAAATAACAAGAACAGTGACTAAAATTTTTACTTTTGTAAGTCTTACTTTCCGGTCAGTAGAATTTCAATTATTTTTATTGATCAATCAGCTTACATGTTTGTGTTGTTTATAGTGATAATTTCACAGTATCTACAAACCGATGTTATACGATCATTTCCGTTTAAACTTACTGACTGAGAGTTTTGAATAATTTATTCATTGTTTGTACTCATATAGCACTGTCAAATTTGAATGCAACGAACGACTATGATGCAAAGTCTAAATTTCACCATTAAATTTTGGCGTTTTTTAACTTAGACGTATATTATTCTACCGATAAAGTCCGTTAGGGTACTTTAAGAAGGTGTCTTCAGGAGTGACATTTTTTAAGTTTCGTCATTAGATCACGTATTTCTTCACGAAAAGTTTTTACAAAAAAAGGTAAAATATGCAGTTATTTATGTAACACCGACGAATTATTCTTTAAGACTGACGTCGTCGAAGTTGATTTCCTGCTATTGCCTTATGTAATTTTACCTGAACCTTGACGAAAATAAAATATGATATTTATTTTCTTGAAGTCAATTATGTTTTAATTTTTTAATTGTAAAACTAGTTTCAACAATTTAAATTGTCATCATCAGTTACACTAAAAAGCAAATCAATTACCAAAAATAATTAAACATTTAAAAGAGCTTACACGTTATATCAAATTATAAAAATAAAAATAAAATGACAAACGTCAACAAATTAAAAAATTTTTAAATTCAAACTGACATTAAATACACAGCCATGGGTGATATGAAAAAAGGAAAGAAAAGAAAAATGAAAAAAGTAAGTTAAAATTTATTCCTAAGGAGAGGAGAAATATTTAAATCAAGAATTTCATTAAGATAATTATCTGAATTTTCATTTTAAAGACGATGAATTTCAAGAATTTCAATATGATTAAGCAAAGTACTTTTGTTACAAAAATGAAGAATATTAACTTTAAGGTCAGAAGAAAAAGAATGACCAGTAGACAAAATATGATTAGCGAAAGAAGAACAAGTGTTTGATATACTAGAATTTAAATACCTTTTAATAAAATAAATATGTTCTTTTAATCTAGTTTTAAACTTTCTACCAGTTTGTCCTACATAAGAACAATTGCAAGAAGAGCATAAAATTTTATACACACCAGATTTATCTAAAGAAGAAACATAATCTTTATTATTAACAATAAAATATTTTAAATTATGATTAGTAGAAAAAGAAATAGAAATATTATACTTTTTAAAATAATTTTTAAGAAAAAGAGAACAAGAATTAATATAAGGTATAGAACGATAGATAGTAGTATTATCTGATTTATTTTGAGCTAAATTTTTAAAGGAATGGTATAAACGAACTTTTCCAAAAACATTGTTTAAAACATAAAAAGGGTAACCATTGCTGTAAGCTAATTGTTTAATAGTATCAAATTCTTTATTAAAACTAGACTTGGAAAGAGGAATAGAAAAGAGACGATTAAATAAGGAACGAAAAGAAGCAATTTTATGATTATAATGATGATTAGAGTAAAATGGAATTAAACAATCAGTGTAAGTAGATTTACGATAGATTTCAAAACTAAATTTTTCATTTTCACGTAAAAGAAGAAGATCTAAATATGGAAGGGAGTTGTTACATTCAATTTCATATGTAAAATGAATATTAGGATGAATAGAATTAATGAAAATATTAAAATTATTTAAATCATCTAAGGAACCATTAAAGAGAACAATGCAATCATCAACGTATCTAAACCAAAAACTAATCATATCAGAAAAGAAGAATTAGAAAGGATTTTATTTTCAATATTATTCATGAAAATTTCAGCAGCAGGAGGTGAAATATTAGATCCTATAGCTAAATCAGATGATTGAGAATAGTAATTATCATTAAATTTAAAAAAATTTTGTTTAAAAACTAAATCGAGCAAAGAACAAATATCTAAAATCTGGTAAGTATCCAGAGAACCATTAGAAAAAAGCAAATTACGAATAAGAAAAATACATTCTTCTGGAGGAATAGATGGAAAAAGATTGAAAACATCAAAAGATACAAAAATAGATGAAGAAGGAAAAGGAAATGTTTTAATCTTAGAAGCAAGGTCCGAAGAATTAAGTATAGAATATTGATTAGTAAAATTAGAGTAAGTTCTTATAATATTGTTAAGCCAGGGAGCAAGTTTAGAGACAGGAGAATTGCAAAAAGAAACAACAGGTCGAATTGGGATAGAAAGTTTATGTATTTTTGGTAGACCATAAAGAAGCGGTGTTGAGGGATTCATAAGTTTAAAATGATATATATTTTTATTTCCAAGAGAATTAAAAGTTAAATTACACGAATGAAGACATGAAAGAAAAGATGAACAAAAACTAGAAATAGGATCTTTGGAAAGTATTTTAAATTCACCTTTACTAATAAAATCTTCAACTTTATTAATATAATCAAAACTAGAAAGAATAAGAATGCAATTACCCTTATTAACTTTAGAAACAATAAGATCATTAGATTTAATTTTTGATCTTAAAAATGAACAAGAATTATAAATTGAATTAAAATTAGGATTAAATTTGGCATTGTCTAAAAGTTTCTTCAATTTATTATGAATTTCATATCTAATTTCGTTACTATTAGGTAAATCTGAAGAATGAATTATATTTTCAGAACAAACTGCTAAAGTTTCAATATGTTTTATTATTAATATTAACCGGTAAATTGTATTTAAGGCCTGAATTTAACAAAAACTGTGTAACGTGTAAGCTCTTGTAAATGTTTAATTGATTTGCTTTTTAGTGTAACTGATGATGACAATTTAAATTGTTGAAACTAGTTTTACAATTAAAAAATTAGAACTTAATTGTGGATTGACTTCAAGAAAATAAATATCATATTTTATTACAATTTCTCCACTTAGAGATATGGATTACTTTAACTATATTGACGAAAATATTTTGTTGGTTTTTTAAATCGCCTAGAATATTCTCGAGGTTCGAGAATATTTCAATATTATGACATATGTATTTTAAACTATTTTCGCATAATGCTAAAGCTCAAAGATTTTGTTTTTGGAAACGATGTACAACTACAAACAAGTTGTTAGGTTTCTAGAAAAACTCTTGATAAACCAAATAAAGTCAAGAGGTTTTGGAACACTCAGTAATACGAAAAAAAATTCTTAAGTATCAAAACCTGGCGGTCTTTCAAAATTCTTTCACTCAAACAATGGAAATACGAACAAGTTGAATCTTTAATTAGTATTCGTTTTCCTGTGTCATTGTTAAGTTTGCTTTTGTTTCAAAATGAGTTCTAAAAAGTATAAGTGCTTGTCGACTTTGAAGAAGAACGGATGCGGTCAAGGAATTCAATATTCTTCTGAGTACTCTTTCAACCATATTGAAAAATAAAGAAAATATCTGTGCTGCACCGGAGAATGCAAAAGAGCCTGCAGTTAATCTGAGTATCCAGGCTTTGCGGCAAGTGAAGGGTGGCATTTTAAGAAGAGGATGATGCATTTAAGAAAATTTGTGGTCAAAGTCAAAGTGGAAGTGAAACTCTAAGTTTCAACGATAAAAAGTGTCACGGTGGGAAGTATAATAAAGAAAGGACAGTTTTAATTGCAGCTAATTTGGATTGTTCTGAAAAGTTGAAGCATTTTGTCAAAAGTTATAAAGTCGATATGTTTAAAGGGATCAAATCATTTTCTACCACCTATCGTGCCAATAAAAATTTGGATAACCAAAGAACTATTCAATGAATGGCTGCTATTACTAAAAACTGATATGAAAAAGCAACACCGGAGTATCCTTCTACTTTTAGACAACTGCACTGTTCACAACAACGCCCCTACTTTATGCATTGTACAACTTTATGTCTTTCTCATGTAATGTAGTTTAGTTTTTCTTTTACCTACTTAACTAAATTAATGTATTTTCCCCGAACGCTACTTTGAAACTACAGCTACTAGACCAAGGAATTATTCATAATTTTAAGACGTTCTGCCGTAAGGAAGTTTTGAAGATTGTGTTAGATTCCCTCAGTGAAGAACTGTCAACATAACGGTTTTGTTGACTATTTTACTGATAGACAAGGCATGTGGAACTCTTTTTTTTCCAAAAACAGATTTAATTATTATAATGTATGTTGTACATTCTATATACAGTGTGTTGATAAAGTAAGAAACAAAACCTATAATTGCGTTATTTAATGTTTTCAAGCAAAACGCTCAGACAGGTCAATTTTACTTTTTAATTAGCCATTTTATCACATAAAAATTTTACTAATGACTTCATGTATTTTTGCACAATGACGTCATTATTGTTTTTTTTTCAATGACAACCCTAATTTTTTTCTGCTTTTTATTAGATAGTCCAACTACTTAAGTTATGGTGTAAAAAATGGGTACTTTAGATAACTATTTTTTTCAGAAAATAACACATTTACAGTAAGAAATAAAAATGTAACTTTATTAATGGAAGAAAATCAGAATTAAACCTCAAAAACAAACGAAACTTAGCGCAAATGTTCAAATTGCGTTGGTTGACCATTTGGCACTGACCGATGCGAGTGTAAATATTTTGTACACTCAAGGACTTCAGGAGTAATGTGCGTTTTTGCAAATTATCGTTATCACGTCTGTATCATTTTTGACGGATGAAACAAAAACTAATTGTAAATTTGACTCTTTAAAAACGTCAGTAGATTTAGTGGGAGTGTGAAAGAAGCATTTAACAAGTTTTTTAAAAGTGAATTCTCTATGCCGTTAACAAAAAATGGCACGTTTAACTGAACGGGAAAAAATATAAATTTTAATAATGGTTGGATGTGGTGATAAGCTAAGAACACACGAGGAAACATGTGAATTATTAAACCAAGAACATCTTAATAGACCGCCTATAGCAAGATCCACAGTAAGTAAATTGGTTGCCAAATTTACTGAAACGCGATCCGTCCATGATTTGCCTCGGCAAGGTCGACCTCGAGTGAACAATCCAACCCGATTAGATGTGTTTCCTGAAGCTGAAGAAAATTCTCACCGTTCTACAAGGCAGCTAGCCCTTAATAACAACGTAGATCACTCTTTAGTCGTGACGTTGTTCAAGAAAGAGAAATATCATTCTTACAACGTTCAAGTGCTTCACAAATTAAACAAGGATGATCCAGACCGCCGCTTACACTAATGTTACGCTGCTATGGAGATCCTAATTTAAAAAAAAATGCTATTTACTGATGTAGCCCCTGTTTGCCTAAATAGGACAGTACATCGTCACAATTGCAGGTATTGGACAAGAAAAATCCCCATTGTACTTAAGACTCTCACAGTAAACGCCAAAGAAAATTAAATGTTTGGATTGAAATAATCGGACGCCGTTTAATGGGACCCTTTTTGAAGGGAATCTTACAGCAGCATGTTATTTGAACTTTTTGCAGTTTGATATAGTGCCAACTCTGACAGCAATGTTTCGAAATTATCACGAAGCAGATGTTTCCCATCAGTATATTTGGTTTCAACAAGAATGAGCGCCTACTCACTTTGAAATCAACGTCCGCCAATATCTTGACGCCACATTTCCTGGAAGGTGGATAGGACGTCGAGGAGCAATTGAGTGGCCACCGCGTTTCCCAGACTTGACTTCTTTAAATTTTTTATTTAAACTCAAAGGTCTATTTTAATAGGCCAAATAATTTAGACTAGCTACGGCAAAGAGATCGCGCTGAAGTGGAGCACATTACACCAGAAGTTCTTTAGCGCAGTGTACAAAGTGTTTACACTCGCATCGGCCAGTGCCAAACGGTTAAGGGAGCGCAATTTGAACGTTTGCTCTAAATTTTGTTTGTTTTTGAGGTTTAATTATAATTTTCTTCCATTAAAGTTACATTTTTATTTCTTACGGTAAATGTGTTATTTTGTCTAGAAAATAGTAATCTAAGGTACCAATTTTTTACACCATGATTTAAGTAGTTAGACTATCTAATAAAAAGCAACAAAAAATTGGGGTGTTCATTAAAAAAAATTTTTTTGTCATTGTGCAAAAATACGTCATAAGTAAAATTTTTATGTCATAAGGTGGCTAATTAAAAAGTAAAATTGACCTGACCGAGCGTTTTGCTTGAAAACATTAAACAACGCAATTATAAATTTTGTTCATTACTTTATCACCATACTGCATACAGTGCGTATCAAACATATGGAACCAATCTTGTTATTTCAAAACTATTCAAACTACAACGATAAAAATTAATATGCATGCTGTTTACAAAGCCTTCTATTATTTTCACAGTTTTGTAATTTTTTAAATGACAAGGTCGGGAGCTGCACAGCTGACTTAATTTTTTTAAGGAAATCGCATATTGAAAGGTATTTTCAAGTAATATTCAGCGACATGCCGTTTGCCATAGTTATCTCTAAAGATAACTTTGCTATTGTAAATTAAAAATTGGGAGTAAGTATATTTTAGTCAATGGTATGACAAACCTCTCATTATTTCGAACTCTTAAGTAATTGGAAGTATTTTATAAGTACAGACTTTGAATTTTAAATTATCGAGAGTTGACTGCATATGAAAAAAAAACATGCAGACAATAAAATATATTTTAGGTTCAGTTTTGAGACACATCCTGTAAATACTCTGTCTTTGTTATTGTTGTCATGAAGTGACATCAATAGAATTAGGAGATAATACGCGTGTTAGTAAACAGATTTTTTTTGTGAAAAATTAGTGTTTCAATTACATTGGTTGGAAATGTTAAGCAAATTATAGCAAGTGCTCGTATTTATTACCTAGTTAGTGACAAGGTTTTAAATGTTCAACAATATTTTACAACTACCACAGCTATTATACTACTATTGAATTAATTGACAAATTAGTGAAGAAATTATCATATTGCTTATGAATGATAAATTAATGATTACAAAAACTAATAAAAACAGTCTTGAGATTTCTAAAGTAAATTTGCATTCAAGACATGAGTTAGCTTCATAATGACTTTTTTTGGTAAATTTTCTGTGATAAGATCGAGACTAGGAACTTTTTTGAATGTACATTATTTATTTTGTTTTGAATTTCTTTATAAGAGATTGGTTCTATTGAAAGGTCTTCTATCGTCTGTACGGGATTTTCTAACTTCTCATTTCCTGCTTGAAGAAACCGTTTAAATATGTTTTCGAGATATTGTGTTCGCTTTCTGTTCATTGTCTCTGGTCCATGTCCCGTCTTCAAATTCGTAAAGATTGTTGTTTGATAGACTCCAATTTTTAGTTACCTTTCACGAATAATCTGTACTGGCAACAGCTGTTAATTCACTTAGATAGCCGGTAATTGGTTTGTTCTTGATTTCTTTAATTTTTTGCTTTAATTCTTGGGACAGTCTATTTAGAATGCTTTTGTGTCTAGTAGCTCTAGTTTATTGCCATTTGTGTTTAATCTTTCTTTTGTTTATTACTGTTGTACTATCAGTTCTTTGATATTTTTTGGATAATTTATGTCTTAAGTTTTTCTTTTGATGTCCGAGGTATTTTCCATATTTGTTGAACGTTTAAGCGTATTTTATTGTCCAGATCTTGCAGTAATACAGAATACATACAACTGGAAAAACGAAGTAATTAAGTAGCTATTGGTCAATAAACTTATTATTTTTGATCAGCAAAATTGCAGAAAGAAGCATATAAGTACAAACGTTTTAAAGAATACGTAGAAACAAACCAGATCAGCAGTTTAGTGATGACCTCTCATGCGTTTAACAATTAGTGGAACTAACAAATAGATTTAGAACTATACATATTAGACGCACCATATCTAAAATAATCAATGATAACCGTTGACACCGAGATGTATTTCAGTTGCAGGTAGAATTCTTTCAGGAACTCGTGAACTGTGGCGTAATCGGTTTATGTCAAAATGTTGCTATCATCCGTCTAACAAACATTTGGCGGTACATTTTTCGTAACTTATCATTGCTTTTAAGCCTTCACTACTACTAATTTTTATTTAATATATAGATCTCAATATTTTTAAAGTATTAACATTTTTCGTTGACGTATTTGTCTCTTAAATGGACTAATGTTTTTGAGCTTCACTTAGACTTGTCAAATTTTCAATTTTTAGTTTATTAATTCCGATTTTTAACTCAAGGACACAGTTCACGACATAATAAAACGCCTCTACAAAGAATCATGACCCGGCGACTGCATACACTCTACCTTTATCGCCATCCCCAAAAAGGCAAATGCAAAGACCTGCGATGACTACAGACTGATAAGCTTAATTAATCACTTCACCAAAGCTTTTACAAAGATTATACAAAATAGAATATATAGGAAATGTGACTTAGACATCAGTCCAACGCAGTTTGGGTTTAGACAGGCGCTTGGCACCAGAGACGCTATCTTTGCTCTGCAGGTCTTGATCTAGCGATGCAGAGATACGAATAAAGACGTGTATCTGGGTTTCGTGGACTTCGTTAAAGCATTTGATAGCGTTAACCATGAACAACTCATATCTATCCTGAAGAACGCAGGACTTGACCACAAAGATATCCGGATAATTGGCAACCTCTATTGGGGACAGACTGCTGCCGTAAAAATTAATAGCTCTATTTCACAAAACATTAAAATAAAGAAAGGTGTAAGACAGGGATGCGTCCTTTCCCCCCTGCTGTTTAACATATATTCGGAGGAAATCTTCAAGGAGGCACTTGATGGCGCTACTGAGGGCATCAAAATGAATGGGGAACTAATTAATAACATATGATACGCTGACGACACAGTGATACTTGCCAATGACACCGAAGAACTACAACGACTTCTACAAAAAATTCAAGAGGTCAGCGAACGATATGGTTTAAAATTAAATTCTCTAAACACCAAATGGATGGTCATCAGTAAACGACAACAACAGGAAAGTCAGATCACGCTACGCAGTCAGATCATAGAGCGAGTATAGAAATACTGCTATCTTGGATCGTGGGTCAATGCACAGTGGGACCAATTTATAGAGATAAAATCCAGAATTGAGAAAGCAAGAACTGCTTTCAATAACATGAGACCATTATTCACCAGCAGAGATGTATCACTAACCCTCAAAAACAGATTAATTAAATGCTACATATTCTCGATTCTTTTATATGGGACGGAGGAATGGACCATTACAGAACCGACGATGCGAAGACTTGAGGCCTTTGAAATATGGGTGTCTCGACGCATTCTCCGCATATCCTGGGTTGACCACATAACCAACGAGAAGTCTTGCGCAGGTTAGGCAAACAGAAAGAAATATATTACACAATAAAAAAACGAAAACTAGAATACTTCGGACACGTAATGCGCAATGACAAGTACCGACTCCTTCAACTCATTCTGAAGGGAAAGACGGACAGCAAAATAGGGCCCGGCAGAAGAAGACACTCGTGGCTACAAAACCTGCGCCAATGGTACGGCCTAACATCTATATAACTGTTTAGAACAGCAGTGAACAAAATAAAAATAGCTATGTTGATCGCCAACGTCCGAAACGGATAAGGTACCAGAAGAAGAAGAAGAAGAAGACAAAGAATCAATTCAAAATCAATAGAAGACAGATTTAAATGCAGAACAGAATCTAGGCGTCACAATAGACTACCAATTTAACTTTTCAAGACACACAATGGAAACAACAAAAAATTAAGCAATAAGAATATTATAAAATAAAGATTATATTTATTAATAAAAAAAACATTAAAACAAAAGTAAAAATACTCAAAACATTAAAATAAGAAACCTTGGAACAATTGGTACTACCTCATTCAACCTTGTTATAATCACTTCTTTCTTAGATCAATTACAAGAAAAATTGCATCACTTCAAAAAGTTTAAACGGCTTCAAAACAATGTTCAAAGACAGACAAACTATAAAAAATCTTTAACCAAAGACAAAACAAATTTCTGCGGATACTATTCTACTTTTTGTAGCAAACGTAAATAAAGAACGAACTATTTGTCGTCGCCAATTCGTCGCCGCTGACTCGTCGTAGAACCCAACTCGGCGTGCAATAAAAATAATACTACTAACATAATTTGATTATATCAGTGTATTTAATTATGTCATTTTACAATACGTTTCATTACGGTTCTTAACCTATTTATTATGAAAACCTAAAATAATCTAGCAAAACATCGGTCGTTAGAAGAATTTCTGTAACTTATTAAAGCGGGTTATAAATATTTGCTAGTAGATGCTCACTAAAAATTTTTTGCCAAAACGTCTCGTACAGCACTAAAAAATTAATAGGATAAGTTAATACTTTGAAAAAATGCCCGGAAAATGAAACAGAAAGATCTCAACTTAGCTGGCGAGATGGAGTCAAGAAACCTATAGAAAAAAGGAACCTAGAATAAGGCCCGTGGAATAATTTGAAGAAGAAACATTGAAAAAAACCGCTTAATATTAAAAAAATTAACACGTGTTTTAATTTTTACTGTTTTTATTTTTTTTAACTGAAAGTCTTATGAAACAAATTTATAAAAATAATCAAAAAACTTCAAACATAAATGAACGAGAATTCTTTATCTACAACGAATTTTTAAATTGTTAAACACGTTGAATTAAGTGTTTGCCAATTAAACGGTGATTCTACCTATATACTATGTAGAAACAAAGTTTAAAAAAACAAATTAATGAGAACGACAAACATTGCGTAAGTTGACGCAAAGAAAATTGCTTGTGCTTGAAAAATAAATATTTGTACTTTGTTTTCTAAAATCAACGTTTGCACATTATATGAATACAAAGCAAAAATTTTAGGAACTGGTTATGTATTGTAGGCGTTCAACTAGAATGTTTTTTTGTGTTCAAGTCCGGTAGCATAAATATATGCAAATCCGGTCACAATATGTGTGTATAATAATTTTTTTACAATAACTGAAATTCATTGTAACTTTTTGTATTTCCATAGTCGCTACATTTATTCAATTTTTGATCACAATGGAAGTCGACAATAAAAATGCTAATCACGAAGAGTGATTCATCATGGTTTATATATTTGATTATTAATTGCTTTGATCGGATGTCCCAAATGTTACTATATTATTATCGGTTCAAACTTAGTCAGCTGGACCAAAATGTATAAAAAAATGATCTATAACCTTAATAATTAGTCTAATTACAAATGAAGATATTCATATAAGAATCGTAGTTTTTAAGTACTTTGCAGCTTAATTACATTCGAAATTATTATCTTCAAACAAAATGTTATGGTAATTTTTTGAAAAAAAAAGTTTTAGAATAAAAAGTTGTTTTCTGTAAAAAAGAAATTTGATTTTTAAATAGCTCGAACTTTTAAAATTGTTAGTTTATTTGAAAAGAGTTTTTTCAATTTGTTTTTTACTTTCCTATAAGGAAAGTATAGCGATCGCAATTTTTTTATTAAAATGTTTGCAAAATTTTACGTTTCAAGGTCTCTTAAATAAAAAAAAATGTATTTTTGACAAATTGTGAAAATGCTACCAGAGTGAATCACTGGACGGCCGTATTGCCTTTTTGGAGCTCATCCCCATTGGGAAATACAGCCTAATGTACTTCTACAATTGCTTTGACAAATAACAGAAAGCTATTAAGTTTGTCAATGCAATTGTCAAAATTCTACCAGGATGAACCACTGGACACCCGTTTTAATTTTTTGGGCTTATCGCCAGTGGGAAATACACTTTATTGTACTTTGTGGTTACTTTCGTTACGATTATAAGCGACTTTCGGCTTAGGCCGCGTCGTAGTTTAACGCTCAGGCTTTTTAGGCTAGGTCCTAATCTCTGATTGAGACCCAAAACAAGAAGTAGAACTTGACCTTTGCCGTATTGTCGTTTGTGAACCCAAACAAACTGACGTATTGCAAGACATTGCAGCTTACATCTTCGGAGTGGTAAATGTCACTGAAAGAAAAAGTGTAAGTGATAGTATTGTAACGTTAATTTAAAATCGTTTATTAGAAACTGAGGGCTACATACAGTTAAAAAATAATTAAACGAAATAAAATGAATTTTAAATTAAAATAACTAAATTAAAATGAACGAATATGAAAAAAACATTTTCATGGTATTACGATCGTTCTTGGTGTCACATGTCTTTCGCCTTGTAGTCTTTCTTCTATTTTTCTCGTTTCTTCCTCTAACCTTCTGGAAGTTTCCATTAATTTATCTTCTATTACTTTACATGTTTTTACTAGTTTTTCTTCAACTTTCATCTCTAAATTAATAAAATATTGTTGTAGTTGTTTTATGTTCGCTTCAAACGTTCTTGAATATTCCAACAATTTTTCAAGTTTATTGAAGTTTTCCATTAATTTTTCTTCCAGAATTTTAGAATTTTCTTCCATTTTACTCGTACTTTCTATTAATTTACTTTCCAGCGTTTTATAATTTTTTCTAATTTAGTAAAATTTTCTTTTAAAAAGTCTAATATTTTGCTATCTATTATGGCACTTTGGGAACACGTAACCGGCATTCATTCGCGAAATAAAAGTACACATAAAAATAAATAAACGAATATGAATTAAAAACTAGAACGAGTTTGCGGTAAAAGATTACACCAATTAGAAACACTAATAACTAATATTTACAAACTAACAATAAGTCACTAATAATTAATTTATTTCGACATTATATTTTTTTTTCACCATCACGCATACGATAACATAAATAACACTCGCGCTGATTACACAATGAATTCCCTCGTTTGTTGCAGGTTCTATTTATACCCGGAACGTTCGCATCTTATCGTTTCCAGGAGTTTTCTTCATTTTATTCAACCTTTGAACACTTTTCGGAAACAGAACATAACAGTATTAGCAATCAGGTAATTAACGGACTTTCACTTTTTGTACTGTATATTGGTTAAAGTTACTTTTCCATTTCTCGACGCCATCTATCGGGCATCGTTGGTTTCTTCCGGTCGAGAAAACGAAAGCCGTCATTTTTACTTTGAAATCGTTCGCTACATAACCTGATGTCTGCGTAAATTAAAATTGTTTTCTTAAAACATCCACGTGTTGTGAGACGATGTGTAATGAAAACATCTATAATTAATTAATTTAGTCAACGCAGGGTAAGTGATTTCTATTCGTTTTTGAATTAAAGGTAATTTCCATGTCTTTTTTTTAGCGCCATGTGCTACCTTCCAAATCTGGGTTTCCTTGTCTGTAAACGTTTAAAATCTACGGTGGAAAAGTTCTAATAAGAAGCATTGGACCTATGAACACAATATGAATACAATTGTATTTCTATTCGGAGACAATTGACGATTAAATAATACCACCTTGTCCGAAAGTGCATATGTACCAGATACGATTACTATTTCCATTCGGAGGCAATTGATAACTAATACCACCTTGGACGAAAGAGCATGTGTAACAGCATACGATACGTTTCGGTTCTTTTACCTTTTATAAATGTTTCCTTTACCTGTTGTAGTTTGTGAGTCACCAGGTAGACACGATTATTTTCAGGTACTTTGATTATAGGAAGCCAGTAGGAAAACGTTTTCTGAAAGTACACCTGAATTTTGGTAAATCAATTTTTGATTTTAACTATTCGTTGTCGCTACGGTGCTGCTCATAAATCATATTTATTACTCCTGTCGAAACGTTTAAAATGATTTGCTTCTTATTACTATTACTCAATTAATTTAAGTTAAATTGTTATCGCATGCTGATTACGTCAACTGTCATTTATTATTACTATTAATGTAATTTACTTACAAAGATTTTTAATGTCCTGTTTGTTACACTAATGATTTATGTGTATTGTAAGTTGTCGATACTTCTGGTGTTTTAGTACTTACGTATATTTGTACTCAAACTAAATTTATTTACTGTTATGCTATCAAATTATCTCTACTACTGATCCAAATTTTAATCTAATTTATCCTTCTAATATTAATTAAAGTACAATTGTTGTTAACGATTTGGTTTCTTTCTTCGTTTCTTCCAACTTTACGAGTCTTTTTTTGTATACAAGTTTTGAGCCTTCTGTGCTGATCTAGCAGGAGCTATTTCTACAAAAAGAGATCTGGCGCCCATTAAAATAAAATTACTTGAATCTCCCTTTTCTCCGATAGGTATTGTTTCAATCCTACAGCGAGTTCCTGCAGGGTTCGTAAATTACTAAAATCTTGTAGCAGAGGGTATATTACTGGTAGCCTAAATTTGCTGAGTTTTATACCGTTTTTCTGGTTCATATTATATGGAGGTTTTTTTATATCTACAGCTTTGCGGATTAGCCATATAATATGAACCGGTAAAACGATTTAAAACTCAGCAAATCTTGGCTGTCAGTATTACACCCTCTAAGACAAAGATCAACCTTTTTGGAAAGGACACAAGTAAAAAAGTTAGCCAAGCGGTAACGGAAGATAATAGTCCGTTAATTACCGGATTGCTAATGATATAAATACTCTTACTTACACTTTTCTCTTCGGTGACATTTACCACTGCAAAGATGTAAGCTGCAGTGTTTTGCAAAACGTCAGTTTGTTTGGGTTCACGAACAACTATACGGCAAAGGTTAAATTCTACTTTTTGTATTGGCTCTTAAGGAAAGACTAGAACCAGGCCAAATAAGTCTGGGTATTGAACTACGCCGCGTTCTAAGCCGAAAGTCGCTTATAATCGAAACATTATAAAGCTGTAGGGTTTATCAAAACAATGGTGCAACTACATTCTGATGACAGAAGAACCGACTGTCTGGTGGTTCACTCTAGTAACATTTTCACAATTGCATTAACATTGTTTATATCAATGTCTCTTACGTTGTGGTTTTAGCCCGCGTTTTTATTTAAAACAAATTTAAATTAGGCGCGGAAGTACGTTTCTACCGCTATAGCTATGTACAGTTAACTATTATACACTTATTCTTATTTTGGTGTCTGTGTGTGTAATGATGTATCCACGATAACTCTCAAATCAAAAGTCCTAGTAACATGAAATTTGGTATGGAGCTATTCTCTCGGTGCTATAAAAATGAGTCTCATAAAGAAACCAGAAGTGGATTTATCTGCCATTTTTAACAGTTTTTGTAAGTATTAAATTTCAAAAAAATATAGCATGCTAGGAAGTCAATACAAACGTGTACATATCATTTTAAAGTGGTTTTATGACAACATAACCTTTAAAAAATATGTAGACATACCTACATCATTCCTTATAGGAAAGTCGTGTGGTGACCACACCAGTTTTTTTATAACAAACAATAAACGTATTTGTCATGTTAAGAAAAGGAACAACTTTATATATTTATTATAACGTGTAATAGGAATATAAAAAAATGTCAACCTTTTATTGATGTATTTGTCAAAAAAATTACAATTTTACCCCAAGCAACACATTGGTATAAAAAACATTCGCATGTCCGTTAAAACGTATTCAAACGTGTAATAAACGTTTATTAGACGGACATTTGAACGTTTTTTATACCAATCTGTTCCTTGGGATGATTAGTATTAGCTTATTGTTTAAGAATAGTGCACTGTAAAAATAAAAAATAATATAATAAAACAGTGCCATTTGTCTTAATTATCGGCACACTCAACATATACTTGCAGTAGTATTCGTCATGCAAGTGTTGTGTTATTTGTCATAATGAAGATTAAATTCAAAACTTTTTGTAGTTTACGTTTACTTTATATTTAAATTTAAATACATGTTGAACAATAACATTTTTTGAGCACTCTTGAACACCATTACACATACTTCATGTACCCAACATTTACATGAGAGGTTCTGTATCATGTCTTGTTGGATTTCTTCTTCGCATATCTTACAGTACCAACTACATAATATTTGCTTGTTAAGATCTTTATTTTTTTATCCTTCTGGTTCTTTTCGGTAGTCCTTTGATTTTGTCATTTCTTTTGGTAGCATTTTCTGTTCTTTTTATCTATTTCTTTTACAAACTTTTTCGGTCTTTTCTTCTTCTATTTTTAAAAAATATTGTCACTATTCTTGAGAAGTTGCTACCGCAGGTATCTTTTCTTTTCTTCTTTTATGATTGGTTGAAGTAGACGGAGAAAGCCAACATAAAGAATTTTTAAATGGAGTTGGAAATTTATTATTTGGTAGAGGTTTGGGTATTTTTCCGTCTTTAGGAAGTGATTCGCATCGCAGAGTTTCATTTTCTTTCATTTTTAGTACAGGTTCTGTCGATAAAGTAATAAATGATCTGAAGTTTTGATTTTTTGAGTTTTGTTTACAGCTGTGCAAGAATGCGTTTCTGCTTTAAGTGCAAGACTTTTATACAAAATTTTAGGTTGCGATTCATTTTTATTTTCATTTGCCTCTGTACTTGTTGATATTCTTACAAGTTCGTCAGTATTTGTGACTTCAAATAAAATACCTTCATTTTATTCATTTAAAAGTGTATTTAACTATGCAGATATGTGTTATATGATGTCAGATACTCAACTGTGGCATTGTTAAAATCAGTTTCAAAATTAAATTTTTTTGTGGGTTTATGAGAAACAACTTGTTCTTTTAATTTTTTCCAAAAATAAAACAAAGATTTGTCTTCTAATGCTTCGTTCCATGTAACACCAAAAGATTTGAACTGCAACCGTTTTTCTTCATAAATATTTTGTTTAAGAAACTTTAAATGAAAAAAAAAAGATTCATGACCATTAATTAAAAGTTCTACGTTTTCTCCTCCTGATAATTGGGTGTAGTCTAAAGCATCTACAATAAATATTTTGAACCCCCATGGGCGGAGATTCTATAATAACCGAAGCGTTATCAAAATATATGTATATTGTGACCTATAGTAAAATAATGTTCAGCAACAGTTTACTTAGAAATATTTATTTTCTTTATACGTACAATGATTATGTTCTGAAATATATGTGATGACGGAACGACCAGTTTCACCGATCTAGACTAAACCCTACGAACAAGTAATTTGGTATACACCTTGAGATAAAAGTGTAGTAAGTTTGTCCTTGGGAAAAGGAATAAAGATTTTACCTGTTGAGTTGAATATGGGATTAATACCATTCTTACAGAGAAGTTTCTCTATGTTATAACCACCTGAATATCCCGCTTCATATGAACATTGCTTAATAAGGTTCTAGTAGGATGACTGAGTTTCGAGTCTAAATTCTCAGGTTAGCAAATAAAAAATGCGCGATGAACCAAAGATTCCATAACAGAACGTTTCTGTGCCGGATCATGACGAAGCAAAGCATGAAGATATCTGTCCGTGTCATCAACATACCTAAACCAGACTTTATGTTTTAATATAGATGATTCCAAAGCAACCGTTTCAAGGGATTCCATAAATTCTTAGCTACAACAGGTGACAAAGGAGAGCTCATAGCAACTTGTTATCAAATTGAATGCAAGTGTGGCGAATCTTTAATAGGAACTTTGGTAAAAAGTGAAGCGACATCAAAACTCACAAAAAGATCTTGGGGTTCAAGCTTTATAGATTTCAAACGTTGAATGAAATGATAGAGTGAAGTAGTGAGAAAAAACTTTTTTCTTGTAAATTCGAAATGAATGTTGGACAAAAACTTAGCTAGCTTGTTAATAGGAGATTGGATAGTACTGAGGATAGCTCTAAAATGTATACTTTGTTAGTAGACTTTCAAAGTTCCTTATAGACGAGGTGGCTTAGAATTTGAGGTGGCAAGTGGACGTTTGGTTTCAGGAAGTAGAGTAGAAGAGCTGATTATTTTGCTGACCTTGCGTTTTGTCTTTGAAGTGGTATTTTGAGTTAAACGAGTGTACGTATCTTCTGACAGAGTAGAATGTATTTTCTAACCGTAATCAATTTGGTTCAAAATAAAAGTAGCCGTTGCCTTTGTCCGCTCAAAAAAGATGATATCACGGTTTTTCCGAAGAGTTTTCAAAGCTAATTTAGGAACTTTAGGTGATTCAAGAATTTTTCAAGTTCGAATACAAATGGGATATGAGATGTGGCGGGGAAGATGTATTATAGAAGGCTCAACAGCACATAAAATGTTTTCTTTAGTAATGCGTTTAGGAGGAAAACCTAGCAAAATTTAAACCCTTGGATGCACTGATCCCTGTTCTTAAGTGAGACTCAAACTAGATAGATTGTTTTCACGGAGCCAATAGTAGAAAAAACTGATTTCATTTTATGACCATCACGTGCATTCGATTTCCTTAAGCGATTGCTTCTCTTAAAAAAATGTTTACCAAAATTTTTAATATTCTGACATGATAAATTTGTTTGTCCACATACTTTAAAATTGAATGTTACGCATGGTTTTGCTTTTTTTGCAACAATTAGTTAAAGTTTTTTTACTCATTACTATGATTAAAACAAGTATAAAAGCCAAAAGAATCGATACTTATGTTTTTAAGTCTGTTTGTTTACTGAGCATCAAAATGAAGTCAATTTTGACCCTTTTACTCTAATCAAACTTTTTGATTTTGACTTTGGGACATTGCGTTACTCTTTGACAGATTCGCGGTCTTAGTCGAACTTTCCGCATGGCGGTGACTTCGAATCGGATTGCGATTGATTATAGTTACGGCTTTTGACAACGAAATTGTACACGAGGCCCTGTCGTCACGCACTCTGCATCCGACAATTCTATCAACGAGATTGCCTACGAATTGCGTATAATACGCTTGATAGGAAATCGTCATAACGACCGTATTTAAAAATCATTTAGAACTGTTAACTATGACTGTGAGTTAGTACACATCTTTTAACGTATTCTGACGTTTATTAACCATCCTGCTGTCATTAATCAACTTTTCTTTTGATGTTTTTTCGTTTTTTACTAGTAGAGCAGGTTAGCATAGTTTTGAATTAGTTAGTTTGTGAGGAGACAAGATAAATGTAACTACAACAAAATTAATCAATTAATTGCCAATTTTTGATTCTGTAGCGAACTCTGGATAGTATGCTACGGCAAATAACAATGCCTCTAGCGGTTGCAATCTGACAAATGTTTGTCTTAATAAATAGATTGGATTGTTCTGAGTTACTAACGCTTTTCATAGATTTCTATAAGCTTTGATTGGGGTTCTGTAACTTTACGTTTGGTTTATATACAGTGGCAGTTTAGCTTATCAAAATTGACACACTGAGCATTTAAAATCTGATATTGCCGCTTTATGGACGCCCATACAAAATTTTCCAATTGGGGGTAAGTTACCCCCAGGTTTAGGTACAGTGTGGGATCTCTGAGCGAAGGCCTCGCCGTGTGTGTCGAAATGTTAAAAGGCAAAAATTGAGGCTGTAAATGAAATTATGCAATAGATAATGCTGCTGATTTGTGTTGATGTTAGACAAACATCTTTTGGTATGAAACCTTACGTTTGTTTCAATTGTGCATTTTTTCATAGATTACGCAATAGTTTTTCCCTTCTTTTTAATATGCGTGGGTTTCTTGATTGGGCAAAATAGATAGAAGCCGTTTTGTCGTAATTTATCTTAATAATTAGTTTTACGACATAGGATGCGAACGCCAGCTAACCTAAGAGAAACCAGTTAGTAGACGATTTCATTGTTCTTGTCGCGTGGACTTTCATAAAGATTTTAATGCGATTTTATTTTGACTCAACATGTTTTCGTACATTACGGACTTGTTACATTAATTAGGTCTCTTAAGGTTGTTGACACCACCAATAAAAATAAACTGTTCTAAGAAGTGCAAATTTTTTTTAACGTTTGCTGACACTAAAAATAAAAGTAAATACAAAATAATGTTATCGAATAAGACGCAGTTAAATTACTATGATTAAATTAAGTTGCTGTTCTGCACATTCTTTTTAAGTACACTAGATGACACTTAAAAGATGACGTATTTACAGATGTTTAAATGTAGGTAATGTTAGGTAATTTAATCGTACTTCCATTATTGAAGAACACTACAAAAATAAAATAAATATGCAAAACAGGTATTTTTGTAAATACTAAACGGTCCAATTAAATTAAACATTCTTAAAATAACTGTTTGTTGGAATTTCGCTCAAAACACAATTTACGTGTGGTGTGGAGGTTATAATTACACTTACCGTACATGGCGTAAATTAAAACAATATCACTTCACTGTATTCTGCAATTTTACACAATAAAGAGAAAATTTAAATTAATTTGATGATGTACGAGTACGTCACAAAGCAATTGAAAAAATCTGTGAATAAAAATCGAAGCAAAAATAAAGTTCTAAGAAAACTGAATTTAACATATATTTATCTGAAGGCTTGTTTTGGTTACAACCGAAAATAAACGTGATCGTGTACACAAACTACATTTTATTAAGCTAGATCAGTAATAATGCTAAAAAATAAACATTAGGATTTGCTTCAATTATCTTATTAACAATTTATTTTGTAGAGGATGGAAATTTGTAGAAAACAATAATCAACACAATACATCAATACGTTTCATGAGTTTTAGAGCATTTATTCACCATTTACTGCATAGTTACAATCAACAGTCAATTTTCATTTGTTTAGATAGTCAGGGCCGACCTTTCTTTGGAAATATCTTAACACTGAGCCACTTTAGAACAAATCATTAAAGAAAAAAATTTTATTTAACACCGCAAGGAAACTACTCCTTTAGTTTGTAGTCATTTAAGTTTTTTTCCTTTAAAATTTTGCAGTAAAATCAATTTTAACTAATTTTCCATTCTTTTTAGTAATCATCATGTAATTGACTTTAATGATAAATATATATTGAACATCTTGTATATTCTGGTAAAACAAAGAAGATGATTCTAGTTAAACTAATTCTACTATAAGTTTACACAAGCACGACGTAGGTTTTGCAACAACAACCAAAACAAAGTGCCAACAAAAAGAGAATATATGTAAAATCACATAAGAAAAATTGCTGCCAACGCTATAATATAAAATAGATTTGCATTTTAGTATGGTAATGCTTTTTTTAAACGTATAATAAAGTGGTTTCTAAAGGCTGGTCTCCACTGTTACAATATGTACGATGCGGCATAGTAGACACGAAAGAAGTGTCTGTTATTTTAAATGATTGTGGTACAGCTATGGCAATTTCTTTATCGGATTTTTTGTGAAGAAGGTAACAAGATATGAAGAACAAAAACTAATGTGATCAAATTTACAGATATTTACATTTTTTGGATTTGTTGAATTGGTTATATAATAATAGCACAAACAAAGTCAAAATCATAAGAATCTATTCAGATTCAAACTATTTTTAGAGATAAAATTAATTACAGCAGCAAAACACTTACGTTAATAAATTAAGCTTGAAACTATATTTATGAGTTTCCTCTAAACAATTTTTTAATTTGTCTTATAATTAACTAATTTAAAATTTTGAATAAAACGAAGATTGTTTTTAAATGTAATCATTTGAAAAATTGTTAAACTATTAAATGCCAAATAAATGCCATCCTGAGTAATTTTATGTCACACGATAAATTTTTATTTTATTCTCACTGTGAACTACACAGTCGATAACATGAACTACTGTGTTTATTTTGAACCGTGATTTTTACAACCGTCAAATTATGGTAATTTGTTAACCAAATTTGTTTAGCGTATACAAATTTGTGTAATAAATCAAATATCTTTTTTCACGGGAAATCTGGTATGGAAATTTATCGTTTGATATTAGAAAAATGTATACCTACCGATAACACATTATTTTATTTTTGCAATTACCAATAAAATACAAGTGTATAAATTTATTATTTTTATGAAACGAGTAATCACATTACGTTTTAGTACAAATTGACGTCAATTCCAAACTTGGTTTTATTGTATAATAGAAACGTTTCAAAACTTGTTTTTTGTATTTTTTTAAACGTCAACATTTGTTTGTGACATTTATTAGCGTGTAATTCTTTTAACAAAGTATTATAGATAAGACAAAAACAGAGTCTTGCACATGATTTAAACTTATCAAAAAATAAGAAAAAATAGTAGAGCCAATAAAAGCACATCATACACATTGTAAAAGCTATTGGTTTTCTGAAGAACATTACAATTGTAAATTTAAGGCTTACCCTACGAATAAAATATCTGATGCTTGCTTATTGCCGAGGTAACCTCAGAATTACTGTCGTTACACGCAAAAAAACCTAATATGTATTTGGTGGTAAATATGTTGCTTTGTGGCTATTTTATTATCCTCAATAATTTCTAGCACGTTTTTGTAATTGTATCTGTAGGTTGTATGTTGTTAACGAAGGCCAAATATATTTATTTTTATTAGACGATGTTTCTTTGAAACGGTTTATGATTGATTATAACGATATTAATCATTATAGCTTTATCTAGTTAGGTATCACAGGTGTTTATAGAGATACGAAACAAAATTTCATTCCGTTTTACAAATTTGCTTCCGTTATCAGCTAATACATTTTTAAAAGTCTTTTTTAACATCGTAGGATATTATTGGCGCAAATTCTAGTAATGTTATGTTGGTTATACTACTTAGATTATGATTACAAATAGCACTATGTGAACCTTTAGAGTCCAATATATTAGACAGATTTTTTAATTGCTTGTAACCAGGATTTATTGTCAATCCCGAAGTTAGTTTATTAAGAAAACGTGGGTTTTCTAATTGTGTTAACTTGCTAACAACACTATTTGAACACTGTCTTTCAACGAGAGTTCCTTTTGTTTCTAATTTTAGTATAGCTTTTGATATAGTAAGTCTAACATTTTGAGCTTCTTTTATACTTTGGGATTCTTCGGAGTAGAATTCATCGATAACGGGCTTAATAAGTTCAAATTTCTGAACGTAATATGAAGAATAGTACAATTCTTGTTACTAGAAATACAAACAAACAGACGTTTAACGATTATCATAAACACCAACTAAATGAAAAATTATTCTTAGTGTCAAAAATAATATAATAATATTGTCAAAAAAATTAAAATAAATTCCTTTGGTGCGTAGAAATTAAATACTCGAAATATAAATAAATAGTAATTAAAATAAACGGAGAATATTAATAAATTATTAAGTAGGATCTGTGCACAACAAAATGAGAAGCGAAGAAGAATCAACTGACGATACATATAAAAAAAGAAGAGAATACGAAGAAGATCATGAAGAATTTGCTTTTGGAAAAAGTAAAAAAGGATTAAGAACACCAGAAAATTATATAAAAGTAATGAACATTAAAATAATTCATCACTCAAAGTGGAGTAGTATATATACAATTAAATTTTTTAAGTTAAAGTCTTCTCCACACGTTTTAATTTTTAATTTATCTTATATACCAGGTGCACAAGTTTAAAATGTCGTTTTTTTCATGAAAAATACGCAATTATTTAAAAACAATAGCAGAACATTTTTTATTCAAAGTATTGGCTGTTGCTTTCTACACATTTTATCCATCTTTCGGGCAATTTATGGATACCATTCCAAAAGAAAGCTTCATCTTACATTGACATCCATTCTTCGAACCATTTTCGTACATCCTCAAAAGTCTTGAAGTGTTGCTCAGCCAGTGCGTGTCCCATTGATGAGAAGAGGTGATAATCAGAAGGCGCCAGGTCTGGTGAATACGGCGGGTGGGGTAAGAGTTTCCAACCAAGCGAAAAAGTCGTTTCTTCCCATACAGCACCCAATATCCTGAGGATGTCAGTTTCTTGACCAATTCAAAGATGTATGTACCAGCTATTTAAACAATAATTATGGGATATCATAAAAATTATATATTTAGAAGATCATTAAAATTATATACGTGGGATATCTTTTACTAGCTTTTCAGCTGTTTTAGCTAATGCTTCACGCTTTTGATTCGTTTTGTTCTGTGATCTTGATTGTTGCGTACGTAAAAAAAAAGAATAAAAAAACATTGATTGGAGTAAGTATAAGTAATTATGTTTGTTTTCGTATACTTTATGAACTATTTAAAAAAATAACTTTTAGATTTTATATATAAGCGAAATTGAGGTTAGAGTTATTCTAACAAAAATTTTATCGTTTAGCCAAATAATATGCGAGTATTTCTATTACTGAGCTAAAGCTTTATGTAAGCTCTTAGGAACAACTTGACGCTTGGAAAAAGTATCTTTAATCAGGAGAAAATATGAACAATTTCGTAAGTATTGTACTGGTTTTCTAACTATTCAGTTTACATTTAATGGATGTGTAATTTTAGATCAGAGAAATTGCAAAAATATGGGAGACAACGCGGAGAATTTCATAAGGAGCGGCTAATGGTGCTGTTTTACACGGCTACAAACTGCTTGGCCAAAAAGGTAAGAAAGCCGTTACATATTTATTAGCAAAAACACTTATACTTGAGTAATTAAAAGTTATGTTTATTTTTATTTTAGTATAATAACTGTTCTAGAAGTTTTAGAAAAAAATCTTCTAACAGCAGTAAACTAATAAACAGGCGGCAATGACCATCGTTGGTTTTTTGAAAATGTCTAAAGAACGGACAGAAAGGCAATTAAGAAAATTAATCTAAAATTAATCGTCTCTATCTTTAATTGTTAATACTTATTGTTAAACAAACTGGATTCTTTTTAAATGGGGGTTCTGTAATATTTTTGTGCAATAAAAGTATGTAAAATATATTATATCTCGAGGTCATCTTATTTCGGATATCTCTAAGTCATCTTATTTCTGATATCTTGAAGATGTCTGACTTAGTTGTCTGTAGGATATTCAATTCTGTGTCATTCTGCTTTCCCCAAGATGTCCATAGGATATTGGTCGGCGGTGAAATTGATATCCCTTGTATATACGCATATCTAGTATGAGATATCAGTAGGACATCATTAGGATACAAGTGTGCTGTATGCATTTGACCACTTTGGTTAAATGTGCAGGAGCGTTGTTATGTTGCAGATGAATTTGCCGTCTCTTCAAGCCCATTCTGGGCGTTTTTCGATCAATGCGTGGTTCGAATTGATCATTTGTTGTCGGTACCGGATGGTATTAACTGTTTCGCTGAGATTGAGAAGCTTGTAGTACGCTACTCCCTTCTGATCCCATCACACACACAGCTTTGTCTTTCTCCCAAAGCGATTCGGTCTTGCACTCGATGTTGATGGTTGTCCTGGCGTTACCCATGATTTTTTACGTTTGGGATTCTCAAAATATATCTATTTTTTATCGCCAGTTACAACCCGATGCAAAAAACCCTTTCTTTTTTAGCGTAAATGCAGCATTTCGCACACAGTTTTTCGTTTTTTTTCCATCTGTCGTTCGTTCAGTTCGTGTGGAACCTATTTTAAAACCTTTTGAATGGCTCTCAGGCGATCGGAAATGGCTTGTCGAGTGACATTCAACTGCTCTGTCCTCATTTGTTGTGTTTGTGTATCGTCTTTGTCCAATAATGTTTGTAATTCGTCGTCTTCAAACTTTTTTGGTCGATTTTTGCGTTCTTTGTCAATAACATTAAAATCGCTACTTTTGAAACGTTGATACCAGCGTTCACAAGTCTTGACGGTTGAGGCAAAATCGCCGTAAGCATCTACAAGAATTCGATGACTTTCCGATGCCTTTTTCTGTTGATTGAACAAGAAAATCATTACTTGCCGCAAATGCTTTTTATTTAAATCAAAATTCGACATGTTTAACACGAAAAAGAAGTATGCTACTATCTCGTAAACAACTAAACGAATCTGACATTTTGTATCGGGTTGTCTTACCAACAAAATGGCACTTTGGGTTCGACATATACTTCAATAGGTTTTATGCGCTATCTCTTGACAAAAAACGACATTTGTGCACCTGTTGCATGTTTCGCATTTTTAAATGTAATGTATTAGCTATATTTTTAATAATTTATAGTAATGATGTAGTTATACTAATGATGGCATTTAAAAATGTCGAAACATGGATATAAGATAAATTAAAAATTAAAACACATGTGTGGAGACTGTAAAAAATAATGAAGACCTTATACTAAAAGAGATTAGCGCTATGAGAAAAGAGATGAACGAAAAAAAATAAAAAATAAATGTTACAACTAAATGAAGAAATTTATGGTTTAAGAAAAAAGCAAAAGAATGGAAAGAAGAGAAATAGCAACTCATTGAAATCATAAAATAAGAATTCGAAAAGCAGGAAAAAAATGAAAAGAAAAAATAGTAATAAAAGGAATGCAAACTGATAAAAATCAAGAAAAAGAAGAAATTGACCAATTTCTAAAAAACGAGATAGGAGTAGAAGTTAAAGTGATAGAAACACATACTAAAAAAACAAGCAACTATTGCAATCATTCAGTCAATCCAACAAAAAAGAAAGATTTAATGTTAAACAAAAAAAAATTAATAAGAAACAATTAAGAACTTAAATGGAATAATATAGAAAAAAAGCTTAAATATCAAAAAGTAAAGAATACAACGCATGGATCAAAGAACGAATAACAACAAAATTATAGCTATAAACGATGACGAAGGAAGTAATAGATAAGGACATAAATAAAATTAAATCTAACAAAAACAAACAAAAAAATAAAAAGATTATGAAAATTGCAGCTTGGAATATAACAATAATGCTAATACCACTAAAAATAAATAAAATAGTCAAAGAAATTAAAAGATACAAAATAAATCTACAAAAAAGAATTCGTGATGTTATACTCCGGGGAAGAAAAACAAGGCAATAATGGAACATGATTTATAGTAAATAAGAATATAAAAGTGATTTGGTTTAAACCAGTGAATGGTAGAATATGTTACTTAAGAATTGGACAAAAGCTTCTAAATATGTCCTTAATATGGGTATATGCATCTACAGAATACAGGTAGACAGGTAAGAAAAAAAAAGAAGACATATGAAGAAATACCAAAAAAAGATACCTTTATCATATGTATTAGGAGATTTCAACGCTCAAATTGGAAAGGAAAACTACGCAAAAGATGTTGCGGGGAAAAAACAATACACGAAAAGACAAATTATAATGGAAATAGAATATGTAATTTTTCTGCAACAAATATGGTGATTAGTAGCATCAAATTTATTCATAATCGAACACACAAAGAAACATAGGTGATACCAGGAACAATTACAAGAAACCAGAAAGATCATATACTAATCAACAAGAGACAAAGTAGAGTAATTAAAGAAGTCAAATCACGTAGATACAGACCATTATATGGTAGTAGCAAAATTAAAAGTGAAGTACGGAAGTAACAATGAGAAGGTAAAACATCAGTCGTGGAATACTGAATTACAAAATAACTGAACACATAAAATTAATTAAAAATAAATGGAAGAAAGAAAATGTGAAAATGGCGTGGAGAAGGAATGGGAAACGATTAAAAATGCAATATTAACGAACACTGAAAAAGAAATTGGATACAAAAAGAAACAATGGTACAATAAAATATTTCATGGAACAAAAAGAAGGAAGCAAGGAATATATGATTACGAACAAGAAATAAAGATGATTTAAAAAGATACAAAGAGAGGAAAAGAGAAACACACAAAATATACATGTAAAACAAAATGATGGAAGAGATAGAGCAAAGCAATATAAATAACAACACAAAAAGTTCTATAAACAAATCAAATGGTAAAAGAAAAAATGCTCAGTTGAAACAAGAGGACTAACAGATAAAAATGGAAACATAGGATGATGAGAAATAGAAAAAAGAAAATGGAAAGAACACTTTATAACCAAATGTAAGCGACGAAGAAGAGCAAGATGAAAAACATAATAACCAACAGAACCAAACTAAAATAGAAAAAGAGTCAACGGCAACCGAACCAACCTATGAAGAAGCCATAGAAATCATAACAAAAATTATAAACGGCAGGGCACTAGGATATAACCAAATAAACGGAGAAAGGTTAAAATATGAAGGAGAGGAATTACATAAAAGACTACACAAATTAATAAGAGAAATATGGAAATCTGAAAAAATACCTTCAGAATGAAAATTGGGAATAATTATACCGATACCAAAGAAAGTTGATATGGAAGAATGTACGAACTATAGAAGAGTTACTTTATTAAATACGATGTATAGAATATTCACTACAATAATACAGAAAAGATGTACGGAACGCACTTAGTTCTATGGGTCTGATAAAGGAACCGTAAGTGGGTGTACCCGCTTTTTTAACAGTTTTTCTGATATAATTTTGAACGTATGTAAATTACTCAAATTATTTTTACAGTTTCTTATAGAGATAATTGTTCCTAACAATTTATTTAAATAATTCTAACATTAAGAGTTTATTATATATTTCATTTATAATTCCAATTATAATCTAGGTTCGAATCCTGCTTGCGACAATTTTTTTTAGAAAAAAAATCCATATCTTGAAGAGGAAGCGTTAGAAATAATAATTTTTACTGATTTACTAAAGGGGAAAGCAATATCGAGGCGCACAAATATAGGAGTTAGTCGATATGACAACATAAGCTCAATTTGCCATATTTTGGTTATATCTTAATGAAATCAAGAAAAATTTCAACAAAATTATAGCATGCTAGGAAGTCAATACAAACGTGTACATCATGTCAAAGTGGGTAGATTGAAAGAAATTAACTAAACTAAAAATTGTCTAATGTGTAATACTTAGTACATACTATTATTTCTGTTATTCTGTTAAACAAATAAAATTATATACCTAAGTTTTCTGAATTCTCTATATTCTTTTGACCTAGGAAAGTCGTGTAGTGATCACACCAGTTTTTTACAAGCTTTTAAAATTTTGAATTGCATTGATTCATTTTGCGTTAGTTGTTTCATTCTTTTTTCAAAAAAAAAAAAAAAAACGAAAAGGATAGCACGATGTTGGCAGGTTGAGGCTATTTTTTTTTATTCTTATGTCATCAAATAGAACTACACTTACACGGTTGTCTCAGTGATATGTCCAGTTCATTTATGAAATTCGAGTGACGAAAGATGACTTGCGGCATTTTCTAAAATCTCAGTATTTTATAATTTGTTGTAAGCCTTTACTTCTGTAATTAGTCAACCAGCTGTATGCACATTACTGAGTAAATCGTATACTTTTTGTAGTTATATTAATTGTCTAATTAATCATGTCAGCCTAGTGTGTACTACTTCTTAGTATCGTATAATTTTGCTTTTATTCATTTGTATTCAATTTTATGTATTAACCACCAGCTTTTATGTGATAACAACGTAGATTATACTGACTTATTTTACTTTCAGTCAAACGCTGTCAAAGTCAAACTAAGACACATAACAGAACCGTCGTCGTCGTACCAGCATATGTTTGTTTTTTAATCGAATAAAAGGAAGTAGTGAACGTTACTACTTGTGACGAAGAATTGTCAGTTGGGTAAGTTTTTGTGCTGATTTTTCCCTTTTTTTGTAATTTATTATTATAATCGTCGATTCGTTTTGCGACTGCATGGTAAACGAAGTAGTTGATCGAGTACTATTTAAACTTTGTTAGAATCATTTACTTATAACGCATGATAGCATTGAATATAATTATATTTGTCGACGAATCTATAATTGTTATTTAATTATTATCAAATAAATATATTACCGTTAGAACCTGTGTTTTGCAAATTATTTCTGTCAGTAATCGACAGAATTATCTTGACTAGACGCTTGCATTAAAGTTCCGAGAAAATTTTCGTAACACGCTGAGTAAATTTGTTACAGTAGATTTTGGGTAAATCATAAAAAAATGAATGTTGATCAGCGATTGGGCGAATGCCAGCGTCTACATTAGGTCATTTCGTCAATGACCCTCCAAAAAATACTAAAGATTGTTTTATACTTTATACTTTTTCCTTTCTAACGTTAATTTAATTTTTTTTGTAAATTCGAAGGTTTCAGCTACTGAAACAGGTAGTTGATAATAATTTATTTTTTCTTCCTGTGAATTTTTAGAATCCCACAATAATTATCATCCCACGCAAAGTAGGTCAGTTTAAGAGAAAAAGTCAAGAATTAAATAGACTGTAGTTTCTAAAAATTTAGAACAGTCAAATAATAGGAAGTGGTTGCATTGTATTTAGGCCATCTAGTTAAGAATGTTTAAGCAATAAACAGAAGACCTATAAGAACCACAGTAAATCAAAATTACGAAAATAGTGTTCGAGTTACATAAACAACAAAAAATTAATAGTTTTAAAATAGAATGGAATTTCTGTGGTTGTTTAGATAAGTGTGTAAGATTACATCAAAGTAGGGTTATTAATAACCGCCAACTATTACAAAGTTTTAACCTCTGTTCTATTTTAAGACTTGCAAAGTGCTATTTATTTTTGTATGAACTATTGGGAAAAGGTAAAGGATGTGGTTTTTAAAACATAAATGGAAATTGTACTATCAGGAATTAGTTGTCTGTTGGTAACTTTGTTGTTATAATTAGCAAATGTGCAAGAAAATATCCCAGTGGATTAATTCCAGTGGGAAAATAGCTTAGTGGTAAAAAATATTAGTGTTTATCTAACAATGTTTTCAATGCTTTGTAATTAGGTTTTCTATTTTTACATTGACGATGCTAATTATAGTGTCTATTTTTGTCCGTTCAATATTTAGACTGGGTTAGATTTATGATTTGCACTTTCGGTAATTGAATTGACTTATCAAAACTTTGTAGTATGAAGAATTCAAAGGAGTTTTTATAGATTATCAATCGTTCAGATGTCTAAGGGTATTAATCACATTGTTTGACATAAAGTAAGAAGGAAAATTGAGTTAATAATATTTTTACAACTGGCAAATGTAGTTGTATACAGTTATTGTTGTTCACCTTAATTACTGTAATCTTTTTATGTAAAGAATATTTTTAGATAAAACCTAATGAAGATTAAAAGTATTATTTATCAATTTTTTTTGAAAATATGATTGCATAGGTTCATAAAAAGTCGAAATGTTTACTATTTCATTGCTTTGTACTGTCATTAAAACTAGTAGTATTACTTTCTTCATAATATTTTAACGTATACGTTCAAATTTTTTTAAATCAGTTTATATTGATTTTTGGAACAATTTTTAGAAAGAAAGTATTTACTCATTTATTGGTTGTCGTTCGAAGGTATGTGAAAAGTGAAAACATTTTAAATAATTTGGTAACTTTATGTTAAAGTAAGGCTAAATCCCGATCATCCTACATAAAAAATTGCATTACCAATTAGATTAAAGCCGTTCAACTTATTTTTTAAGTCGACAAAATGATTTATTTAACATGCCTACTATATCACCTTGACTGTAGACTTATCGCATAGTATTTGGCGTCTAGAGTAAATAAAGTGACTATTTGAATTATTAATACAATCATGAATATGACTTCTGAAGGTTTTTGGCACCTAAGAATTTGTCAATGTTTAGTTGAATATGTGGCGCCTTGGGCAATCACCTCTACGTCTGTACAATATTTTTTTTTAATTTGTCAACTAATATTTTTTCATTGATTCCATTCGGTTCGCTTGTTTTCACTTATCAGTATGTTTTTATTCGTTCAAAGATTTCAAAAAAGTATTTTGCGGCCTGTTCTAATGATAGTGTGTAAAAAATTTCGATATAACGAACAAAAATAGTTGATTAAAGTAAATTAATAAATATTTTATCTTTACTTAGCAGAGGTAGACTAAAGCATTCTAGGCTTTTTTATGGCTACGTTTCGTGTACTTCATCAAGCCACTGAAATTTCAAGGTTTATCAGGACTGTTAAATTCTGCTGACTCACAAAATTACCGTGGATATTAACTGTTTGGTATCTTAATTTAATATTGGACCCACAAATTATTCCGCCCCCTAAAATTATCCGGAGCCTTAAAACTAAATCACCACGTAGCAATTGACATAAGAACTTGCTTATACATACCCTTATGATGAATAGGGTTTTAACCATCTAATTACAACCAGAATGGAATAATTTCTTACTACTATTGCTTAGTTTTGGTTTATACAACCAAAACGATAGTGTCCTCAATGAAACGGAATTTTCCTATTACGACCAATGCGATAAGTTTTATATAAAACAAAAATACAGAAAGTAAATGCCTGCTATTCGTCTAGATCAGAAGTTCCCAAACTTTTTTGTGTCGTAGACTCCTTGCCATGTTTTTCGGTTTTGGGTAGATCCCTTACTTACCTGATATTGATTTTTTGTAAATTTCTAATTATAGTGAAGTTTAGTGTTAAAAACTTAAAGTAAAAACACATGTTGAGTTTTATACATTTATTAATTGAATTTAAATTAAAACTACTCAAAATAAAATTTAGTATCTGTTATATAAAATAAACGTAACATAAAATAAACTAAGCAATAAGTAAATGTTTTTAGTGAGAAAGATGAACCTGATGCTTTAATAATAAATTATCAAGATTTGGCGTCAATTTGTAAGGTTTAATCTTAAATCTCCTGGGCTAATGATGTCCAGTCTGTTTCTTTTTTTCGTTAGGAGATTGGTAAAAATTTTCTCAAACAGAAGCATTTCGACAGCCAGCGTACTTCAGTGTGAAGGAGTAATTGATGAAAGTGTTCGTCATTTTCTTCACACAACTGCGCAAATAACCGCGTATTCAACGCGTTGCTTCGGATTTGGTTTATTGCATCAATGACTAATTGAAGAGATTCATGCAATCTAACACTCAAACTTTTAGCAACTAATTGTTTTCGATGGATGACGCAATGTATTGCTAACACCCCTGACACATTTTCTTTTAAATAGCTTATAAATGCACGATAACGTCCAATCATGGCAGGTGCTCCATCTGTAGCTACTGATATTATATTTGATAAAGGGATTGCTTTTTCAATGAAGTAATCCTTCAAAACATGAAATATTGATTCATCCTAGTGTTTTCCATTCTGGATAATTCCCGCATTGTCGTTATCACATAAGCTGAGTTTTCGTCATACGTCGCAATGTACATCTTCAGAGCCCGGAACTAACTGATTGATTGCGCCGTGAAGTAATAGATTGGAGGCCGATCTATAAAAGCAAAACTTTACGACGCAATCAATTAGTTGGTTCCGGGCTCTGAAAATGTCCACTGCGACGTGTGTCGAAAGCTCAGTTTATGTGATAACGACAACACGGGAATTATCCAGAATGGAAAATTGTATTACGAATTCAACCCGTAGAAACCTAAATTCTATTAATTACTAAAGTTACTCGTTCGGTTTAGGTCATGAACGTAAGCAGTAATACTCATACTCGATTTCACTTGAAGGTTACATAATTATACTCGACTGAAAGTATTAATAACGATCGTAAATACATTAAAGTTAACTGAAGGCTTAATACACTTAATAAAGCAGAAGGCCTAATACAATTAATAAAGCTAAGAGCTTCATATAATTAAAAAAGCAGAAAGATTTACATAAAGAAATAAGTAACACAGTTGCGAGAAATTAAAAAAAACTAAAGGCGTAAGTAGTAAAAAAAACTATACAGGTTATCGACAGCTGATCGAAGTCACAATTTCCATTTGAACGTAGCCCCTAACTCAATTTTAATTGCACCAGGGCTTAATTGGGAAGTTTTATATCAGTATAATGGAATAATTTTAGTTTCGGTAACTATGTGTGAAGGAAAAGCTTTGAGCTTCCGTCAACTTGCTGTAATTACTTTAAATTAGCAAAATAGAAAAATGGTGGCGGCCACCGTATCTGCGAGTAGTTGCAAAAAAGGGAATTTTTATTCGATACTTATCTCAATTGCTAAAAGCGTAATATTAAAACAACGATCTGAAATTAAATAAAAACAAAAAATTACAATTGAACGATCAAAGTTACTACAAAATTAACCTGCTTGTAGCGAATGTTGGAAACTCGTTGAACGGCCCTTGTCACTTCGCCGAATTTGAGTTATCCAAGAGAAGATGGAAAATTTGTTTTGGATACCGACGCAAGCAATCTGGCCATAGGCGCGGCACTTTTGCAGGTTCAAGATGGACAAGAAAAATTTATCACGTATTTTAGCAAGGTTTTGTCCAGGCCAGAAAGGAACTATTGTGTGACTGGAGCTGTTAGCAGTCGTCAAGTTCATGGAATATTTCTACAAATATTTGTATGAACGAAAATTTTTACTGAGAACGGACCACGCCGCTTTAAAATGGTTACTGCAGTTCCGTAACTCGAAAGGACAAGTGGCAGGATGGATCGAGAGACTGCAATAGTATGACTATGACACAGAACATTGTGCCGGAAGCAGTCATCGGAACGCTGATGCCTTGTCCAGAAGACCATGTCCGGCGGACTGCAGCCATCGTTCGCAACTGGAAGAAAAAATTAAATACCTCCGGAGAACTGCTATGGTTGATACGAGTGGGAACCCGAGCAGTTGCGTCGCAAACAAGAAAACGACCCTGAAATAAGACTACTCCAGGACTGGAAAGCAAACGGCCGACGACCAACCTGACAAGAAGTGAGTGCTTTGGGCAGAAACATCAAAGCGTACTGGGACTCTTTGATAGTAGAAGACGGTCTTCTTAAACAAACCTTAGAAAGTGTCGAGGGAACGGGAAATAGACTACAGTTGGTAGTGCCAAAGAACCGGGTGTCAGAAGTGTTGAAGCATCTCCACGATGGTGCATCAGGAGGACACTTTGGCATTAAGAAGACATTGGGGAAAGTTCGAGAACAATTCTACTGGGTGAACTGCAAAAAAGGACGTCATGAAATGGTGCCGTAAGTGCACGGTCTGCGCATCAGGAAATGGTCCAGCGAGAAAGTGCAAAGCACCCATGAAGTAATACAACGTAGGAAGTCCTTTGAAAAGAGTAGCGATTGACATCGCAGGGCCGTTCCCAGAATCCTGGTGGCGATGGATTATTTCACGAAATGGACGGAGGCTTACGCCATACCGAATCAAGAAGCAGCTGCTGTCGCAGACGTATTAGTAAAACAGGACGCAACTTTGAGTCTTGGCTGTTTCAAGAAGTGTGCTGACTGTTGGGAATTAAGAAAACTAGGACGACGCCTCTCCATCCTCAATCTGACGGCATGGTTAAGCGGATGAATCGAACAATGGGAAAATACTTAGCCAAAGTAGTGTCCAAACACCAAAGAGACTGGGATTAGTACTTGCACCTTTTCTTAATGCCATACCGATCATCCGTTTGTTACGTCCTAAAATTTCATAACGTAATACCCTGTCTATTGGTTGAATTAAAATTAGATTCCGGTTTTGACGCCCTCTGCCAATTTTTCTTTTGACTGTCATTTTGCTGTCAAGACGTAAAACCGACAACTACCTAAAATGGCCTGTGTCGTTTAGAACTTGAAGTTTCAAATAACATCCACGGTAATGGAAATGAAATTATAATTTCATTATGTATTTAAAGTAGTCGCCACAAGGTAAGCTATCTACATCCGTTTTGTTAGGATTCTTTGGTAATTTTTTTCTTACTTTGATAGCCGTCCCGCCACCATTTTGGCTGTACGTTTCGATGGATTATCGACCAGGGATTAATATAGATAAGTATTGCCAGCGACAGAATGAAGACTAGATATAACGTCAATGCACAAAATGGTGGATTTCAACCTGGCGACATAGTGTGGTTGTATAATCTTCAAAGAAGACGTGGTTTGTCGCCGAAGCTGCAAAGGCAATGGGAAGGCTCCTATAAAGTCGTGCAGCGTATTAATGACGTCATATATCGCATCCGAAAACCACCCAGAGGCAAGCCAAAAATGGTCCACGTCGATCGTCTAGCCCTGTATGCTGGCAATAATCACAATACACAAGTTCAGGTCCGAACCAGAGTAATAAGCAGCAGAACCAGGAATCAAATCGAAGAATTAGAGATTAAGATGTTTATGAACTTATACGGAAGTTCGAGAAAAGCTAGGTTAGGAGTTACCACCGAGGAACCACAAGACCTGTTCTAAACACAAAAAGATTACGTCATCGCACATTGCGTGAGCGAGGATCTTGATCATGTTTAGAGGGGTTGCAGTCGTATTTAAAAACAAGTTTGAGCAGTTAGATGAACTACAAAGACAGCAGTCGGAAAGGTTTTAAGATTACGTGGTGAGAGACGCTTTATTTTCTATCTGGTCACCAAGAAATACACAAGTAACAAGCCGTTATACAAAAATCTGTGGCGGATATTATGGAATCTCAAGAGAGAAATGGAGTTCCACCATGTTAAGAAATTGGCAGTACCCAGGCTTGGTTGTGGCTTAGATCAACCGAACTGGAGGACAGTTCGAACAATGTTGGAGGTCGTCTTCCGAGGAACAGGCGTTCAAGTGTTGGTCTGTAGTTTCCAACCAAGAAGAATATCGGGTCAGGAAAATTCCATTGACTGTTATTTTTATGGTGAAGGAAGTGCCAAAATGGAGGAAGCTGCCGCTATCGCCACGATCCTTTCTACCGTTGTCACACCCGGTCTGACAGAACAGTCCTTAGAAGGGGGCAGTGAAACGTTCGAGAAGTTATTCTCAACTTCGAGAGCCTTTGCGAGGTTTTGGTACATTTTCAGAAGGTATACCGCAAGATATGGAACATTCGACAAGGATTTCCAAAATGTATAAATGCGGCACAAACAAATCAGAGGTCAGTTATTTCCATTAATTCGAAGACGGCAGTGTTAAGATTATTCAAGTTTAAATAAATAAGTTGTTACGCCCTGAGCAAATTTTTTCTAAATCCGGCACTGTCTGATTCATTTAAGTTAGACGTGTGGGAATCTACTGTTACTAATTTCACGCTTTATTTGGTTACATTTTAAAGTCGAAAATTTGTAATTTATGAGTAATTAAGAGCGTATTATTTTCGCTTAATACGTGACTAAATGCTGCTTTTCTACAAGTCTTTATAAATATTTTTGCTTAAAATATCATATTACTGGAGCGTTCTCACGAGTTTGCTGACAAATTTATTTTGTTATCGTGTGACGTCATTATGACCCTAGATTCTTTCGTTTCCCTCTTTAATTAGTTCCTGACAAACTCTTGTTGAGATCACTTTGAAAATTTACTGTACCTTGGAAGTACTAACGTTTACTGAAACACGGTTTTTTTACCGGATATTACGTTAAAACCTTCCTAACTTTTAGTACATCAACGGAACCTGTTTCTTTCCTGAAATTACTAAAAATCGTATATTTACGGATATAAGTTACGTTAAATTTTAAAAATGTACTTAGTTTTCTTAACGCTGGATTATTATACCCAGGTAAAGTACTTATTTTTTTTGTTTTATTTAGTTTATCTGACTTCGCTTCTCTCCCTTCTTTTTATAGCGGGTTTTTCTTCCGACGAAATTGTTCCAATTCATATGAACGTTTCCTCCAACGGATTGTTTACTCCACGTGTGAGAGTTCCTTTGTTCATCTGTAAACTCTACTTACTACTAACGCTACGCTGAGAAGTCAACTTCAATTGCACCAACTGACGCTAAGTGAAAAAAACCAACCGTTAACCTTCGTTCTATTGTGAATCAATTCATATTTGTGCCAATCTCAAAGATTTATTTTCTACAGTGAACTTTTAATTAGAATCCTACTTGCGTAATTAACTTTAGAAATTCAAACAAAACTTTTCTTTATACTTTAAAATTTTACAATTTCCTTTTTTTTCTATTTAAAATTCACTTTTGTTATTTAAACTTTGGCTTGATTTACTTAATTTAATTTCTCTTTGTCTCTATAAGAAGTTGTTATCCGATTTACCTTGAAATTGTTTGTTTTAAATATTTTATTTAAGGGAAGTTCGACTGGAATACCGTGCACGGAGTTTCTTCAGCGAAGTACTAAGGTAAGATTTTTTTTTTTGTATTTCAAATTTGAAATTAGTCTTGTCGAATAACGATCGCTGCCCCAAATTAAATTTTTTTTTGTGTTGTTTGTTTTGCGAACCTAACGTAATTAAATTAGTTTTACTACTTTTGTTTTAACACAAGGTAATTTAGATCCTGCAATTTTGTAACATTTAAAATCCATTATCGTTTATTTTACTCAACTTGTTTGCATAATTCAAAATTGAATAGTTTATTGATTGTTATTTTGTAAATTGCTATTTATTCTAAATTCATTATATTTACAGCAAATTTACTGATTGCTATTTATTGCTTAACCTTTCCCGTTTTTTTTCCTTTCAGCAACCCTTCGCTACTACTAGAGTCCTGTTAAACTTTTACAATTTACTTAACAGGACCGTAACTAAACAAATTGTGTGGCGCCCATTTCTAAGTTTCTAATCACTATTTAACTAATTTTATCTACCACGACATCTTTGATTTAAATATTCCCCTCACAATTTCTTACCCACCCCATTTTGCCTACAAGAACCGAGCTACTGCGGTCATCGCTCCCTTTAAATTTAGTTACATATAATTCTTACCGTAACAAAGTGATTAACGCGTGTGAGATAAATAATCTGATATGTGACTTTAGTGTAAACAATAAGTGTTAAACAAGTGTGTGAAGTTATCTGCGGACTTTATCTTATCTTCGTGTCAGTGATAGCGCTATATACTTACAAACTAGTGTAAGTGTTTTTATTAAATATCCTTAAATTTAATTAGTTCAGTTTTAGTATAAATAAATTAATTAGTTTTAATAATGAACGTTACAATATCATGCAACCTATTTCTTACAGTTTGAACACTGACTTCCAATTGATGGACTTGTTACCTAAAGTTTTTTTACATTCGGAAAATCGTACAATTGGTTTAAAATAAGTCATAACCTCTTTACTATGTAAAGCATCTAAAAAAACTTTATTGGAGAATTGCAGTCTAAACAAATGGTACAAGGTAAAGGTAAAAAACAAACACACTTTTAACAACTAATTGATTAGACAGACTCTAATCACCATTTAGTGTATGAATAAAGTGAAGTTTGAGTAATGACAAATTTCCATAAAGCAAACTGGAATTTTGAGTAAAATACAATTAAGGAGGATGTGGTAAACATGTTCTATTATAGCGGTGTAGATAAATCTGTTGTCGGCGTTAGGCATCATTCTACTAGGGTAAAAATAGTTAATCAAAGATTTTCAGATATCTTGTACAAAGTGTTATGAAGAAATAATGAATAATTGTCCTATTTATAAATGGTTTGTTTATTTTATGTATCTGACTGTACTATACTTATATTTGTTACAAAGAATTAATTTTTCTAGATGTAATTGGTAGTAACAATAAGTCACTTCTTAAATAACATGACAAATACAATGTATAAAACTCTTTATTGAGATGTTTGCAAATAAGGTCGTTGAAATATATTCTACTGCATCAATGATTACCAGTTTATCTTCTCCGGAAACTGCAAAAATTATACAAACTTGTCCGCACAAATCTAGATGATAATTTATGCATGCCGTCTTTGCACTAACTGAAAATCGCCCACAAAAGACATGTAGGTATCTCGCGAAAATAAACATTTGTTTTTATACATTTTTTTAATTAATAGTTGTGCATTAGCAGTTTAAATAAACTGTGCGTATTATATAATAAGCATTTTCTAATAACCACGTGGGTACTGTCATTGCCCTCTTTATATGTGCTCAACTATACGTACAGAACTAACCTTAGCTGATATGTCACTTAGCAAACAACGTTTTATCCAATGCGAAATTCAACACTCCAAATGTAAATCGACAGACAAAGACAATTTTAAAACAAATGTGCAAACTGACTCCATAAAAACCGGACACGTGGAAATTTAATAACCCTGCATGTGTGTCACGCGAAAGTTAATTTTCTGTAACAAATGAAAATATCTAACGCACTAGTATTATTTGTGGTGGAAAGCGACTTTATCAGACACTCCTTTTAGGTGCGCCGACCTGGAACTCGGGCAACCCAATGTGATTCATCCTCGGCGAAGACGTTTAATAAATCTTACGGATTAGTTGTTTGTGCAGAAACTAAAAACTAATTTGAATACACTTGCCAGAGTCAATATGTATATATAGTCACATAATATTTTGAACTCTCGTTCTTGGAATAAAACACCTAATAAATTAAGAAACGTTTTTAAGATGTCATTGTGTATGTGCCAAATTTGGAACGAGATAAAAGGACGGTCAAAAACTCGCTTTACTACTTCGCTAAATACAATTTTAAGACTGTAAACTTTTATGATGTACACATTTTTTTGGACAAATTGACAATGTTCCTTAAACAGCAATGGCACATAAAACTGGCTCTTAATTCCAAACGCGTTCTCGAAATTAGATAAATGTTAAATTATATGTTTTTGTTTATTAACACAAAAGCTCTTTGTTCGTCTACAATGTTTACAATTTGTAACAAATAATATATGAGAGAGTTAATAAATTAAACTGATGAAATATTTTGTATTTCTCTGAAATCTGCATGTGTAGTCTTCGTTCGTGAGCACTTTCTTCTATTGTCTCTATTTAAAGGTTGTCAAATCTTTGATGTTTTTTTCTTTGCTACTAAATTGGCGAGTTTCATTTCGTACAAGACTGTCTAAGTTGCTTTAAGTTCTATTTTTGAAACATTTTTAGCTTTAACGGTTTTTTAGTGTTTACTCGTTGATTTTAACACCCTAACGACAATTTCGATGCAATTCATAAATGCTCTGGACTAGGAAACTTAACGTTTATTACGAATTTGATTGGACATTTATGAAATTATGCTGTGCAATATTTTAATATTTTAAGAATTACTTGAAGAGACAAAGTCTTACAAACAAAAACTATACAAACTGTTCAACAGTTTTGAGCCGACTATTACATAGGATAATTGCTTTAAATGTCCTATGTACATTTACCGCTTTTTTTAACTTAACCATAACTAATTATAGTTTGCTTTAAAACGTTGAAAGTAAAAAAATATTGTATCTGAGTATTTTATAGTATCCGTCACAGTCCCAGAAAACATCATATTAACTTATGCCTTCTGAATCGACGAATCTCACCCCATATTTAAACGAAACGTCGATATTTACAGATCAAGGAAAAAAAATTAGCAAATAAAAATAAGGCACTCCCGAACAGGTGCGGATCCAGGAACTTATGACAGCCATGGACCCGTTTAGTGTTACGTCAGAAAACCATGAAATTCAATTCGGAGTCATAAGTTAAAAATGGTGAACAAATTCGACAGCTCCAGATAACTCTATAGATCAACGGCTACTCCTAAAGAGCAGGCAAAACTTGGGATTTTTGCTGTACTTAGTCCATTTCGGCAAGAGTTCCATATTTCTCTTGACCATATAAATTTGTAATGTTTGCTATTTTTTGTACCTATATGGGGTGTCAAGCGTGGATTCGTTGACGATAACACGAGACCTACTATTTCATTCTGTGTCTTTTAACCCAAACAAGTTCAAAAACTTTTTTTAAGATCTCAGCACTACCCAAAGCATCTGTATCACAAAAATTAAAATCACGTTATATGCCTTTTATAAATCACACCCTTGGCAACTAAAAACCATATCTAACTTTAGATATTGATGCTGAATGATTTTCATTACGTCTAATATTATCGTTTCCTAATAATCCATCGAGAAACATTTCTACCTCAATACGCACGTACACTCTCCTTCAAAAATCTACCGATTTAAGAAATTTCACCCCATATTTGAGTAACGTAAAATCCGTACTCATCGGTGATTTTGAGAAATCTCTTGTTGTAGGGCATTTCTTTACTGAATTCAAACCAAAAACATTCCAGGAACAGTCACAATCCCAAAAATCATCAAAGTAACTCCCGTACCTCAAATCAACGAGTTTCACCCCATATGAACAAATTCCATTATACGTAAAATTCGCACCTCTTCGTCGTTATTGATCGTTTATGAATGATGAATCAGTAGAAAAATAAAGCACTCCCGAAGAACAGACAAAACTTTTATTCAAGGAGACATTTTTGCAGTACTTCGTTCATGATCGTTCCCGTAGCAGTTTTTCGTACTAATATGCTCAATAAATGTTGATGAGTCCTACTAATACATTCGGTCTTATAAGTCAAACGAGTACAGAAACTTTTAACACCGGTCAATTCCACATCCCTCTGTTGTAAGCAGTTTCCTTACTGAACTCAAACCAAATTTCAAAAACAGTCGCAAAAATTTGAACAAATTCTATTAAACGTAAAATTTGAAACTCTTCGTCGTTATTTATAATACATAAACGAGAAATTAGCAGAAGAACAAAGCAGTCCTAAAAACTTTTGTGCCAGGAAAGATTTTTGCATTCGTAGTCCATTTCGGTAACATTTCCCATGACCTTCTAAATGTGTAATGCTCGATAGATTTTGTATACACGTTAAGTGTGAATTTGTTGACGATAGCACGAGTCTTACTATTTCAATCAGTGTCTTTTAAGCCAAACGAGTTCAAAAACGTTTTTAGGATCTTTCAAAGAGTGGTCGATACTAATTCGACATCAGCAACACCCAGTCTTAGAAACCATCCACCTCAAAATAGAAAAAGATAAAATAAAAAAGTTCATAACCTTTTTTGACTTTAGACTACTTCAAAAAGCTCTCTATCCAAATTCCAAGACAAAGTTGTTCCGAGTCATCGAATATACTGTCTTTAATCACACAACTATGTCACACATCCAAAAAGTACAAGTTGTTCAAAACAAGAGCTTAATAGTTTGTGAACTTTTATGTAAAAAAGCTTATGACAACAAGAAAACACTTGATGGTGAAACCGATTTAAGAAACTTCATCCCATATTTTATTAAAGCAAAATGCGTACTCCTTTGTAGTTTCTATTTTCGTTCTTAAGAAATCTCCTGTTGTAGGTCATTTCCTTACTGAATTCAAACCAAAAACATTTCAGGAACAGTCACCTTTCCAGAAATCATCAAAGTAACTCCCGCACCCCATATTTGAACAAATTCCATTAAATGTAAAATTAGGATCTCACGTAGTTATTTATAGTTCATGAACGAGGAATCAGCAGAAAAATAAAGAACAAGCAAAACTTTTATCCCAGGAGAGATTTTTGCAATACTTCGTCTATGATATTTCCGTTGGTAGTTTTTGTACTTATATGGGGGTCAAACGTTGATTCGTCGACGATAGTACGAGTCACACTACTTCATTCCGTTTTTTAACCCAAACGAGTTCAGAAAAGTTTTTTTAAAATATCTCAGAAAGCTTGGCGACGCCGGTCAATTCGACATCACCATCACCCAAACTTAGAAATCATTTAAATCAACCCACATCAAAACATTTTTTGACTTCTGTCCAAATCTAAACTTTTTAAAACCATATAGATCATTAATCCACGACACTATCTCCCACCCAAAAAGTACAAGTTGTCCAAAACAAGATCACACGGCTTTTTGGAAAATATGTTTACAAAAAAACATTTTGCAATTATTCCTTAGGGTTTTAAATTTCAATAGGTAAAGGAGTTATCAATGAGCATGAAGTTATTACTGAAATGCATAGAAGCTTCGAGATCATTCGAGGCGATTACCAGAAGGTACAGAATGTTCTCGAAGCAGATAAAGCAAAAATATAAAAAGTGTCCGAAGAAGTTTAATTTAGTCTAATCAAAAGTCGGAAGTGTGAAGAATCGGTCTAAACAAACAGTGTTCAATGCGAGTGCCAGTGAAAATAAATACCAAACTGCGACTTATCTGCGAACAGTGTTTATAAATATCGAGTGATAGTCGTATACAAATTACTTGTAAGTTGTTTTCTTAAATGTTACATTTTATTAGTGTTAATTGAATTAAAAATTAATTATAGTAAAAGTTATTTTATAGTAATCCTATCTAAATTACGTGTAAATAGTTATTTTTAAATAAATTAATTTTAAAATTTGTTACATTACAATGAAGTGAATGAGTATCAACATTAATGTACTTGCAATTAGTTAGTAGTTACTGTCATTCGCGGCAACATCTTCTAAGTTTCTAAGGTGAGTGTTTTCAAATGCTTTTCTATGAACCATTCTTTCAATTGCAGAATTTGCAGGTTAACGGCTGTTAAGTTGGTTTCCATGGCAAAATTTACAATTTAACCAATCATAATCTAAATGCTGCATTTTAAAGGTAAGTTTAATATTTAAACTACGATTGATAATCTGGGCCTGGTCCTCTATCACTTGTTGTTACCTCAAAAAAATGAAACTATAGTAATGTCGTACTCAAATTCTCAAAATTTTCACACCAATTTGTATATTAATTACATTGATCCTACTGTATTTTTAATTAGTTATTTTAATATTTTGGATCATTAGGAGGTTTTTGGTTTATAGAAGCATTTACACATCTACACGCAATTTTCTAGCGCACAATTAAATTTAAAACAATTAATCAAAATGTAATAGATGCAATTGGAAGACCAAAGATCAACTAGTTTTTTTTTTATATTGTATGTGATAGTACTGAGATGCAAAATCGAATTTTTCGATATCGGCGATCTTCCGGATCACCGCTAAAAAGCGTAAAATTGTCGGAATTTTGCATAATTTTACGTTTGGTCTATAGCAACACGTTTCATTAAGAACAACTGTAATCATTTTAGAAGTACATTAAATTTGCTAAAATGTAAGGCCAAAACAGTTATATAGGCCTTGTAGTTTTCGAGGTATGACTCCGGCAAAAAATGTTAAAATTGCCAAAGTTGACTCTAAAGGTGCACTTTTTTATAAAGAACAGCTATAATCATTTTATAAGTACATTAAATCATCTACAACTTTAAGCTCAAATTGGTTACAATAGGCCTAAGAATTTCTAAAATGTAACTATTAAAAAAAAGTATTGAGAAGATGATGTCAGGTCATTCTTATTCCCGAGCAGTAAAAGCTCACACTTTGACTCATCTAGCGCTAGCACCCGAAATTGTGAAAACAATCAGTCTGACAGAGGACGAGGTAGGTGAACTCGTAGCTGTACTATCAAATAATGACAAATCTGAAATTTTGAAAGCACATAAAGATGAAAGATTCCAAGCTCTTTAAACTAAATTTTACGACGCTTTACAAAGTCTAGAAAATAGCGGGTCAACTGGAAAGTTGTGGATTAACTATTTTAGAATAGTGACATTAGTAAAACAATTTATCCAAACAGAGCAAATGGGAAACTGGGATTTGCATCTAAACATCATACAAAAAATGCTGCCGTTTTTCTATGCTACACGCCACTTTTATGTGCCAAGTGTGCGCAGCTGTATCTGCAGGATATGTTGAAATTAAGATGGGTTTTCGTGAGTTCAAACTATTTACCCCCAACGAGTTCTTTATTGTTAGGCGTTTTGAAAAGTTCTGTTTAGGTGTTTAGACAGACATGACTCTGCACAATATATGTGTTGAGGTTAAGGATTTCTGCAACGCGAATGCACATACAACTGAGCAATATGTAGAAGTGAGATCTTTACGAATCACTCGAAATGAAGCGAATACAGAGAAGCTGTGTGACTGATTACTTATTCGCCCGTCATTTGTTAATACGGATATTATCATGTGCTTATGCAGTGGAATTGTTGGAACGAAAGGGGTTAACTGTCACATGGCTAGAGATATTGGCAAGGAAACAATATTGAGAGTTAGAGAAAACTACAAAAATGGCAAATTCAAAAGAAAGAATAACGTAGAGAAACGTACAAGGAATTATTTTCAAGTCCGAGAACTTTCGCGTGGTTTTTGTACATTTCCAGAACGTTCACCAAATGATATAGAACATTCGCAAACGTTTTGCCAAAACGTATAAATGCGGTTCAAACAAATTATAGCGCAGTTATTTGAGTAATTTGAAGACGGCAGTGTTAAGAAGATTATTCAAGTCTAAATAAATAAGTGATTAACGCGCGTCGCGATAAATTTACGGTGTATAATCTTGTACGGAACTTTAATGTAAACAAGCGTGAGTGTTTAAATAAATAGAAGCTATCCGCGGTCTTGATCTTTCGGTAAGTATATTATATAAAATTAGCATAAGTGTTTGTAATAAATCTCCTTAGATTTAATTAGTTCGGTTAGTTATAAACGTGTACATGTTCTTAGTATAAATAAATTATTTTTAATAATAAACGTTACAGTGGTGTCAGGTGTCGGGTTCGCGATTTTTAGTGTAAATACCATCAAGTAATTTAATATCGCTCCTGTAATAAATACATGGATTGCGTAAATAAATAAAACTTTAGTTCGGGATTTGCATGTTTGTTTATAGTGTGTAATTTCTAGCTGTTCCAGTTTGTTAAAGTAGTGTATTTAAACTTTTTATTCGTTTTATAACTTATTCCAGTAACTCGTTATCAAACTAAAATTGATGCAAAACAATTTGAGTTTCTCGAATCAATAAAAAATGGTCAAGAATCGATGAATAGAAATATGGAAGAAAATAATAGAAAAATGGGAGAAAATTCTCAGAAAATTGAAAAAAAAAATCCGAACATTCTAAGCAAATGGAAGAAAATTCTAGAAAAATGGAAAAAAAGTTTCTCAAAAATTCGCAGAAAATGAAAGAAAAGTTTTACGAAAATTCACAGAAAATGGAAGAAAAGTTTTACAAAAGTTCGTAGAAAATAAAAGAAAATTTTAGAAAAATAGAAGAAAAATTGTTGGAATATTCTAGAAGTTTAGAAGAAGAAATACAAACGAGCATAGTAAAACAATTTAAAATTGTTCAAGAGAAAATCTAAACAGATATGTTAAATTTAAAGGAAGAAATTTGCGAATCTGTGAATGACAAAATGGAAGAAGTAGAAGACACATTAGAACAGAAGTTAAAAGAAAATTCAAGAACCATAGAAGACAAACTAGAGAAAAAATTGAGAAAAAGAATACAACTGCTTGAAGAAAGAATGACCCAAATGAATTAATAATGGACCATCGAGAAGAAACCACTCACAAGTTCAAAGTTGTACCTCCGAATTTTGATGGTAAACTACAAGCAGTTTGAAGTCGCAACTACAGCTAATGGTTGGAGCAACAAGCAGAAAGCAACGTCTTTAATAGTGTTCTTACGTGGAGAAGATCTTGGAATCTTGCAAACTGTTCCTGACCACCTACAAGAAAATTACGAACTTTTAATTTCACGTTTAGAAATGAGATATGGAGAAGATCATCTTCAACAAGTGTATCAAGCTTAAATTAAAAGTCGAGTTCAGAAAGCTGCCGAAAGCCTTCAAGAGTTTGAGGCTGACATCGCCAGATTAACACGGCTTGCGTATCCTACAGCACCAGATACCTTCTTGGAGCAGTTGGCTATTCAAACTTTTGTAGACGGCCTCCGAGACAAAGAAACGCAGTAGACTCTCCGGTTAGCTTGGCCGAAGACGTTGGATGACGCTTTAATCCATGCTTTCGAGTTCGGGGCGGCGAAACAGGCGTCACACCGAGGTAGCCATAAGCTCCTTTGTGCTGCGAAAATACCCTCGCATACAGAAGAAAACATTGAAGATATAGTGCGACGTGTATTTCGGGAACAAGTAGCCCGAGAAAGAGAAGTGACGTGCTGGAACTGCGGAGGAATGGGCCACGTACAACGGCGTTGTACTAAGCTCAAAAGAAGACCAGAAGAGCGTCCAGAAAACTAAAACAGGTCGATCGAATGGAGCGAAAGTTGACCTCAACGAACCATGCCCCGGAGATTACCATTCAAATGGCATCGTATAGGAAGCAATTACATAGCATTTATGTCGATGGCAAGATCAATGGAAGAACTTCTTCACACATGAATTTTCGCCATTTCCCTTGTCTTTATTCACTCAAGATGGGATGAGGAAGGATACAAAATCCTCTTTCTATGCCGCATTTACAACTGCCAACATTGTTAAGACAGAAAAAATATTCAAACCTGTGGTTGTAGATAGTGGTCATCTACTCCATAAAGTGGTGTGACCCAAGGGATCCTCATTTGACTTGATATCTACCACATATATTCAATATCTTGTTACACGTTGTGGTCCGCTCATAGCACTAGTGTGTGACGGGTATCCAACATAAACTGGAAACAAAGTACAAAAAGCGCTGAACGTATTTGCCGAGCTCGGTCATATTCTTCTCTTGAAGTTATACTTGATGTGACAACCGTGTTTTATATTTCACAAGAAAAGTTTTTAACTAAAAAATAAAAAGATTCATGCACCTACTGAAGGCAAAGATGGAAACCAAAAACATTCAGCTTGTTCAAGCCGAAGAATATGTTGATACGCTGATCGTCATTACAAACTTCTGATTGTGAAGTAGTGGTCATTGTAGGCGAGGATATAGATTTACTAGTAATTCTCAATGGTATTACAGGTACCACACATAGTAACTACTTTTAGAAGTGTGGAAGAAGTAAAACGCCAGATATCTTCTACTCAACCACCTCAATTTTTTCTGACCGTTATCTTCTTTTCTTCACGCATGGCTTCAGTAGATGTGATTCTACTTCATGCTTTTTTGAAAAAGGAAAAGGCAAGCTGCTTGCAGTATTTAAAAAAAATCTAGACCTTAAGGAGAAAGCAGAAATTCTTTTTGCCATGTATGGTGGAAATAACTCAATTAATAGCCTCAATGACCTGCACGACCAGCTCTTTACAAAGGCTACAACCAAAACAAACTTCAACTTTGCCAGACTGCGTCCCACTCAAGACGCTGCCAGATTTCACTTAAATCCTACCACCAGGTGCAGAGGTGGTTTGTTATGTATATCGATCCGTTTGAATGGGGGTGGGTTCTAACAGCATCCCCAAGGATGGTGTCAAGAAATGCGGCTCCCTCACACAAAATGTACCGGTAAATTTTAACATTTTGAAAGGCGATGGTACAAAACGTATACCACATAATAAAATTCATATAGTTTGTAAAGCAATGTTTTAAATCGTGAACCAGCTCTAGATATTATTAATGTAACATACTTCACGATCCTACCACATGTCGCAGCAAGCTTTGAGGGCTTTGGTGTTCCACGATGCAGTATTTAGAATACGTTTGTGATGTGCATACGATTCACAATTTTGTTACAAACGATGACTAAAATGTGAATAAAAATTTATTTTAGTTTGAAACTACTGAAACTTTATTCCATTAGTGAGATTATGTTGTTCATAGAAATTTCAGTATGTTTTGTTGTACATTGGCATGGAATGAATAAGTGTTGTGGTATAAAGTTGTACCAGTAGTCTTGAAGTAGTTTTTGTTTTTAAATCACCCACATGGAATTGTTACCATTCAAACTGAAGAATATGACGTACAGCGAACTGATGGAAGAAGCGGAGTGCTTTAACCCGGAAGAAATACTTTTAGATCTGTTGTGGGTGAATCTGAGGAGGAAAAAGATAATGTCAACAATATTTACTACAACGATCTTAATATGATACAATTGGAAAGCAAATCGGATCTAGAAGAAAACATACCTCTGCCAATTATTCACGATAATCTGAGGAAAGCATCAAATACGCGCAACTGGTCTAAAAATATAGTGTCTAAAGAAGCAGAAAACTTTATTGAAAACTCTGCAATAAAAGTAAGTCTTAATAATGTCAATTTAGAGACTGTAAACGAATACGTATATCTCGGACCAATGATTAAAGTAAATGAAGAAAAAAATATCCTTATGAAGAATCAAAATTAAAAATAAATTTTTCTCTCATGCTTTTTCTTGTTTTTAGTTTTTGGTTTGTTAAATTAACACATAAATCTAAATTAAAACATCAAAAAAATAATTTTTTGTCTTTTTTAGTTTTTTTTTTAAATATTTTGTTAGTTTTAAAAAAAGTACGTTTCTGTGCTTATGTGGATTTACATTTGATTTAATATCTCAAGCTAGAATCGAGATAGAAGGGTAAGACAACGACCATTTTTTTTTAGAATTCAACCAGTGTTAATTCAATACACGCATATGGTTTAACATTTTCAAGAAAATACCATGCATTCTTAATGTTATTATTAAGTTATGTACAAAATTTCAAGTTGGGATCTCAATGGGATCATATTTAAGACAAATTATAAATAAGCTTACGATGTAAATATAGTCAACTTTTTTAGAATTTTTTTTCAAAACATGTCCAAATTATGTAATGATCAATACAAATTTTTTTTTGAATGTTCAAATTGATGTTTAGGTGAATTGAAGTATTCCTTGTTGAAATGGTTTTCGAAAATTACATAAGTTTTTCCAGTAGCTGTGTTTAGTTTTACTCGAGTTTGGATTTGTTTTATTCACGTTTGAAATCGTCTGGGTTGCGTGGGAAAAGAAATGAAGGAGCTTGACCAGAAGGATGTAAAAATGTTACTTCTACATTTTCACTTTTATAGTTTTTGAATTGGACACCCACCAACTACCAACGCCGATCATATTCACACGTGACGTATCTTGAAATTTCATCCATTGACAAACTTTTACAACCTTCAAGAATTTCTTGTATGCAAGAGTCGTCACATAAACAAAAAATCTTCAACTTAATTCAGTCGAACTGTGAGGAATGAAAGTCTAAAACTGTTGAGCTGCTTTAATATTTTCAGCTTTGCGTAGACGATATTTCAAAAAATCTTTTTTTTTCTCAGTAATCCAAGCTTGTTTTTGAAATATTGTCCACAAGAAGCTGAAACTATTAAAGGAACTCAAAAGTTTCAAACTTTCAGTCCTCACAGTTTCACTGAATTAAAGTTGAAGATTTTATTTTTATGTAACGACAAAAAATTGTTGAAGAAGGTAAGAAATTGCCAATGAATGAAATTTCAAGTTACGTTATGTGTAAATATGATCTAGATCCCTCATTTGTTTTCCCACCGAACCCAAACATTTTAAAAGTGAACAAAAACAAATTTTAACTGGAGTAAATTCGAACATAACTACAACAAAAACCTATGCAATTTGCAAAAACGAAACCATTGCAGCAACAAGGAGCTTAAGTTCAAGACTTTAATTCACGTAAACACCAATTCAAACATTCAAAAAAATGTTTTCCTCAATAATTTCATAACTTGGACATGTTTTGAATAAAATATATATAAAAGTAGTTAAAATATACGTCGCAAGCTTATGTATATATATTTTAAATATGATCCTATTGAGATCCCTACCTGAACTTTTGTATACAACTTAGTAATAACACTAAAAATTCACGGTATTTTTTTTAAATATTTAAAATCATATGCCTTTTTTGAAATTAACTTTTTAAATTTTGAGTTTGGGGGTTGAAAGTATTAAGTACTTGAAATACTGTCGTCTTACCTTTCTATCTCGATTCTATTCTGAGATATGAAATAAAACGTAAATCTATGTGAGCACAAAAACGCACAATTTTAGAACATTAAAAAAGTACTTTAAAAAATTGAAAAATTATTCATATTTAAGTTTCTTTTACATAGATATATCTAATGTAAAAAGACCAACCCAATAAAAATTATGAGGTAATTTGGATTTGATCACTTGATACGAAATGATCCAACAGTGGAAATAACCAAAAAATCAGATTAGCTTGTGCAGGTTTTTTAAAATTAAAAAAAATTTTGACAAATAGAAAAATTTCACAATTTCTCAGAACGAAAGCATTTAACTAGTGTGCTCTCTCAATATTGAACTATGATTCGCAAACTTGGATACTGACCAAAATAAACATGGAAAAGATAGCAAAAATATAAAGAGCCATGTAGAGAATGGTGATAAGAGTGAAATTATTAGACAAAAAAACAAATACATGAATTAGACAAATATCTAAGGTGGAAGATGTTAGAGAACCAGACACAACGTCAGGCAACTACACCAAATATGGAATAAAATATTTTATCGATGAAGATCATGGTTAAATAAAGCGAAAGTGTTCGTCCGTAGATGCAGATGGAGACGGATGAAACAAGTACAAAACAGAGACAGATGGAAGATGTCCTTGTCCAAAATTGGACGGGTTGAAGGTTATAGAAAAAGAAGAGAGAAGAAATTGTCCAACCAACTTTTTTTGAAATAATATTATTTTTGATCCACTTAAAAATTAATTTAATTATTGATTATAATTTATTTACATATTAAAATAAATTAAGAAAACAATTAGAATTCATGGTATTTTACCATACAATACAACAATCATTTTTAATGAGTACGTATTATTATTATTCTTGCGTAGATGCAGATTTTTCACGAACAAAACAGCCAAATATGAACAATTTTTATTCGATTAAAACGTAGATTTCTTCCTTTAGTAAATTAAAATATAAATTAGTCAGTTTTGCATAATGGTTATACAAGAACATTCTAGAAAAAAAATTAAATAAATGGTAATAGGTACTTATGTATACTAAATTTTGTGTTTCGTTGTTGGTTAAATGCACATATGAAAACAATTTGTATTTTTCTGCAGAAGCAAATACTCAAAACAATGCTCATATATCGTGCTATGTTGGACGTGTAAGTTAAAATTCCGAAAACAAATGTTATTTCGACATGCATTTGTATACGTTATTTGTTTTATGTACAGCATGTTTCTTCACTTGTACTTTATATTTTCAAAAGCAAAATATAATACAATCATAATTAAGATTATTTTGCTTTAAAGTGATGAAGTAAAAACGCCTAAAGGTTTTGATGCACTACGAGCAACCAAATGCTTAAATTGACCTGCTTTCTTAATTTCAAGAAATTCAAAAACAGTCACAGCACTGATGACTTAAACTGAATTTTAATTAAAAATACTAGTAACCGCAAGCACGTTTAATGCATTATTTATATTGAAATACTCTTATCTCTTAACATAGATCGGTTTTTATTGTTGTTACTGTTAGTGTGAATTAAGTAAAAGTATAAAATTACAGTTTAGTTCTTTTGTCGCAGGGTGTGTATGTGTAGAAATAACAGTTAATTAATCGTAAACCTAAATATATTTTGTTTACCAAATATTGCGAAGAAAATAAAAAGTAATTTAAATCGCAAATGTCATAGTAATCTGGTAGATTCATTAGTGTGAACAAATTATAACTGTAACACTCATCAGGCGCCGTCTGAGATTCATTTTTGAACTATTAATGATTCGACAGAGTCTTAAGTGACTCCTATGTCTAACGCGAAAAATGAGAAAATAACTTTTCAGACTACGGTTAATTTTAGTCAACTTATATTTAAGTTTCTTTCTTGTGTTTCTTTCTTCTCAATCCCAAGGATTTTTTAACAATACGATAGTAAAAAATATATTTTTATACAACTTTTAAAAAGTTATATGCTTGGAAAGTTTGAATAGAAAAAACCAGTTGTGTTTTTGTACGTCAGATATGTCAAGTTTGGTTTAACTGCTGGAAAATGCAATTTTCATAGCGTTGCTAGTAAATAAACAATTTTTCAAGTCTAAGAAGACTCATTTATTTGTTCAATAGCGCTAATAAATAAAAAAAATTACGTTTTTACATTTCTTAAAGTTTTACATTTTCTATTATACAGGGTGTTTCAAAATATCAGGACAACAAAAAATCGATTTTTTTTTTTTTAATGGAACACCTTGTATATTTAGTATATATATGTATATAAGTTTTTGGAATTCTCTCGAGGTTATGACTTTAAAGAATGACATGCTTTTGATAAACAAAATATTGTACCAAAATGATATTTTGGTGGGAGGTAATTGTGTAATACATGGTGTTCTGTATTAAACTCTGTATTTGACATCTTGCAGAGAATTAAATTTTCTATCGAAGTGATATTGCATGAAATTATCCCAAAGGTAATGATTTTAAAGATCTTATTTTATTAACAAAAGTACACTTTTCGACTGCTATTAATATCAGATTATTTGTTGGTAATTTAGTATGCTATGAAAACAATTGTGAATTCTGAAAAACAAATATTAAATGCTCTATTGGAAAAGTCGGTGAAACAGTGTTTTTATAATTTTGCATTAAAATGAGTTTTTCTGCTAAAGAAATAGTCGATACGATTTATGTGTTTGGAGCAAATGACAAAAACAGTCTGTGGACTAAGAGCGGTTTTTTAAAAGAAGGCAACTAGTTAGAAACTCTTTTGAAAATCTAATGGAAGGTTTTAAACGAACGCGAAATGTGGCGTACAAGAATACGATCTTTAAATGAAGAAAATGAATTTAATGTACTTTTGGCTGTGACTGCGAATCCTCTTGTAAGTGGTAGAAACTTATCGCAAGAAATGTCTCATATCATACTCAGCTAATGCAAGAGTTGAGTGAAAACGATAAACAAAGAAGAATGGAATTTTGTAACTGGGCTTAACACATGATAAATGTAGATGCTGTTTTTACCTTTTCTTGTTTGTGGATGACACAATGGTTTCGTTAACCGCCATAACTTTCACTATTATTATGATCAAAAACCACATGTTATAGAAACCAAAAGTAAAGTTAGCACACTTTTTTGATGATACTGACTGTGAATGGCAAAATTTATTTGAAGTTTTTGTAAATGCACTTGTCAAGATAACTTGAAATTATTCCACGAAATATTCTAGAGAGGATGTGGTATTTGCACGATGGTACTCTTGTTCCCCGCACTGTTCCCATCCATCATCATTTTAATGCTACATTCCCACAAAGGTGGATTGGAAGAATGCAATAGCGTCCACGATCACTTGACTTGTCCAAAATTGACTTTTCTATGGGATTACGTTAAATATATAGTTTCTTGAACACCACCCACTACAACGGATGATAAGAAAAATAGAATTACACAAATTTTTCAAAATATTCAACACAACACATTAAGAAATATTAGTGCTTTCCTTAAAGATCGATTACGGAGATGTAATATAGCTGATGGGGGTTACTTTGAAAACGGTTATTAATTCAAGAATTATTTAATTTGTGCTTTAAGCTTCTTCGTTCTTGTTAGAATTGTTGTTTGCCTTTGTTAATTGTTTCGAAACCATGCAATTTTTCTTGCTTTTTTGTTGCTTGTTGTGCATTCATTTATTTTTAGATATTTAATTTATTTGTTTGTCAAAATTTGCAATTGTTTTCATAGCATACTAGATTACCAACAAATAATCTAATATTAATACCTGAAATAGTACTCAACTACATACCAAAACATCATTTCGATACAAGATTTTGTTAATGAAAAGCATGTCATTTCTTGAAATCATCAATTTAGAAAAATTTTTTTTTAAAAAACTGCTTATACTTTTGTAAAGACTAATTTGAAGTGCCTATAATTTTATATCATTGTAAAGTAGACCTCAAGAGGATTCCAAAAACGTATTAACATACCAGGTGTTTCTTTATTGTCCTGATATCATGGAATAGTAGAAAATAATTTTCAACATTTAAAACTTTTGTAAATATTTTTTTTGTTTTGTATAATAAGGAAGATGTTTTACTTTGACACACTATTGGGCCACCTTGTATATTTAACCGTTAAACTTTATAAAAATTAACATAGTGACGTATAGTATAAAATTAGTAATTCAGGAAAATAATTATCTATATTTGTTCGTTAGTGTAGTTACGTAATAAGTAATAAGTGAAAAAGCTCTAGAGCGGCAAAATAAAATGTAGAAATCCACATAAAACTAAGTGTTCAAAATTAATTATTATATTAGAATAAGTATGCGACAGGTGGAAAAGTCATATAAAAATTCAGTTAAAATTGAAAAAGAAAACGATGTTTGTGTTTCTAAATGCGGTAAAGAAGAAACTAAAATTCGTGTTGTTTTTAATGGTTTATCTTCTATTCTTCATGGTAGATCTTTAAACGAGCACTTTTTTCTGTTATTCCGATACGTTTTAGATTCAATCCAGTCGCTTTATGTTGTGACATTTGCATGACGTATAGTTACGTTTTGCTACGTCGTGAAAGTCGCTGTTTGCAACACATTTATTAGCGCGAATCAAAGATGTCTTAAACAATTGGTTAGAAGCAAAGGTTTTTATTACCCGGAGGCGTTGGTCGTAATCCTTAAGAATGCTTATGTTGATAACCTAATAACTAGTGTTGGCACTATCGAGAACGCATTAGTTCTAGGCACTGAGTTTAATGTATTTTTGAGAAAAGGATCTTTTGAGTTGCGAACATGATTCAGTAACGTTTCAAAAATGTTAGATCTTCTCGCGTACCCTTTTAAAACTCTCCTTATGCTTTTGACCGAAGATAAGTCTTTTAAAATCTTTGAACTGTGTTGTAATTATCTTTTTTTTTCAAGTTCTATCTTTTAGTGGCGTTTGTTTCACTAAGTGGAGTTCTCTCTTATATTGCTAGAATATTTGGTTTTTTTCACCTTTTGTCTTTACAATGAACACAGCGGAAATGGATCGCCGGCGCCAGTCTTGGTTAAAATGACGTTCTTAACTCCATTTTTGTATCTCAATGTACTAATTTAGTAGACTGTTTGCAACAACACATTCCTTTTCTTTTCAACAAATCCTACACGTTGTTGGTGCTTTTCAAAAGAGGTACGCTGCTATTATTTAAACATTCTCTAGCTCTGTTGAGTCGCGACAAGTATTGTTTTACTACTTTATTATTGCTAAGTCAAAACTTGCCCAATTAAAGGTTCTGCCAATTTCAAAACTCGAATTTTGTGAAGCGCTTTTGCTAGCTCGTTTGTTCCGCTCGATTAATTTTTTTCGTTTCTGCAGCTATTACAGAAACTCGCCTTTATACTGACGCTCAATTGCATCTCGTTGGTGTCGCCAAAAATCCTGCTGATTTAATATCTCGTGGAGATACTCTAGAAGTTTCTACATTCTAGATCCGACGTTTTTAAGTAAACATCTTCTATTTCTATTCCCGCAGCTTTAGATTTTTGTTGGCCGATATAAAAGCTAGCGCAACTCTTCTTGGTCGCGTTGTACCTTCTCACCCTTTGCTTTCCGACACCGAACGATTTTCTATTTTTTTCCGTAAAATGCAAGAAACGTTTGGTTTGATATTTTGTTTTTTTTTCAAACTTACAAACAAACTCAATTTCACAAAACTCTTTTTTCTGATAGCAAACGGTTATCACTTTCTCATGCGGAGCTACAAAATGCTACGCATGTTTGCCTCCGCATAGCTTAAGCTGGATATTATATGAAATTTATAATTTGTTTTATTAAAGTAAACAGTTTCCTTTTTTCTTAGAACAAATATCGTCATTTATTGATAAAAAAGGGTCAATTGCTGTTATTGCTTTAACAAGCTGTTACGTGCATAATTTTCATAATGTAACACCCTGCATATTCATTACCTTAAAGTTAGATTTCTATTTTTGACACCCTCTAGGGAGTTTAGTTTTACTTTATTTCTTGTCAAGATGTCAAACCGTCAACTACTTAAAATCGTGCTTGTGATGGTATAACCTCTTAATTTTATAACATCGGCGTAAATGGAAATGAAATTATAATTTGAAAACGCATTTCTAGTAGTTTATTCATCACAGGGTAAGCTCTTCCTATTAGTTTTTAGAATTCTTCAGTAATTTCCTTCTTAATTTGATAGCACGTCCCGTCACGTTTTGGCTGGATTTTTTGATGTATTATTGATGGATGAGGAGTTAATATTGACAAATACATCATGGAACGAATATAATTCTGGAAAGCCTACGTTAAAACTAAAAACGAAGTATCGACAAGAACTTTTCTCCGAGATTCTACTCCTTATGCATCAAGCAACTAAGATATCAACTTTTAACTTAATGTGTGCAAAAGCATTCGATAACCGGTTTTTATGTCTAATTTCTTTTGGCATTAATTAAGAATTCTGTAGATTTTTGCTTTCGTGAGTCATTGCGTTGACACGATTTGTTGTTTATAAATATTCCAAATCGACTCAACGAGGAAAACGTTTTCTTCAGGCAGGTACTGGATTGTGGTTAAGTTTTATTTAATTACTTTGTTGCTGTTAGAAAAGTCACTCACGGAATTTTGCTTGTTTTAACTTACGCAATTACAATAATTGTTTCAATACCATGCAGGTATTTTCATTAATTATTTTGTGCATCGCATGCTGTGAACCATAGATATTTGTCACGTAATTTTTCTTCGCTATAGACATCTTATGTGTAAACCAATGTGTTGTGTGTTGCCGATACGTATTACAAAATTTCTGGTGCTTGTTGTTAATACCTAATCTACGTTATTAAATTAAAGTTGTTATACATACTTATCTTTTTCTTTTTTGGTTACACGAAAAACAGTGTAACAAGGATTACGTACCTTATTTCGTTACAAGCTTGAACCTTCTGTCTTGATCAAAACAAAAGTTTTACTTAGAAAGATCTGGCGCCCTTTAAATCTTATTTATTTGAACGTCCCCTAACTCCGACTAGTGTGAGTTGGTCGTGCAAGGTTCATAAGACCTATAGCTTGTCTTCTCTCTTCCTTCTGGATCTCAAAGCGCTCAAGTTATTATACAAGTTAATTTTTGAATTATTTTTCTGCGTAGTCTTCTGAGCAAACGCATCCGCCAATGCATGACTTCTTATCGTTTTAGTGCTAACACGTTCAAGCCAAAAATAGCAATTCACCGCAACCGGCGTACGTTATGCAGCATATTTTACTATTAAAGTTAATACTCTTCGTTCGTCTTTTACTACTCAGTAGTACTTGCGTTTGTTTGTCTGCAAGGCCAGTAAAGATGTACATCTTGAGTTTGCCTCGTATTTATCTACAGAACCTTTTTTGTCTGTTTAGACAAGTTTATCATTCGTCGAGAAATACCATTCTAAATTAAATCAGGCTGTGGCCGTCATTTTATTGGCGAACGATTTGAATGACTTTTTGCGCAACAATCTTCAATTTTGGAAACGTCTCTCACTTTGTAGTATTAAATTAACTTTTAATCTTTTTTACGTTTTTCATTTCGGAGGCGTTTATATCGCCAAATTGGCAACGCGACTCTTACTTTTGTGCCATATTGTTTCAAATCGAAGCAGCATTAAATAGCCGTTCATTGTACGCTCTTGCATTTGATCAACGCTGCAGAATATTTGAGTCCACGTCATTTTCTTATTGGCGAGCCTTTGCTTGCATTTTCTTCATTTTTAGATAGTAATAATTTTAGTTTCAAACAAAGCTGGCGTCATCAAAACAACAAGCTTTTTGGCGTCGAAGGTCCGCAGAATATTTGTATACTTTCACTCAACGGAATACTTTCTTTATTACGGAGTACCTGAAGTGGAAATGTATTCTTGTTCAAGATCGCAACCGACCGTTAATGACATCGAAGAGTCACTGAGTTACATTCAGGACTAAGACTTTTTGATAATCTTTTGAATTGATTGCATGTTTTGTACAATTTAACAACTTTTTTTAATAAGTTATATTTACTTAAATCCGGTGCTGCTACGGTTTTGTGAAGATTAAAATGAATTAACACCTAAGGGTGAATCGAAACCTCGATTTATTACCGTGTTGGGTTGTTGCACCTAAGAAAAGAGGTTCAGAGGATTTAAGTAAGTAATTTACAAAAATTCTTTTTTTGGGATTATAATTTTTGCCTGTGAGTTGCTACTGGAAAGCAAGGGTGCGTAGTTACATTACTTTTGCAAGCGATTTTTATGATCCTGACTACATCCCAGATGCTGATGAAGATAATGAAACCGAAGTTTTTGATGAAAATGACTTTGATAAAAACTTGAATTTGGCGGATATAGTAGAAACAACGAACAAATTTATATAGTGCACAAGTGAATCCTAACGAACCTTGCAATTTAACAACCAAACAATTTGGAATAATTACCAGGAACAATTTTTACTATGTTTCGTGTGAAACTTCTAAAAACACGTTTGTACTGGAGTTGTAATTTGTTTATTCAAAATATTGGGACCATGGTAAGTAGAGATTGGTGGGATTACTTAAAACTAAAATTGCACTGTAATGTCAATCGTTAAGTAGATAAACAAAACCTAGATAAACTTTTCAAGAATCGACCAGTGGTTGAACAAATGACAGCAAAATTTAAGAACATTTTTTCTTCGGCAAGGTCTCTGAGACAAATCCGTAGGTGGGATAATACACCAATGCCAATATTTAATGCCCAAATGCTGTAACAACTTACCATACGTTTATGAGTGGCGTAGATTTAATGAACTCGTTGGTTATGTTGTATCTAATTACAGTTCGGTCAAAAAAATACTACTATCCGCTGTTTTTTCATTTTATGGATATGACCCTCGTCAATTCTTAGTTACTCTACTGTAAGGACTGTATCGATTTTGGCGTTCTATTGAAAAACGAACTCAGTTTATATGAATTCAAGAGCCAAGTAGCAGAATGTCTATTAAAGGAAGATAAAAATACAGAAAGGAAAAATGTTGGCCGTCCAAGTATCAGTTCTATTGATGACGAACAAGCTTTGAAGAAGAGAAAATGTCACTCAACTAAACTTTTACTTCAGAAAAATATCCGTCAGGATGGTGTATGTCATTGGCCTATAGTACAAGAAAAGCAAGTACAAAGTAAATAGCCTGGATGTAACGCAAATGTTGTGTATTGTTCTCACCAAATTGTTTTTATGGTTTTCCTCATAATTAGATGTTTCTGTGTTTGAGAAATGTATTTGTTGAAATGTTGAATTTCTAAAATAGGGTTTAATCGTATTAAGCACAGAAAAGATACGTTCTAACTTTCTTTTAATGAATTTGTAAAAATTGAAATCTAATGTCAACATTCTGCAGCTTTATTCTTGATCATATTTTCTTTAGTTTAATAATTACATCTTGCTTTGGTACTTCTGACAAAAAAACTTTAACAGTTTATTTTCAATGTTATCTCAATGTTTTTGTCTTAGGAGGAATCTGTTCTCGTATAGGCCCCCGTGTGGGTATGCCACTGTTTCAGCATAAAATACGAAAATTTTGTATTTGACCAATTACAGTGAACGCGATTACCAGTCCGCTACATATATTATATTTCAGTGTTTAATAAAAACTATCGATGTTCTTCGATGTTCTTTTTAAATCATTCGAAAACATTGGTTATCACATGTTATGAAACATTTTGCAAGTACCGGTCAAGTACCTGAATAAGACAGTGTCTCCAACTGACAAAAAAAACTCAAAATCAAATTACTCGATGCATCGTCTAATATAAAAACAGTTCTTTTTGCAACGTTAAAAACCTAAAATTGATTTGTTTATGTAATAAATCATTTGTTTATATCAATCAATAAGATATTTAGCTAAATCAAAAAAGCTAAAAGTTATAACCCAGACTGAAGAATATCGCTAAACTCTTCTAAAAAAATGTATTAGCATTTAGTCAAAAACAAAATTGTATCTTTCAAGGAAAGCATAAACTAACCAAAATCAAAATAAGTTAAAAAAGCGGTTCGAAAAGTTATTTAGCATATTTTTTTAAATTATGACGCAGTGGTTTTAATTTTCATAAATAAAATTTCACTGGTTTACGAAGACACTTCCTTTTTAGTCGTATTCTGCTACTGTTAGTTAATGCTTTTGACAGATAAGCACAAACCCCTAACCGGTCTTGCCATCTTCGACGATAAAATATTTTCAAATACATAAAAATCATTTTATTATACCCGACTCGATTTAAAATTAAAAACATTAATTTGTTGTCGTTTATTATTAAATTTTTGTGTACGATTATTGAAAATTTTATTTTAAGAAACTTAAAAAGTTTTTTTTATTAATGACTAATTGAAGAGAATCATGATATAATCCAACTAATACATTTTTTGATAATCAAGTACTTATATTAAACCGTTTAAAATTAGAAACCAAAATTAAAAAAACTGATTCCTATATTATGGAAACTGTAAAGAACCACGTAAAGGAATAGACTACAAATATGTGCATGGGTCATCGGGAAAACGTTGTGGGTTTAAAAAACTAAAAAAAAATATAACATTTTATTGATTAAAGTACTCGTCATTATAATTTACTAAAATTTCCCGTCTACATAAACTTAACGACGTTTAAACTTTTTTCTTATTATTTTATTGTATCATAAATGTTTTACATTTTTTTGTTTAGGGCAGAACTTTAATTCCTCAAGGATAAGTCACAACAAAAAAGCAGATTACAGTATAGAAAATCAAAAAGTAGGAAAGACTTTTTTAAAACGTTTTTTAATTTTTAAATATAATTTTTTAATGTTTTTGTTACTATCTAATCGGTGCATCTGCAGGTAAAGGAGCACATAAATAGGAACATTTGTGAATACAAAGCTAAGTATCTCTTTATTAAAGCTAAAATACATATAAAACCAAATTGCCAACAATCTTGGTATTGAATCAGGCTCGCGCCGTACATAAGGGCAAATCGATAATTAACTTAGTGAAGTTAAAAGGTACATGGGGTAAAAGATATCTGCTTTTGAAACTTTAGTTTTTTGTAGTTTTACAGACTTTATAGTGGTGTGTCTTGTGTTGTAAATTAAGGTGAGTTCATCTAAAATTAATTTTTTTTTTAGATTTATTAAAACATTGAAAGCCAAAAACTTGCATCTCAAAAATCCTTTTATATTTGATTATATAAACATCATTGTTAATTGAAGTAAATTCAAACAGAATTATTGATACGCGCTAATATTACTATTTATAAAAATTTATACATTTTTAAATAACTTGATATAAGTAATGTTGAGAAAATACTTTCGAGTTTGAGTTTGGGACGTCGAAACATTTCCATTTTATATAAATAATTTGTCAATTTGTTTACTTACGTATTAATTTCTTTACAGTATACAGGATTGCTGAATAAAAGAAAAAGCGAGGAAGAACTGGAGAACCATGTAAAAATTACGCATTTTTTTTCAAAACCCGAGTCTACTTTACCAAATATTAATAAGAACAATAATACAGCTGAATACCTTCAAAAGTTACTAGCACAGAAAATATGAGTCAACTTTCGAAAGATGCTGCACTATGACCAAAGAAATTACGCCTAATAATATTCAAGAATTAGTAGAACGTGGCCCTGCTCATTATCAAAACAAAAAGGATATTTATCCGAGAGATATTTCCAATAGTTACTTCTTTAGAATTTTACCGTACAAATTTGAAATCTGTTTGCCGTAATGATGAATCTGGCAGCATTTAAGTGAACATTTAAACATTCATGAAAAGATCAAGTTAAATATCGAAAATGTTATAAAATTGCTAGATCTTTCTAAAAATTAAATAATTGATTCGGAAATTCAAAATGTAATAAACAGAGAAACTAAATACTGGCAAGCTATTATAGAATTTTCTACGTGATTCAGTTTTTAGGTCAGCAAAATTTAGCTTTTCCTGGAAGTAGTAATAAGTTTTTTTGAGAAAAACAATGGCAACTTTTTAAAATGCATAGAAATGGTTTCCAAATTCAACCCGATTATGTCAGAACATAATAACACTCTCAAATAAAAGATTATAAAAACTATATCGGGAATAAAATACAAAATGAAGTAATAAACTTGATCGGTAAAAATATCAAATCCAAAATTTTAGAACTGACTAAAAAGGCAAAATAATATTCCATATTATTAGACTGCACTCCTGACTCTAGTCACCAAGAACAAATTTCAGTTTGTATAAGATTGTTAATTTAAAAAGGACGGGAATTAGTATAGAACAGTGTTTCCAAAGTGATCTATATCGACCCCCAGGGGTCTATGAAAACTGCAAGGGGTCTACGTCAGCGAAAACAAATTTGGGGGTTCATGAAATGAAAATGGGGGTCCACAATAGTGAATATCAACATACACTGATAGTACCTATTTACTTACATTATACTATCTTATAATATAAAGACATATACATTATTTATAAAAGTACCTATGAAGTAAAAAAATTATTACATGTGTCTATAAAATTGTGTAAGTTGTAGGATGTAGGCATTCGCTTTGTGGTCGCAATACATTTTGAACTTCTAAAAACCTGCACATAATGATATACTAGTATCATCTTGTTACAAACAAACGCGCAGTCTCAGAGCTTCGCGAACTTGCACTAACTTGTTCAATTCGTCACTCTAACAATACGAATGTGAGACAAACACCTTTATTCGTTTCCTGAATCTTGAAAAGGAAAGTGCTTAGAAAATATTTAAAAAAATATGAACTGGTAGTTTATCACCCAAATTATAGTGATTCAGTGTTATTTTGTTTGAGAGTGTCGGAGAAAAGTAAGTACATTATTTTTATTAAATTTTAGTTTTGTACTCGTAGTTAGCAAAGATAGATAAATTACGCCAATCATGACTTCAGTTATTAGTAGTTTAATATTCAAATCATGCTTAATTACACGAGTACTCCTCAATAGTTTCTTTTTCAAAGTTTTAACAATCGTTATTATAATTACAGTGCAATCTCCGTAATCTGAACTAATTGCTACAAGGAGATGTTCGGATTATGGAATGTTTTCGGAAAAATCTAAAAAAAGACAATTGTACATACATATTACGTATGTATTTAATTATTAACATACAATATGTTACTACTTTGAAAGATAAATTAAGAAAATAAGAAATCCACAACTGTACAGCTGCGTGTTTCTTGAAGAATTTCCAATACACAGTCTCATTTGTTTGTTTTTTTTTTTCATAGACTTTAAATGTTTATATATAGGAAACATATTAAAAAAAATTATTTTGGAATTAAACTACATATTTTGGCCGGTCACATAAATAAATATGTATGTGTGTCAATATTTACTTATTTACGACCTTGCTAGGCATTTATTATTCTTTTATAAATACATATATCTTACCAAATAAATTTACAAAAAAAGTAAAAAAATTGTACTTTTGTCCATTGGTCGTTACACTTGGGCCAGTTCGGATTACTGGAATGTTCGGATTACGGAAGTTCGGATTATCGATATTGCACTATACATACTTTTCTAAATTGAAATTAAAATTTTGTATTATTGCTAAAGTGGAACCAGTGAATTTTTACACATGACAGTCAAATGTACGTAGAGATAAATTGCATAACAATTTGTCATTATTACTCGTTGTATAATATTTTATTTTAACATTTTTTTTCATATTACTTTTAAATTTCCTTAAAGTTCCATCATATCAAAACCTTAAGTAACTTTTATAACATTCCCCTTCTTAAAATCATTTATAATGGCTGTACGCCTATGCCTACCATAAAATCTAAGACCATACGATTTAAATTTGACTTTGATTTTTTAATATACAGCTGCTGGACTTTATGCCTTATTTAAATAGATTAATTTTGCCCACTGATGACTGATACCATGTCCGAATCTAAAAAGAAATGTAGACAGTACAGTATTGACTATTTGAAACTTGGCTTCATTTTATCATTGTCGGACGAACGAATGCCTATGTACCTTTTATGCAACAAAATTTTGGGCAATGACGCTATGAAACTATCTACGCTGCAGGATCATCTGAGAAGATGTCACCCTGATAAAACAGATAAAGATTTGAAATACTTTCAAACACTCAAAAATAAACTTCAAAAGAGACCGACGCTGGACCAAATGTTCGCTTTGACGTCCCAAAGAAACGATGATGGTTTACCGGCGTCTTACAATACCTCGCTGCTTACATCAAAATCTGGAAAACCGCATACTATCGGAGAGAAGTTAATGTTGCCAGCAGTTGAAAAGGTTTTAAAAACTGTTTTACACAAACCCGCATCTGATATCATTAAAAGAATTCTCTTAAGCAACAATACTGTTGAAAGATGTATTGATGAAATTAGTTCTGATATTGAAAGCTTCTTGTGTAATTATTTGCAAACGACCCATTTTTCTATACAACTTTACGAGTCAACTTTACCTGGTAATGCAGCATTATTATTGGCATATGTTCGTTTTATTATAAATCAAGAAATCTACGAAAAACTGCTCTTCGCAAGCACTTTGACAACCGACACTAAAGGTGAATCAATATTTCATGTTTTGAAGGATTACTTCATTAAAAAAGCATTTCCTTTATCACATATAATATCAGTACCTACAGATGGAGCATCTGCCATGGTTGGACGTTATCGTGGATTTATAAGCTATTTAAAACAAAATGTGTCAGAGGTGTTGCTAAAACTTTAAGTGTTAGATTGCATAAATCTCTTCAATTAATCATTGATGCAGTAAACCGAATCCGAAGCAACGCGTTGAATACGCGGTTATTTGCGCAGTTGTGTGAAGAAAATGACGAACACTTTCATCAATTACTCCTTTACACTGAAGTAGCTGTCGAAAGGCTTATGTTTGACAAGATTTTTGCACTTTTTGAGACTATTTTAGAATTTCTGGATACTAAAGATAAAACTTTAAAAAGTAATTTAATGAAGATTTGTTTACAAAATTTAATATGGTTAATTTGCAGTTACAAGGCAACAGTCTAAATTTAATTAAAACAAAGTCCATCTTATCAGCGTTTCTTGCCAGAGTTAAACTAATGAAGCAAAATATTGGACGGGGCGAATTTTCCCAGTTCCCCAATTTGTCCAAAAATCAGGTAAGTCAGGGGCCTACCCAAAACCGAAAAACAGGCAAGGAGTCTACGACACAAAAAAGTATGGGAACCTCTGGTATAGAAGAACATTTTTTATTATTTTGCCCTATAGATGATGTGTCGGGTGAAGGCTTGACAACATTTCTTTTGTCTGCGTTAGAGAAAGAAGGCTTAAATATTAACGATTTGCGTGGTCAGCGTTACGACAATGCGTGGTAGGCAAAAAGATACAAAAAAAATTTTGGATTTCAATCCGCGAACTCTTTCTTTGTTCCTAGTTGCAATCATACCCTAAATTTAGTCGTCAATGATGTCGCAAAATCGAATACTTTGAGCAACAATTTTTTTATCTAATGTAACAAATTTACCTTTAAAACCTTTATCGGATACTCGATGGTCTAGTAAAATAGATAAAATAATATCAATAGTATCAACTTGGGGAGGTTTATGATGCTCTGTTTGAAATAAGTGAAGAAAACTTTGAAAATAACGTAAAAAATTTGGCTGCATCGTTGGCCAAAAAATTACAAAATTTGGGTTGATTTACATTCGTATATTGTGGTATAATATTTTAGTAAAGTTAAAATTTTTAGTAAAATTATTCAAAAACCGAACTTTGATGTTGCTCAGTGTTGTAATCATTTAGATAATTTGAATAATTTTTTGAAAGCTTATCGCTCCGATAAAGGTTTTAATGATCTATTGATTGATGCTAAAGAAATAGCATCCAGCTTAGAACCTAAATTCAAAAAACAAAGAAGTCTAAGACCGCGAAAAATAAAAAAAAACCATTTTGATTATGAATGTGACGATGAACCGATCCACGACGAATGTAAGCATAACATCAGTGGATGAGAAATTCCAATTACTTTCTTCTTAGTCTAATTATTTTGCTTTTTTATGGAATATTGATAAATTTAAAAATTAATCTGAAAACGAACAATTAGAATTATGTCAAAAAATTTATTAAACCACAAAACTCGCAATGAACGAGACATAATTGCCGTGGAATAGTAATATTTACAAAATTTTGATAAAAAAGTTATTAGGTCTCCAAAAGAAAATGTAAATTATATAACAATTAACAACTTAGTGAATTATTTTCCTAATACGAACATAATACTTCGTTTTATTAACAATGCCGGTTTCTGTTGCTACCGCAGAACGATATTTTCCAAAACTCAAAATAATAAAAAATCATTTAAGATCGATCATGGGGCAAAACCGACTAAGTAATCTTGCTATCATTTCAATAGAACCGGCCAAGCTAAAAGAATTAGACGCCGAAGATTTAATTAAACAATTTGCAAAAATTAAAGCACGGAAAGCTCAATTCATTTAGCTAAATAATTAATAACAATATCTAATACCTGGATATTAACCTTTAAAAGATGACATGTTGCATTATTAAAATAATATATTGTTTTGTTTTTATTTGTCGATCAGTTTCGTCTTGTGATATACGAGTATAAACGAGTATTTTTAATTTAACAATTGCTAATAATATGAAAAAACTTTTATAATAACTATGTATTTTAAAATTACAAAAATAACAATAAAAAATGTTTCAGAAAAATTAATGTTTTATTTAGCATAACATTTTGTAAGAATTTCTGTTTGTTAATGTGCAAATTGATTCAACCACATTCTTGTTTGTTTAAATTCGTCAGTTAACTGAATCTCCTCTAAAGGTGTTGATTGCAATTAACGGTTGATTATTTTTGCAATCAACGACACTTGAAATTCACAAATGTCGCATAAAACCCACTCTAATTTTATACAAAAATTCATTCTTTTGAACTTTGTGAACCGAGATATAATCTGAACTCATGTTGAATTCATAGACGCAACTTTAAAATATTTGGAACCCGATATGGACGATAGCTAAATGTTAGCTGGTAACTTTTTTATGTTTATTTTGAGAAAACATCGGTTTACGGTTGTAGTTTTCACATTTTTTTCTATAAAACTAAACCCAATCACAACCCTGAAATCTGTCTATGCCTTTCAAACAAGTTTAATGCAAATTTATATAGTTTTTTTAGATATACAGTTTGGCACATTAGAATTCTAAATGAACGGAAATATGTAAATTGAAAGAGAATGACTTATTACTCATTTAAGCGTTTGTAAGTTTAAAGCTTGAGTCATTACTACTCATTCTTGTTTTTTATTTTAAAAATGTATCGTGTATTTTTTGTTAGTTTTGAAAATAATGCTTCTATCCACGTTTTACCCATTTAACAGTATCTTTTGTTTTCTGCGTTCCTGTTGTTGTGTTATTCCATATTCGGTCTTAGAAGGCCCTTAAGACTCCTAGTCATTCATGCACGTTTGTTTTTCTGAAGATTTATCTTCATTCATCACATTTTTAGTGTAATTAACCTTGTCAAGAATTCAATAGGTTACGTTGTTAAATTATACCGGACAAAGTGTATTTTCAGATAATTGATTAACGTTAATTAAATCCATAATTATTGTTGCGTTTCTCATTTAAAATTGTAATCATATTATAATAATATTACTCTATCAAATTCATTGATAAGTCAAGGAAACGCATAAATTCAAGCTTCAGCATTGAAAACTAACAACTTTTTTGACGTAGTATAATTGTAGACACTTAGAATGTTTTTTAAGAACAGCGTTTTATCTAATTTATTTAATTAAGTCAATATTTTTGATTATTTCTAGATTAAGTACTTCTATGGAATTAAGTCAAAACGATTTTTTTTCGTAGGTCTAAAACGGTACAAGACGATTCATGAATGTTAATTAGTTATATATAAACGTGGGATGAAAATGAAGGATATATTTAATAAAATTGCGTAAATAATTATTAAATTCATTAATAAGAATAGTTCCGCAAGCAACTACAACATCAATTAGATGAAAAACGTAGAAAAAATGTATATTCGTAATTCGTCAAAGAGAATAACATCAAGTAATACACGGTTTTATGACAAAACAAAAAAAATAGATAAAAAAAGAGAATCATTTAGAGATTACGCCAAACAATTTAAAATAAGTATTTTATGGTTTAATGCGATGTCTTAACGGATATGTAGCATGCAGAACATACGTGAACGTTTTGTCACAATGTATAAATACCGAACAAACAAATCGTAGGTCAGTTATTGCCGTAATGCGAAAACAGCAGTGTTAAAAAGATTATTCAAGTCTAAATAAATAAGTCGTTAACGCGTGTTATAAATAAATCTACGAAGTACGTGACTTTAGTGTAAACAAGTGTGTGAAGCTATCCACGGACTTTTTCTTATCTTCATGTAAGTGATAGTGTTATACATAAATTAAGGAAAGTGTTTTCATTAAATATTATTAGATTTAATTAGTTCGGTTAATTTAAAAGTGTACATATTTCTAGTATAAGTAAAAAATATTTTTAGTAGTTTAAATAAATTAGTGTTAATAATAAAATTCGTTACAATTGGTTAATATCTGGCCTACGGGCTGGCCAGCGTCTAGTGCCGTTTCTTTTAATCCAACGACCCGCAAAAATGATATTTAAGAAATCGCAAACGGGACACCTCCAGTTTCTCTAACTCTTTGCACACACGCAAAATAAAGTTTATTGAAGGCAATTGTCTATGAGCATATTGCTCAACTCACAAACTACGTTTGGCGTGGAGGTTATAATTACACTCACCGTACATTAAAACGTATCACTGTTGTATATAATAAAGAAAATTTAAATCAAATGTTATGAAGTACGAGTACGTTAACACGAAACACAGCATCAACTGAAGAAATCCGCAGTAATAAATCAGATTGTCGAACTCAGATCTAAGAAAGCTTGTCTTGTTTTGGTTGCAACCAAAGATAAACGTGATCGTGTACGCAAAGTACATTTTGTTAAGCTAGGTCAGTAATAATACTAAGAAATAAACGTTACTATCTGCTTTAAATATTTTATTAACTGATTTTGTAGAAGTAAAATTAAAGAAAACACAATTTCCATTTGTTTAGATAGTCCGGACCGGCCGGAAAACTTTAATTTTCATTTATTGCACAAAGAAACTTCTCCTTGAGTTTGTAGTCTTATTTTATATACACCCTGTATACCAGATGTCCAGTGACTCGATCGCTATAACTTGAGATCGTACTCTTTAGATAATTTTAAGTCGAAGGTGCTTTTGTTCAAAACTTAAAGGTTAAGATGTTATGAGGAATATTAAATTTAACAGACTGTCACCAATAGAGTTACAGAGTACAAAATTATCAGAGGAACAACTTAACGTCGGTGCGTTTGATCTTTGCAAGACAAAGACAGCCATGTTTAAAGGGTAGAAATTCAGGATCGTATTTAGAAATTTTAATATTAGCGAGTGACAAGGTTCGTACTTAAAATTTTTGAAACTAAAAAGTAAATAATAAATACCACACGATTCTTTAAAGATTAATTATTTAAGCATACAAAAACCTAGCATCTGTTAATGTGTACTATGCGTCTGTAAATTTACAAAAATAAAGTTAAACGCACAGATTAAGCATGTGGTTAACCGAGGAACCAATACATGAATTACTTACAATTAAAAATAAATAAGACGTTTATATTGATGCCAAATAAATAACTCAAAATGTATTTAATAATTTTATTGATTTCTCCAAATTAATAACTTGTCTTTGTTGTCACTTTTTTTTAAATTAGTCTATAAAATATAATGTTTGGCACAGTAGGTACACGACAATCAAACAGAAACTACGATCTAACACTTGTAAACTACAAACACAAATTACGACTACAAAAGTAATTTCGTACATTAAACAATGAAACAAACTACACAGAACAAACGGTTTCAAATTCAAATATGACGCCTCTGATCTACCCTGAAAACACGGCGACTACCCAAGCGCGAGATTGCATGCGCGTACTTTCCCCTTCCACGAGAGTTGTTCCTCTGAATAATTTTGTACTCTGTGATAGAGTAAAGTACTATAATGTTTTATTAATTAAGATTTTTTTCATTCCTAACACAAATTTCTCCGCTGCCTCAACACATTCAGGCTCTTCTAATAGTTGAGGACCTAACTCTCTGAGTATCTAGGTCGTCTCGTATAGATGTAGCCCTTATATTTTAAAATTGCTCATCTCTGGTTTGTCGTTTACTTTAATACACATTACACTTGTGTCTCCAAAGACAAAGGTGTGGTGCCTCGGAGGTTAGAGCAGGCGCGGCTCCAGCGGTTTATTTCGGTGGGGGCTCCATCAGCTTAAAGCCGGGGGGGGGGGGGTTCATCACTTTTTTAAATAATAATGTGAATATGGCGTTAATGTAATCGTTATGCACCAACCTTTTACTTGCAAGCGAATAAAGCATCATAAATTATACAACTATTAAAAAAAGCTTATTAAATACAAAGTGAAAAAAGCTTCAGTATTATTTTCAATGTCGCGGGGGGGGGCGGGGCTCTGAAGCCGCGCCTGGGTTAGAGAACTAGATCGGCTCGTTTAATCCACAGGTTAGAAAAGTTATTATTTAGATAATATCTCAGATTTACATCAAAATGAGGTGGTGCGCCATCACGCGGTAATCACATGCCAACTGTATTATAAAGAGGATCATTCTCTATTAATCCTGAAAACTCGTTTTGTAAAAAAATTTGAAAAGACCACACTAAATATTCACAGAAAAGTAACGTTGAAAATGCGTTTCCCTACTTTCAAAAAGGTTCTCAAGTGCCTATGAATGTGAATTTGTGGTATTCGTAATTCCATCTCTAATAAACATAGTTTTAGCCATAAACATAATTTGTCCACAAAGCTGTTGGTGTGAAATGAACACGCGCTGCGAATGTTGAACAGATTGTATGTGATATGGGTACAAACCAGGATCGTGTAACGTTCTACATACTTTTATTTGACTAACATGAACACTACTACATATTTTTCATACTATAGTAAAAGCAATATTTTTGTTCATTTTAAGAATAGCTTACTCTTCTTCAGCAGGTCTTTGATGTTTTCGAGTAGCTTTAAGAAAACTACTTTTTTATCAAATTCATGAACACTTGCTTATTAGGTATTCTTTGATCAGGAAACCTCCGCTGATATTTCTCCAATTACGCCACAGTAACCGTACATAAAGTGAATATGGGCGTATTCTTGGCATGAAAGCTATATCAAATTATTTATCAAATTACAAAGTCAAAGAATAAACAACAACTGACAAAACAATTATATGGCCTACCAGATTGATTAACTGTTAATTTTAATAAACTATTGGGTTTTCAACAAAAGTGTATAAGGCATATTCGACTTAAAATTGTCCAAGGAATACGTTCTTAAGTTATGGCCATCGAGTCACGGGATACCCTGCATAAGAATATTAAAAATCTTTTGATCGGTGTCTGGTGAATAGCTAATGATGACAGTCTATTGATCTATGTGAGATAAATCCGAATTAAATAAACTCATATGCTAAAATATCCTTGATGCGATATCTTGCAAAACCGATGTTTTGACTTCCTTTGCCATGTAATATTGTAACATTCGCGAACCTCGAGAATATTTGAGGCGATTTAAAAAACAAACAAAACATCCTAGGCAAAAGTAAAGCGAAAATATAAAAAGGAAACGAAGAAAATCGAGTCAGCCTTTAAAAAGATTTTCAGTTGTAAATAAATACGTGTAAATTAGGTGTTTTGATGCGTGTGCAAAATTAGTTCGATTGATAATTGTATGAATAGTTGAAAATGAATTAAATTTAAAAATTTGCATCAGTATGTTGCTCGAAATAGATCAAATATTGCAATGAATTTGAGTATGCGCAAGAAATTGCCGTTATTTGAAAAGTTAATTTTGTCGTTAGCATCTTAAAAAGCTGAAAAGTTAAGCTTCGTTCTGCTAAAGTACAAATTACAACGAACATACTACGTAAAACTTGACTTCTCGCCCAATACTTATTTAGTTTGGCGATTTGATCCAATAGTGTTGACTGTAAATGTTTTCCCGATTTCAATAGACGTGATGACATTTTGTTAGTCTTAAAAGACACTACTTGCAAGAAACTTTGTCGACGTGGAAAAGGCTAATTTGAATACCAACCAATGAGAGGATACTTATGCAGGAGAGCAGAAAAGCCATTTAAGTCATTTTTGGTGATCCGAACGAATGTTTTCAAAAGCTTGGCTGGAAATCAACGATTCAACGATTTCTTCAACAAATTTTTCAATTTGTGTTTGTTGATATCTGTTTAAAGTTCTTCCCACACAACCTGGCGGTGGAGTTGCTTTGCATCGTGCCTTACCTGTATTTTAAAAATTTGCAAAATGTAGGTAAAGTTAAGTATTTTTATAATCCAGTTTTTTAAGCTGCCAACATTGCAAACGTCAATATTCGCCCGTTAGTGTAGTTGCGTAATGGACAAAAAAATCTCTAGAGCCACAAAATGGAAAGTAGAAATCCACATAAAACTAAGTGTTCAAAGTCAGTTATTATATTAGAACAAGTATGCGACAGGTATGTCATTTAAAAAATCTTAGAATTCAGTTGAAATTGAAAAAAAACGATGTTAAAGTTAATGTCAAATTTGACATTTGAATTTTTTTTTCCAAAAGAAAATTATTCTGTTTTGGATTGTCTGGCATACGTTTTAGTTACTAACTTTTCGTTGCCGACCATTTGTTGTAAAGCAAAATCGCCACATTTGGACTAATGAAACGGAAAACCATATAGAGAAACATGATTGAAATACGATGCCAGAGCCATCATGTGGTATAAATTTACTATGTATGAATATTAGTATGTAAATGGCTATAGAGATTGAAACGTTGAAAGCTGATTCTATATTCGTCGAATTCAAATAAGTTTTGAACCGCGGGCTAAAATCACAACGTGTGAGCCGTTTACATACAAATAGAGAAACTAACAATTACTAACAATAGTATATTACAAGCGAGGTGAAAAAGTTTTCATACTGTCGAAAGCAACGATACATTACCAAGACGCAAAGCACGAGGAATAATGAAGTTTAAACCAAGCTTTTTTAAAGTTAATTGTCAACTTTAAAGTTATATAAAAAGATAACCGACCATGAGGTAGAAAATAAAAGCTGGCACTTTCCGAACGCTGACATAATGATTAAGTTTTTATAAGTTAATAATTTGGATATTACTATAATGATTGTGAGTAAAAAGATATCGATACCTATAGTATAACACATCTTAGTAACATTTACAGTTTGCATAATATGCAAAAGAAAAAATACTGTTCAACGGACGTGCATCATATTTCACAATGACCGTAAGTTAAAAAAGTCTGCAGTTAAGAGACGATCTGCTTGTTTTGAAAAACATTAATTGATTTTTCACATACAAAATTAGAAAATACTACCACATGAAATGTAGCTGGATTTGATTAAATTCATGTCATTAGATGTCATACAATTAGCACGAAGGACGACATGGTACAGGACGAAGAACATCATTCTTTAAGAAGACAAATAAACCTTCACTAGACAATTCAACGAGAAGATTAATTACGAGTTCGACCCCATTTAGTGAGGTCAAGGTCAGTAATATAACAAATAATGAAAGTACAATTTTCCAATACTGTATACCAAAAAATGATAATCCAAAAGTTACATAATATAATTAGTATTTGTTTGTGTGTTATTGAATTACCCTTTATGTAAAAAATTTAAAAAAAAATTGGTTCTGCCCGGGATCGAACCGGGGACCTTCTGCGTGTAAAGCAGACGTGATAACCGCTACACTACAGAACCACCTTATAATAAATGCTAACAGCAATAGCATTTAAATAAGGAATTTTAAGATTAAAATAGAACAACTTTGTTTTTAATTAATATGCGTAACTATGTTTTTTTTAGAATAAAAATTATGCATTTATGTATCTTTTATTTTTAAAATATAATTGCAATACCGTATTATTTTACCGGTTCAACCAAAAAGAGCAAATACCTATTTTAAACATGTTGATTAATAAATATATTGCCATAACAACAAATGTTTATAACGAATCTTAATATTGATTTATGGAAAACTGGTTTTTAAGCTATTTTACTGCTTATGGAAAGAAGATTAACGTCACGATATTAAGGAATACGTTTTAAAACTTGATCCTTTATTAACTGTTTTCGTTTTTTGCGTGATGGTCGCGATAAATATTGGATTAGAACAAGACGTGACTTTATTTTACAAAAAAATTAAACTTGTATTTATAAATTGATTTTATGCAAAGTTGAGTTATTTTTTTAAAAGAACGAAGTAGTAACCATTTTATAAAACCATAGGTACGCTATTTCAAATACATGTGCTATGTAATGGAAGTTGCCTATTGTAAGGCTGTTTTTACAAAAAGTATTTTTAATATAAAAACATAACATACTTATTCAGTAGCGGATCCAGAAAAATATGAAGGTGGGGGCCAAGATACAAAACTAAAATATTTCATATGGATATGCACAATCTAATAAAGTTGGCGTATGACTTATTGATAGGTTGATATGGTTTTTATCCGATGCAGGATAAAAAACTACACTGCTTAATTATGAAACTACATGATACATGTACCATATAAAACACTTACGGCTCGGATGTTATGCGATTATATAATACAAAAATAATTTTACATTATAAACTTAAATGAAGGCGCTTAACATGTTTTGCACAAAAGGTTTGAAGAACTTCGTCGGCACTAACTGAGATGTCTCGTTCTATATTTAAAATATCACGCCCGTTTAGTCTTTTGTTTTCCATGTTTGACCGGAGTTGAAGTTTTTATTTTTTTTAGAGCAGAAAAGGATCTTTCAACTGTTGCCGAAGTCAGTGGCCTTATTGTCAAAAGCTTGAAAAGCTTTTTCATATGCTAAAACAAATGTCGGCTCAACAGTCTTCTTCTCAACGTTTTCCCATATGTTTGTCCATATCTTTAACTCCCCTTTCAATTCTGATAAGCACAAATCACTGTTGTAATTTTCTGGCACGATCTTTATAAACTCTTCGATATCCATTTTTTCGCACTTACTAGGCACAAGCCATGACAATTTTGTGGTTTTGGACATTAATTTTTCGTTGAACCGATCTCTAAATTCTGCTAAAATAAAATCTAGAAAAGGCATCCAAATCGTTTTCTTGTAATATTCCTCCGGCGATTGAGTTTCTATGTTGCTCTTATTAGTTTGGATATTAGTCAGCCTAGGACGTTTAAAGAATCTGCTAAGGCTTCACTTTGCTCAAAACATTTTCTGAACTCGATATCAGTGTTGCAGCGCAACTTTTCTAATTCACTGATAACAGCTTTTATTAAATCAGCAGCTCAAGCAACATTTTTTCTTGAAGTTGCCTTGATAACGGTAGCGTCAAACTAAACACAACTTTTATCACTGCTACACTAACAATGAATTCTCTAGAACGTATGGCATATTTTAAAGGCTACCCGCTGAATTGCCCACTTTTTCGTAAAATTTTTATAAATTGAGTAATTGCATCGTATCTTTTCACCCAACGAGTTTCACACAGTTGTTTGATTTTATAATGATTTTTAAAATTGACGGCTGTAGAAGTAATGCTTTAAAAAATAACCATTCTTTTGGGAGATTCTCTAACGAAGTTGGCTATACTACCAATACTTGTCATGGTGTTGCGAATACTCAAAATTTGACAAACTTTGATCAGCACACGATTTAGACGATGACTAGGACAATGTACATAATAAGCTAATAGCTGCATTTTTAAAATGTGCGTTTGAACCCCTTTAGTACCCCACTCATGTTGGCTGCACCATCATATGCTTTTCTATTTCTTTTAGTACCACAAACGCAAAATTTTCCCCTGTCAGACAAGAAACTTTAACAAACTTTATAAATCTCTCTGTACAAAATTCTTTTCATAATTAAAATAACCTAAACATAAAGTCATTTGTTCCGAAATACTAAAGTCTGTCGTTTCATCGGCGATTATTGTAAAATACTGAGATTTCTTTACCTCATCGATAATTTTCTTACTTACTGTTGTGTAACAACATTCTATAATATCATTTTGTGCGGTTTTGCTTATATATGTAGCAGTCCTAGCTGTGTTTTGCAAGTTTTTTAAAACTTCGTCACCAGCATGTACTTTGAATTTTAACAGTTGCACGAAAGTTTCCTTTTAGTTCATTGCTAATGTTATCATGTAAAAGATCCGCCATTGTCTCTGTGTACGCGAAGAGCAATATTTTGACGGCCACAAAGTATTACTCTTTTAATTATAGTTAATAGTTTTTTCTTATTTTCTTCAACAACTTTTTTTCTGTTATTGTCAATTTTTGCAATCACGCTAGACTTTTTTCCTTCAACGAAATCAAGAAAATTTTTCATGCCTGACAAACTCTTTCGATGGCAGGCATTTTCTTGGTGAGGTCTTAAGATCACTGTAGCTTTTTTATTGTTTTTCATCGGTTCAGTGATAAGTTTTTTAAGTTCTATTCTACCAACTACTTTTTTACTAAAAAGTACACAGGCTTTGCAAAATCCTCCATTTTCTTCGCACAAAAAACAGGCTACTTATATTGATCGAGCCACTTTGCCTAGAATCGTCGTTGATGTCTTACTTTACTATTTTGATCTATCGGAAATTTGTAGTTATTGTCAGGAACCGTATATTCACTAGAAAGAACTTGTAAAATATTCGGGAATGCAAAAGGCTGCGAGTATACTGTCTGTTTTTTGTTCAAAAGTTGTTAACCTCAATATCAACAAAATACGACCAGAGGCAAATAGTCTCAGTATTAAAAGCAATTATGTTTTACACTTCATAGGAATTGCAGTTGTTTAATAATCACTTTACTATACTCTGAATAAAACCAATACGTTAAAGTAAAACTTAACAAAAAATCGCACGCACGTAATCGAAATGTGCTGCAATGATAAAACACACTACACTGAACGAAGATAACCTTTGGTAACTGGGCATAAAAGTGAATGATTAGTCAGTGCATACATAATAAATAGTGCAGACATAAAACTTCTTTTCTTCTTCTTCTCATTTCCTTGTGCTTTTTTAGGCGTTGGATTGTAGGTCACGGTCCTCTTTAACCCATTTCTTCCATGCTTTTCTATCTCTTGCTAAAGTTTCCATCTCTTCCTTTGTTTTCCCTTTTTCCTTCCATGTTCTTCTATCTGGTCTAGCCATTTTTTTCTTAGTCTTCCTCTTTTTCTGTTTCTTGGTTTTCCTCTTTTCATTATTCTTTTCGTCAGCCGATCGTTATTCATTTTCGTGACATGTCCGTACCATAGTAGGTTTTTTCTTTAATTCTTTCTAATGTTGGTGTTTGTTTTATTTCTTTCCTTGTGGAACCCTTTCTTCGATTTCCACGCCTCCTTTAATATTTCATGTAACCATTCTGTTCCATCTTCCCCTAGACATTTAAGCATTTCTGGTGCTATTTCGTCTTCTCCGCTCGCTTTGCCTATTTTAATTCGTTTTATTGCTTCCTGTAGTTCTTCCCTTCTGGTACTTCTTTGTCTTCAATTTCTACATTTAATTCTCCTCTAAATCTCTCTAAGTAGAACTCTTTCCAGACTTCCAATATTTCTATTATTTCCATTTTGAGTTCCAGCTGATAATTTTTTATTGCTTTTATTTTTTTGCTTTTAGTCTCTCTCAATCTTATTACTATTGTTCAAAACTTTCTTATGTCTGTCTTGTGTATGTCACTTATTTCTTGTCCAAACTCTTTCCAACTTTCTTTTTTCGCTTTTTTGATTTCTCTTTTTACTATGTTCTTTTTTTCTTTATATTTTTCTTTATCTTCTTGGTCTTTTGTTCAGATATATTTCTTCTAGGCCTGTTTCTTTTCTTTCACTATTCCTTTTATCTCTTCAGTCCACTATCTTGTTCTTTTTAGGGTTTTGTTGATGTTTCTTCTTCAACATACCTCCTCCGCCACCTTTAAAATTATTTCTTTTAATTTTTCCCATTTTGTCTTCAGGTCTTCTTGTTTTCTGTAATAATTTACGAAATTGCTTATTTGTCTTTTCTTGGTACTCTTCTTGTCTTTCCTGTTTTTTTAAGTTTGTATAGGGCTATTCTACTGTATGTTATTTCTTCACTCTTATTTACTATTTCTTCTATTTTTGCAACTACTAGTCTATGGTTTGAACCTATTACCGACTCTTTTCTTGTCTCTATGTCTTGTATTGTTTCTTTTAGTGTTTGTGTGTATACTATATAATCTATTAGGCTTTTTGCGTTGCGTTCTTCTGCCACGAAAGTGTACTTGTATTCTATATCTTGTTTCCGTAGTGTGTTTCCTATTATCATATCGTTTCTTTGACAGAAATCGATCATTTTCATTCCGTTGCAGTTTACAGTTTGTTTTCCATATTTCCCCATGCATCCCATGCCTCTATTATGGTCGTTCCCTACTCTTGCATTCCAGTCGCCCATTATTATAGATGGTTCTGTTACTTCTCTTGCTTCATCCAGTAGTTTTTGTAAATTGTTATAGAATTCTTCGACTTCCTCTTCTGGTGCACCTTCTATCGACCCGTATATTTGTATAATGTTTATTTTCTGTTGGAGTTTTATTGTCATTAGTATCTTGAGTGTACGGCTTTCCATTTTATTATTCGTTTGTTTGTTTGTCAAACGTAAACTAAATCAGTTCTTTCAACATCTTAACTCTGCACATAATAGCATTAAATTTACTATGGAGTTAGAACATAACAGCAGTCTAGCCTTCCTTGATGTACTGGTGATAAAGAAAAATAAAGGAAAATTTGGGCATTCTGCGTAGATACGACGTGGCCAAGGTATTGCACTTCTTTCTTAAATACGTGGCACTTCTTTGGGCTCAGTTTAAGATTAGCCCCACGTAGTCACTAGAACACTTCCTTTAAGTTGTTCAAGTGTTCTTCAAACGACCTTCCCACCACGATCACGTCGTCCAGGTAAACCAAGCACGTCTTCCAAGACAGTCCGCGCAAGATAGTCGCCATCAAACGCTCGAACGTTGCAGGTGCGTTACACAGGCCGAAGAGCATCAGGGTGAACTGCCACAAACCACTTCTGATCGTAAATGCTGTTTTTTACGATCCTTGGGTTTCAATTCTACCTGCCAGTAACCACCCTTTAAGTCTAACGTGGGTATACCACTGGGATCCTGACAAGGTGTCTAACATATCGTCAATTCTAGGTAAAGGGTAGCTGCCCTTTTTGGTCACGCCGCTTAGCTGTCTGTAGTCTACGCAAAACCTCGTTGATCCATCTTTCTTCTTTACGAGTACCACTGGGGATGCCCATGGGCTACTTGAAGGTTCAATCACGCCTTCTCTCTCCATATCGGTATTATTTGTTCGGCTTCCTCTATTTTCGCCAAAGGAAATCTGCGTGGATGTTGTATTGGTTGAGCGTCTCCGGTATTAATTTTATGTTTCACCACGTTAGTTTTTCTTTTGGAACCACTCTCCAGCGCGAACACATCTTGATACTCTTGGATCAACACTTTGACTTTAGCCAGCTGGTCTTGGTTGAGGTTTTGGCATTTGGTAGTAAGAATGTCCAATAGATGTTGTGGACAGTTCTTCGGCGACGTATCTTCGTTAGACTTCACGCATCTCACAATTTGATATACTAGAGTTTTAACGTTACAGGATCTGAGTTGATGTTTAAGATCCTTACTGGCATCGTGTTTTTTACTTGTAAAGTTCTGCCAACAAGTAGTCCCTTTTCAACTATACCACCCTCCATTGGTTCAATCGCGCGTATGTAATGCCTTCCCAGAGATTTCCATCCAGGCGTGCCATCACCACACCTTCAGTCCTTGCAGTCTTCACTCAATAAGACTCTCACGGTTGCCTTCTCTGACGAATGAAAAGGAATTTCTTTATTGTCGATTTTCAGGACATCGTTCTTCATATCCAAATGGAACCCATACTTTTTTATCACGTCCATTCCCAGGATGACTTCTTTCGTGATGTCGGCTACCAGTACTTCATGGTCGAGTACTATATTTCCCAAATTAATGGTTACTTTGACTTGCCCGTGAGTAGATATTTCTTCGCCCGTCGCCGTTCGAAGTCGCACTGTTACTGGTGATGTCTTTTCGTTGTAGAACAACAGGTCAGGACGAATGATGGTCTTCGTTGCTCCCGTGTCAACCACTAACTGAACACTTTTTCCATTGATCTTGCCATCGAGATAAATGCTATGCAATTGCTTCATTGGCGATGCCATTTGAACTGTAATCTCCGGAGCCTGACTAAATGAGATTACTTTTTGTCTCTTTTGGTCGCCTCCTTTCAAATTTTTGAGCGTTCTTCTTGTTCTCTTCTTAGGTTTAATACGATGCCGTCGTACATGGCCTATTTCACCGCAGTTCAAAGTTGTCACTCCCCTTTCCCAAAGTATTCGTCGCGTTATCTCCTCGGTGCTTTCCAGTGTCTGCGCGGGTACTTTTGCAGCATAGCAAAGTTTATGACCGTCTCGTTGCGATGTTTGTTTTGCTGCTTCTATCTCCAAAGCATGCACCAAAGCGTCATCCAATATCTTTGGTCGAGCTAACCGGAGAGTCTGATGCGTTTCGCTGTCTTGGAGTCTTTCTACAAAGGTTTGAATAGCTAACTGCTCCAAAAAGGTGTCTGGTGCTGTAGGATACGCACGCCGTGTTAATCTGGCGATGTCAGCCTTAAACTCTTGAAGACTTTCGGTAGCTTTCTGAACCCGAATTCTAATTTGAGCTTGATAGACTTGTTGAAGATGAGCATCTCTATATCTCATTTCTAAACGCGAAATTAAACGTTCTAGGTAATCAGGAACAGTTTGCAAAATTCCAAGAGTTTCTCCACGTAAGGACACAATTAAAGACATCGCTTTCTGCTTTTTGCTCCAACCATTAGCTGGAGGTGCGGCTTCCAACTGCTTGTAGTAGGTTGACCATGGAACTTTACCATCAAAATTCGGAGGTACAACTTTGAACTTGTGAGTGGATTCTTCCCGATAGTCCATTATTAAATCATCACTCGTGACGCTTTCTTCACCGTGACAATTCATTTGGGCCATTCTTTCTTCAAGCAATTGTATTCTTTCGCTCAACTTTTTTTCTAGCTTTTGTTCTAATTTGTCTTCTACTTCTTCTATTTTATCATTTAGAGATTCGCCAATTTCTTCTTTTAAATTTAACAGATCCGCTTGGGTTTCTTCTTGAACAATTTTGATTTGATTTTCTATGCTCGTTTGTATTTCTTCTTTTAAACTTCTAGAATTGTCCAACAATTTTTTTTCTATTTTTATATAATTCTCTCCCATTTTCTGCGAATTTTCGTAAAAGTTTTCTTCCATTTTCCTATTCATCATTTTTGCATAACACAACGTTTAATAACGATCGACTTGTTAATATTAAACCACTAGTATACAGGAACGAATTAATATCGCGATCACGCACCATTTAAAAGAAAAAGTTTAATAAACACTATATCGAATTACCAACCCAACTGTAATATCGTCCCACGTCTGATAAGAATGAAACAATTTTTAAAACGATACTAATTTTACTTACGAGTTATTATTTATTACAGGAGCGGTATTAAATTACTACTATTAATTACACTATAAATCGCGACCGCGCACCGTGACACCAAATGTTACGAATTTTATTTTATTAAAAATAATTAATTTATTTATACTAAAAATATGCACACGTTTAAACTAACCGAACTAATTAACTTATCTAAGAATAAAAACTTACGGTAATTTATATAAAACAATAATACGCTATCACTAATAGCATTGATTATATATACTTCGTATTCAGATAGATCGTCCTTATGGGAGATTTGGATTTCAGAATTATAGTTAAAAATAATCCGCTAGGTGTCACAACGCACAATGAACGCACGTAATTTGCAAGGTTTATTTCATCAAAACAATTCTAGATTACTTGTTCATTCTATTAGCTTGCCTAATTACGTTACAGAATGATTACACGCACGATCTGCATTTTGTAGACATAACAAAACGTGAGTGTTTACATGGTTTCCATTTCAAATGAGAGTTTAATAAATATTTTTAATACAAGACCTAATTTTCATTTTAAAATGATTATATACATATAATCAATAGTATTATCATTGATGTATTTTATCAATACCGTTGTAACATTTTTATATATATACAATTGTCGTATTAATGAAAATTTTATACTTTTATAATTTATTACTGTAATTGCTATAAGAAGTTAACAGATAAGGAGAATCTTGTAAACGATAAAAGATACGACAACGGGATTAATTGGGGAAAAATTGCGCAATTGAGGCACAATAAAAAAAATTGTAACAATAATAAATGTTTCTGCAGATTCTAGGAATATTATGAGATTATAACAAAGGATAAGATATTTTGGTTACCAAAAAAAAGACTACCAATGTATTTGTAATATTTTTGAGCTATTAGATCTAAAATTAATTAGACTGTACTAAATTAGAAAACTAGACAGTTATGATGTACCTAATAAATTTGAATGTAATTATTTTTACAAAGTATGTAGTATATAAGATCTGTTCACTTAAGTAAATATTGTTCAATAAATCTGGAATATAATGAGAAAAATAAATGAATTGCATTTTACCATTGTATACGATACACGTTTGTAACCTTGAGCAGCATGGTTATTCTTATCTCAAGTTTGCAGACAATATTTACAAACGCTACCGTGAGAAACGAATCGTTTTGTTGTTGAACCGAAAAAGATATTTTGAATGTGGTAAAAAAGTGCTCCACCTAGTAGACGTTGGCGGAGTTTTGATTTCCGTATGCCGTTATCTGGTAGTCGTTGGATTTTTGGGACTTCCAATTATTATACAAGGATGAGCAATCTGATAGTTGTATAATCAATGCTAATAGGTTCACAGTTGTTTACTTTAAAAGTCACTTTAACTCGATGTACACTTTTATTTATTTAAAACTTCGCACGTGCTAATCACTTATTTATCTTCACCGTAACAACACTTTAACTTCATTCAGTAACAGCCGATACAGAATAACTGATCTTCCGCATGCTCTAAAACTTCTTATACATTCATGTTATCTCATTCTAGAACATTCGCAACCTTTCTGCATTTATCGTTCGCTATCTGGAATTTGGCTTTATCGAATCGTAGATTCGACGTTCTTCGCGAATGTTTCAATATTAACAGAATACAAACTTTAGAAAAAGAAGATACAATCAGATTATAAATAAATTATACAGCAGATTTGTGTAGTAAAAAAGGATTAAAAGAAAAATGTGTTTGGAACGATTTAAGTAATTTTCATGTATATGACAACATTTATTGATATGGTGTTAATTATAAATAAATTAATAAAAAAAAGATACTTTACTTTAAATATTTTATAGTCATTTCTGCGTACGAAATGTTGTGTTTAGTTAGAAATTTTAGATTCATTATTGCGACTATGTTCCTAAAGACGATACGATTTGGCATTTTTATCTTCTTATTTATGAGATTACTGAAATTTTAACATCTCATTCTCTTAGATAAACTAATTTAGAGTATCTGCAAGTTTTATTAGAGGAACATCATTCATTATATCTAGACTTATCAGCTTCTAATTTAAAACGTAAATATCGTTTTTTAACGCATTACGTTAGAATTATTTTAAAATTAGGTACCTTAATAACACTATCTTGTTTAAAACCAGAAGGGAAACATCAAGAATACGCCTTACACTTTATCTTTGCAAAATCAATTAAAACAATGTTACAGATTCATGTCCCTTAAAGGTTTGGAAGACAAAATTAATTTCGGTAAAATGAAAAACATAGATCTAAATAATTATAAACAATGTAACCATACACTATCACTTGAAAATTTTAAATCTACTTCATTTTATGAGATTAATAGTTGTACATATGAAAAACATACTGTTATATTACTAGATTATAATGACAGGCCAATATTTTGTGAATTGATTGATATTTTAATACATCATATTGATTTTAGCAATATTTACTTTTTGTGTTCAATATGGTATTCAGAAATATTCCACAATTAATGCAAAACATATAAAATTACGAAATCTAATACGACAAAGTTATTTTCTAAGCGCATATTTGAAAATGATGGGCCTAGTATAATATACAGAGTAGCAGAAAACGAATTTTATGCTTCCATTAATTAAAAATTAATTTTATAGTTTTACGACAATCAAACAAAATTGTTTGTTAGAACTGTTTAAATATTTACTTACAAAGTATGAAACATTATATTTGTAGTATATGCTTATATATTATTTTTTATTATATATACATTAGACTGATTCAAAAAAATCGACATTTTTTTTCCTTAGGCACTGTGAAAATATCATTGGAAATGACAGGAAAAAAAACTGTGAAAGTTTCAGCTCTTAATATTCATATTAAGGTGTGCCGCATCGCAAATTTCGATTTCCCATTTAATTAACATGGGAAAAAAATTGTTTAGACTTTGGAATTTTGTAAGTTAATAACTAAATTCGTTATCAGTAAGACTATAACATATTCTTATAGGAAATTTAATGCTCTACAAATCTTATATCTTATAAATTTTTCGCAAATCTACTCCTTCAAAAGTTATTGAAGGTTAAAGCTGAAACTTTCACAGTATTTTTTTTCGTCATTTCCAATGATATTTTTACAGTGTCTAAAGAAAAAACAATAGTCGATTTTTTTGAAACAGTCTAATATACATATATTTTTTACGATTATTATAGATATTTGTATTATTAAAATTAAAATAAACGTTTCTTTATTGTAAAAGTTGTATTATTTCTTCTAAGGAACATTTGATTTTAAATCAAAACGCAGTCAACATTCAATTAAAAAACTCGCATACACAAAACCAATTAAATGTACTTTAAATAGTGAATCTGATGAATTTTATTTAAAAAATCAGATTTTCTATACAATGTATAAAGTCGTTCTAAATAAAGATTTTAATCCGTCGATTCTTTTTTGTAAAACAATATCTTTGAAGAAACACTTTACTTATTTTAAGGAAATATGTCTTAGGATTATATGAAAGTCACTATTTACTTAAAGTAAAGTAATTTACCTTAATTGGAGAATTTTTTTGTGTGTGATATAGAATACAAAATGCAGAAATCCTGAAAACTAGAATTCTTGTCACATGTTTGCAATAAATTCGTTAGTATTATGAAAAAACATATTTAATGAGGCATGTAGGTGAACTAAAAATAGTACAATATTTCTCAATTCGTGTAGATTCTACAACCAACATCTTACATGTGTTATTTACCTAATTCGATACGTAAAAGACATACTTTGTTGAACAGTTTTTAAAAGTTACTTTACTGGCTGATTATTTGTCAGTTTTTAGATTTAAAAAAAATCAAATCTATTCGAAGACATAGCTACGATGACAGAAAAATACTTGGGTTAAAAAGAGACCGGTATTTGCTATTTTTGCTATATGCGCAAAACATTTTTCTAGCTTAGTGAACCTTCGTGCTCGATGTTTCAGAAGCAGCAAGTCTTCAACTGATTCAACATTTCTATATCCTTGACACATGGACATAACGATTAAGCTTGAATACAACTATCAAACTTACCTACAAAAAAACACTAAAACTAGCACTAGCACAACTATATACCGAATATTAAAAACAACTTACATTCACACTTTATTTCCCAATCGTCACATAATATGAAGCAAAGAAAATGCTAATTTAACGCGTGTGGGTTTATCCAATGCAAAGTTAAACGTGTTGAGTGAATGAGTTGAAAGTTTTTAACATTAACATATAATTAAAGTAATTAAATCTATTCATTTCTAAATAAGATTAATAGGATGATTACTGCCGAATAATCAGAAATGGCCAAAACTAATTTAACTTACTACTACATTTGTTTAGATTTATCAAAAAAGAAAATGTTTGTATAAACAATGTATTTTTATATGACAAATATAAATACACTCGTTATTTTTACATAAACGATAAAATATGTGTTTACTTATTGGGAACCGTCAAAATAAATACATTTTACATAATTACAATATAAAAATTAGACAATGAATACGGAAAAACATTAAAAAGTTAAGCACAACATTTATTATAAAATATTAATTTTTTTGGTACTATTTCTATTGACACAAAGTCTAACTTTATTTAGCATTTCTAAAATTAGTGACTAAAAATTACTAATATCTACTAAAACTACCGATAGAAACACATTTTTGATTTGGATATAATAGATATTCTCTTCAAGCTAAAACTTGAATCGCTCTCTTACACTATAAACATATGTAATTATAATTATAATTACCCTAAGATAAGAACGTCTTCCGGGTTTGGACCGTGTCAATGTTGTAACCGAAGTTGCCAACGTTTCGCCCACTTTCGTAAGGGGCTTCTTCATGGCGTGAGAGAAATCGAAGAACTCAAGCAAGCAATCGGAATCTAACTAAACACTTCTCAAAAGTTAGGTAATCAACTTGTGAACCAAGCCAGATTCTAAACTCAGAAAAGGTAAGAAAGAAAACGATAAACTCGAAAAATTAAACGAAAATCTAACAAAGAACCACTACAGAGTTAGGTAATCAACTTGTGAACCAAGCCAGATTCTAAACTCCATAGACTTCTATTTTCGTTTACTTTTTCGAGTTTATCATTTTCTTTCTTACCTTTTCTGAGTTTAGAATCTGGCTTGGTTCACAAGTTGATTACCTAACTTTTGAGAAGTGTTTAGTTAGATTTCGATTGCTTGCTTGAGTTCTTCGATTTCTCTCACGCCGTGATGAAGCCCCTTACGAAAGTGGGCGAAACGTTGGCAACTTCGGTTACAACATTGACACGGTCCAAACCCGGAAGACGTTCTTATCTTAGTATAGACGCTATTACATATAATTACCCTAATGAAAATAACTGATATCTGCTTCTTGGTACCTAAATTTGGTATTTGTTTTAGCGAATCTCTTTACATCAGTTTTTACAAAAATCGATAATTGAACCGTCGCGTAATCAGAACGAAAACCGAAAATCCATTTTAGAACTTACTTTGCTAACGATTTAAATTCATTGATTTATATTTTAATTATACCGGGTGTTTCACTAAGCGTATCGAGCGATTCTATTTCATAAACTATATAATGCATAGAGCTTTAAGAAAAAAAATATTATTTAAAGTAGCTAAGAGAATTTATTGGAAAATATTTTTAATTTTGACCGCAAGGGATTGCACTAGGTTGTTACCTGCGTTTGAATTTCGTTGTAAAAGACACCGTAAGTTTTTTTTTGTTTCGATTGATTAGTTTAGTATTAGCATCAAGAACGTTTTGCTCGTTGTTTGTGTGGTTTAAGTTTAATGATATTTCAAGTTGTTTTCAATCATTATTGAAATTTTCTTTTAAATGCATAAAGATCCGTAGTTTTGTTTTTGATTTAGTATTTTACTTAGTTATCTTCGTAAAATAACAATTCAATATAATTTACGACTTCCTTTGTGAATGTAAGTTGATCCAATTTTCTTGTTTAGGCTGAATCCTATTAGATTAAGCGCAATCATGAGACACCTGCAGTTATGCGAGTCTTAGCAATTTTGATGGGAAAATTTTGTCAAGATCTACGTGAGGAGATTCACGCGACTAATTATAATTTTCATCTTTGTTTTTCTCGTTTGTTCAATGTTCTTTCTTTTACCACGATTTTACTGCGCACATTTAAGTAATTAAGTAGGGGATACGAAGTCTTGGAAAAGTTTGATTTTTGAACATTGATTCGATCGTGGGTCGCAATGAAAAATACCGGTTACCGTGAGATATAGCAGAGTGCGTAGGGGACTTTACCCTCTGACGTTATGTAGAACCGCGGAAGTTAATCAGAAATCGTGAAAATTAAGTGTGGTGGAGAAAAATGTTAATTTTCTTCAAATTTCGTATAGTACGGCTTGTGTAAAATTCATGATTTCTAAAACATAAACTGTTACGTTTGTGGGATTTAATGTGAGGTGGTATGTGGTTAAATCCTAAATTCGCCTGTGGCGGTTATAAAATTAGATTGTGAGATAAATCTTCCGTCGTCGTTCTTTTGTTTGGGGAGCAGCCGAATTCCATCTGAGGTGGTAGCTTTTGAAAAACCACTGTGACCTGAAGCTCAACTGGTATCTCCAATTAAGAAATAAGGTATTTATCGATTTTGGTTATTATCGTGTAGTGACCGCGATTAAAAATGCAGTAAAAGCTTTCAATTTGAGCCAATTGAAATTACGACTAACGTTAAATTTAATTATTTCAATGAACGCTTGAAGTGTTTGCGCGAAATTAAAATCAATTAACGTTGTTTTGATGCGTTTGAGAAGTAATTCGTATTTCGAATATATGATAATGTAACGACTTATAAACTATATTTTGTTTAGTTCGAATTAAAGTTCGGACATATATGTTATAAACTGTATTGTTCTTAGTTATTTAAATTGTTATAAATATGCGGTCAAGATCTTGAAATTTAGTTGCGAAAGAAAGTAGAGTTAACGCTCTTATAATAGTATTTTTTTTTGTTTTTGTTTATACGTTTTTAATTTCTGTGTTTAGATTGTGCATTTGTTTTACTTACTTATGGTTATTTCATTTATCCATTTCTTTTATTCAAATTTATTTGATATCAATTAGTACTTGTTATTTTTTTTTGTTTGTGTTTTAAATATTCAATCAATAAATGTTAAATTGTTAAATGTAAAGAGCTTTTATTCATTTAGCCGCCGCATACGTAAATTTTTGTTTAAGTGTATTTCAGATTAGTTACAACTCAAGGTAAGTTCTGGGGTTATAACCAACTAGATGAGCTTCGGATAATCAGGGGTTCGAAAGCTACCATTATAAAACCTTGATTGGCGCCCTTACCGTTTTTTTTTTGACTATTTTACCGTTCTAGTTCAATTTTACGTCGATCGCGTTTCCAATTTTTTACGGAATTTTAAATAAAACCCACCCCCTTCTCCATTGAGCTAGTGGCACACCCCGTTTATGTTACTACATTGCAGGCAGTGACTTTGTGTTAATTTTGGCATGTAACAAGGTGTAATTCTCAAAACACGATTAGATATTTTACTTAATTCTGCACAATAACGGTTCTAGAACCTGGTCAGAGTTATCTAACATTTTTTATGTTAGAATTTAATAACCTTAGAATCAGTGGCGGCTCGTGCTTGTAGGTAATTGTGGCATTATGTAGATAACTGCCAAAATGTTTTGAAGTTTCATCGGAATGAAATAATAAACTAAGGAAACAAAACTAGGCATGTATCGCAGTGCCGTACTGAGGGCCGTGCGATCTGTGCTCTGGCAGAGGCGCCAAACTGTCAAATAAGGAAGGACAAAAATTTTAAAACAGATATAACATTAATAACATATAAATAAAAGCTGTCGTCAGTAATAGCAAGTCTTACAATTAAATAACAATACGTTATTTATAGTCTATAACCAAATAATGAACAGAATTTAGTAGTTAAAAACTATAAAAGCATTTAAACGAACTCTTTTTAAATCATCTATCGGCGGCAACCCGCACTGCTTGTTGTGATTGTGACCAACGTTATTAATAGGAAATCCAAAAATGTTAGTTTTTTGTAGTTGTCGTATTTGGTATTGCACTTTGTTGTGGAATTGGGGTTATATTTTATACTTGTTATATGTGTACCTAGTTAACAGGTTTATAAAAAGGTAAAATGATAGCATCAACACAAGCTAAAAATGATCGAGCTGATGACACCAACAATAACAATTGCTCCAAATGATTTTATTCAAATTCCAATTAAATAATTAGTTATAGTATCGTAGAAAAATTAATCATCTCTTATTACGATGTGGGTTTTGAGAAATTCTGCGGGGTGCGAGGGCGCTAAAACGGTAGCTTGTATGGACGGGAATATAAATTTTGGCCGGCACTGATCTATCGTATCACATCCACATATCCACTTATTTTTCAAAAAAAGAAGGCAGTTCTCAATTTGTCGGAAACTAAATTAATTTTTTTTACTCTTTAGTTTTTTAGTTTTTGGATTGGTTCTTTTTTTTTTGTTAGAACTTTTTTTTATAATAAGCTGCACTAGAAAAATGCAGTGTGAAATTACGTTTCACAGTTTTATCTGCTTGATTTAGTTCCAAATTTATAGTAGACATTCCGAGAGATTCTATTTCAACCTTTTCTTCTAACGAGTCTTAGGAATTCATTTTAAAAAATAAATTGTACTTTATTTTTTGTTCTTCTAACAACAGTCTTACAAATTCATTTTTCAAAATAAATTGTACACTATTCTTCTTTCTTCTAACAACAGTCTTACGAACTCTTTTTTTAAAATAAATTGTACACTATTTTTCTTTTCTTTTAACGACAGTCTTACGAATTCATTTTTAAAAATAAAGTGTACAGTATTTTTTGCATCTTTCAAAAATTACGTACGACAAATATCGTTTCACTTAAAACACGTCGTATAGGTTCCATTGATCACGTTAAACTTGTACATGAAAATCCCGTAGTGGGAGTCGCTCAGATAATTGTAGCCCGTACATAAATAAATACCTATTTAATTTACGTTGCTTTGAACGACCAGCATATTAAATTAATGTTCAAGAGTAATAAAAAGCAGATGATCATTATATCCTATACATACATACAGTATTCACCTGATGACGATTGCAGATACCACAGCAATCGAAACGTTGTGTATATTCATTACAAAATAATAAACAATGAAAGTTCAGCAGAATGTTATTACTTCGCATATCCTATACATATTGTAACGAATTATAAAATTAGTTTTTATTTATAACGAAATATTTACACGTTTATAACTACACGTAACTAATTAAATATAATGATATATAAGAAAAACACACTAATTTATATATTACAATTACTGGAAAAATAATGTCCGCGGATAACTTCGTTTATCTAAAACTGATACTTGTTTACATTAAAGGCACGTACGTTTGAAATCCGTTATATTTATCTCGAACACACTCGTTAATCATTTGTTTATTTAAACATCTTCTTAATACTTCCGATTTCAAAAAACTGACATATGATTTCTTTGGTCCGTTTTTATATATTTTTGCTATCTATCTCGAGAATTTTTTACATCGTTCGGTAAACGTTCTCGAAGTTGACAATAACTTCGCAAACGTTTTAAAAATGTTATTGTTCAATTAAGAACAGTAAAGTAATTGTTTTTGGCGACTTTTGTAGTTTGTTTACATTAAAAGCACATACGCTAGAACTTCGTTATATTTATCTCTAACACACGTGTTAATCACTTATTTATTTAAACGGTCTTTTTAATACTTCCGACTTCGAAAAACTGGCCTAAGATTCCTGTGAAGCGTTTTTATAAATTTGTGTTATCTCTCTCGAGAATTTTATACATCCTTCGATAAACGTCTGGGGGGCTCGCGCAGTTGAGTTCTTATGGACTAGCCACTATTGCTTAGAATCGTTAAAAAAAAAGTTCAAAATTAAGAAAACGTATTAAGTTTCTTTATGTGTATGTACACTGCCTCGAAAAAGTAATTGGACACTTTTAAGCGCGACCAGCAAGGTAAGCATCCAAGCTTACGTTATAACAGAACGGCTAGTTAAATCTGACAGCATTGACATTGTAGACATTGCTTGTAGGTTACTACCCAAGGATACTAAATGAATAGGATTGCTCGATTCGTATTCTCGCAATGTAAGCCGCCCCACTCCAGTAATTCTTGACGCGTGACGTCAGCCGTGGATCACGTATCGGCTCGCTGCTTATAAATAATGCTTAAATATACTTTGAATACAACGGTTTTGCGATATTTTTTATAATTATTATTACATTTGTTGGTGTTTTACTCGTTCAAATAAGTGCCTACAAGTTGCTTGTATGAATTTCTAATTATAATCAGGTTTAATTTAAAATTCAACTTATTTACATTATATTAGAAAGCGCGCTGTATTTGGTTGCAATAACAACCTGATTGCAACCAAAATCAAAACCTTAAGATTACATACCACAAGTTCCCAAAAGGCGCCGATTTAGTGTTCATTACGATTAAGAATGAATGGATTAGGCGTTATAAAAAGGCTGATAACTCTAATACTAGCGTAATTTGTTCTACTCATTTTACAGAGGAGAGTTATTTGAACAAGATTTACAAAACGAATTATTAGGTTTTTTAAATAAAATTGATTAGCATAAATTTCGTAAAAAAATGGTATAAAAAAGTGAAAAAATGTAGTCACTACTTCGAACATTTCCACGGTGATTCTTTAAAAGCCCACAAGTTGTAAAAAAATTAAACATTAAAATTAAGAAAAAAGAAAACATTACCATTACCAGAATGAACTATCAAAATATAAATCTTAGTGAAAAAAGAAGTGGAAAGAAAAGAGCGAATACACCAGCTCAAGAAACCGATGAAAAAAGAATAAAACGAAGAAAATTAAATAAAATTTCAAAATAAATTTGTAGTGTGTTATGTTATTTTTTATTTGTTTTGTCAACCTAAAATTTGAATACATTTATTTAACCGTTAATAGTACATTTTATTTTGTCCGTAAATTATAAAATTAATAGCAATTTTTCTATAGTGAAATTTAAAAATGAATCCATCAAACAGCAAACGAGATTAATTAATTTTTTACCTTTAAAAAATTATGAATCATAAAAAAAATCAACAAAACTAATTAATAAAAAAAATATTTCGATTATCAACGCTATTGCTATTGCTTATTAAATCAAAAGTTGTCAAATTTACTCAAATAAAATATTTAGAAGCCTTTTAACGTGCATCTTAGTACATATTGTAATAGAAGTATCGAGAACGAGGTCTAAGCGTGACGTCAGCGCGTTACATGATCTCGGCAGAATAAATTGAGCGATCGAGCAACCCTATTCATTTAGTATCCTTGGGTTACTACCCATTCTTTATAAGCAACGCTTCAAGCGTTCAAAGAACATGTTTTTTGCTGCGAATATGTATCTAAGTTGTACCATCAAGATTAAAATTTTTTTTTGGTGAATTTTCTATTTATGTATTTATGTTTTAAATGAATGCTATAGCCCTTAATTAAAAAATCTATTTATAATCTGATTTATAATTAAAATAAATTAAAAATAGTTCCATTGATAGCTCGAATAAATTTAAACTGCATGCCCAAATATGAAAGTGCTGTTTTAATTAGGCTAAATTTTTAATATTTCCGGATTAAATTAAAGTCAACATTCCGATTTTTTTTGTAAAAGAATTATTATCATCATTTGAACGTAATTAGTGATTGAATAATTGTAATCTTATTTCCCATTACAAATTCTCATAACATTTATTCGTAGGTTGCATTTTTTCATAGAAAATAGATTTTTATGAAAACAGGTAAAATCCGATGTTCAATTGTTCTTTTGATTACACTGTCGTAATACACGGCAAAATGCTTCAACTTTGCTGATTTAACCCAATTTAGGGATGATATCGAACCTACTAGTATTAGATAGAAGGTATTTCAGGCGGCTTTCGTGAAATCTTATTTATATTATAAGTGGCGTGAAAATTAATATTCTTTTAAAGTATATTATCTTTAATTAAATGTAACTAAACTGGAAATCAAAACTAATATGATTTTTGTTACATATAAATCAAACAGAATTCTTGCAGGTTTTTCCTAAAACTAAGTAATGGAAATATATCACCAAATATTGGAAAAATCAGTGTATTTTTTTGTACAAAATGATCAACAACGTTTATTTCTAAATTAATAATATAAACACTAAGTCTCAATCTTGGTTTAAAAAGAAAACAGTTTTTTTAAATACCCAATACTTTAAAAACCTGATAATTATAAATAATGATTAACCTAAAGGATGTCACATCGTATGATGTACATAGGTTGCACTCATGCGAAGATGGGACAAATGGCTAGTATTTAACACGCTTAGCCCCGCGGTTAAACTTTCGTCACAGCTTATGAACCGCAGGGCGAAGTTTATTTTAAACTTTCTTTACAACTCATAGGACCGTATTTAATTGTGCTTTACAGTTGTATTTGGGCGTCCTGTGTCCTTAAAGCATTACTTTACGCAAAATATTAGCTTTTCTTATTTTTTTTTTCAAGTAATTCAAATTAATTTTGATTAAGTATAATGCTAAATGTGTGTTTTGTTTACATTGCCTGTTATTTTTTTAAATTTGAATATAAGAAAAATGACAAAATTTTAAAAATGGAACTTTTGTTAAATATAATAGGAGTAAGGTATTACATATTACAAAAAATGTTTTCAAACATTGTTATCTGTTTTCTTGAACACTAAACCATTCTCATAATCATTTTTCTCTTGAACCGAGAACGGGTTTATAGACCCCACACAAGTAACCTCATTTTTTTACATTTTTACGTTTTAAAAAATGTTTTTATTACTTTTTCTTAAATTTTTATTTATATTTATACACCATGTAAAAGCAATGGCAAACGAAAATTATTGGACCAATGCAAATTATGAAAATTTTTACTTGGTGCTAAAAATGTTCAATAAAAATTTAAAAAACTAAAAAATGCCAAAATTGTAAGCGTTGTTCCATACTATTAGAAACAAATTTATGTGTCGTAATAGTTTTCCCACCAAATGTCGACGTAATGCAAAAATTCTAAGTAGACGGTGCGGTTCCAGGCGCGAGCGGAGCCCCCGCTTTAAAAAAATATCGTGTAAAAATAAAATTGTTGATTATAAGACTAGTATAATTACCTACTAAACAAAAATTTTGAAATGTTTTTCTACTTTTATTACTAGTACTTAGCACAAAAATTCTCATCAAAACTACGCTTAAAGCAGTGTTTCCAGAGACCCGAAACCCCGTTCTTCTGGGGGGTATTCCATAACCCCAGTAATGCTCCTTTGTGCCCAAGGCTCCGCCATTACTAAGTAGGTTATATAAAGTGGTTACTTAAAATTCATTTTGTAATGTATAATATTTAGTGTTGTTTTGTATGTCAATTTTGTGCAAAATGTCACATCTTCCTGGACAAGCGAAGTTATCAGTCCCCATTTACAACTTCCACCATCATTCGCGAAAGACTACAGCTACAATGCAGTTTGCAAATAATAATAATAATAATAATAATAAAAGTTTATTATCCAACAGATTTACATCCATTTATAGGACAATATACACACGTGAAAAAAAAAAAAATGCAAGTGTACACACAAAAATTTTACACAAGATTATATATTTTGAACATTCCCATATTTGCTATATACATATGTAATTACGAAATTTATATTAGTATTATCAATACTCGAGAAAGTCAAAAATGAAAATGAAAAAGGTAGGAGCAAATTAAAAACCCTATTACAGAGCATCTAATGCTTCTAACAATAACCCCAAGCTACAATTATTGACATCCACACAATTTGACAATTCGGTTACAGTTGACAATCGGACATCTGTATAAAACATTAGTACGTGGCGTGAGAATATAAAACGTATTTGATTTTTTAGAAAAATAACTAGGCACTAAAAATTTAGTAAGGATACTAAATAAGAGGAATCTATTTTATTATTTAGTAAGTTAAAAAAAAAGTAAGGGAGATTTCACATCTTCTTCTTTTTAAAGATTGAAAGTCAAATCGTTCTAATAGTTGATCATTAGAAAAACCTCTAGCAGGATAAGCACCATCAGTTTTGAAAACCAAAAATTTTAAGAATTTTCTTTGAATCGATTCAAACATATTTATTTCATATTTATGTTGAGGATCCCAGATCAAACTGCAGTATTCAAGTTTGCTACGTACCAAAGAAAAAAACAAGGATTTTAAAGCTGTCATGTTTGAGAATGATTTACAGTTTCTAAAGATGAACCCAAGCATCCCCATTGAAGAACGAGATATACTGTAGACATGTTTATAAAACGTAAGCTTCCTGTCAAAATGGATTCCCAAGTCTTTGATAGAATCAGTTCTGTTCAATCGAACAGAGTGAATACTATAATTATATTGAATCCACTGATTTTTTCGCGTATATGAAACTATTTGACATTTGGGTATATTTAGAGATAAGCCATTATCGTAACACCAATCTTGCAAAATAACTAATTGTTCTTGAACTAGTTCACAGTCTGTAATAGAAGAAATGCTGGAAAATATTTTTAAATCATCAGCAAAAATAATTTTTTCAATTTAAGTTTATATGTCAAGTCATCAATATATAACAAAAATAAAAGCGGGCCCAAATTTGATCCTTGGGGTACACCTGATAAAGATAAAATAGGACGAGATAAATAATTATTATATGTAACAAACTGCATTCGATTTGCAAGGTAGGATTGAAAAAATAATAGTAAATTGCTGTTGAAACCAAAGTTACTGAGTTTTGCAAGGATAACATCATGTGGTATACGGTCAAACGCCTTGGCAAAATCAGTATACACCACATCGACTTGTCCATTATTATCAAGTTCACTAGCTATATGATGCAATAGACATGCAAGATTAGTAACAGTGGATCGCTGCTCCATGAAACCGTGTTGGTCTGGGGAAATGAATTTCCTTACAGCAGGATATATACGAGAATAAATGACCATTTCAAATACTTTGGCAAAGTTATTCAATATACTAATAGGTCGATAGTTGGTAATATCAGCTGAATTACCATTTTTTAAAATTGGGCATATAGTAGCTACTTTCCAAACGTTTGGAAACGTGTTGGTATTTAGTGCAATATTAAATATATAAGTTAACGGTTCAGAAAATACGCTAACACAATCTTTCACTAAAAAGCTTGGTATTTGATCTGGCCCAGCCGTACATTTGTTGCTTAGCTTTCTTGTAGACGCAATAGTTTCTTCTAACGTGATGTTTCTAATAGAAATGTTAGGAAAGTTATTATTATAGTAAAATTGAGATATATCTCTATTAACTACAGGCGCATATACGCTGCCAAAATAATTACTAAAAGCATCAACTATTTCTTGCGGGTTTGTAAATATTTTATTATTATAACTTACTTTGTTAGGAATACGCGATGAGCTGCGTTTAGAGTTAACAAAATTCCAGAAGTATTTTGGATTACTAGTAATCGAATTTTGAGCATCAGTCAAGTATTTGTTGTATGATACAGTAATTTGAGATTTGACAAGTTTCCTTAGTCTTTTGAATTCCAATAAATCAGTTTCTGTAGCATGTTTATGATACCGTTTTAAAGATTTAGCTTTATGTTTGATATTACGAATGAGTTCAGGTGAAAACCATTTGGGATAACCGGAAGATTTGTTTGCATATACAGGAACATAAGAATTTAATAATGAGTATATAATATTGTAAAATTGATTACACGCAATCTCAACATCAGAAACTGTTTTTAAGAAAGACCAGTCGACACCAAGAAGAGAATTATATAAGTTATTATAATCGGCTTTTTTGAAATTAAATCTTTTGTTAGTACAATTAAAAGGAACATACTTTGATTGTTTCGATTTACAATAGAGAACTATATGTAATGCGGGATGATAATTATCTTCCGCTATCAAAGGTACATCATCATGATAAACCTCACATCTTAAATTACTTAGAACTAAATCAAGCAATCGATATTTACTGTTAAAAATATTGTTAAATTGCGTTAAATTAAATATATCAATAAATTCATTCATCACCTTCGCTTTCTTATCTATCTCAGAACCACTAACAAAATTAGGGATATTAAAATCACCAAGCATTAAAACATCGCCCTGACACCAACTCTCCTGCTCCAGCAACTCAAAAAACAACTGGAAATCATGTAATGTAGTGCTGGGAGGTATATAAATTGTAACAATAAATAATAAACCAAAAGCAAAAATACACTTACAACACACAATATCAATAGTTGGTAGAACATTTGTTATATTGGTTAGATCGATATGTTCACTGGTAATGTAATTATTTACTGCAATTAACGCACCTCCGCCCCACTTTTGTTTAGTTATACGAAACTTACGGTCACACCTGTAGATAGTAAAGTTGTTTGGAAACATTTCACAATTGGATATTTCCGGTATCAGCGCAGTTTCAACAAGGCCGATAATGTCATAATCACAGTCGCAAACACCGCTATATAAACACTGTATTTTTGACCTTAAGCCTCGTACATTTTGGTAATAACAATTTATTATATTAAGAGATTTGTTGCCGTTGCTAGGGTGGGATTTCAGTTTTTTGTAGAAATAATAGTAGGTACGTTACGAATGTATTTTATTGTCAAGTTAGTTTCTCCGTTTTGAATTCGTTCTTGAAGAGTGCTATTGATGGTTTTTTTATAACTTCTTTGCATAACGGTTTCATCAGAAGATATAGATATTTTTAAGTCTTTTGGTAATTGACGCTTATTTTTAAGCATTGCGATAGCATCTTTTCTGGCGTTTAAAACAACTTTAAGTGGGCGATGCGAATTAGAACTTCGACGCCCTATGCGAAATACCTTAATGTTCTCTTTTGCTACTTCTGGGGCAATTTTATCCATGATAGCTTTTACTTGCGCGATGTCTGTAGACGTATTAGCATCGTCCGGTTCATTCAAACCATAGACGATAACATTACGCGCCCTAACATTGCGCTCATTCAATTCACTTATCAAATCTTCTCTAAAGGTGGCTTCACTTAAAGGTGAGATTGATTGTTTTTTCAACGCAGTTATTTCGTTTTTGAGCTCAGTTATGATTTTAATTAAATCACTTACTTGTACCTTGTTACAATTACACAGCTCGCACACGTATTTAATTCGGCGATCTTTTAAGTTTAAGCATTGCACTTCAGCGCGGGTCAATCCTGAACATGTGGTATGAATTGGATTGCCACATTCATCGCATTTTAGTTCTTTTTCTACATGTAATTCTAACTTACATACACTGCACTTGCTTATTATTGGCATTTTATTTAATACTATAATTTAAATGTATGGAATATATGTATGTATTTATAACACAAACCGGTACACGTCTACACTTGGCGGCGGTAATAATACAATTGAAATGCTTTCAAAGCTGAAGGAATAAGCTGCTATCGACCTATAAAAAAACCTGTAATAACTCAAGAAAATGCCTACCGGAGATTGCAGTTTTCAGAAGAACATTTAAATTTTGATCGGAAAGGTGTTGTTTTTTCAGATGAAAAAACCTTCTGGACTTCTCAAGATAGTAAAAAAGTTTTTTGGAGACCACGTAATCCTAGGTATGAATCAAAACATATGCAACCCAACAAAAGAAGTGGAAGAATTAGTGCTGCGTACTGGGGATGGATGAGTGATGCTGGCCTAGAGTAATTAACACGTGTCGATGGACGCTTAACTGCTCAAACTTGACTACGATTTTGGAAGACGTTATGTTGCTCTCCGTACGAGCAGTTTATCCCAAAGGTTTGTTCCAGACAATTCTCCTACATACAGTAGCGGTAGTTCAAGAATGGTTCCTACAACATCCAAAAGGGGATAGAATCCGTTGGCCACTCACCGGATTTGAGCTCTATAGAGAAATTGTGGGCCGCGGCCGTACGTGGGTGGAACGACGAACTGAACAATAACATTGAATTACGAAATATAAACAACTTGCATCGCCATATTAATACCGTGTGGGAAAGATTTAGAAGAGCTAATGTATGTGCCAATTTAATCAATTCGATGCCAAACCGTCTACGGAAATCCATATTCAATAATGGATTTTTTGTTATGATTTTCTGTATCTAATTTTGTTATTGTAATATAGATAGTGTTTATGTATAATTAATAAAAAATCTAAGGTATTATTTCTATTAAAATGTAGTAAGTACTATAATAATCTAAAATTAATCTTTAATTCAATCCAAATATATTAAGACTTTTAGGCTAATTAGTACAGTAGTTTCATATTTGAGCATACAGTTTATTACTATTCGAGCTATAGATGGAATTTATTTAGAAAAAACCAAGTTTTTTAAATTACTTAAGCACAGAACATAAATAAATAGAAAACTCGGCGAAGAAGAATTTAAAGCTTTAGGGTACAATTTAGCTAAATATTTGTAGATAAGAAACAAGTTCTTTGAAAGCTTCAGGCTTATAAAGAATGGGTAGTAGCCTTGTATTGTCGCTCGTAATGTCTACAATGCCAATGTTGTAAAATTTAACTAGGTGTTTTGCTATAACGTAAGTTTGGTTGCCTACCTTACAAGTCGCGCTTAAAAATGTACAATTACATTTTTGAGGCAGTGTACATCTGCATTTGTTCGAACGTTGTTATTGGTGTAGGTTGCTATTATTTGCGAGGGTGGAATCTTTGCGGGCGCCATATCATCCTTCGTATTCTGCTGTTTGTTGATACTAAATAAACTATTGCAAATAAACACTCGCGATAACTCGAGGTCGGTAGATAACACATCTACGAACGGGACGTCATTCCTCTTTTAAATTTAAATCGGAACTCCGGTAAGTCATTAACGTTTCAGCTTCGACAAGATTTAAAACGCTTGTCATAATTGGTTAAAAAGTGTTTCTAAGAAAATGGTATAGTACTATAGAACATCTATGGAAAAAGCAAATTAGAACCAAAAACAGAAATAAAAACTATTTAGTAGACAAGATAAAAGAAGTACAAAAACAACAAAACAAAACAAAATCTACAAGACGTCTTGGATAAGTTCATAAATTCTATGTCAAGACCTATTAGTTTGCATTACTTTTATCTAATAGAGGACATATGTGGTAGAGGTGGAAATAACTGTTACTTCTTTTAACGTTCCACATCGTTTCTTAGCTTGGAACAGTACGGAGCGATACGTACTTTTTTTAATTATAAATATCTTTTAAATTGTTTTATAAATGTTTATAAGCGTCGCAAGTAAATTTATTAAGAAACGTATCGCTGAATATAGGTAACTTGTAATATAATATTGATGCCATAACCATAACGTAACGAAACGTACAATTGTTTTGTAGTAAATAATAAGATATATTGATTTTCTCACAGTTCTGAAGCCAAAGGGCCGAAACTGTCCTAAAAGTTAACTATTTCTACAGAAACGCAGTACGTGCCAGAACGTTATTAAAAAACAACGCTCTAGAATAACGTTACTGAGATAACGACCCGTCTCTAATTACGTGGTTTTAAACAATATTTTCTTTACATTTCCTTTTAAAGATTTGATGAAATTTTGAAAAAAAAATGTTTGATACTAAAAAGGTTTCAACCGAACAAATGAAGTTATTCTTATTGTTCCACTATTATCCGCTTCTTTTGTTTACAATTAATCTGCTACTATTACGTTATGTTTACTATCAAACCATTTGTTATTTTACCGTCCCAAAAAAATATTACATTTATAAAAGCAACAGAGAGACTTACCGGCACTTGTAGAATTTCTACGAATGTAACGTAACTAATAACTCTCAATGTCACCAAATTTGTTGTAACTAACAATAAGTTAAGTTTTGAACCGAGCATACTTGTACCTAATTGCGGGCCCAAAATAACTCATGTCAATTATGTACCTAATAACACGTAACTATCCACAAAAACAAACTAGGATCCAGACTAATTCAAACTTAAACTGATTACCAACATAATTTTGTTGATTAAAATCGTTTTAATTGATAAAAGAATATTAACTTTGTTATGCGTCAAAATTTATTTACTTCACAAAACTTCAGTGTAAAATATGGTTTTTATAAATTGTGCATTTTTATTTACTGTATACATATTTGCATAATATTTAGATATTGACTAATGTTCAGAGAATTACATAGAATGACAAAAACCAGTGCCAATTTTACGCATAATTGCATGGTTGCCTTCTCTAGCCGCCTGTGAAGGCCAAGTTGAGGGAACGGTAGTCTCCCATTAATCTTTTTAAATTTTATTTGCGATGGTAAAAGGTCTAGCACTAATGCTAGAAACATATTTGATATAAAACTATGTATATAGGTACATATAAAAATTACTACAGCAGTGGTATGGAAGTTATGTTGGATGATTTATCATTGTCTACTAAGGTTTTCAAACTTCGATTGATACTGTGGCTTAAAGGCAAAGAACGCAGAACGCTTTATTTATTTCGTTAGTGAACTAAATAGGTGATTGTCTGAAAGGGACAATTATCTTAAACTATAAATGTCTTCTATTTATGATGGGTTTAAGTTGCATGCGGTATGGCATAGCTATTTACCGTTATCTTTTATACATAGCAACGTATACTATGAGATGGCTATGTCATCAAACTTTGCTAATGGTTCCTCATTAGTTTCTTGTCGAAATCTTTAGTGTGAACACAGATTATTTCTGTCTTAACCACTGATTTAATCTTGGCTTTGTAACAAAATGGTTTGTACCGAATAATGCTTGATCCTAGCTATCCTTACGTCGAATCGAAGCTGGCTTGTGCTAAAACGATTGAGCTTAGCTGATCTTGCTGAATCGACCATGTCAAAACGTCGTAGATGGATCAACACTCTGTCTCAAATTAGAATAATATTGATAAAATCTTTATGTTTGAATAGACTATTTCTGATATTCACATAATTTTATAAAAAATATATTATAGATTAGGGCTAGCTATAAATGAATATCAAACCTTTTAATTGTCATTAGTAATTTATCGATACCCACATCTATCATAAAAATTTCTTTTTGAAACAGCTCGATATTAAAAATAACAATTATAGAAATAAAACCTAAATAGTGTTACTGTCATGATCGATCCGACTTACGAGTTTCAGCCTTTGGCTGCATATTTTCTTCTAATACTTATTACGTACGAGAAAAGTAAACATGACTTAAAGTCACTCATCACAGACAATCACGCGATTGAAACCTTTGAAGTATATTTATTCCCACTAAGACATAAGACTATGGTATGGAAAATCTTATCATACTCAAGACCCAAGAAATACCAAGGAACAATAATGTAACATTTTAAACTTATTGTAACACTCCATTTTAATATTTATTGTCAAATGCGAGAACGTTTAACGAAGGACGTAGAAAATTCTCTAGATAGAAACAGAAATATATAAAAAACGGTTCAAAGGAAGCATAGTTAAATTTTTGAATTGAATCGAGAAGATTTTGTCGGTTTAAAATAAATAAGTGATTGACGCGTGTGAAGATAAATAAAGTGCCAGTAAAATATAAACACATTGCGTACGTGTTGTTATCAGTTTTAGATCAAAGTAAAAATTTTGGACTAGTGATAGTAATATATAAGCTAGTGTAAGTTAGGTTTAATTAGTTACGTGTAGTTATAAACGGGTAAATATTTCCTATAAATAAATTTGTTTTAAAATTCGTTACAATATTGTTGAACGACTAATGAATTAGTATTCAAGCAGAAAAAGTTAATCTGCAGAGAAAGTTGCGGTCATAGCCAAAGTTAGAAGAGACTTGGGCGTACTAAACACCCTGAAATCTTAATTTACCCCCTTCAAAGATTTCGATGTTTATCAGCACTCAGTGGAATGAAAATAATTATGCTAGTATTGCTTCAAAAGCCTAAGGCTCAAAACCAGCAAACCAATGCCTACCAAACTTCGGTACATTAAACACAAAACCTGTACCGTTCTATTGAATAAATATTCATAATATAATGTAGCGAATTTTATTATTAAATTAATTTATTTAAACGACTAAAAATATTTTTACTTATACTAGAAATATGTACACTTTTTGAGTTAACCGAACTAATTAAATCTAATAATATATAATAAAACACTTAAAGAATAATTTATGTATAACGAACGCTATCACTTACACGAAGATAAGATAAAGTCTGCGGATAGCTTCACAAACTTGTTTACACTAAAATCACGTACAAGATTATTCTCCGTACATTTATGTACACACACGCGCTAACGACTTATTTATTTAGACTTGAATAATCTACTTAACACTGCTGTATTCGCATTACGGCAATAACTGACCTACGATTTGTTTCTTCGGTATATATACACATTTTGAAAATCATTCTCGAGTGTTCCATATCTTTCGATATACGTTCTAGAAGATGGATAACAACTTCGAGAAGGCGCTTGAATTTGCGAATAACTTCTCGAACGTTTTACTGCCCCCTTCTTAAGACCGTTCTGTCTCAGAACAAGAGACTGGATGCGACACCGGTAAAAAGGATTGTGGCGATAGCGGCAGCTTTTTCCATTTCGGCAACTTCCTTGACCATAAAAGTAACAGTCAATGGACTTTTCTTGGACTGATATTCTTCTTGGTTGGTAACTACAGACCAAAACTTGAACGCCTGTTCCTTGGAAGACGATCTCCAACATGTTTCAAACTGTCCTCCAATTCAGTTGATCTAAGCCACAACCAAGCTTGGGTACTGCCAATTTCTTAACATGATGGAACTCAATTTCTCTCTTGAGACTCCATAATGTTCGCCACAGATCTTTGTATAACGGCTTGACACGTGAGTATTTCTTGGTGATCAGATAGAAAACGAAGCGTCCGTCACCACGTAATCCTAAAACTTTTCCGACTGCCGGTTGCTGTCTTCGTAATTCATCTAGCTGCCCAAACTTCTTTTTAAACACGACTGCAACCTCTCTGGACATGACAAGATCTTCGCTCACGCAATGTGCGATGGCGTAATCTTTTTGTGTCTGGAACAGGTCTTGTTGTTCCTCGGTGGTAACTCCGAACCTAGCTTTTCCAAAACCTCCGTATAAGTTCATAAACTTTTTGAACTCCATTTCTTCGATTGGATTCCTGGTTCTGCTATTTATTACTCTGGTTCGGACCTGAACTTGCGTACTCTGGTTATCGCCAGCAAACGGGACTAGACGATCGACGTGTACCACTTTTGGCTTGCCTCTGGGCGGTTTTCGAATGCGATATATGACGTCGTTAATACGCTGCACGACTTCATAGGGGCCCTTCCATTGCCTTTGCAGCTTCGGCGACAAACCACGTCTCCTTTGAGGATTATACAACCAGACCATATGGCCAGGTTGAAACCCACCATTTTGCTCCTTGACGTCATATCTTGTTTTCATCCTGTCGCTGGCAATTTGTGTGTTTTTACGGACTTCTTTTATGTACTTCGTCTAGCCTCTTGGCCAGCTTGCTGACGTAATCTTCTCCAGCAACTTGTTCTTCTGGTCTTCGTCCAAATTGAAGATCGCATTGTAATCGTATTTCACGACCGAGCATGACACAGGGTGGTGTTTCTCTTTGGTGTTCGGACATTACCTTGGCTAAGTACTTGCCCATTGTTCGATTCATCCGTTCAACCATGCCATCAAATTGAGGATGGAGGGGCGTTGTCCTAGTTTTCTTAATTCTTAACAGTCGGCAAACTTCTTGAAACAGCCCAGACTCAAAATTGCGGCCTTGATCGGAGTGTAATTCTAATGGAACTCCAAACCGGCAGAAAAACTCTTTTACTAATACGTCTGCGACTGTAGCTGCTTCCTGATTGGATATTTCCCGAATCGGATTCTGGGAACGGCCCTGCGATGTCAAGCGCTACTCTTTCCAAAGGGCTTCCTACGTTGTATTGCTTCATGGGTGCTTTGCGCTTTCTCGCTGGACCATTTCCTGATGCGCAGACCGTGCAATTACGGCACCATCTCATGACGTCCTCTTTGCAGTTTACCCAGTAGAATTGTTTTCGTACTTTACCCAATGTCTTCTTAATGCCAAAGTGTCCTCCTGATGTCCCATCGTGGAGATGCTTCAACACTTCTGCCACCCGGCTCTTTGCACTACCAACTGTAGTCTGTTTCCCGTGCCTTCAACACTTTCTAGGGATCGCTTAAGAAGACCGTCTTCTACTATCAAGGAGTCCCACTGCGCCCAGTGCGCTTTGATGTTTCTACCCAAAGCACCCACTTCTTCCCAGGTTGGTCGTCGGCCGCTTTCTTTCCAGTCCAGGAGTAGTCTTATTTCAGGATCGTCTTCTTGTTCGCGACGTAACTACTCAGGTTCCCACTCATCATCAACCATATCAGTTTTCCGGAGGCATTCAACTTTTTCTTCCAGTCGCGAACAATGGCTGCAGTCTGCCGGACATGGTCTTCTAAACAAGGCATCAGCGTTCCGATGACTGCTTCTGGCACGGTGTTCTGGGTCATAATCATACTCTTGCAGCTTCTCGATCCATCTTGCCACTTGTCTTTCCGGGCTACGGAACTGCAGTAGTCATTTTAAAGCGGCGTGGTCTGTTCTCAGTAAAAATTTTTGTCCATACAAATACTTGCAGAAATGTTCAATGGGCTTAACGACTTCTAACAGCTCCCTCCTAGTCACGCAATAATTCCTTTCTGGCCTGGACAAAACCTTGCTAAAATACGCGATAACTTTTTTTTGTCCATCTTGAACCTGCGAAAGGACCGCGTCTATGGCCAGATTGCTTGCGTCGGTATCCAGAACAAAATTTCCATCTTCTCTTGGATAACTCAAAATCGGCGAAGTGACTAGGGCTTGTTTTAGTTGATGGAAAAAATTTTCGCAGTCTTCATTCTATCTAAATTCTGCTCTTTCTTCCGTCAATTTCGTCAATGGTTTGGCAATATTAGCAAATCCGCGTACAAATCGTCTATAATAGGTGCACAACCCAAGGAAACTTCGGACCTGATGTTTGTCGATTGGTCTTGGCCATGCTGGCACTGCTCGGATTTTGTCTGGGTCAGCCTTTACTCCGTCTCTAGATACCACGTGGCCAAAGTATTGCACTTCTTTCTTAAATACGTGGCACTTCTTTGGGCTCAGTTTGAGATTAGCCCCACGTAGTCGCTGAAACACTTCCTTCAAGTTGTCCAAGTGTTCTTCAAACGACCTTCCAACCACGATCACGTCGCCCAGGTAAACCAAGCACGTCTTCCAAGACAATCCGCGCAAGATGGTCTCCATAAAACGCTCAAACGTTGCAGGAGCGTTACACAGGCCGAAGGGCATTACAGTAAACTGCCACAAACCAGTTCCAATCGTAAAAGCTGTTTTTACGATCCTTGGGTTCTAATTCTACCTGCTAGTATCCACTCTTTGAATTTAACGTAGAAAACTATTAGGATCCTGACAGAGTGTCTAGCGTATCGTCAATTCTGGGTAAAAGGTAGCTGTCTTTTTTGGTCACGTCGTTTAACTGCCTGTAGTCTACGCAAAACCTTGTTGATCCATCTTTCTTCTTCACAAGTACCACTGGGGATGCCCATGGGCTACTTGAAGGTTCTATCACGCCTTCTCTCTCTATATCCGTAATTATTTGTTCGGCTTCTTTTCTTTTCGCCAAAAGAAGTCTGCGTGGATGTTGTCGTATCGGCCGAGCGTCTCCGGTATTCATTTTATGTTTCACCACGTTAGTTCTTCCTTTGGAGCCACTCTCCAACGCGAACACATCTTGGTACTCTTGGATCAACACTTCAACTTTAGCTAGCTGGTGTTGGCTGAGGTTTTCGCATTTGGTGGTAAGAATGTCCAATAGATGTTGTGGACACTTCTTCGGCGACGTATCTTCGTTCGACTTCACGCATCTCACAATTTGTGATACTGGCGTACATTGGCCTACTACGGTCTTCTTTATCAACGTTACAGGATCTAAAGTGATGTTTAAGATCCTTACTGGCATCGTGAGTAGTCCCTTTTCAACTAAGCCGCCCTCCATTGGTTCAATCCCGCGTATGTAGCCTTCCCGGAGACTTCTATCCAGGCGTGCCATCACCACACTTTCAGTTCTTGCAGACAGAGTCACGTCTTCACTCAATAAGACTCGCACGGCTGTCTTCTTTGACGAATGATAAGGAATTTCTTCATTGTCGATCTTTAGGACATCGTTCTTCATATCCAAATGGAACCCATACTTCTTTATCACGTCCATTTCCAGGATAACTTCTTCCGTGATGTCGGCTACCAGTACTTGATGGTCGAGTACTCCATTTCCCAAACCAATGGTTACTTTGACAGGTCCGTGAGTAGGTATTTCTTCGCCTGTCGCCGTTCGAAGTCGTACTGTTACTGGCGATGTTTTCTCGTTTTCCAATAAGATGTCAGGACGAATGATGGTCTTCGTCGCTCATGTGTCAACTAGTAACTGAACACTTCTCCCATTGATCTTACCATCGAGATAAATTCTATGAAATTGCTCCCTAGGCGATGCCATTTGGATTGTAATCTCCGGAGTCTGACTAGATGAGATTACTTTTTGTCTCTTTTGCTCGCCTCGTTCCAAATTTTCGAGCGCTCTTCTTGTCCTCTTCTTAGGTTTAGTACGATGCCGTCGTACATGGCCTATTTCGTCGCAGTTCAAAGTTTTCACTTCTCTTTCCCGAGGTATTCGTCGCGCTATCTTCTCGATGCTTTCCAGTGTCTGCACGGGTAGTTCTGAAAAATCATTCACGCAGCCATCATGCAATCGTAAGATGGGATATGAGCGATAGTACCGCACAAAGAGGTTAGTTTTATTGTCTTGTAAATTCTCAAAGAACGCGTCAGGTTCTTGCTTTGAGAATGGTAATCTCAGCGCGACTAACGACGGTACATGTAGAGGCATGCATAACAGAAGGTTAATTCTTATCTGTTCTAATTTGGTACAGAAGATTCTTTATATGTTAGATACAAAAATATAAATCTGAAAATTTAATAAGACTTTCTTGCTTTTTTCGAATGCTCTAACAAACGAGAAACCATTAAATTATGTCATGAAATTATACAACAAACCAATTGTATGCCAATCATACAATGGCGCAAGTGTAATGTCGGGAAGGATAGAACAATTACAAGCACTGCTGAGATAAATTTCTCCAGTGGCTATTCACGTACATTGCATGGCGCTCATTCTGAATCTTGCTGTTGTTGAATTCATAAAAAGTCTAAAAAAGTATACATATTTAAAAAAAGTAGAGTAACTGAGTTAGTAACACTGGGCGATAGCAGCCGATTTTTAGACCAAAAAACTGTAAAGGAGTGGAGAAGAATTATGCTTCTATCATTCAGTTACTGGAAGAGCAAGTTTCACATAATGCAAATAAAAATGTTGTGGAAGCTCTGGGGGCAAAAAGGAAAACATAAGAAAATGCCATTGGTGTTTTAAAATTGTACCTGTTCTGTTTTTATACCCGGTTTTTTATCATTTAAAAAAAATTGTTATGAATCGGGCAAAATATATTTTCTTTTTTTAAAAGCAAAAGACCACGAGCCGCCACTGTACTCAGTATCCACGGACGAGAGGGACGCAGCGGGTTCGTGCTTTTTTTGGAGGCTAGGATTGGAGTGAGAACAACATTAAAAATGCAGATTTAGAAGTTTTTAGGTTTATATTTTATCTCTACAGTTCTGTATAGTTGTCTTAATAAAAAACTACTGAAAGTGTAGAAAAATAAAAAGAAATATGTTAAGATACAAGATAAGCAAAATCTTACTCATGATCTCATGAACATAAACCATCTGTACCAAAGTAAGTAAGAGTTTGTGAATCATGCTCGATGGCAATACCAAAAAAAATTATATTTATAAATTGTGTTCTTAATTTAATAATTGTTAATTTTTATTTCTTTGTACTTCCCTATAAGGAAGATATAGCGATCGCAATTCTTTTTCAAAAAAAATTTTTGCACAATTTTACGTTTCAGGGTCTCTTGAATCAGAAAAATGTATTTTTGACAACAAAAGTGAGTGTCTGTGTGTGTGTAACGTTGTACCCACGGATAACTCTCAAACCAAAAGTCCTAGTAACTTCAAATTTGGTATGTGGCTGGCTTTTGTATTTTGTACGTATGTAAATTATTCGAATTATCTTTACAGTTTCTTATCGAGATAATTCTTTCTAACAATTTATTCAAATAAAAAAAATTAACAGTTAACTGTATATTTGATTTATAATTTAAAACGAATTCCAAATATAATCTAAGTTCGAATTCTGCCTGCGACGATTTTTTTTAGAAAAAATTTCATATCTTGAAGAACAATTTTTACTGATTTACTAAAGGGAAAAGCAATATCGAGGCGTACAAATATAGGGGTTAGTCGATATGACAACATAACTTTAGTTTACCAAATTTTGGTTATATCTTAATTAAATCGAGGAGAAAAACTACAAAAAAACTACAAATAAATATCATAATATCAAAATTTTAAATAAAAATTGTGTAATGTATAATACTTAGTACTTTTACTATTATTTCTTTTAAGCAAATAAAGTTATAAACCTAAGTTTTCTAAATTCTCTATATTCTTTTGACTTATATGTTTTTCTTCAATTTAAAAAAAAAATATGTAGGAAAGTCATTTCAACGTTTAACTGATCAAATGCTCAAAATTTGAATTTACTGTTATAAGGACAAAAGTACTGTCTTAGTGACTTATTGTAGATATTTCTCCCGTTTTTAGCGTTCTAATTTGTTTTTATTCATTATAACGCCATTTAATCAATATTAACATTTATGAGTACCATTGTAAGTTAAAATAAGTGTTTTTACATACTAAACGAGATGATTAAAACACGCTTAAGTTTAAAAATTATCTTCAACTTACACTTGTTAAATTCTAATACCAAAGTTCAAAATAATAAATAATGTACATAACCAAATGTAATAAAGTTCACATAATTAGATTAGCGCGTGCGGAAATTAAACTAGTGTCGATTAAAGAATTTAGAACTCGTACACCTACCATAAAAATTAGATTATTTTTCTGCTTAACTTATTTTTACTGAGGTCAATTTTTTTAACTAGACGCGCCCTCGCAAAAATCTCTTTCTGGTATTTAATTAACGATATTAAATGAAGTAAGGATAAAAATTAAATTATTTTGATTTTTCAAATTGAATCTAACCTTATTGTTATATATGTAAACAGGCCAAGGATTCATACTTGTGTCTGATCACGATTTATAAATAACTGAATTTTATAGGCTTTCGTGTAAATCTTCTTGTACTTATAAATTATGAAGATATAATTTTATTATATATTACTTAATGATTTACGTTAGTTGTTGCACGAACCGCGATTTGAGGATAACATTGAAACAATTTGAAATATAAATGCTTTATTTTTTTTTTATTTCACAAATAATTTTTAATGTAACCTTTGTATTCATTATAAACAATTCGTAATAAAATAATGAAGATTCGTTCTTAAAGTTGTTTTAGTATAATAATTGTAATCGTTTTAAGTATTGAAATTATTAGATACTATAAGAAACTAACATCAAAATACAAATACAGGAAGAATTTTCTAACCAAGTGGAATGCAAAACAAGTCTTTCGGATACATTCTAATAAACAGTAAAATCAAGTCAAAAATTAAAATAATTAAAATTTTTAGTAAAACTAACTAACTGCAACGGGTGAATAGTTTAAAGATTAATGAAATAAAAAAATGAAGACAAAAAGTACTTTTGAAAGTATAGCTGTATTTGTTCAAAAATCGTGAATACAAATTCGTCAAAAGAAGGCGGTCATGTTGGTTTTGTTATTTTTGCTCTCATTCTTAAGGTTTGCTCAGGAACGACAATTTTGTATTGGTCTTAGATATATTCTATATCTATATATAAAAATGTTATGTTGGTTTGTGTACGCTTCAAAAACTCAAAAAGTTCTGCACCGATTGAGTTCAAATTTTAACATGATATAAAATCCGCATCAAGGATTGTTTTTATATATTTTTTGCATCAGTCACATATCTGCGACCGCGAGAAAATAATTTTTTTTAACGATCAGCTGTTTACCAGTGACCGCGCCATCTGCCATAAGCTAGGAAAACACTCGCTGACAACCGAAATAATAATGACGCAGTCACATGAGAAACAATTTCGTTCCCAATTACATTGTTTATTTACAAAAAAAATTGCATCTGATTCTGATTATTATTCAATCTGAATTAAATATTCACTTAAATCAAAAATTTTTGATAGTCTTGTGATCGAACTGCGCCTGTCACCAAATCGTAAGTAGAGGTTATATTTTATATCCAAGATGGACAGTAAAAATATTATTAACTGACAGGCAAAATAAAAGGACTTATTATAATTCAAGTGAATTTCTAACAGAAGTGAGTGGCTATATCTTTTTTATTACATCTGACACGTGGACGTAATTATATTGTTTAGTAATTATATTATTTATTTTGGATTAACCTCACTTTTAATGTATATAAATATAATTACATTAAATGTCAACCATTCAATCACAATGTGCCACTGCGAAGCCTTGGAAAAATGCTCAGAAAAATTTATTTTTTAGGATACGGGAATGACTACGCTGTTTTTTTTTAACTGCGATATATTGGTATCATTAAATTGAACTAGAACTGTTTTTTTAGCACTGATCAAGAATATACATAGAAACTATTTCCAACACCATATAACATGGTCGATACGGCATTTCGATACGCGATTCGTATCGATGCATATCGGAGTATCCATACATATCGGATAATCAATGCGACTCCAATCCCATGCGCTTTTTTCTACTTAATTATTTATAGTAATTACAAAATAATAACCTGCACAAGAGATATAAAAAATTATTTTAGGAAAAAGTAACAAATACATTCGTAATCGGAATTAAATTATAAATATAAATAAAGGTGAATAATTCTAAAATTAACCTACTACGTTTGCTTTTGTTATCGTCTATTATAGCATATGAAGTTTTCACCTTAGAATGTGCTGATACGATGCTGATGCACAAGAATGTATCAACATGGAAATTTGAGATCTTACACCTGCATAACTAAAGTTAATGTTTTTATTGAAGACGTTTCAATACTTTGAAATATTTGCAGTAAACACAAAAAATTTTTTTCTAAAAATTTGCAAAGTTATTTACGCTTTTATTAACATTATTTTTGATGAATAGTATAGACCAGGTGTTCCCAACACGCGGCCCGCGTGTTTCATTAGCACCGCCCACTCAATAAAACCATATTATGAAAAATAACTACTACCGCTCTGCAATATTTAACGGTAGCTGTATAAATATATACCTGTGTGGATGCGGCCCCCTATTTACTCCATGAATCTAATGGCGGCCTTCGGTCATTCCTAAGTTGGAAACCCCTGGTATAGATAAATTGGTTAGTCTTTGTTGTAGGATTTAGCGGAGCAGATAGATCTTTAGTAATTTTAATTTTAAGAAGGGTTTTTCGGAATTGAAACATTTACAAGAATTTTCGGAGCCAATCAAAATGTTTTACAAACATCACTATATAGATCAGAGACTCTCAAAGTTTTTTGTGTCATAGACCCCTTGCCATGTTTTTCGGTTTTGGATAGACCCCCTACTTACCTGATATTGATTTTTTGTAAATTTCTAACTGTAGTCAAGTTTAGTGTTAAAAACTTAAAGTAAAAACACATCTTAAGTTTTATACATTTATTAATTGAGTTTAAATTAAAACTACTTAAAATAAAATTTTGTATCTGTTATATAAAATATACGTAACATAAAATAAAAATAAAATAAACTAAGCAATAAGTAAATGTTTTTAGTGAGAGGGATGAACCTGATGCTTTAATTTATCAACATTCGGCATCAATTTTGTAAGGTTTAATCTTAAATCTCCTCGGCTAATGATGTCCAGTCTGTTTCTTTTTTTCGTTTGGAGATTGGCAACAGCGCTGAAGTTCCTTTCCACTAGGTATGACAATGGAAAGAATTTAAAAATTTCTTCGCTATATTCCATAATACGGGATAAGTAACGGGTATGTTGTTTTGCAGCCAGAATTGGTGATATCCGTTTTTAAACTGAACCTTAAGTTCTTCGTTTGTAATTAGTTCAGGCAGTTCCTCTTGTATTATGACATTCGTTTCTTCTATGTCACCATATGGGTTAATTATCCACGGTGGTATTACCATAGTCAAAACATCCTCAAACCTAGTTTCAAAATCTAAATAGAGGGCATTTAAATGTTGAACGTAGGTTGAGACGTCGTTTTCCTGGCAGTTTGTCTGTGACAAATTGGGAAACTGCGAAAATTCGCCCCGTCTAATATTTTGCTTCATTAGTTTAACTCTGACAAGAAACGCTGATAAGATGGACTTTGTTTTAATCAAATTTAAACTGTCGCTTTGAAACCGCAAATTAACCATATTAAATTTTGTAAACAAATCTATTAAATAGGCGATGTCTGTTTTCCACTTCATTAAATTGTCTATTAAAATTTTATCTTTAGTATTCAGAAATTCTAAAATAGTCTCAAAAAGTGCAAAAAATCTTGTCAACATAAGCCTTTCGACAGCCAGCATACTTCAGTGTGAAGGAGTAATTGATGAAAGTGTTCGTCATTTTCTTCACACAACTGCGCAAATAACCGCGTATTCAACGCGTTGCTTCAGATTCGGTTTACTGCATCCATGACTAATTGAAGAGATTCATGCTATCTAACACTCAAATTTTTAGCAACTAAATGTTGTCGATGCATGACGCAATGCATTGCTTACACCCCTGACACTGTTTTAAATAACTTATAAATCCACGATAACGTCCAACCGTGGCAGGTGCTCTATCTGTAGCTGCTGATATTATATTTGATAAAAGGATTGCTTTTTCAATGAAGTAATCCTTCAAAACATGAAATATAGATTCACTCTTAGTGTCGGTTGTCAAAATTTTTGCGAAGAGCAGTTCTTCGTAGATTTCTTGATTCATAATAAAACGAACATATGCCAATAATAATGCTGCATCACCAGATAAAGTTGACTCGTCCAGTTGTATAGAGAAATGGGTCGTTTGCAAATAATTACACAAGAAGCATTCAATATCAAAACTCATTTCATCAATACGTCTTTCAACAATATTGTTGCTTAAGAGAATTATTCTATTGATATCAGATTCAGGTTTGTGTAAAACAGTTTTTAAAACCTTTTCAACGGTTGGCAAAATTAACTTCTCTCCGATAGTATGCGGTTTTCCAGATTTTGCTATAATTAGCGAGATATTGTAAGACGCCTGCAAACCATCATCGTTTCTTTGCGACGTCGAAGCGATCATTCTGTCAAGCATGGGTCTCTTCTGAAGTTTATCTTTGAGTGTTTAAAAGTATTTCAAATCTTTATCTGTTTTATCAGGGTGACATCTTTTCAGATGATCCTGCAGTTTAGATGGTTTCATAGCGTCATTACCCAAAACTTTGTTGCATAAAAGGCACATAAGCAATTGTTTGTCCGACAATGATGGAATGAAGACAAGTTTTAAATAATCAACATTGTACTGTCTACATTTCTTTTTAGATTCGGACATTACATCAGTCATCTGTGGGCAAAATGAATCTATTTAAATAAGACATAAAGTCCAGCAGCTGTATATTAAAAATTAAAGTCAAATTTAAATCGTATGGTCTTAGATTTTATGGCAGGCATAGGCGTACAGCTATTATAAATGAATGTGAGAAGAGAAATGTTATAAATGTTACTTAAGGTTTTGGTATGATGGAACTTTAAGGGAGTTGGAAAGTAACATGACAAAAAATGTTAAAATAAAATATTATACAACGAATAATAATAACAAATTGTTATGCGATTTATCTCTACGTACATTCGACTGTCATGTGTAAAAATTCACTGGTTCCACTTTAGCAATGATACAAAATTTTAATTTTAATATAGAGTAGTATGTACAGCGCAATATCCATAATCTGAACTTCCGTAATCCGAACATTCTAGTAATCCGAACTGGCCCACAGTGTAACGACCAATGGACAAAAGTTCAGTTTGTTTACTTTTTTTCTGAAGTTATTTGTTAAGATATATGTATGTATTTATAAAAGAATAATAAATGCCTAGCAAGGTCGTCAATAAGTAAATATCAACACACATACGTTATACCTATAAAAGGATCGACATTTTGGAAACTCAGTTATACTAATCGTTTTGAAAAATACGGTCAAAATATTTCTAATTCAATTACAAAATAGACCAAAACAAATTTTAAACGATTTAGTACCCGTTGGAAATATCTTTAATGTTATAATTCTTATATTCTTTTTTTTAAATGTATTAATAAATTGCAATTGTGTATCAAATTATTATTAAGTTTGTGAAACTAATAAAGTAATAACAAGTTTCAAATGCCGTGTCATTTAACCTACTGTATAATTTTTTTAATGTAATCCAATAAGTGATATACACTTGCAAATAATATAATGACGGTAATACAGGGATTCCCGCGAGAATTACAGCTGCTTGCGTGTGAATTTATAATTTGGGCCTTGGTTAATAAACTGCACGACAAAAAATTAACCTAAGGTGATTTAAGGGCTTATTTGTTCATAAATTTATGATGCTAATTAAAAAAGTTCAAAACTACAAAAAAATGGAAGATACATAAATTAATTTCGAAAAAAATAAATTGAAATCAGTATGTATTTTTTCGTGTCTGTTTGACACAATACGTTTTTAAGATGAGACATGAAGTAGGGTAGAAAAAATAAAATAAAAAATATGTTACAACTCTAGCAAAATCGAAATCAGTAAGTAATTAATATGCTAACATTCAATATGGTCGAATTATGGAAAAACATGTTTCGAAAAAAAACTTCTGAACCGAAACCGTACGAACCGATAATCAGAAACAGCGTAATATAAAGGATTTCCAGGATTCGATGTATTCAGTTTTCTGAAAAAAAAACTGCTACATAACTGTAAAAACGTCAAATTTATTTAGTATTGCAAAGTTTGAAGTTTTGTAAAAAGTGCTAATATAAAACGCGGTTCAAAACCCAAAAATCTATATATATATTTCTTCTTTTCTTTATACTCTATTTCCAAAAGACATATTGAAGTTTTAAAATTAAGTATCAAAAGTTTTAATGCGTCAATTCTATTTAAACACTTTGTATCGTTTGATGGTTTTATTTTTTTTTTGTAGAAACCAAAAAAAACATAATTTTTACAGAAACCTAAAAAAGTTTTGTGCGAGCTTTGCCGCCCCGTTTACTACTAAAACTGTTCGAGAAATTGCTATACATCATTACTGCATTTCTCATAATCAAGTTCTACGTTTAAACACGTTCTTCTAAAAACATCCTACACCGTGCTAGTCTAGCGTTGATACGCAAACAGATTAAGCAAACTAGACAACATTACTTACCAGCAGTCTGACACCACTCTACGACTAACCACTGAAGGTCATCTCAATAAGTTCTATTTATCGGAATCCAAGGATCGTAAAGTTGCATCCACTACTAACTTCTTAAAGACGGTGGTAAATTTATCTAGTTTGGCCCTCACTTCAGAACAGGAATCGGTGCTATCTAAGAGTTTGAATTTTGCTGTTGCTCCCAAACGTATTCCTAAAGAATATTTTATGTGTTATCGAGTCTTCTATAAGATATTTTCCTCGCCACATCTCAGATCCCATTCGTATTAACACTGGCAAAATCCTTAAATCATCTAAAATTCCTAAATCCAACATTTCTAAGTCGGAAGAGTTAACCCTAAAAAGTCTTCGTAAGAACCCTGATATTATTGTTCTTCCAGCCGACAAAGGTACCGTCGTTTTGAACCATATTGATTATGTTGCGAAAATCCATTCTATTTTGTCTGAGGAAACGTACGCTCTTCTAACTCGTAATCCCACTTCGACGATTGAACGTGAGATCAGCCAAATCATCAAATCTTCCAATCTACCTTCTAAAACTAAACGTCGACTTACCCCTTCAGATTAGGTATTCCCTTTCGATCTATCGTCAGTACTATCCAATCTTCTACCTATAAGCTAGCCAAGTTCTTGTCCAACATGCTTTGCGAGTTTACGTCTACGTCTACAAACTATAAAACTTGAACCCCAAGATCTTCTTGTGAGTTTTGATGTCACTTCACTTTTTACTAAAGTTCCTATTAAGGATTGGCTTGTTATCAACAAACAGATTTTGTCTCAACATGGCAAGGACTCGAGTTTGGTTCCTTTGAAACCGTTGCTTTGGAATCATCAATATTAAAAAAGTTTGTTTTAGCTATGTTGACGGCATGTTTATTGTTTGGTCATCTCGAATTGTCGTAACTTTTTTGATCATCTTAACAATCAACACTTAGATATCAAATTTACTATGGAAATCGAAAGTAATGGTTCTCTCCCATTACTTGACGTTCTTGTGACTCGTAAGCCGGACGGACAACGGTCTAGGCCGTGTCTTGTTTGTCTTATAGTAAGTAAGTACGTATTATAAATAAAATATGTTATATACAGATATTAAAAATATTTTATTTTGAAGTTTATTAGTTTCAAAATGCTGTTATAAATTTTTGGAGTTTCTTACTAGCAGCATTGAAACGATATAAAATTACGTTCTAAACAATGACTAAAATTGCTGTTTCTAAACACTTCAACTTTTTTTGCAGTTCAACAGCCTAAGATCGTATATTCGGTTTTTCTTCCATATTTTCTAGAATCAAGCTCAGTGCATCAAGTATTCCAGACCTCGATTTTTCTAAAGCATAACATGCATCACGTCGAACAGACCAAACGAGTTTGAGAAAAACCCTTGAACTGTAGACTACGCTACACCAAATCTTCTAACGATGTGTATATATCATGAAAAAATTTCTTGCAAGGTAGCAAAAAAATTAGTTGCTTCAGATACCGATTCATAAGTCCCTACTAAATTTAAGAAGTATGCAGTGCAAGAAACGAATCTGTCCAAGAATTAATTGTTCATTAGTTCATTACGTCAAAGCATTTAAAACAGCGTTCTCGATATCTTTAGCTTTATGACCATTATTTGGTATAAATTCAAAAAGTATATAACTAATAATAATAGTAAACATATGCAACATTAGGCGTAGAATCTACAATGAACCCAAAATACTTAAAGTTTTGAATATTGACAGAAATTTGTTGTAATACTTTATCACACTTCCAGAGTGCACGTAAGATATTAAACGTTCAGGCAAAAATAGATCGAATTTGCAATGAGAACTACAGTCCATAAAAAATTGCCGTTATGAGTATGTCTAATTTTTGCTGAATGTCCTCAGAGTAGCAGTATTTTTTTCCAATACGAAATTTCTTTATCGAGCTGTTGTATCATAAGTTTATCAACACGTCTTTCAAATACTCCTCGAGTTTTCAAATGACTAACATTAGTGTTATGAAATCAGAATTTTCATGATTTTCAACGCGTACTTTTGAGTTTTTTCATTCACGAAAACCTTCACCAATGAAAGCATTAATTTCCCTATTTTTGACGAATAACAAACATGGAGCACAAAATACAGATTTTTTAGTCTGAATAAACAAACCTTGCACGACGTTGATTCCTTCCATTTTTCAAGGATCGTTAAAATAAATTCTTTGGAACAAAACTTGATTTTATCATTATAAACATTCTTCGAATTTTAAAAACCGACATTATCATTTTGTGACGTACCGTTTACAGCGAGAAATTCTCGTGTTTTTTCATTTAGTTTAGTTAATAATGACAACACAGAATTGGTAACACAGAGTATATTTATTTTATCACAAACAGTAGTTCAGGTTAGAAGAAGAAGAAGGTACATAAGTATATTTATATAAGTTTTATTAAACGCTAGCACGTAGGTCGGTATCACAGACAAAACTATAAACTACGCCCTCGACTGAGCAACACGTCATACAGCAAAGTGACCTAGTCGGCTTAACTTTTACATTCAGAAAAGGAATGACTTTACATTAGTAAATTAAAATACAAAAATACGAAAATCGAAGTGGTACAACAAAACGATTTTATAATTAATTGTGTTAAGAACCTAACATCGTACGGTCGTTCTTACAATCAACTGACCATCAAAATACTAACAATTATAATAACAAAAAACCTTCACTAAAAATAAACAATACAGCAGCGGTCGGCAACACTGTGACCGCAGGCGCACGTGCACCCGCAGAGACTTTCTCATGCGCCCTCTACAAAAACACGTAACAGGTCGTTTCTTGAAATAAGCCGACGCAACCCTTTGCAACGGCACGCCGCTTAATAAAGCGTGCAAACTACCTGAATCTCTTCCTGCCGGGCTGCCGCCCACTGGAGTGAGTCAGTACTCAGTACTTTGCGATACTTCGAGTTATGTAGCCGCATTTTTGTCGTCAGACATACTTGTCAAAAAATATTATGAGTCAAAGACCAAGGACTTACTATTTTAATAAAGAGTGGGAAGAACAGTTCTTTTTTATTGAGTTTAACGGAAAAAGTATTTGTTTAGTATGCACCGCCAAAGTAGCAGTGCCTAAAAAAAGTAACATTGAAAGACACTTCAATACCCTGCATGTGTCGTGTAACAGTCGTTTTCCCCCAAATACTGAAATCCGGAAGAAACGTGTCGGCGAATTGAAGACAAATCTAACAAAACAACAAAGTGTTTTTACCAAGTCAGTTCAAACTTCGAAAAGTGCTACTATTGCATCTTTAAATTTGTTGGCTAAGAAGAAAAAGCCTTTTGTAGGCGGGGAAATAATAGAGGAAGCCTTCTTAACAGCTGCTGATTCTGTCTTTCAGAATTTTAAAAATAAAACTGAAATTATTGCGGCTATTGAAGCGATACCATTGTTAGTCGAAGTTATCGCTGATATGAAATCGGAGTTGGAAAGTGATATTAAAAAGTGCAAGTTTTTTTCTCTTCAACTCGACGCGCCTACCGACATTTCCAACACTACACAGCTATGTGTCATTATTAAACTGGTATTTCATGATTTTACCACAAAGAAGGAATTTTTAAAATTGTTGACGCTGAAGGGTCGCACACAAGGTAAAGATATTTACGATGCTGCAATTATAAACTGTGCTGAAAAAAGTCAGTTGCCATTAAAAAAATTAGCTGCCATAGTGACTGATGGTGCGCCTGCAATGATAGGTAATAAAAATAGCTAAGTTGCATTTTGTATGGCAAATGATGTGTTTTCTCAATTCGCTCATTACCACTGCATCACCACCAAGAGGCGTTGTGTGCCAAAAGTATTCGTTTTGAACATGTCATGAAGATTGTCGTAAGGAAAATCAACTTTATTAGGGCTGCGGCAATGCAACACCGTTTGTTTCAGCAGCTTTTACAAGATGACGATGCTGAGTACGCGGACTTCAAATTGCATACAGAAGTTCGATGGTTGAGCAGAGGCAAAGTACGCTTTCTCAGTTTGATAAACGAAATCAAACAGTTCTTGTCAACGAGAAACGAAGATTATCCACAGTGATCCCTTATGGCTTGCAGATTTAGAATTTCTCACTGATATAACAATAAAACTTAATGAACTGAACCTGGAAATGCAAAGAAAAAATCGTCATGTTGCGAAAATGGTTGGATCGGTGAATACATTCAAAGCTAAATTGACACTATGGAAATCCCATTTACTGAGAAATTCAATTTCACACTTCCCAAACTTAAAGAAAATGTTCGATTACATGAATGTATGTGAAAAAGATATTGATACCAGTTCGTTTGCCCTACAATTAAATACACTTTTGGACGAATTTAATTCTCGTTTCCAACAATTTAAGAATCTTGAACCCATTTTGGAGTTCATAATTAACCCATTCGCAGGAGCTGATGTTTGGGAGAAGATCAAAAACTATTTTGACATAGAAAATTACGATGAATTAGAAGTGGAAATAATAACCACGAAGAACGACTTGAGCCTGAAATCATACATGAGGGACGAAAACTTTTGGAATATTGTTGATGGAAATAAATATCTGATTTTAAGAGCATTATCTCTTAAGATACACGCGTATAGTGCTTCAACCTACGTATGCGAATTCATATTTTCAACAATGAAGCACTTGAAATCAAAATATAGAAGCAGAATTACAAATATCAATCTGGACCATTGTATGAGGACAAGTACATCAAATTATGAGCCAGATTTCAACAAGCTGTCGGAAGAAATTCAAAGTCAAGGATCACACTAATTGTTGAAATGACTAGCAACTGCTACTGACTTATGTATTATTTTATAATTTTTATTGCCAAATAAACATCTTTTTTATCCTTGTCTAACATTTTATTTGCGTCAACTATTCATGTGCCCTTTAGAAGTAAATTATTTTTGAATGAGCCCTTAGGCTGGATAAGGTTGCCGACCGCTGCAATACAGCGACGTGACATCATGGAAATTCTCCCAATTATTACATCTGTTTATTATCTCCACAGACAAAGAAAGCGTGTGGAGGTATGAAAACCCGCTACAGACAATTACGGAAGAATCAAATTAAACCACAATACAAGAAATAAATGCTTACTCCGAATATATCGCAACAATATTCATATTCACATAGGTGTGCGTGAAACAATTAACGATAAAAACCTTGTTGGCGTACACAACGCTAGATGATGTCTGCGTTTTTCAAATTTTGCCAGAAAAATAAAATCCGAGAATAAATACTAAAGCATTTTTAACATAACAAAAGTGCTTTCAAATTTGCAAAAATTAATATTACTGAATATCCATGTGTACTTCTGTAGCTATATCATGTGTACATCATGAAAATAGATTATCACTGTTCCAGATACGTTCGTTGAAGACGTGCTATTATCCGCGGGATGCCTAAAAAACTCAACCTTTCCGTGCATTTCTCTGTCGCCATTTTGTCATACCAATTATAACAAAAAATGTTTCTTTGCACCTAAAGTGTAATGAGTCTTCAAAATTTTACATTGATCGATTCATTAATAAATAAATTAATAAATTCTCGCTTTCATAAAATTTAGCGCCTCTAGAATTTAAATCCACCACTGTATGTCTCTGGAGGTTGTTCAAAAAAAAAAAAAGAAAGTACTTTTACAAATAAGTCTTTTTTTAAAGGCAGACGAAAGAAAACATAAGTTGAAACTGTAAATATTTTCAGTACGTAAAGTGTCTAGTAAGAGTTATAAAAACTGAAAGTGATGAAAAAATTATATCACATTACTGTTGCAGTCAAAGTAGGAATTCGGCCAAGTTTTCATACATTTCATACAACATAAATCGAAATGCTACTATCGAATACAAACATACAGCATTTTCTGAACTTTTACGTTTTATTATTATTATGTATTGACGGCATCTTTGTAGAGATAATTTATGTCGATTTTTATAAACGTTCTGAAAATTCAATTTCCTGATTTGAAACAAAAAACTATTCTTACTCTGTTGTGATTGCAATTCCCCATAAGTTCGTTGCATTGAATTGTTTTTACTAAGGTCTTCAGCGGTTTTTATGGGTACTTTGTGAAGTTTAATACATAACCTGTAATTAGCCAAGCTGGCTTTAAACTTTATGTATTTTAAGGAAATGATCGTATGGCTGGAAATGTTCAGTAAACTTGTAAACTATGTAATACATTTATTATATCCTAAATGATAAAATTTTGGAAAATTTTTTTAGAATACGTCGATTTTGTTTGTTTAGATGGCATTGTTTTCCGCCATGGAAATTTTTTATTTGTGTTTTGTTTCCGAGCTATGATGTCATCGACATTTTTTTTTAAATGGCAACCTATATTTGCTTCGACGGATTTTATTCATTTTTCTGAGTACGAAAATGTCAAAAAAGTGTAACATTAAAGAAAAAATTTCTGTGATTCGATCCTAAAGTTTTCAAAACGTAAGTAAAAGTGATGCGATAAAACCAATTATCAAGGAAACCTTGGAAGAAACAAACGATTTGACAGTTGTTAGAGTTTTGCACTTGTTCCTCAAAAGTTTGATCCTAGATCTCCTGATGTCAATAACGATGACGTAATAGCTCGGAAACGAAACACAAGCAAAAAATGTCCATAGCGGAAAACAGTAACGTTTAAACAAACAAAATCGACGTGTCTGAGGAAATTTCCTCAAATTTTATCCTTTAGGAAATAATGAACTTATTCCACTCATTGTATATGTGCTCAAGTCAACATGCTTATATCAAATGCACAAATACCATTTTGTACGAAGTTGAATTTTGAGAGAAGATGGTATACAATATACTATTTTAGCTATAACCTATATTACAGAATGAAAACCTACAAATTTTATTTGTACATTTGTTTTTAAATAGGTATTTGCGATCATTCAGTTTTTTAACGCTTAGTTCTAAAAATTCGAACAACAATTAAGTCTTATTTCATGTGTGTCTCTATTCTTTTCTATTCGTGACAAAACTTTACAATCGTTTTACTAAGACTGTTTTTTAAACTTACTTTCTTCTTTTTTGTTTTTTATCTGTTACTTTGTTTTCATAGTGTCATCTTTTTTCTTTATTTAGTTCAGTATTCGTAGTAGTTTAGTTTCAGATGTTGTTTTAAATCGGTTAACGTACAAATTACTATAGACAACTTAAATAACCATTAAATTAACAAAAATTCCAAGTTCAAGTCCAGTTATTACGTGAAGGACTATGCCATGTTTTCTTTTTTATATTTCAAATAAAAATGACGGTACAACAAATTTCACCATGAACTTCCTAATGGATTTTCTTAGTTAAATGTTTACAAATTTTCGTTTCAATAATTGAGCTTCTACTAAGAAGAATAAAATTTAATTGTAGTAATTAAACGGAAAATGTTCAATTCTAACATTATAAATAGGTTTCCTTGTTAATAAGTTAGTTTTGGTAAATTATTCATTGTTGACCTTTTTCATTTCGTACATTCTAACTTATTTGAATACAATACAAAAACCTTCACTGTATTTCTTTATCATTCCTAAAGCTACTTACTCACACTTTGTTTACAGAATATGTTTGTTAAGGCGTAAAAGCCGACAGTAATTCCCAAAATGGCAATTGATGTAAGTACATTTTTCACCATATCTAAGCGTGAAAAAAATTACCGGAACAATAATAAGAATATGATAATTAGGTACAGTTGAGGAGGTTTAAAGTATCTCGGTCAATGTCATTATTTAATTTAATGGCAACCTACAACGAAAAGTTTTGTTAACATCTAATTTAACTAAATTAATTTATATCCATAATTTTTCTTGATTTAATAGGAATGTTGTCAAACGTTTGAGGATATGAGCGCAATTACCATTAATTTATTTCTGTTACCGTATTTAAATTTTTAAGTACCGCATACAGTGTACTTTTAACATTTTTTAGGAGTTTATCTTATTATGAAATCAATTTATCAGAATACTCCGTAATAATAGGTAATAGGTAAACAAAGAAAGATGAACCGTTTATTATGGTGTTACTAGTCTAAAGCTTTCATAAAAATGTTTGTAGACCTGCCAACGAACCTACAGTAAAAAAAGGAAATCGGCCATCAAGTTTAAATGACAAGCGAAGTGTTCAAATAAACATGCCAATAATACCAGAAAAACACACAACTTTAAATGAAGTCTACTTATTTAGAATAGAAACCAATAATTAAGATAAACAAACTGAAGATTGACGAAAAAACTGTTTTGCAATGTATAGTTGAATCAATTCTACAAGGTATTCGATTAACTTGAGTATTAATGTTTTATGATTTTAGTAGTAAAGTCGAGTACCAGAACCGCTTTGAATTTAGGTACGTTTTACTCGACCGTTAGCTCGGGGTACATGAATCTACTACTCATTAAAAGAAAATATATGTCAGAGACGCATCGAAAATAAAAGGGGCTTCGTTGGGCGTTTGTACTGGGTTAGACTGCATCGATAATTTATTACAAGTGAATAACGCACGACACTGACCGTTTACGCAATTTATTTACTATAGCAAAAGTTACGATTACAAATTTCAAACAAAGTCATTAACACAAACAAATAAAACTGATTTCATTAATATAAAAATTAAATTTATAAACGTTTAATGATCAACACTGGAACAAACGATCCGACACCAGCTCTTTTATCTTATCAAGTTGTCACCACCAAATATCATTTCAATCTGCCCTCTTACAAGTTACATTTTCTCGCTACGTGTCGTTCCGTTCACATGAATCATCATTTCACGCGCGTTCCTATGCCCATAAAACGCAATATTACAAAATATCAAATTCTTATTGGTTGATTCTAAGTTATTAAGTTACAAAGACTAAACATTTGAAACATAATTTATGGGAACACAAACAAATAAGTGCACGTATATACAATTCATAGCTGTAGCCAGGCTTATATTCGGTGCCTCTGACATATATTACTATACTTATAAAAAAAATATATAATCGTTTGAGTTAAATGCATTTACAATTCAAAGTTCTTAGGTTATAATTAGTGCTTCTGTACTATTTTGGGTCGAATTGGTACTAAAGTACTAGACTCGAATCTAGACTAAATTTTAAATATCTCTCTTCAGCCTTCTTTTGTCCACTCCTGAACGTAGGCCTCTTCCAACCTTTTCCACTTCTGTCTTGGGCTATTTGATACCTTTTTTTCCAACTGTTTCCTTAATGTCGTCCGTCCAGCGTCTTTGTGGCCTTCCTCAACTTCTCTTTGTTTTACGCGGTCGCCACTGTACTACTCGGGTTGTCCATCTATCATTTTCCGGTCTCGCAACATGTCCTACCCAATGCCACTTCAGCTCGGCCATTCGTACCATCACATCGGTTACCATGGTTCTTCTTCTGATTTCCTCATTTCTGATGTGGTCTCTTAGAGAAATCCCGAGCATTGCGCGTTTCATACTCCTTTATGTCATTCTTATTTTGTTGGCATGTCGTTTCGATAGTGACATTGTCTCTATGCCATATGTAGCTATAATAGGATTAATATCGGAAGACACCAGCGCAGAAACGCATTTTTACATTAGAAAAAGTTGCAGTAACGATATGAGAAAGATAAAGATATTACAGTACATACTAAAAACATTTACTGGAAATTACGTCAGTTTTTCGCCGTTTGCTGTTGATGTTCGTTTATAACCTCACTGTTTTACTCTACTTATTTTACAAAAAATGATTTTGCTGTTTGCATTTATTTTAAAGGTAATTATAAAAGGTCGATTGAGAACCAATTGCTACCCAATTTGCCACAGAATACTGTAATTGTAATGGGCAGATGCAAGTTACCATAACATGTCAGCTAAGAAACATCCAATTTTGACATGACGAAATGAGCATGGAAGATCTCACATTACGAAAAATTAACAAAACTAGAATTATATAACTTAATAAAATTATACAAAGCAAATGGTTCAATGCATTTCCATGTAAAAGAAATTGCAGAGGATTACATAAAGAAGGAACATGTGGATACTGAATATGAAAAGTTTATAGTACACGTAGCTGGTGATACTTCCGAAGAAGACCTCGATTGTACATCTGATTTTGAGTGTTAATGAAACTTACTTACGTAATTGCTTAGAATAGGTATTTTCTAATTTATGTAACTGAAATAATAAATTCTATTGTTTTAACATATTAAACTAACTGTAGTTATGTTGTACTAACAAATCTTAAGCTGTTTAGTATTAATTACTGTTTAAATAAACTACTCTGCTTTTTCGTAATATTACTATTCACAAATCGTTTTAATGAAATATTGAAAAACGAATTCTAAGTTTGTTTAATCAACTTTAAATTGAACGTTGTAATTAAAAACTACTTAAATAAAAGTTTAACAAATAAGTATGGAATAACATAACCTGACTTTTATGTTACAATTTTTAAAAAAATATAGTTTTACAGTTTTCACATCAAACTTAAAAATAACAGAAGTATAACTAACTAAGAAATAAAACTCGAAAATGATTTTTCAAAATTTTTTGTAAACTTATATTTTTAAGTTGGGTTTTACACTCTGACGTCACATTTCTCGCGCAGCTTGGTGTCATCCGATATTAATCCTAGTATACTGGCATAACACAGAAGTCGTATACTTTCCCCTTTAGATTTATCGGGATATCTTTGTTCTTTAAGATGTAGTGTAGTTTGCCAAACGCGACCCAGGTGAGTCCTATTCTTCGGGTCACTTCTGCTCCTTGATTTTTCTTTCTGAATCTAATGGCATGGCCTAACTATATATACTCGTCCACGTTTTCTATTGTTTGGTTCTCAATTTAAAGTTTGATATTATTTGGACTCATGGTTTTGGTTTCGCTGATGTTCATTTCCAATCCCACCTCTTTGGATGCTTGGTTCAGTTGTTGTAACATTTCTTTCAGTCTAGGTTGATTAAGGTTAAAATCTAATTCAAATTAGGTGATTAAGATAAGTGCCATCAATTTTCACACCTTTCTCCTCTATTTTAACCTTTTGAAAACATCTTCTAGGAGTAACGTAAATAGTTTTGGTGAAATGATGTCCCCCTGACGAACTCCTTTTTGTTTTTTTATTTTATTAATGGTTATGTTTTCTGCAATCTTGGTATGCATTGTCCTATTTTGGTAAATGTCCTTTATAATTGCCGCATATCTAGAGTCGATTCTGGCATTTTCCATTGATTTTAAAATGGACCGTGATTCTATTGTATCAAAAGCCTTGTGGAAATCTACGAAAGTCAGGTGAATGGGTATGTTGTATTCGGTCGTTTTTTCAATCAAGGTCAGTATCGTTTGGAGGTGGTTGACAGCACTATATCCCTTCCTCAAACCTTCTTGTTCTACGGGCTGGTAAAAATCCAGTTTTTTTGATAGTCGGTTTGTGAGGATTTTGTGAATAACTTATAGAGGTGGGATAATAGGCTGATGGGACGGTAGTTTCTTATGTTTGATGTATCTCCTTTTTTAAATAGGAGGACAACTTCTGCGTTATACCATTTTTCGGGTATTCTCTTTTCTTGCAGACACTTGTTGAGCAGTAGTCCGATTATTTTTTCCATAGTAGCTTCTCCCAGTCACAGCATTTCTGTTGAAATTTTGTCTTTACCAGGGCATCTTCCGTTTTTCATTTTTTTTAAAGTGGTTCTTATTTCGTTTATAGTTATTTCTAGCATCTCCTCCGATCTTACGTTTGTTACAATTGTTTCCTGTGGTTTTAGTTCTCCGTCCGGTACGTTTAAAGAATACAAGTCTGCGTAGAAGTCCTCTATAAATTTGGCTATTTTGTCCAATGTTGTAACTATTGTTCCTGATTTGTTTCTGAGTTTTATTAATCTCGCCTTCCTTTTTGAAGGCTTACATCTAACTTTGATATTGTTGTTTTTTTCGATTGTGGTTTGGATTAATTTAGTCTTGTAGGTTCTTGCATCTTTGCGGATCTCTTTTTTAATTCTTCTGTTTACTGTTCTGTATTCATCGGTTTCTTTTCCGTTTTCCTTCTTTGTTCCATTAGTTGTATCGTATTCGAACTGAGTTTTTGGTTCGCCGGTTTCTTTTCTTTTGAGCAAATTTTGCTTACTGATGTTTATATACAGGTTCTAATTAGTGGTGTTGTGCTAATTTTTTTTTACCGGAACGCGTATATATAATTATATAGACGCGGCCGCTCTGTGCGGTCTCATGTCCCAAATGCAACGTCGGGCGTGGTTTTCCATGATAATCCTGGCGGCGACGTTTTTTTTTAGGTCTCATGTCCCAAATTTGACGACGGTGATGGGGGGGTTTCCCAGCAATGCACATTTCAGATGAGAATCGGTACGTTTGTCGGCATTTTTCTTAGCATCACTGTAATAAACTAATAAAGTTTAAAACATCTACCAATACTGGAAACCAACATCTGGAAATTCTAGTTCACAACAAATGTATAATAAAAATTCTTAGCATTAGCCGCAGGCCCATTTGGGTATGGCAATAAACTATGCCAGGGATGAGTAACGTACGGTCCGTGGGCCGCTTGCATTAAAATTTATGTATGAAATCTTTACTTTTTTCAAATTTTATATTTTTTTCTTCTAATGTTTATTATAAATAAAGTTTAATTCCCGTTGAACCGGTTCAAAAACCGGTTCACGTATTTGTTTCGGTTCGGTTCGAGTTCCGGTTCAGCAGAAAAAAAACGTTCCGGACTCCGGTTCACGGTTCGGAAAAACAAGCCGGTTCGTTCCGGTTTTTGTTCCGGTATGGGTTCGGTTCAAACCCTTGCTTATAATAATACATATAAAAATTTGTCAAAAATTAGAAAAAAAATCAGCAATTCTTTTTAATTTTTTTTCAATACGTCAGCCAATTCTCGTTATCAGAAATCATCTTTAGTTCCGGAACGCGTTCCTGTCCAAAAAGGAAGTACGGGAACGACGTTCCGGAGCGTTCCGGCTCGACAACACCACTGGTTCTAATCTTTTCAGTGAGTAGGTCAACATTTCCATCTATATAGGCCTCGGTAGGTTCTAGCTTTTTTGCTATTTTATTCTGATATTTTTCTTTCTTCGTTTCTAGTTCTTCGTTCGTATTGAAACGTGGTGTACTTATTAGTTTATTTCTCTCTTTCCAGGTGCTTATTTTAATACATGCTCGGACTAACCTGTGATCGCTTTCCGTGTCAAATCTGTTTAGGACAGTCACGTCGGTGCATATTTTCCTGTTATTTGAGAGGAAAATTTTATATATAAGCGACCCAAAATATCCCATTGCTGATGAGTTCCAAAAGCACCAAACAGTTGTCTATTGGTTTTTGTTGGTGGCTTTCTCAATTCTATAAACATTTTAATTCACATTTACAGATTATATGCCGCGTTTTATCCACATTCGTTAATAGTTTCCTTAGCATATTTTTACCGAAAGTATGAAAAAAACAACAAAAACAAATCATTATGATGAACTATTTACCCCTAATATAGAAAAAAATTCAAATAAATAATTCTGAGTGATAAAAATTAAGATTCCAATCGTTATTTTACTATGTAATTCCAAATAAAAGAATAAACGTTTTAGTCACCTTTGTACTAATTCTGAGTGACAAATAGAAATTAATTTGTTTATCATTTGTTTGCTTCGATTAACAGTACTTTAGCATTTTCAAGATAAACAACAAATTTTGTTTAGGTTATACCAATGTTTTTATTGAAAAATAATAATGCTGAATAATAAATTTTTCTTAAATATCGAAATCTTAAAGAAATTAAAAAATTATAATATTTTTTAAACCTTTAAATAGAAATACTTGATACAGACCTAAAAGTAATTTACATAAATAAGTTTTAAATGTTTTGAGTTGTTTAATAACACAACTAACAATAAAATAAAATTAATTTTTGAACACAAAATACTTTGAAAACTAAAAAGCAAAATTGTTAAAATCAGAATTTTAAAAATAACGATTAAATTTTTGCTTCTAACTTAGCCATTAAAATAGTGGCTAAATTTCCTTTCACTTAGAAATGTTCCAACTTTTTCATTGTTCTTCAAAAACGAGTCTAGTATATAACAGTATACATGTATTTCTTACATACAGTATTTTCCAGAAGTCTCGAGAAGGAGCTATAAGCTTTGAAGAAACGAAGAAAAAAAAAGGAAATAAAAGTACTAACAACTACATTTTTAAATAATTTAGAACTTCCATCCAACGTAGAGTTTTTTAGAAGATGACCACTCCAACTTTTTTAAATATCAACCCATGTCAAGTTTTGCCTCATTTTAAAGATAATAAAAAACAGAAACACGTTCTCATGAACAAAATCCGATATATTAATTATTTCAAGAATTATGACGGACTGACTACCAAATGGAAAAATAAAATGCTTTAATGTTTTTTACACTTTTATTACGATTTTTATAACAAATGCACAAATCGTCGATCTTCTTCGGTCTTGTAATGACCCAATCGCTTGTCAATGGAATTTTGAACCATCAGGAACATATCCCTAATATTGGTGGTTTCTTCAAGTATACGATTTTCCAAATCATTTATTGATTATGGTTATGAGTGTTGTCAAATCAGAAGATTGTGGTGGCTACTTCTTCTGCCAATTCAACCGTTAGGAAACATGCGGTTTAGGCAGTCTCGGACTATTTTGTCAATGAACACCATCATGTTGGAACCGCTTATTGTCAATACCGATTGACCATACGGCACATACACATGGAACCACTTGATTTTCTAACAGTTGTAGATATCTGTTTTCATCCAAATTCCGATTGATAAAAAATGAATATAATTACACTCCTATAATACCAGCCCATACATTAATTTACTCTAGTTTCTGAGTATGATCCTCTTTTATTAAACGTGGATTTTTGTCATCGCAATAGCGACAATTGTGCCTATTAACCTTACCATTAACGTAGAAAACAACATTTAAAAGAAAATTTCTGCCAACATCACATTTTTTACGTAGGTGTTTCACAGAATGCCAACCTTCTAAAGTCGCTTCATTCAGTTTCTGAACTAAGTGAAACAGAAATAAATAAATAAAAAACAGTAACGGTTTTTTCTAGAATTTTTTAAGATTTTGGTCTGCCAGTTTTGAAAAGAAAGATCTTTTACAGTTCCCTGTTCTTGAAATCTCTGAACAGTTTTTTTTGACTAATAATTATATATCGGAGGTCGTTAATAAAAAAAATAAAAATAATTGAAAAAGGCATGCACTTCATCGTAAGATCCGTAAGATCTCTAAAGCCTCGAATCATTAAAAAAGTGATTCTTTCCTTTTCTGTCAGTTTTTGTGGCATTTTTAGAGTTAATAAAAGAAGATTCATCATCGCTTAGCCCTGGTTTACCCAGATTCGTCGTGCGTTGCGTTTGGTATGCTTTGCATTTACACAGCAAGTGCTGCGGGGTCTCGTCGTCCTCCCAAACATCCGCCACACAAACGGCTACTTTACAGTCCCATTTTATGCATTTGTTTGTTCAGGCTACAGTGTTCTGTAATTAGTCCTTAACTTTTATCGACTCATGCTTGATAGTGCATTTTGAGTGTTTGATTGCGGTTCTGTAACAAAAAGTTTTGTGTGCCGCATCCCTGAAGAGTTTTTCCATAGTTCTACTGCTACTTTTCTCTCTTGTGTCTTTTTTTAATAATGCATCCGTCATTAACTTTCTTTTTATACTCTGGTCTTTTGATATGTAGACAAGCTGCACTTATTGGCGAGTTGCCAATGTTTTCAGAGTGTTTATGCCATAGTCAGTTAGAATTTTATTATTAGCGATCTTAGCACCAATAGTGCTGCTTGACTGTCACACATGATTGATATCGGACCATTTGTGTATGATCTCGAGTTGATAGTGTTCCTGATACACCAATGGACAGCAGCAATTTCAGTTTGAAAAACGGACGCATATTTACTTAAAGTCGGAAAAAATTGCTTCCATGGTACATATTCCCGCACTGGTAATGTTGCAATTTTTTGCCCAATTTGTGTAGCAGATAGTTTTGTTTCTTCAAGTAGCACATTGTATATACCCTGTTTGTATTTTCCGGTAATTGACGTGTGTTCATTAGACTACTTTGGTATAAATACCACCTTAACAATCCGCCAGCTGTTTGGTATAAGCGAAAATGCTAAACTGGCTCTGAGAATTTCACATATTTCGTTTCGCAGAGCAGCAAATCCCTTTTGCAGCATAATGGGATAAATTTCATCAGTTTCTGGAAACTGAAAGAGTTTAAACGTATTGATTCTCCTTTCTAGGTTTTCAGGATTCATTAATTTTCTCGTTAAATCCCTGTTCCTTTTGGGTACCCGTTTGTTTGGTATTTCTAAGTCCTGGTGTTTAAGAGCTTGAGTTAACGATGAACCCGAGAAGTTTTTTGTGCAATAGTTTCTGCATAGTACCTTCAACTGAGTTTGTAAACTTTTTGCTTTCAGTCAACATAGAATTGATGTTTTCAGTACGGTTTTTGTTGAGATCTTTTAGGAGGCAAAAACATGAAGGTTAGTTTTCCAAGTCCCTACAATACCTTCTCCAAGAGCCTCTCTTTGCTTTTTTACTGGCATTGCAGTATATTGTGAGGCTGGCTCTGTCTCAGTCTCAGCTATTTTTCGTGTTAAATAGCCTTCTACTGCGTGTTTTTGTTTTGTCAAGCTTCCTGTTTCACCAAGTTGCCCTGTTGGGGGTTCGTTTGATTGTTCTTGGGCACCTTGCTTTAAATGCGATTTTATTGAATTATTAATACTGTGCATCATTAGTGCAAGCTCGTGAGTATGTCTTACAACTGTAGAGCATCCTTGATTTGGCCGGCTAAAGTTTCGTTTCATAGCTGTCAGTCGGTTTTCCTCGGATTTCTGTATTCCATTACGGTTTTCTCATCTGTTTTAATGTTGAATCGAATGTATCTATGATCAGATACAGAATGTTTATCTGATACATGCCACATTTTTATCACTTTGCTCGCTTTGGACTAGCATAAAGTCAATAACTTTGTTGCGCGACACGATATTTATTATATGTAAATTGGATTTTAGAATTAAAAAAAATAAAAGTTATTCACCTTTTGGATTTATGTTTGTACTCCTCCACAAGATGTAGTGTGCATTGGCGTCGCATTCAAAAATCAGCGGTTTGTTGGTGCCTCCGGTGATCCTGCCCTGTCTGGTCGTAGGGCAAGTAACCGGTAATCCGATAACAAACTCCCTCGTAATGCCTTTCTCTACTACATATATGTTAGCTGCCACTAGGTCTTTAGAACATAAATCCCACCATGGCATTAAGTTTAGTGCATTCTTTACGATGATGCATGTGCAATAGTTGTGAACAAGTTAGGCTGAAAGCAGCTATCTACTTGGACAATTCAACCCTTTTATTATTACCTTGTGGATCTATGGCTCCTAAACAAAGGCAATATCAATATCGTGTGTCACGATATAAGTATTCAGGGTCACCGAGTATGGATTTCCGAGTATGGATGGAACCATCGCACATATGGATATTTGATCCATCTGAGCGGCCAAAATTACTTTCTGATTTATATCAATTCTAATCAATTTTATTGAATAAAGCAAAGGATATAACGTTTAATTTACCTATATTTAAATTATTAAGAAACAAACAAATACAATTTGACTGACTTTATCTTAAAAAATGACAGCTGCCCAATAGGCAACAAAGCATTTTTGATTATGATTGCACCATGCCTAAAGAATTTTGTCATATTTTTCTCAATTAGTAGTTATATGTCCGCTAGAAATTGTTTCCAGCACAAACTTTAACCTGTATATCAGGTCTTTTATATCTTTTATGTCTTTTTATGTTTTGTTGCACTTGTCGGAAAACTTGTGATTTCTTTGAGTATATTAGAAGCATCTCAATTTCTAGCTTTCCGCAACTCAGTCTGTGCTGCATTAAAAATCATTGCTTTATCTGAGATAAATCAAATCTTCTGATTTTTCCTACTTTTAGATCTTTTACTTAACTTAACTAAACTTAACTAACAGAATAATTTACATGGCCGGTCAGCATGAGTTTGCTTCACCACGAAAATATCAAAGGTTTCTTCAAGCGATGAAAAGTTGTATTTGCAAAATACGTTTTCCTTGTTATGGGCCTTCGACAACCTTGCTTTAATTTGAAATTCAAAATGTTAATACTTGCGTTTTAAGTATTCATTTTGGTTTTCTGTATATCCTTCAAAGGACAAAAGTTGCTCTTTAAAAGAATTAAGTTTTTCTTCTAGATTAGGCAAATTTAGATTCTGCATACAGTCACAGCTCTTACCACCGATGTACTTTGTGAACTTAAAATGAGAGGATATTCTTAAAACTAATTTTTAACTTTAACCATAACTTTTTGAATTTTTCATAAAAAAAATTTAAAGTGCCGAAATAGGTCTTATCCGTGATATTCCGCGGCTATTTTTTTCATTATTTTCTACTTAAAATTTTAAAGTTTCGGTTGTATTAGGAATTATAACAGGATATAATTTGGAAGTATAACAAATTCTTCATTACATCTGATTAATATCTAAATAAAATATTATATATTACGTCTAACTTTTAGTACACTAAAACTATCTTTGAAAATAACAAAAACAATCAAAATTATATTCTAAGTAATTGAAATTTGTATGTGTACGCGAACGCCGAGAACATATACACGTACACCAAGTGAGACAATCAAATTCAAACTACTGGTGAAGGTGTCTTGTGCACGTGAAGAAAGAAAACGTAACTAGTTATTGTACTCACACTAATCTTTTAACACAAGTGATAGTTTTTTTTAAATATTTTTGCATTTTGTTCCATTGACTTTTGGCCGCGTAGATCGCTGAAATACCTGTATGTGCATCGTTATTTGCTATTAAGTTCTTTTTAGTTGCTACTTATTTCTATATCAATTTTTTTCCATGCCAATTGTATTTTCCTTTGTTTAAAAACTACACGAGCACGTTAAATTTCTTTAAATCATAATATAAAAAAGAGAATAAATACTTTGACTAAACACTACGGTCTGATTTTAATGACAGTTTCCAGTTGCTTATTTTTAAAATACGTAAGTATTGCTCATATTTTTCTGGTTTGAAACGATTATAATTATTTACCATTGAAGGTATTTCTTATAAAGTTTACAGATATTATATTCATTTTTAATTATGTTTAATTTTGTTGTAACTCATTTTTAAGATGATCAATTTAAGTGGTGTTTCATTATGATTATGTCTAATTCTGATTATACGTAATTTCTATTAAAGTAATTTTCATTATGTATTTACATAATTTTAAATAATTTGGCAACAGTGTTAATGAAAACCACAGCCAATCGTGTTTCTCCTTACACGAACTACCGCATTATATGCACCACTGACAATACATGAAAGCTTGCCGTTGTTGCCACATTATTTTTTATTATCAAATACATAATAGTAATGTACATGTACAAATAAAATAAACATAATAAAAATGAATCATAATGAATTGCAACATAATTGAAATGGCATATAAAATTGGTTTTAATGGAAACAAACATAAGAATAATTCAATGTAATCAAAATTGTGTAAAATAATATTAGTCTTCAAGAAAACACCATAGCCCGAAAATTATATTTTAGAGGCTTAATTTAAGTTATTATACAGTATCGGAAATATAAGTTCACATGTAAATAAACATTACTAAAATTTAGTTCATATAATAAAACACATTAATATTATGATTTTTTATATTATGATTCAAAGAAATTGTGAAAAAGTACTTCTGTAGCTTTTAAGCAAAGAAAAATAAAATTGACTTAGAATAAAAATTAAATCATTTGCTATTAAGTTCTTGTTTGTTGTTGTTTATTTCTATGGTATAAGCAACAACAAACAAGAACTTAATAGCAAATGATTTCTAATGATACATTCTTAATTTTAATATTAAATGTAGAAATGGCGCACCATATAAGAATGTAGTTTTTATGACTAGTGATCCCTAAATTTTCAATTTTTTTTCGCTCGTTCAAAACTTATAGCTCCGTTCTGGTATACACAACAATGATTATTATACTATTTTAATTAACTTAAGTAGTCACTGTTTATTACTTAAACACTATTACTCTTTTTACGTAATCTTGTCCTTGACCGGTGCATTAGAATCATTAATATTTGTACAATTGTCAAAATATGTATATACAGTAAATATAAAACTATTACTTTATGATTTTAAATTAATAAAGATTTGACAAACATTTATTGATTAGTTTTATAGACAAGGTTGCAGCAGAAATCAAAATTAGACGACTATAAATAACAATTACAAGGCAATTTTAGAAACACCTAATTTAAGTTTTACATTTTTTTATTAGAAAAAATTAATAGTAATGAATTGCTTAAAAATCTTATAAATAGTAGCAATAGAAAATTAATATTGATATTTACTATTGGAAGACAAAAATGATAGATGAACGCGAGAGCTCAAGAATGTTTAGACTGGTATAATGGTTGCCAACCCTATAAAGTCAGTCAAAAATGAGTTTTGGCAAAGATGTTGTAAACTTGCATTACATAAAAATATATATTTTTTAATAATAATAGTGATACAATAGAAAAGATCGCCTCAAAATCTGAAAATATTACCGATTGAAGTTAACTTTAGAAAAGTTATAAAAATATGTACTTTAAGTTCTTGGAAGTGAAATTTGAATAAGATTAAAACATTCTCGAGCTTCGAGAATATTCGAAACAATTTGGAAAACGTACAGAATGTTCTAATAAGCAAGGTAAAAATCTAAAAAGTAATCGAAGAAAATTGACTTCAGACAGTCTTAATGAAGATTCGTTGATGTAAATAAATAAGTGTACATTTGATGTTTTGACGCGTGTCCTGCAGAGATAAATAAAGTGATTGTAACTATCTCATCTACGAACGGTGTACAGTTACAGTGATATATAAATTAACAATTTGGTAAAGTTAGTTATATCGACTATCGTGTAAATAGTTCAAAATAAAAGTTTTTCGTTCGATCTACAATAGCCAATATTATTTTTAAATCGAAATTAAAAATTTTAATGCAATATTGATTTTTTTACTGATCATCTTGATAGGTTTTTTTCTTTAAGTATTATTATTTACTTGTTTGTTTAATTTAAACATCGATAGTTTGTATTTGTTAAAGTTTAATTATTCTTTTGTCACGAATTATTTTCTAATTCAATTAAAATTGGATCCAAACGAAAAAAGGAAAAATGTACTGTAAAAAAAAAGTCGAGGTTCTATTTATTACAAACATAAAAGATAGAGACAATCAAACCATCAGAAATTTTAATTTAATTTACTTTCGGTAGTATCCTGCAAATTACCCGTGCAGTTGACTTCTAAATGGTTTTGTATACATATTATTTTTCTGTTTAAAATTGTAGAAATTGTTTAATTTTCCTGGAATTCTTAATAGTTTCTGTTTCTAAACGCGTTTTAACTGTTTTTACAAACACAATTTTAAATTTTTCAAGTTTCGAATTTAAAATCAGTATCTTATCTTAAAAATTGAGATACTTTTCACAAAGTTATTATTGAATGGTTTTTGTATTTTATCTTAATTATTGAAACATTCTCAAAACATCGAGAATATTCGAGGCGATTTATGAAACAGGCGGAATACTCTAGTCTAAGATAAGGCGTAAATATAAACGAAGCAAATCGTAGTCAGTCTGAAATAAGCTGTGTTAAATAAATAAGTGCTTATTCGGTGTTTTCACGCGTGTGCCAATATAAATAAATAAAAGTAACTACAAATTTTTTTATCGCAAAATTAAGTGATATATAAATTATTAGTAAGTTGTTTTTATTAAATTTAATTAGCGATAAATTTTATTAGTATTTGTTGTGTTGTGTGCTAGTTTAGTAAATCAGAAATCAGTTATTTACATTTATAATAACCTTGTAAATAATTAGTTTTTAAACTTGTTTCATATTAGATCAAAGAAAACACGCGTTTCCAATAAACATTTTTTTTGCAAAGGCATTATAAGCACTGCACTGTAGTGCCAATAAAACAAAATGTAAAAGAGACATTTATACCTTCAAAGCTAATTAAATATCATCCGTCTCACAAACATTCGTGGATACATTTTTCCTAACATATCGTTACTTTTATAGTTGTATTGTTATTAATAAGTCTTTAGATATTGTTAAAAATAAACTTCACATAGACTTGTCAAATATTTAATTTTTAGTTTATTAATTCCGATTTTCTATTCAAGGTTACAGTTCACTACATAACGAAACGCATCTAAACTACTGTGGTGTTAAAATCATTCAAATCAATGTTGTTTTTAAACTTAACTTAAGCACACATTATTTGCATATTTTCGTTAATTAAGTGTTCGTTAGTGGTTACAATTATTATACCCTAGCGTCATATTCAAATTCAACACAGATACCTAATATTAAAATAACGTCTGGCAGATAAATAACTAAATTTCGGCCAAATAACAAAACTGTAGTATGAGCTACAGGGCTAACTAAGCTCTGGAAATGTGTACGTCAGAAGGTTTCTCGAAGAAGAATTTTTCCCATACTGTGTGTAACTTTTGACAATCGAGTTAAATGTCTGCTGAAGGAGTTCATCGCCTCCATGTTGTCTCTGGAATGATGAACGCCGTTAAATACACTGAAGTCCTCTAGCACAAGATGCAACCTAGTGGCAAAGACTTGTTTCGCAAATATTTTTTAAGCTATCGAGCAAAATTGGTAAAATCATGAAAGACAGTCAATAAACTTGATATGACAGACTAGCCAACACAATCTCCTGACCTAAATCTAATAGAAAAGTTGTGTGCAAAAAATATAGATTATATCGAAAAGAAAGCCTACACAAGAAACATAATTACTCAAATTATTTACGCGTGGTTTTGTGTAATTTAAAAAAAGAAACTAAGCAAACTGGTAAATGTACAATGCTCATCAAAAAGGGCTGGTTAATGACATATTAAAATTAATATATCACGTGTTGTTGGAGGACTTGTGTTAATTGACATTACAATAAACATTTGTTTTGAATATTAAACTTTTTTAATTCGTTTGCTTTCTAAAAGTTTTTTTTTATTCATACTATTGTGATACTGTACGAATACAAAAATAAATGAATAATAATAGTAATTTATGTCTCTAGCGTCGTAGTTGAATAATTCGTAAGCCAAGCGCTCCTTGGTGCTACTATTTGATTTCATAATAGCTATTTATGCACCAAGGTCGTTATTACAATGATTACGACTGGAGAGCAATGTATGCAGCCCGAGAGTCTCTGGCTCGAGTGGTGTATTTTGCTCGATGGGCGTAATCATCCAGTGCAGCCAATGGTAAACTGTAATCGATCTTCATTTGTTAGTGTTATTAAAAATGTACGCTAAAGTTGAAAAAATTTACGACAAACCGTGTAGTGAATGACCAAAAAAACCTTAATTTGAGATGATGCAGTGACAAGAACCACAAGTCTGGCAGATAGATAGTTCAATTAACAAAAATGTGGTTTCAAACTACAGGTGTAAGCGTGTGCACTTCTAATGTGAAGAGTGGCGGAGGCCACTAATTTTCGAAAAACAAAAACAGCATCGCCTGCTGTGGACTAAAAAAAGAGAAGAATGGGAAACACAGAGCAGTGAAAAAAGTTGCTATTTAGAGATGAATCGAATTTCACTATTAATAACCAAGCTGGAAATGCGTACATCATTTATTACTAACAAAATCTGCCAACTTTGACAATCAATTTAAAATCTTAGATTAGTTTAAATTACTATTGGGTAATTCAAGATACTGTCAATCAGCCCCACAAATAACATATTTTTTTAATTCTACAGATTTTTAGTTTTTTGTACTACAATCATATTTGAGATCATACTGAGAAAAAACAAACGCACCGGATTACCTTATTTATAATAATAGTTATTTATGCTGTAAGGGCGTAATCATACAGTAACTCTAGTGGTGCATACAAGATTTTGTTTTTCACTTTATACAGGGTGGTCATTTTTGAAATGCACATTATTAGGATATCCTAAACCAGAAGAGATACATAGTTGGTTAAATTACTTCCTGAAATATCTTGAAAAAACCACGTCTTTGTTATTATCTCATTGTATTAGATGACATCTACAAAATTTACAAAGTTGATATCGGCTATCCACCCAACGCTTCAAAAATTTTGACCTACTAGATCTTAATGTTTTCATTGCCAACTTTTGATTTTCTTATAGCCGCTATTTTGCATTATTATACTGTTAAATAGAGAAAAAAATACGAATTTAACGATGTAACACACATGAGGCATCTAACTTTATTACCTACATTAAAACATTAATTTAACAATTTATTGTCCAAATCTAGTTGCCACAAAATAACAAGCGAACAGAAGTATAACTACATGAATTGTTCAAAATGTCTTATCATATTGTAACATTTATTATTACTAATTAATTTATTTATACTAAAAATATGTACACGTTTAAACCAACCAATTAAATCTAAGGATATTTAATAAAAACACTAACTTATAACGCACTATCACTTGAAAGATAAAGTGCGCGGGTAACTTCACACCTACAAGGTTACACTTCGTAGATTTATCTCGAAAACGCGTTAATTATTTATTTATTTAGACTTGAATAATTTTAACACTGCCGTGTTTACATTACTCAAATAACTGTCCTATGATTTGTTTGCACTGCATTTATACATTTTGGCGAAACGTTCGCGAATGTTCTATATCTTTCGGTGAACGTTCTGGAAATGTATAAACCTCGCGAAAGTTCTCGGACTTGAGAATAATTTCTCATACGTTTTCTCATGTTCTATGTAAAGCAATGTTCTTTGATACATGTTTCTTACTGAATTTTGAATGCTTGCTGGTGTGATGATCTGAAATACTTCTGCAATTTGAGCTCGTAAGTGTTCCACATTTTCAATTGGGTTAGCGTAGACTATATTTTTTACTAAACTCCACAAGAAATCATCAGGAGGGTTTAAACAAAGTGATCGTAGTAGCCAGCGCACGGAGCCATTAGTTTCTATTCAAAGAGAGCTGGGAAACTGGGTACAAATTCTATTATTATAAGGCCCTTCTTTCTGCTGAAATCACTTCAAATTATCTAGTATCTCTTCAAAATCATTTTAAAGAAATTCTAGGTAAGATTGATTAATTAAACGAATTAAAAAAAGACCTAGTAATTGGTTGTCCAAAAGACCACACCAAACATTAACGGAGAAACAACCTTACTTCCTGGGTTAAGTAAGAATTATCAATACCATAAAAATTTTGGTGAATAAAGTTTCGTCAGACCATAGTATTTTAGCAGAAAACTCAGTATCTTCCACAAGTTGATTACGAAATCAATGACATAAAGAACACTAAAGAACAATTACTACTATATTTTGAGATAACTTTGACAATTCTGCTAGCGAAAACTAAATCAATCATTTGTTATATTGTGGCAACTAGACTTAGACAATTAATTGTTTAATTAAGGTTTTAATGTAGTTAAGAAAGTTAGATAACTGATCAGTGGCGTGTCCATGAGGGGGGATCTGAAGAGGGTGTACCCGCCATCTAGACAAGAACATTAATAGTTTAAATAAACTGTAAAAACTTTTGTTTACATTAAATCACACTAGGATTAAGAATCAAACATTAGCAGCTTTCGAAGGTTGAGATCATATTATATTTCTTAACATTTATAATCCAATTAAAACTATATGTAGGAACTCGTTATGTATCAACTGCAACAATAGAGCGTAACTTTTTCTGTATTTAAAAAGGTAAAATTTGACACCTATTAGTTAAACATTTATGACTTGGCTATTCAAACGGAACAACAGTTAGTCATAGAAAAACTTCATTTCAGACAAATTTAAATAGTTTACAAGTTATAGAGAACTTATACTGTCTATTGACATAGTTTTTGAAAAATTATTAAAAATGTACATGAAGAAAAACTTTTCCACTTAGAAAAGGAATGAGACAGGGACTCACAATTTCTAAAGGCAAACAACATAAAAGACCTAAAAACGCGATTGAAGACGTGAACAAAAAATTAAAAAAAGTTGGATTAAAAATGAAGAAACGAAAAAACAACATGGAAAAGATTAGAATACTACAAAAAGCAATAGATACAGCTATGTTAAACATCACTGGAAAAGACAAAGGAAGAAATGAAAAAATAAGTTTGATAGCTAAGGTAACAGATGTAGGCATCACAATAGCACAACTAAAATGAAGTTACACTGAACATGTGACTAGACTTGAGACAAAAAAATAAAATTTCAAGATTGTAAATTAGAGACCATATGAACATAAAATTGAAGAAGATGGTTTTATGCGCTAATGCCGTAATTTTAAGAAAACTGGATTGAAATGGATTCAAGCAGCGCAAGCAAAATACTAAATCATTTTAATTATTATTTTATTTGCAATTTATATGCAATGAGATGTTGTAAACATTACTAAAATGCTTATAAGGTTTAATGTAGGGTAATTTCAGAAGAGTTGACGCATTAGGTGAGACGACACTTTAATTTTGCTAAAAGTTTTTGATTCGCCCAGAATCGTGCACTATTCAGGTATGTAGTATTCTTATAAAGTAAGGTGAGACGACGCATTCTTTCATAAGGAGAGTTGACGCAATTTTAGAAAGTTTATTTGTTAAAGTAATTTAGTTTTTGTGTTATTTTATAGATATGCCGACTGAATACAAGAGGAAAGGAAATGTTAGAAGAGATGAATGGACTATTGATCAATTATCTGCAGCAATTAGTGCTATTGACAAAGGCGAGATCTCTGTCCGCAAAGCAAGTCGTCGGTTTGGTGGTCCAAAAGGAAAAATTTACGTCGTCGAAGAAAGAAAAGGGATTTCAAAACTAAATGCTTAGGGCCTTCTTCAGCAATAGGACCTCAAAATGAAGAAAAAATAGTGGCACATATCAAGAAATTACAAAAACATGGATCTGCACTCACGAGAACTTTTGTGCGATCCATCGCTTTTCAATTAGCTGAAAATTTGAAGTTAAAACACAAGTTTAACAGAAATTCTGGAAAGGCCGGTTTTCCATAACTAGAATCATTTAGAAACAAAGATCGTAGCATACGAAAATCTGAAGGTGTTTTGGCCAAAAAGACGAAAGGGTCTAAGAATGTTGTATCAGTTACGTCAGCTGAAAAAGGAAAAACTATTTCGGTAATTGTGTGCTGCAATGCTGAAGAATCCTACATTCCACCAACCTGCGTTTTCAAAAGAAAGAATAAGAAGCCTGAATTCAAAGACGGAATGCGTCCAGGGTCCACAGTTTACATGTCACAAAAATCGACATATGTTAATAATGAAATATTTTTTAATTGGCTAAAAGAACAGTTTGTAGGTACCACGAAAATTAGCAGGAAAAGTGATGTTGCTGTTGGAAAAACACTCTTTCCATTGCAGTAATGTAAAAATGCTTGAATATGCAGCTACAAACAACATCATCATATTCTGTTTGCCAAGTCATTGCACTCAGTTTTTACAACCATTGGATAGAGGATTTTTTAAATCATTAAAAGCATTTTGCAATTTATTTTTAAGAGCCAATTCCGGACGACGTATTACCAGACTACAGTTTGGAAAACTACTTGCCACTGCTTGGAAAAATCTGCAACAATAAAAAATGCCCTGTCGTTATTCAGATCAACGGGCATAATTCCGTTTGATCCATCAATTATTTCCGACTATGCCTATTTGACTGAGAAGGAACCACAGCTCAGTTTACAGGATTCTGATGACTGTCCACAATACACAGATGATACCTGAAATAATATCGAAAACATAACTCCACATAAGTCAATTTCATCACCAAAGCCCGGTTGTTCCGGTTGGGTTAATCAAGACCCCACACCAGGTAAAATGCTGGATCAAATATCTCCGGTACCAATTACGCGTGTTGTAGAAAGTATCAGAAAACGTAGCAAGAAACTTGTATCTGTACTTACAAGCAACGAAAATATTTCTGATAAGAAAAAAAAGGCAAAAAAAACAAAAACAAAAAACTCGAAAACATCAAATATTTATCCTAACACGAATTCAAACTTAGAAAAGCGAAATCGAAACAGAAAAAAAATATCTTCATAATAAAGAAACACTTCTCAATCAACAGTTGAAGAAGCTTAACATGAAATCGTCTACAACGATTCTTCAAGTTGTGAAGATGAGTCAAATATGTGTGTACGATGTAGAGAAAGGTACAGTCATCCAAAAAAGGCTGAACACTGGATTCAGTGCATAAATTGCAATCGATGGTTACATGATAACTGCACCAAATTCTCAAATTACTGCGACTTATGTGGTAAAAAAGCAGCTAAAAAACTTTAGAACACTGTTTCGTATGTTTTGAAGTTGTATTATTTCTGTGTGACCTATATTTATTATTCAAATGTTATTGATTAAAGTTATGTTTATGTTGTTTATGCTAATACTTCAGAAAGTTCTGTGAAATAAAATTTAATTTACTTATATTTTTATATTGTTTTTTACTTCAGAATTAATTTTTTTTTAAATGTGCGCCATCTCTACTCGAATTACCCTACCATATGACATAGTTTGGTACTTTATGGTTAAATATATTCGATGTCAAAACACTTTAAAATGGCTTCTAAAGCGCATTCATTTTTAAAAATAACAAAAGCATTTTAGACACCTTTTGTGAAGCAATCAACCTTCCCTCCTTTCTCGCTTTGGTTTTATTTTACAGTTACGATTACGGTTAATCCCCCTCTATGATATCAGTCTGGGTACGCTACTGTACCTCATGTGTGGTACATTGTTGAATTCGTATTTTTTTCTATTCAACAGTGAAGACAAATAATCTAGTTGGCCGAGAAAATTTTTGAAACGTTTACTAGATAGCTGATATCGACTTATGTAAATTTGGTAGATGTCATCTGATACAATAAGATAATAACAAATATATAAATTAAATAAGAAAACAAAGTTTTTTCAAGATACTTCAAGAAAGAACCGAGTTATCTCAAATTTCTTTTCATATCTTTGATGAGAATAAAAACGCACAACTTTTTTGTAAATTAAGCAACTTTGTATCTCTTCCGGTTTAGGAAGTCCCAATATTGTGCATTTTAAAAATGACCACCCTGTATAATCTAGAAACTAAAAAGGGGCAATTATTTTAGTTTCTATTTTACTAAATCTACAAGCATATCTAGAATTCTAATAAGTAATTTGACGTTTAATCATTTACTTGTCAGAATTAATTTTTTAATAATGAAGTGCAAAAATTATACTCAAATATGTTGAAGAATTTGCACAAAAATAAATACAAAACTTGTTACCATCTAAATCTAAACAAAAATATAAAAAAAATATTTTGAGTACGAAATGAGAGGGCATTATGAATGAACGGTCTCTCATTATGTCCCGGTTGTTATGTATATGTTTACGTATCTCCTATGAGTAAATTATAACAAAAAAATTATTTTTTTAACTTTTTTTAACTTGAACAAAATGTTAGACACTTTTAAATGTATTTTTTAGCATTCACGCACTTCTACTTTTAATAAATAATATTGAAATCAAAGTTTTACGTAGATTTTGATTTATCACTTTGTGCTTCTAGGGTTTTTTTGTCATTACGTAACTATACTAACAATCGAATATTGATGTTTGCGATGAGGACAGCATAAAATAGTAGTTTATGTAGAAAGCGTCTAAACTGAAGCACGGCATAACGAACGTTAACGTGGCGCGAGGCCGCAGGCCGAGCGCTGGATGAGAGTGAGTTATGCTATGAGACTTTCGATTAGAGTAATATACATTATTTTTTGTCCTGATTTTTGTGAAATTTTGAGAACGTTTAAAAAAGAACTACATTGAAAACATCATAATACTAATATATAAATAAATATATAATAGGTACTCTATATATCAATTTATGAAATTTTTAAAGCTTTTAACTAAGTTTTAGAATTTTTAAACAGATTTTCTACTATACTTAAACTTTTACTTAAATAATAATTGATTTTGAAACCATAGTTTTACCATTGTTTTACGTAGATTTCGATTTATCACTTTGTCGCTCTAGATTTTCGTCATTACCTAACTATTGTTATTGATTGCGATGAGAGCAGCACAAATAGTGATTGATGTCACTAGCGTCGAAAGTGGAGCATAGCATAATAAACGTTAAGTTAGTGAGTTATGCTATGAGACTTTCGATGAGAGGTACATATATTATTTATTGTGATGTTTTTTGCGAAATTAAATTTAACTTTAAAAAGAATAAAACTGTAAACGTGACAAACTGTTGGTACTATTTTAATAGCTAGCAAAATCTGTCAACTTTAAATAGGTACTTTGGCTATCAGTTTAAAATCTTAAAACAAATACTACAAACTCCGAAATATATAATACTCTAGTATTTGAATTTATATGTATATTTAAAACATTTTTATTTCAATTTTAAAAGCATTTTAAAGACTTTTAGATACATTTTTTACCGGACACACACTTTTCAAAGCATAGTTTTACGTGGATTTTGGACAGCATAAAAAATCATTTAATTAAAAATTGAGGTTTGCACATTCAAAGATCTTATAAATAGCTGATACATATTTTGTAAAGATTTGTCAACCAAATGTTTCAATTTGTAAATGCGGAATTAAAAAAGCGTGTAATAAATAATGTTAAACATTTTTAAATTTAAATTTTCATTTACATGAAAAGAATAAATATTTTGTGATTGTGAGACTGTCGGTTTAATAATTGTACAAAAACATTAACAAAAATGCAGACATTGTAAAATACACCAGAAAGCAAATCAAACCGTTTCCAAAACAAATTTTATTGCAGTAAAAAGTTGAATAAATCTTAACTAAGCTTAGGTAAACATAAGTACCTAAATCAGGTTTTATACAATCAAAATGAAAATACATAAAAAACTGAGTAATAGTTTACAAAATTAAATAGAATGTAGTTCAGTCAAAACAAAAAAAAATACCTATTAAGAATGATTTTCATAACGTAAACTATTATAATTAACAAAATTAAAAAATACATATCTGATCACTAAATAAATGTTTATTTTACAGTTTCTAAACTAAACTCCAACTTTAGTGTCAATATTTAAATGAAGGTACTTAAATTTCGCTAATAGTGCAATGTTATTGACGGCAAACGCCAAAAATATAGATAATTGGAGACGACTTGTAATTTTACGGTTAACGATTACACAAATTGAGCTAAAAAATTGGCACCTTGATTAAAGAAGTTCCAATAAACATGTAACGCACAATAAAATTTAAAAAAAATGCACGCCTGCGCAAATTTCAGCGAAATGTAAATCGTTTTGACATAGTTTAAAATGTAATGTTATTTCATAGCCGATCACGTTAATTGCCAAATGTTTTGCGTTCCAAATATAAATACCATTAGAATATAAAATATTACATACTCCTAACGCAAACCGTACGATGATACATCACTAAAAATAAACAATTTAATTAAATAAATTGTATATACCTATTATTATAGTTCGATTTGTTAAAGAAAAGTCCTTAATTTCCTTACCTTAATATTTATAGGATGCGGTTTTTTGTACTTCGGTTTTACAAAACATTGTTGCATATTTCCCATCATAGAATTTATTCCACTATTAATAGTTAAGTTCATTACAAAAAAAATGCACAAAATTTAATCAAAATTTACACTAGCCCACTTAGATTTTTATATAACATTGTTATATCAAAAACAACTTTTGTAAACAGAAACATAAACTTAATTTAAACATAAAAAAAAATTAAAATAAACGATTAGTGTCTAACAAGGATTCGCGCTTCGACCGTTTGAATAATAAATTGTAAAATGGCGCTTGTGGATTTTTTGCGGCGATGATTTCATGCGCTAGCAGGTTGCGCATCGTCCAATTGTATTAAGATTTTATATTATTTTATTTACACATAAAAATACTATTACTTAATTTTTGTATTGCTTGTAAATAACTTTTTAAATGAATCATTCTGAAGCGAAGACAATCTGTTTATAAACAATAGCTGCGAGCGTTTTTAGTTCATAATTTTATTACATCAGAATGCGGTGAAAATTTATGTAAATTATATTCCTGTTCTTTCTAATTTACTAAAGAAATTTTTTTAATATTTTAATACAAAAACATCGTGCTGCTTGAATCACGTAGATTTTTTATTACTCGTATTTTTGAATGTCTTATATATTTTGTTTAAGATTAAAATGTTCACTAACATCTCGAATTTTTACAGCTTTCCGAATGGTTGAAAGAGATTCCTTCCTGATTGTTTAGAAAATTTGCAATTCTGTGCGTGAGCAGAGCCGTAGAGAGAAAATCCGGGTCCGGGAGCCGGGGGACTATATCTTCTAAATCTCAAATTTTAATGTATCTCTCACTGCACTTTCGCTTGATTTAAAACCATTGCTTGCTGCAAGTTTATATCCTTGTTTCAAGCTTGAATCAAGCTTATTCTGCTATCGGGGATATATGCTTAGTTCACACGATTTACTCATTTGATAAAGTATTGGCCTCGATGCAAAGGTGTTGTACCCAGCCATCTGTAATATGCCTGTAGTTTTCTTTACTTTCTCAATTGTCAACACAATCAAAGAATAAGCCTTTATTAATAGTTTTTACTGATTATCCACAGTAGGACAACTAAGAAAAAAAGTACTGTTTTATAGTTTTTTTAATTCTATAAACTTAAACTACTGTAACATGTAAAAAAAGCGCGAACTGCTGCGTCTTAGTAGTGTCTCTAGTCTCGTCATTAAAGTGGTAATTGGCAGTGTTGCCGTAGTTGGCCAGTACATGTATACGTATACCCTTCCCAGGCACAGTGTATAGGTTTTTACGTAGAAAATAGACGATGCGTTCTTTCGGGTAAAACAGTTGCCCCTGTTTGACTGTCGTTATCATGTCTAAATAGGACTCTCCTTTGAAAACTTCAGACGAAACTAAAACGACTTTGATAAAAGTCCTTAACCCGCAAAACTATGGCCTACGACTGGACGGAGTAACTAAAACGGACAAAAACTTTATAAGGCTCGAATTTGAGCGAACGGACAAAATTCGCAAGACCGTCCTTGATAAAGCCGGTCTGGTCGTCAAACCGCAAGATAAATCTTTACCTCGTGTTTCTATTCTGAACGTTCCTACAAACCTCGTCCTTAAACAGGTAAAGGAGGCAATCCTATCACAAAATTTCAAAGGTGATTCTGATGAGATCCTACATCTTGCCAATGAGCAAATGAAAGTTTTTTTCGCTTTTGCCCTCGGGACAAAGCTAACGTCACTGGATTCCATCAAAAGTCCAAAAATCCTTTTTGACATCACGTCGCGTTTACGTCGCCTGGAATGTGTATAGAGTCAATGACCATATCCGTGTTAAGCGTTGTTCTAATTATCAGAAGTTTGGCCATCATTTGAACGACTGTAACAGTGAAATACGGTGCGCCTATTGTGCTGAAACGCACGAAACCAAGACATGCCCTAACACGGAGCGAGACCCTTTATGTGCAAACAGCGCTCGTTTTGGCCATAAAGGTGACATCATTAGACACAGAGCCTCATCTAATCTATGCCCAGCATATATGAAACGGCTCGACTCCAAAATACCAAACACTAATTATGGAGAATAAGCACACTTAATTGACATGGACATCTTACTGACACAAGAGCCATACGTGGTTAATTCTGGTTCAGGGTACAAGCTCGCTAGTGCGGCTGCAATCTTCTACAAAATTTCCGCATCCTTTTCTATGCGGTACTACTCGGCTATTGTTTTCAATACTTTGAAGCTCGTCGGAGTGGTTACACTTAGCCGTTTAACGAATAACTGCACTGTAGTATCTATGATTACGGTTGGAAACGCCTTTTTGGTAATCGTCGGCGTTTATTGACCGCCGAGTGACGATGTACGCATTCATCTTCTACATTTTGATAAAACTCTTGATAAACTAAAAGACGTTTCTATGATAATAGCAAATTACTTCAATTCGAAATCGCTGCTTTGGTACTCCCCGGTGACTGACAAGCGCGGACGATGCGTGAAGAACCTCATGGGTGAACGTCACCTTTGTGTTATCAACGAACCTCACCAACCTTTCACCTTTTCTAGCCACTTGGGCTCGACTAACATCGACGTCACTTTGACGTGCCGTTTTTTGCCAAAAAAAAATCTTAAACTGGTGTGTTGTTCCAGAAGTTATTGTAAGTGACCACCGACTGATACGGTTTGAGTTAACCGTTGAAGCCCCCCCTCTAGAACCTATACCTAAGAGAATCCTTGATTATAAACGCATAGATCTCGTTCGCATAAATATGGCAATCGCAAGTTCTATTCCTGCCCATCTTCCAGGTGGTGCTTTGTGTCACAACCCTACATCTGTAGATGCCGTCATTGGTAAGTTGACTAGGACGATTCTCGACTCTTGCCAACGTAGTACTGGGTGGTTACTAGCAACGATATGGCTGCGGTGGCTAGTAGAATTCCTAAAAACAAGTCTCCCGGACCTGACGAATTACATTGTAATGTCTTACGTGTAATTGTACAAGGTTCTCTCTCTTCTACAATCGTTGATTTGTTCATATCATGCATTAAATGTGGTTACTTATCACCATTGTCAAACCTAGCAAGAAGGATCTCGTAAATCCCAACACGTACCGTCTGATAACCCTGTTATCAGAACATGTCAATCTTTTTGAACGTGTGCTTCTCAAAAAGATTCATGACGACATTCCTACACATTTCTTTTCCATCACAGTAAATATGGCTTTGTTCCAGGCAAAACGACGACTGACTCCGCACGCAGATTAATGACCATACAGACTTGCAATTTTCATTGAAATATCTGGAGCGTTCAACAACGTACGGGGTCCTCAATAATAGAGGCTTACGTCGCTAAGAGAGTACCTGCTTTCTCTTTCGTACTTATTTATTGAACAGATCGATAACGTATTCCTCGAACGTATCCTGTTCTGTTTATACCAAACGACTAACATATCTACAAGGTTAGGTTTCTGGGCCGACCTTGTGGAATCTGGTTGTAAACGACTTGTTTAGCACAGAACTAGCAGCAAACTGCGACATTTTCTAGACGAGATTTAGAAGCAAAATCCAAAACGTGTCTAAACATAGTGACAGGCTGGGCTGGCAGCAACAAGCTAAGTACATGGTATTGGCTTCACTTTAAAACAAGATCCTTCACTGCGCCTAAACAACATTCTCGTCCGTAGGGTTTTTGAATTCAAGTACCTCGGACTTTTGCTTGGCTTGAGTTTTATAAAACATTGCACATTCGTGGTTGACAAGTGTAAGAGCGTCTTGCACTTGTTCTACAAATACTCACGCTTGAAATGGAACCTACACAAAAAATCTCTTGCGAATATCTTTAACAGTGCAGTTATACCCATGCTCACCTATGGCCTAGACATTTGGTACCACAGACTTCGACATTCCCACGTGGTCAGGAAACTGGCCTCGCTCCAATCCCTATTTCTTAGAACTATCTTCGGAACTTATCGCACCGTCCCCGTAGATACCCTCTGTGTCATATCCAAGCATCCTCAACTACATCCTCTTTTGTAGGAAATTGACTGCACCAAAGCTCTTGGCCAGCACGTTTCGTTCGACGACTTTCCGTTCATTTCAGCAGCCTAGCTTCACTTTAAGGTCTTGATTTTGGGCGAATGGCAGCAGCTATGGAACACTTCACAAAAAAGGCGTAACGCCTACTCTCTTATCCCGGATATCGTTACCTGGGTCAAAATGTCACAAGTCCCCGAACGAGAGGCAGTCCAAATCCTGTCTTCACACGGCGGATTTCGTTGTCATTAAAAAAGCATTAGAGTTTTGAATGACGACAGCTGTCTGTCGTGTAGCGTTCCTGACACTCCAACACATCGGATTCTTGCTTGTCGCGAATTCTGTTAGCCACGATCAACCCCTATGTAAATGTATATAGATTTTCTGCAAAGAGAGATAGTTTCTTTAGTTTTGCTAACTTATGCATGGTAATTAAGTTTCATTATTTTGCAACCAACGATGGCAAAGTAGGAGTTTAGCTTCGTTATATATAGTAAACATTGCATGTTTATTTAGAGTTTATTACATTACAACTAAAAGTTAAACAACACGTTTGATTTTTGTTTTAGCTGTCGCTTCTTGATTATTTTTCTCTCTTTATTTATTTTTTCTTATCTATATGCAGATCCTTTTCCTTATCGACTTAGTATTAATCTACAAGCGAGGATAAGCCGTAAGGCAGGTGTCTCGCTGAACCACGTGCTCTCATACTACGCACAAATACTTACCCCATCCTGCTGATCTCGTAAGACTATCTTATCTACTCGCAACATTTCCTTGCTTAACCTATCCTTCCTGTGGCGAACTTGTACTAAGCAAGTTCGGGTGGTCCACATCCTCCTTTTCTTCCTCCTCCTCATACTGAATTTGGTCTTACAGGTTTTCATCTGTAATCCTATATGGTGCACGTGCAGGTTGTTCAACTTGATTTGGATCTAGTGGGCTTGGAAGTTGCAATAGGTAGGCCGGCTTAATTCTGTCCAGTGCTATTATTTTTGCACTACGAATTGTTTAAACAGTAAAAAAAATTGGTGCTCTACTGATAACTTTAAATGGTCTATCATAAGTAGACTGGAGGCTCTCGCGCACCGTATCATGCCTAATAAAAACGTGTAAGTCTTCATGAACGAATATTTTGGCATGGTGTTTAGCTATCGTGAAGCAAATGAGTCTCATTGCTTCTCGCAGTTTAGTGAGACAAATTGGCATGTCCGATTGCGCCAATTTTGGTTGCTGGACAATAAAATCGGCAGTTAACCGAATATGTGTTCCATACAAAAATTTGGGCGAACTTGTATCAAACTCTGGAATGAGTACCACGTAAGTCTTATAAGCACTAAACGAAGTTGTGACATCTAATTGTTTGTTAACTGTGCTTTTACTTTAAATCTCTATGCCACCGCTCAATATTTTCATTTCCAGCGGGATGATATAACGCGGTTTTGATATGGTAAATGGCCAGTAATTGAAATGGACTCCGAAATAGAGAACGTCTTCTTCTATCCATCGTTATACGGCTTGGAACTCTTAAACGAGTTATCCATGTTGGCATTACCACTCATGCCACAGTTCCTGTCGTAATACCCTTTATTGGCACTGCCTCTAGCCACCTTGAAAACCGATTAATCACGCTAACTAGGTAGGTATATCCTTCAGATGGTGTCAGCGGACCTACTATCTCTAAATTAAGATGTTGGAACCTATTTTCAACCTCGGAGTTTTACATCAGTGGACTGTTTGTGTGTTTGCCTACTTTGACACGCTGCCAGGCGACACAAGCAATATCTTTATTTAAACTAGACCGGTACCGCTTACTCACTAACTTAACTGTTGCTTTCATGCTTGGTTGTGTCATAGCATGGAGTGAATGAACGCCTTTTTTCTGATAAGTTGAGGCACAAACAGTCGAAGTTGACCAGTGGAGGTATCACAAAAAATTTTTTTGTGTTCGTGTAACAATATCTTCTGCAATTTTAACGATTGTAAACTAGCAATTCTTTTAACTCACTATCGGGCGCTGCGCCTCTGCTAATTCTTCATGTGTAGAAGGTATTGTGAGTGATGAAATTCGTGAACAAGCATCCGCTGCTACATTTTCATTGCTGTTGTGAATTGCCCGATGAAATTCAAGTGTAGTAATTGTTTTGGTGAAGCCTTTTCTAGTTTTTATACTGTGAAAACTTTGGCTCCCAACATAAAACGAAGGCATTATACTGCTTGTATGCTAAAAGCAATATCCGGTTATATGTACTATACCGCTGTTTGGTAGGCGTTTTTTTAACAAAGCCAGTAGTTGCAGCGAGTTATTGACGCCATGCTTACATAATTGCCCGATGCGTCTACTATTAGTCTTTCTTCAATTCATTAAAAATACAACATGATCAGTTGACCAATTTAACGAAGTTTTATCGTTCCGTTTATTCTCATTTATCGTGGCAAATAAAACTTGACGTTTTTGAGCAAAATTTGGAAAGAACTGTCAATAAAAATTTACCATGCCCAAGAAATTCTTAGTTGTTTAGCTGTTGTCGGTTGAAAGTAGTTTTGTACTGCTTGTACTCTCTCTGCTTGTGGTTGAACACTTTGCGAGTTGACCGTAGAACCCAGAAAATCAACTGAATGAGTACCAAAAATAGAATTATTGCTGTTAATAGTAAGGCTAAAATTCTGCAGCCTTTCTAATAACGAATCCTGATGTTGCCTATGTTGCGTTTTGTTCTCCGAAGCAATTAAAATGTCATCCACATATAAAAAAACGAGAGAAACTCTTTAAGAATTTGGTGCATGAAACGTTGAAGTGACTGAGCTCCATTTATATGACCAAAACTAAATCGCACTCGAAAAGACCAAACTGAGTTTTCACAGCTGTCTACGGATTATCTTTATCCGCTACCAATATATTATGATATGCTCGTACCAAATCAATCTTCGACAAAATATTTTTATTGGCGACCTGCGAATTAAAACTACTGCAACTAATGATTTTTTAAATCTCTTTACAGTGCTTCTTTTGGCTTGGTTAAAAATTTTGAGAAAATAGTTTTGAGTTTTATCAAAGAGTGTCTCAGTTGAGTTTCTTTACTTTCAACGACAATTTATTTTTATAAGCGTTTATGATAGATCCTTTTGATGGAATCGTTCATCAGTTTTATTTCGATTGAGGTTTGTAGTTATTATGGCCACTTATTCAGTCACTGCTCAAATCTCACTCTAAAATATATTTCAGTTGCAGGTTCTTAGATTCTTGTACGTCTTTACTTCACCTTGTGGTAATTTTAGTTTGAATGTTACGTACCTATGGTCGGAGACTGATGGTTGAGTCGACATATGCCACGTCTGACTTTTGGTTTAATACTAATAATAAATGCTATAAGTGATTTACTTTTTTCGTTCTTTCCATTGCTTCATTCTGTTAATGTTCCCAAAGCTTAAATTAGAGCAGATTTAAATAAGTCTGCTTGTTCTTAATTTAGAACAATTCTTACAATCTCTAGAGCAGTGGCGGCTTCTCTATTAGGTCATTCGGACAATGACCCTCCAAAATAAATTGGAAAATTATTTTATTTACTTTAAAATTACAAGAGCCCGCGTTTAAATCAAATTATCAGCGTTTGAATTTCAATTTTCATTGTAAGCGCAACAGATGCGAAAACTTACGAATTTACCCGAGGCTGTTGTGTTTTATAGTCCCTGTGTATTATATTGTATTATATAATGCAGCCGAATCGTAAATGATAATTATTGTAGTGAAGAGTGCAACACGCATAATACAATCTTATGCGAATTAGAAAAAGACAACTAAATGGTTTCTGCGGTTGTCAGCCGGGTCCCATTTCGCGTACTCAATGCAATGCTTACGTCATTTATTATTATCTCCGCAATACGTGTTTGTAAAACAAAAATGCTGGAATGCACATTTTTTATCTCATACGACAAACTTTGCACTCGATTTTTTAGTTGTTTGATAACATTCGTTTGTAACCAATGTCAATGACTTTCACAAGTTAAAAGAAAATTATGTTTAAGTACATATTACCGTTTTTGTTTGATAAAAAAATTAATCGTTAATAATAGTTTAAATTTTGAAAGACGTTTAGAATTTAAAACCAATGGTTGTCCTCGGCCTTTACTTCAAATTCGATAAACAAGTAAACATAAAAATAAAGAAGTAGGTACACCGTAATTTTAAAGAATCTATGTACGATTTACCAGAATGGATTTGTGGATGTGAAGAAACATGGAAAAATCTTTAATTAAAAACATTGTAAATTTTAATGAACTTGTTATCGATCATTTTGCTGATTCTAAAGATGGACGAATAATAGATCTTAAATATAAATAGCTTTAATGCAAAAAAGTTTTTTATTTACTTTTTGTGATAATTGCGTTTTTTTGAATATTTCAAAATGACCCTCTGGTATGATTGACCACCAGCCGCCACTGCTATAGAGTATTGGGCCGATTCGTTGCATTTTGTATTGGTTTGACTTCTTTGGTGCCAAGAAGTAAGCTCTTGTTCTTGATGTCAGTGTTTTTTATCATATTAGTTTCGCCAGCATGCGGAGTGCCTGTATACACATGACGAGTTTTACACACAACAGGGTTCGCTTGTTGCTTTGAGATTGGGTCCAGAACCGACTGGTTTTTGATCAAGTCACGCACCTATTTACCTAGTGCGTCCCACCTTAGATTCAGGTTTATAATCGGGTTGTCTTCTATTAGTCAAAACGATTAAGTTAAAAGTTCTCCGCAACTCTTGCTCGTGAAACCCGTCCACAAAAACAGAAAGCGTTAAGTTTAACTGTCGTGTATACTGATTGAAATTAATTGAAATAGCAGAGCTAGATTAAGTGACACTGGTATTGGAATACGTACGAATTTTAGACCGCAATTTTAACAGAGGTGTCTTGGCTCAGCTAGTTAGACTGCGTATCGTTACACGCGTTGAAACATCAAACTTCTTTTAAGAGATTGGTCGCACGCGTTTAGGTGGAAAAGGGAGATGATTGTTGACTATCGCGCAAACAACGTCGTTAACAATAAACTGTGATATTGTTTTTTTTTGTGTTTTGAACTTTGGTTTGTAAGGTTTGTAAGCAAAAGTATAAAAATTAACAAATTAATTTTTAAACTGTTTGTATTAAAACTGCAGCGGTATAAAACACAACTTGTTTCTTTGTTCGATAGAGAAACACGTAAGTGACTATTTAAACTTGCGTGTTCATATTTTGATATTAACATTGGTCAAAGTTTAGGCATTATTTTAATACTTAGTATTTATAGATGCTTATAATAGGTTTGATAACAAAGAAAAAACCATTGTATACATTGTTTTGTAGAATGTAGACTAATATATTATTTGCCGTAATTACGCACTGCAGGCTGCTTCTTGATATTAACCCTGCTTGTATTTTATGTAACGGCGCACCTTGTATCCATGACATGGATAATTGCATATTTTATGTATTGGAGTCGCAGTAGGTTAGTTCCATCACAGACCTTACATTTTATAACAATTATTTGACATGCTATTGTGTGTTTTATATGTGAATTTATTCTTTGTTCCAAACCATCAACAATAGCTGGGTTGCTTCCGTAACCGGTACCTCAGTACCTAATGGCATGGTCCTGTGTAATGAAGTGATGTTTAGGATGTGTTAGGGATTTAAGCAAGTTAATTTAATTTACGTACGTTGGATGCATTATAACTTTCTAAGTTTGTTAATATCTTTGATTAGAGACCAATCATACAAATATATATTATTTTATGCTTAGATTTGAGAGCCTGAGGGGTTTATTTTCTAGGTTATTTTTCTTCAAGTAAAACTTCTAATTAACGTGGAACTGTTTGGTTTCAAACTGAGCGACAGTTATTTGAATAAATCTATTTTCGCTACTTGCTATATTTAAATTACTACTACAGCCTTCTAAAATATTGACAACACCTTATAGCGAACAAGAATTAAGACGACATACGAGAAATAGGATAATGAAGTTCAGTTAGGAATTTTAGATGCCATTTTGATAAAAGCGTGGTTGTTTTGTTCTGCAAGAATAAGAAACGTGGGTATATCGATTTGGGAAAGCGTTTTTAAATTGACTAAAGAAATTATATATGACATCCCAGTTGCTACTATGTTTTTTTAAAGCATTCAGTACTCAACTGCGCCAAGAAATTCATTAGTTGCCTTGAACGTAAAACTACACCCGTTTAAACCTAAAAATGTAATGCTATTGACTGTCTTAAAAATTCAACACAACATAAACTTATAGTTCTGGATCTAGATTAATAGATTTACTGAACAACCCGTCCGGTTCGAAACCCAGTTTGATTTCGAGACGGCCACTCAAAAGAAGTTTGGACCAGGCTTCGGTTATACATTCTTATTATATCGGACCGAGGCAGGCCCACGATCACGACGCGGTTCGAATAAATGGGTTTTTTATAATCATTTATTAACCCGACCCACGATATTAAAAAGCCTCATATTATAATCAAAAATTTGTACAACTTTATGTCGGATATTCAAGCTAACTAAAACCCGCCAGAACTTACAAATTCCCTTTGATACCATATAGTATATAAAGGCGAATCATAAACGGAATTTTGAATTTCATATTCAAACCTAGAACTTCCTCTTCTAGAACCCGAACAATACTAATCATGAGATCCGTGGCGCTCCTGGAAGGCGTTTATTTCTATCGTCACCAACGATTAATAACCCCAACGTCTACACAGCGTAACGGCCTCTCCGTAGCGCTGTTGATGACGTTACTTTCGTCTTATTATCCCGATAGAGCTACAAAAGGTACTCCGTCATATAATAATTTAAACATCGATAACCATAATCTACGATTGTACTTCCTCGCAAAACACACCTTTTTAATTATCGCATTGATTGCCGTTACTTACCCGCAGTTCACGACACGTTGTTTCCATAAGACCACTCTCCAATTTAATGTAAACAGACCTCCAGTAGTGTATCCATTTGAAAACAGGCATTCTTAACCTAAAATAATATTTACTTATAATGACCACTGCTTCATCCAGTGGCGGTTGGTAGTCAAACACACAAGAATGTCATTTAAAAAAAACGCAATTGTCGCAAAAACGCGATTAATATTTAAGATCAATTATTTTTAAGATATTCGTCTATTAAAATTAAAAAATTAAAATTTACAATGTTTTTAATGCAAGATTTTTCAATGCTTGGCATTAAAATGCGCACAATCTTTCTTGTCCCATAGTATTGCCGATTGCCTAGAAATGTTTTAATTCTTTTTAATGTTGAGAAACATTGCCCACTTTCTACGGTAGTCATAGGTAAAGTCAATCAATTGTTTTATTTAAAGATGTATCTATTTTGACAAACATTTTCATTGTGGTCTTTAATTGACTTTCGGCAAGCGTCCAATTGTAAGCGAATATTGACGCTACTAAGAGTAGCATAATTCATACAATTTTTCATGTGATTTGCCGATGACGGGTGCTTTTTACATTTTTTTTTAAATGCTATAAGTCCGTAACGTTATTTTTTCAAATCCACAATATTTAAAATTACTATTCTTTATCTTTGTCTTTACTGATCTGTCGAATTTGAAGTAAAGGCTGAGGACGAGCATTAAATTTAAATTCTAAACGTATAAACTATTATGAGCTATTAATTTTTTAATGTCTTGTACCACCGTCATTATGAAACAAAAACGATAAGTTGTCCCTTACAAATGAATATTATCCATCAACTAAGAAAATTTATTGTAATGTTTGTCAATGTGATAAGAAATGCGTATTCCAGCATCTGTTTTGCGCAAACGTGCTCCGAAAATAATGGTAACTGACATAAATCACGTAAGCATTGCACTGCACATTGCACCGAGTAGGCGGCCCCGGCTGGATACCGCACGAAAGCATTTAAACATGTACTTATCTTCTTTTTCAACTCGTATAAAATTGTATTATGTGTGTCTCACTCTTCACCACAATAACTATCATTTACGATTCGGTTTCAAGATAGTATACATACGGGCACCTCTGGGACACCCGTACGCGTCAGCCTCGGCTAAATTCGCAAGCTGATAAGTTGATTTAAACGCAAATTTTCTGTAATTTCAAAGTTAATAAAATAACTTTTTTGGAGGGTCATTGACCAAATGACTTAATAGAGAAGCCGCTGCTGGCTTCATCTATTTGAGTTAATTTCTTTTTCTTCTTCAATTGATCACTGAAAGTTACTTAATTAACTTGTTAAATTAAAACTTGTTCAACATGCACGTGGCTAACCTCGTCCGTTATAGGTATATGGTGAAAGAACCGACAGACGTTAATTTAACAGTTGTATTTATATATTATTTAATTTGGTAATAAATTTATGGTTGAACCTGGCATAATTATATTCTCCGACTAGACACTACCTAGAAGGTCGCAATAAATAAGGTCGCACTTTACGATTTTTGTTGTGATATGACAATGGATAATTATTTTACGAACTTGCCTGTGGCTAAAGATCTGTTGCAGAAAACTCTTGTGGGTACAATAATAGCCCTGAAATACCTAAAAAATTCTAGACGTGATTCTAAGACGAGAACAATCAACGGTAGTCAATCTATGTAGTTTGATTCTTACTTTAGAACAGGAATCAGTCCTATCCAATGGTTTGAATCTTGCTGTTCAGTCTTCTATAAAACATCTACTCTACCACATCTCAGATCCCATTCGTATTCAAACTTGCAAAATTTTTGAATTATCTAAAGTTCTTAAAAATCCAACATCCAAGTCAAAAGAGTTAGCTTTGAAAAGTCTTCGTAGGAACCGCGATATTATTGTTCTTCCAGCTCACAAAGATAACTGTCATTTTGAGCCGAACTTATTACGTAGAGAAAATACATTCTATTCTGTCAGAGGAGACGTACGCTCTTTTAACTCAAAATCCTACCTCGAAGATTGAACGCGAGGTCAGCAAAATGAGATCTTTTAATCTACTTTCTGACACTAAACGTCGACTACCCTCTCAGGTTCTAAAGCACCTCGTCTATACGGACTTTCTAAAATCCATAAACAGGGTATACCTTTTAGACCTATCGTCAGTACCTACTATTCAATCTCTCTTTTAAACTGACTAGGTTTTTGTGCAACATTTTTTTTTAAGTTTACAGCTAAAATGTTTTTCCACATTCTCAACTCACATCATTCCGTTCAACGTTTGAAATCTATATTGCTTGAACCCTAAGATTTGATCTCACTTCACTTTTTACCAATTTTCTAATAAAGATTCGCTGCTTATCATCGAACAAATTCTGTCTCACCATTACAAAGATTTGAGTTTAGTTCCGCTTATTGAGCGTTTTGGCGGATAGAAGTGAGTAGTCGGTAGCGTCGAACCTATTGATGTTTATTGTGTTTATTCCATCATTAAAAATCTTAAAAATGAACCCATGTAAACTGATTTCATAGCTAACAATTTATCGTCCATTTACTTTCAATTTAATAAGTTTTACGAACCAGTTTCGGGCGCCGCTATTAATTTTCCTTTTTTTCTTGCTGTAGCTAACGATTTTATGGAATCCTTTGAAACGGTTGCATTGGAATTATCGATATTAAAACCTAAAGTCAGGTTTAGGTATATTGATGACATTTTTATTGTTGATTTCATAGTCGTTTCGAATTGTCTAGGTTTCTTGATCATCTAAACAACCAACACCTTGATATCAAATTCACCATGAAAATATTTCCCATTTCTCGACAATTTTGTGACACGTAAACCCGAGTCTAGGCTCGGAACTCAGTCGTCTTCCTAGAACCTTAGTAAACAATGGTTATATAAAGCGAGATATTCAGACAGTTATAAATGGTTGTTCTACATTCTCGTACTCGAGTACCTAAGGCCATTCTAGTTCCGATTCCAATGCGAAATTGGCATGTTTACCCTACATTTATAAGGTCACAGACCAAAAGAGGAAAACTTCTTCGTAAGAATGATATTAAACCCATGTTCAACTCGACAAGTAAAGTATTTCAAATTCCTCTTTCTCCCAAAAACAAACTTCTTGCACTTTCATTTCAAGGTGTATACCAAACTCCTTTTTCATGTGGTTTAGTCTATATAGGTGAAACTGGCCGTTCCATCATCACAAGTACTTTAGAACATAATCGTTGTATAAAGAAAAGACATACTTTTAAGTTTGCTGTTGCTAAACAATATTTTACTACAGGCCTCAATATAGATTTTGATCATGCCTCTGTTATTCGTCTTTACTTTGAACTATCCCCTTTTTGGTTTCGGTTGTTACTGGTGTATCCAAGGTACGTCCCTTTTCGAACGTAACCCAATCAGATTCCACCGCGATGACACTTATATAAATACGAAGACGCAACTTCTTCTTAAGTCATTTTTATGGAGTTTAGAATCTGGCTTGGTTCGCAAGTTGATTACTATGTAGTAATTCATTGTTAGATTAATCGTTTACTTCTTTAAGTTTTCGATTTCTTTTCACGAATTATTGTCGTTTCTAAATAAAAGTTCCATATTGAATCAGTGCATTATAAACTTGACTAAGGCTGTTTTTAAACACATTTTATATTAGACGCATGTAACGTCCTATTAACAAGGTGAATATAAAACTATTTCCCTGAAGTTTTGATCACATTTTAAGTAGTTGTAACAAAAATATTTTCGTGTATAAATAAATTGGTATAATATTGGTAAGAATACGTTCCTTTAGGAGCGGGAGAGCCACTATCACTTAAACAAAAAATTCGTATTTCTCGTGTCATCCATATTCTGCTTTACTATATAATACGATAAATCATCGTTCTTATTGTATTTTTCAGGAATTATTTTGTCTTTAAATTGATGTAATATTTTTAGTTTTTAAGTCTAAAAAAACTGACAACAGACAATCGCCGTGGAATAAATAATGTAATTTTAAATTTTTTTTATTGCACTCCATATACCATATTGCAATCATCAATCATTCAGAGTTTATCGTATTAATAAAATATAGATTATTTATTTAAAAAAAATTAAACAAAAGATCTGTTGACTACATAAATAGAGCTATTTTTAAATAAGTTTAAATTCTCAATTCATATTCTACAAAGGTTCAAGAAAATATTACCTAGAGTTACCATCTAAATTGAAATTGAAATTTGATCGTACCTAGTAAAAAAACCCATTTTACATGCTTATTGCTTGTTTTGAATTAAACACATACGATTGATAATAATGAGTATGACTTCCTTGATTGTCGATGAATTCTTGCAGTCATCTAGGCATTGATGCTACAAGAACATGTAGGTAATCATCACTAATCGTCTCCTAAGCAGTTTCAATGGCGGCAATTACTTGTTCGCTGTCTCTGGGGAAAAAATTAGTCCCCTGGTACAATTTTGCTGTACCCAGTTTTTCACCAACCTAGATGTCAAACCAGTTGAAAAGACTATAACTAGCCTGAGTAACTATTGGATTATTGTTCGACGTGCATATTGTTATGATGGAGAAATTAAGATAACTTTAAGCAGTGATGGCATATACACCGGGTGCATTCGTCATTGCACCTCTACACCAGATGCAGCTTTTTTATTGCTCCTTGCACCCAAATTGGTGCAGAGGTACAATAAATGCACCGCACACAATTGATGTATCCTGGGTGCATTCGTTTAAAATTCAGTTCAAAGCCCACCTGTAATCGAGCATGTTTTAACGTATAATGGATTTTCTACAGATTATAAAAAAAAGGTTAAAGTTTAAAGTTTTCCAACAAGGAACAATAATACGTTGATCTAAATTGTAATAATTTGTTATGGTTTTTTTTAAAACTTTTTGGAAAGCATTTTTGTTTTTATCAAGTGCTTCTTCTCTTCTTTCTTATACTACAATTGTAACTCATTCTCAATAAAACGGTAGTTGAATTTTATAAATACTAATTGTCTAGTTTTAGATATAGACAATCTATTTCTTTACTTGGTTACAGTTATAGAGAAACGCTTAAAATTTGCGCTTCGCGCTGCAAGTAGATGTTGGGAAGCTTAGTAGTTGAATTGCCATTGTTTTAAGCAAAGTGCCAGGAAAAAACCATTTCACTAAGCTTTAGATTGCACTTTATAGACAGTTTCCGACATCGATGCATTCAGTTTATGTCAGATATTTGGCGGCGACCTAGCTACTATATGTGAAAAATGCCTAACGAATTGTAGTTTCATTTAGAATGATCTCCAGTTTGTTTACAAGTTTAACAGAAACAATTCTATTGCTTCCAAATTCTTTTTAGTACTTTGAACATCTTGTCTATATATATATACAATACAATGCACTTAGCTAATCGATACTGAAATCGTGTTAAAAAGCTTTAAAATAAGTTCAATGTACTCCCAGAATTACATTTAGCGTGGTTTCTGCCTTTGTGCATGACTGTGAATACATAGAAGTTTTCCCAAATTTTATCTCGATTTGGCACTTTTAGTTTAGTCTGTGGTTTAGTCAATTTAATGTATCTTTATTATTTTAATAGAATTATAACAACACTCTTCACAAAAGAGCGCGTGTTTATTGATGGTTTCACTGAAAATGTAACGTTATGTTTATTGTACCCGGGTGCAAAAGGAATGCATCGCACCCGGTACAATCGCTTATATGCACCTAATTTTGTTGCACCAGTGCAAAACCTTGTCATTATTCACTTTAAGTATTGTAACGAATTTTAATACTAATTTATTTATAACTAAATATTTACACGTAAGTACTAATTAAATCGAACGATATTTAAGAAAAACACTGACACTAATTTATATATTACAATTACTCGAAAAATAATGTCCGCGGATAACTTCTGTTTATCTAAAACTGACACTTGTCTACATTAAAGGCATGTACGCTTGACTCCGTTATATTTATCTCGAACACACATATTTATTTAAAGATCTTCTTAATACTTCCGACTTCGAATAACTGACCTATGTTTCATTTGACCGTTGTTATACATTTCCGTTATCTTTTCGAGAATTTTCTACATCCTTTCGTGAACGTTCGGAACAAAATTGGTTTCTGCGCAGCGGTTCTTTAGTTTTGAAATGAACTCTAGCCATCTGCATTAAAACGACACTCAATCACCCAACACATGCATGGGCTATGAGAACTCACCCAACCCATTCATTTACTAAAAAGTATTCGCTACACTTTTTAGAGCTTGCGTAATTAACTCCATAACAACTTTTGGTGGTGAAAACACTCTTATAGGTGTGTCATTTGGATTTTTAAAGGTTTTTTTGTCGCTAAAAACAACATGATTCCAAAAATCCACCTGTTCATTGACGTAGCGTCTTGCAAGAAGGCAGCTGGCTTCTTTGATTGTCCCCGCTTAAGAATTTTTTTATAGCTGCTCGATACTTTTTTATTGCAGCCTCTTTCAGTCTTGTTCGTGCGGTTAACTAGCATCCCGGTAATCAGACGTCGGCTAGAGCATTTCGGAAAATTGTAAAATGATTCATAGACACTCTCGAATCTCCCACTCTCGATGGACCTGTTTATCATGTGCTCGCGATACCACTTAACTCAGGTACGTCCCAAAAATACATTCGAGCAATTGGTCAAACACTAAAACCGCACGCTAACTCAACGATGATGTGAGCCTTCAAATCAACATTCGTATGTGCAGGTATTATGAACAAATAGCTTTCTAGAGGAACTTACTAACTTGATGATATACTTCTACTAATTCATAAATTAAACTAAAAACTATAATTACTCTTAATAGATCAACCAGTTAACATTTTGAGACTATAATGGCGACTTAAAAACTAAAAATAGTAAATAAATATAACGATAAAACACTGCATTGTTCTTAATTGACATACAATAACAGCGAAAATATAACGTATTTATAGTAAAGCCGGATAAGGATGACAGGGGAAATACGAATTTTTTATTTATCATACTAGTATTGGTGCAGCAAATATCAAAATCATTCAAAAATTAGAATATATTAATGTTTTAGTTTTGCGGATGAACAATTTGAGTTTCTTGCGTTGTCAATGTTTATTATATGTCTAATTTCAATTACTTGGATAGCGAACGGCCACGAATGATTACCGATCGTATTCACTAACAAGCCTAGTTTACACTGCAAAGGATTTCATTCGTAATAACCAAAGTGCCCAGTTCTTTGTTTAGTTGATTGTACATCTTAAGAAGTACAGCACGATATCACACAAAAATTGGAACAAGTTGGTCATTGCGCCTGTTGTACCACAGCTCGAAATCAATCGGTGCAAAATTGTAACAAATGAGTTTGCCCCGTTCACCAGGTAGTGGTGTGTACTGAACATTACAAACACTAATTTTTTGTATAACTAATGTTAGTTTAAGAAAAAAATGTAAGACACTGATCTCAGAAGTGCCATTTTTGGTTTTTAATCTTAATTTAAAGTTATGAAACAAAGTTTCAAATAATAAATTAGTATAATATTTAATTATTAGTTTCATTTATGTATATGTTATCTAAAAAAACCATTTATTGACATTTTAAAACGGTTTACCATAGTAGGCCACGCGCACATTGGTGTAAAAAAAAGAGCGCGTGTATTCTAGTGTTAATAAAAACGTTTTACAAAAATTTAAATTCATTCATTTTTCTCAGATGAAACAGTAGATAAAAAACACGGTTGTTTTAGTATCAGTTTATTTTTTCATATTAGATACTAAGATGACAATCGCATAACATAGACTGACCATACTTAAAAAGAAAAATAAGATTAGGAAACTATATACATCTGTATGAGATCTCTGAAATAAAATTGGAATTGTAGTACATACTACAGTCCTGTAATTAGCACTGCGTGAAAAATTGTTATTTTCTATGATACAAACAACAAATTTTCATTCAGCGTTAGTCAAAAACAAACTAAAATAGATTAATTATTTGAGCGAATTTTCCTTTCAAATCACTAATTACATTTTAAAAAGAAAAACGAGTACAATTGAAATTAACCGAATAAAATTAAACAATAGTAATAATAGTAAAATTGAACGATTTCCAAGTTAAAAAATACTAAAAATAATATTACAGTCAAAGTTGTTAAAAAATAAAATTGGGGCTAAATTATATTTACGTGTACGTGTACAAAGCTTCTTAAACAGCTTAATAGACCACCAACGTGCATAAAATACAATTTTTCCATTTTTGAATACGTTCACAAGATAAAACTAATGTTACCGATATTTACAAACTAAAATGTACCAATAAGAGTAAAAGTTAAATTTTCCAGAATTGTTTTTATTGCACAATTTGGATGTACGCATTTAAATCAAGAAAAATCACAAAATGTAAATTTGATTTCGATAACTTAAATTTAAAGAATTGCCGGAAAACTAATCGGTGATTCATTTAAACAAATTAAAATATGCTCGATATATATAATATACTATATATTTTTTTTTCAATAGATATCGCGGCAGTCTATCGTAACTCATTGCACACTTACACCAATTATTACACTTTACACTACAGTTCTACGTGTAAACTTTTCACATTTATTTCACTATGATGAAAATTCACAGAGCTGCACACTTAAGTTGATTATACTATAATCTATATATACAGTCTTAAATGTTATATAAATTAAACTAATTTCGAACGTCAGTTGGTGGTGTGTTTATGGAAGCAACTTTTCAATTAAACGACAATTTAGGTAAGATACTAAACAAAAATTGTCTCTGTTGAAAAGATGCTTCGTGATTAATACAAATCCATCCCAGTCTTATCAAACTAAACATTATACTATCACTAAGAAAAGGCAGTGAGAACTGTACACATCTAATTGTTGGCAGATCTACTTGGTACATTAACAATCACACTCTGAGCAACTAATATACACACAAAACACACCGAGTCGTTTGTTTGTAATACAAATATTGTCTTTGACATATTTTTCTGTTTTTAAATCCCTGAATTAACATTTGGTGTACTGTTACTTATTAACTGAATCCTGTTTTTGACAAAGTAATATGGCAGAAACCGTGTAATAAATGAACACTCTTTTTATCACTTTACTAAACGAAGAATTTGGCAAATACAACTGCGGGTTGATGAATACCATGTTACCTACGATTATTCCAAGGTCAGTCCCATTGATGTGGAGAAGGAGGTAATTCAGAAGGATGCGCCACAGTAGAGCTACAACAAAATTATTATCATTTTCACTATGTTTCTAATTGTCTCAATTGCTAAAATATTTTAAATTGTCTTCTAAAAGCATTTTAACATTGATCAAATTAAGTAACTGCTTTTGTTAACAGTATTATGCTTTTGCATTTAAAAACTTGCATTTGCGATAACTACAATCAGTGTGGAATAAGACTAAGCTAAAATGATTAACTCTGATTACTGAACACTAACTTTTATAATAACTTACTGATACAAAATGAATATACTTTATTGTGTCATAACATTTTATAATGTAATTTGGTTAAGAAACGAATAGATGCATTCATCATTGTTAACAATTAAACTTTATCAAAAAGAGCAAATCTGGCAACATTCGCGTAATTCTATTTATACTTTTAGAAGACAGTTCAAAATATACAAAATGCTATACATGCCCAGTGAACGATTGCAGAAAATAGCAAAACTAAGCAAAAAAAAATTAATGAAGAAACAATAAATGAATAAACTGAAAGCACTAACCTAATAAAAAGCATCACGCGGCACATAGAAAGATGACGGGTGATAATAGAATTTCAAGGGTCTTCTTGAAAGGTGAGCAAAGTTTTTCCTTCCTGTGGGTAACACAACCATCATCTTACTTATCTTGCCATATCTTTATGTCAAAAATTACTGATTTCCATGCACAAAAATCTCAAAAATACCTTTAGTAATTCAACTAAAAACAAAGAATAGGATAGTTAGTAATTAAGTAAAAAAAATTGGTTAAATCAAAACTACACTACTGAACACCAAACTAAAACACTAATTAAAAATGATTAAAAAAATAGAAAGATTCTACAGGTGCTACCATTACTAATAAAATTTATGTCTAATGTAGTTAACGCACGCGCCAGCATGGAAATCAATGAACGCGAAGTGATTAATCGGATTAATTTTGTTTAGAAAAAACATTAATAAGTAAAAAATACTTAACACTTAAACCCTTTGGTGTACGTGAGTAGTTTTGATTTAAACCGTTAGGTAATGAATTTTTATGGTTAATGCATGAACAATGTAAAACGTACACCAAATGGTAAAGTGTGCTGTCACCTATGCAATGGCGCTGCGCTGGTCTGCGAAGTCGGCTTCCGTCTTACCTGGCGAAACTCTTGAATGCTGCTGACTGTGGGTTTATACACAGCGGTACCCTACTTGTATTTAATTGCTCGGCTATAAATTTGTGCATTTCCTCTATAAACAAACACAAAAATCAGTACAAATTCCTCCTGTCATAATGTACTACATATGGTCTTTGGTATTAACTAAAGCCAAAAGTGCAGCAAAATTTTATTAAAAAAATTTGATTACGTATATTTAGTCACAACCTCCTTTTGGCATTCAACTCAACGATAGTTTTAGTTTTTACTACGTTCACGCGACAATCTAAAACCAAACAACTAACCTTCAACCTCTTATAGTTCAAACGATTGTTATTGAATAGCTTTAAACGTAAACAAGAACCAGAAAAGATGTAAAAACGCACGGATAATGTGAAAACTTTACCAAACAAACGGTTGATCAAAAAGCAGTTGATCCGATCAGAGATAACACTTAAAAGTTGTACAAATCCAAGCAAAAACAAACTATATTTACTTTTATCGTTATGCTTATAACTTTTTACTTACGCGACACACTAAATTTATTTCGCGATTCATCAAATCAAATTCCAAATATAGTTAAACGTAACGGTTTATAAATTTCTGAAGAGAATGTTCCGCCAATACTAATAATTTTTTTTCGAATTCAAATGTGAAAGGATCGACTCATATTCTATGTGAATGACTCATTTTAGTTGTCTGAGTCTGAAAAGCTTGCTAATACAAGTGCTTGATACATTCTTCATCTGTTAAATTTTATTACGCTCTTTTCAATAGAACATATGTTATCTCTATAAAATAGAGAGAACGACCAAGATATCCTACGGCAACCGGAGATAAACTCTTTCTTGTTCCATTTAAAGCGTACATAAGCCATATACTAACAGGACGAAAATACAACAGTTCGTATTGCAAGAGATGAATCAAGCAATGAGAAACGTTGGAATATGCTTCTCTGCAGAAAATGTGAGACAATGGTTCCAATTCACATAATAATAAAACTGTTTAGAACGGCTTTAAGAATCAGCATAGATTTCCATACTTCAAAATGGAAGAGAGGAAGATGTACGGCGGAGTAATTAGAATACTATACGAATGTAGGCAGACCCAACGCGAAGCGGGTTTAGTGCGTTAAAAAAATGGTCAACTTTGTCAAATTTTTTTAAAGCCCGGCAAACTTTTGTGATACAGATCGGAGAACACGTTATAAAGCCGGAAGTATAATATAGAACGCAACAAAGTAAGAATAGTATATTAAAACACAAGTTATAGAATGAACGCGCTTCAATCACGAGACCGAGTTTCATACACGAGCCGCGCAGCGGTGAGTTTATGAAGCGGTCGAGTGATTGAAACGTATTCTATAACGTGTGATTTATACTATTTTCTCTATTTCGATACAATATTGAATATTTTTCGTAAAATTTTAATTTTAAAACAACGTTGGGAAAGTTTTATATTTTAGTGAATTGGCAACACTTACACTTTGGCATATTGAAATTTATATGTTAACCTAAAATCTCATACAAAATTATCTCTTTATACCTTTATAAGTAAATACTTTGAATCAATAGGACGTTTTTATTTTATCTTGGCATCAAAATTTTAATTTTAATTGTTAAGTTGAAATAATTTTGATTTCTTTTTCATGTAACGTCATCTTAGGATGTAGAGATACCAACTTTGAAAAAACTAATATTACTAAAATTCGTGTAAGAATTTGATTATTCTTACACGGATTTTAGTGTAAGAATCGTTAATTCTCATGTCGAAATAGAGAAAAAAATGAATACACTGATAACTTCTAACTCAATTCAAAAAGAGTGTGAACCTAATTAAGAAATATAACGTCTTGTGCAGTTAAGCAAATCTGATCCTATTAAGTTACGTTTCTTCCTTTCTCTCTATTTCTCAAAAATCACCGTGAACTATACAAAATAAACCATCATCATCAGTAACGACCATATTTGACTATAAGTAAACAAAAACTTCACCATTGATAACGTTATCAAAAAATCCATACGAAAAAATAGAATCACGTTACGTATAAATGACGCAATTTCAAACGGAAATGTCATTTGCTGCACTTTTCGTTGATTATCACGCCTGTAAAGTTACCTTTCACTTGTTGTACCGATGTCAGCTTCTTTTCCCAATTATCGTCAAAAGGTTGCGGCGCGGTAGTTTCGAATTCTGTCGTGTATTGCCTCATTCCACTGGCTGTAGTGTAACAGCACTTACACATACAAGAATGATATCGCAATCTACCTTCATCTAAATACGGATGTGCCAAAGCGTCTACTACAGATATTCGTTTGTCCTAAAAATTAGAGCTGAAAAAACGCACAAAAAACCCAATAACGACTTACGGGATCAAAAACGAGCATTTGACAAAGTAAATGTACAACTTCGTGTGTAGCTTGAGATGATAAACTATAAAGGGCAGTTAAAGCTGGTGGTTTTGGTGCTCGTCTTAACATATGAGATTTAGCACCCTCGCACGCGTATCTCATATCGTCGAGTGATGGTGTACCAAGTAATTCCGTGATTAATTCCAGTTGCTGTATAGGATTTTGCGCTTGAAATAATATACGTCTGCCGAGGAGTTCGCCAAAAATACACCCAACAGACCATACGTCGACTGCGGCCGTATAATGTTTAGCACCCATTAAAATTTCCGGTGCTCTATAATATTGTGTGACTACTTCTTGCGTCATATGTTTACTTGAATCCGGTTCTTCTACACGAGCTAAGCCAAAATCACAGATCTAGAAAAACGCATTTTAAAAAAGCTCAGTACAATTCAAAAACCAACTTACCTTAAGAACACAATTGCTATTTACAAGTAAATTACCAGGTTTAATATCTCGATGTAATATTCTAGCTGAATGTAAATATTTCAAGCCTGTAAAGTTTTAAAAGATATTATTAAGCGTATTTTACGGATAAAGACTCACCTCTAAGAATTTGATACAGAAAAACTTTTATGTGGTCCGAGGAGAGAGGCTGGTGAGAAACTATGATTTTGTGTAGATCACTTTGAAGTAGTTCGGTTATTACATATCTAAGTATTGTTAAGGAATTTCTTTGTCTAAGTTGTAACAGTTACGAAATTACTTAAAAAAAAGATATTAAACATTTTATATAATAAAGTTCAGCATTAAAATTGCGTAGTGCTGAGTTTTCCTTTGATCGTAGTAATAAAATACGAGAATATAAAAATTTAAATGTTAAAGCATTCGATCCTTTATGGAGTTTCGAGTTGGTAAAGAAATTTTGAATGCACCGGTTGTTTGTAACTGCGTGGAGTTAATTAGCAATAAAATCGATAAGTTACTTGTCATTATGGATATTAACTGCAACTGCACGCTGAACTATTGCGACGGTTTACGGCGTAGTTTATTTAGCGAGAGTATAATAACATCGGGGTGTTTCCGTATGATTGTCTAAAGCAACACCATACGCAGTGTGGTCATGCAAAATGATGGCGTTACTTCCGTTTAATATGCGGGAGATAAATTAGATACGGTGGGAACTACAACATTTTTTTAAACGTATAAACTTAGAAAAAGAACATAATGGTCATCGACTTTATCCAAGGTCGTCAGGCCTTTGAACAATGCCGGACCCTATACCACACCTGACCTGCTACTTGCCAGGTACAAATGACTGTTTCAAGATGCAAGTTAACCTGAGGATTTCTAGTTTCTACAACAAAAATTGCTAACCACTTGATGCTGCTACAAGACCATCCAGGTATACGCTACATTTCTAATTTAACCGAGAAGTATTTATTATGAAAGCAACACTCGAACAATATTTCTACAGAATATTAAAAAAATATTTTATTGCAATACGAGCGCTGACAAAAAGGTTCTTTACTCCAAAATTTTAAATCGCATCCATCAATGACAATAACTTCAACGAAGTAAATTAAAAATTGAAACCCTGCCAAAAAATTTCTAATCTTAATAATGTATCCACCCACATACTTTCGAAAGAACAATATTATGAAGCGGCGGTCACCAAAGAATGAACAAAATGCAGCTACGACAATGACCTTAATGAACATTTTTATAACTACAAACTTGTAGTTAAAGCTACGTAGATTGGTTGATAACAGATGCGATTAGGAATTTAAAAAAGCGTTTGTAGCACGTGTAGTTGTACTATTAAAGATAACAAACCGTAGTGGTAAACAATAAAAGAAAACAAAAAAAGAGTGTTTTTAAAGTTGACACTATCACTATTTGTTTGATATAAAATTAGGTGAATAAACCTAGTACGTCATCTACGTTTAGACTTCAACCTTGCCAGCTGCAATTTATTGAAAAATAAGAAAAGAAAAAAAGTTATTTTTGTTTTCCACGGTCAATTCCCCGATTTTTTTTTAATAAGCAAATCAAAAGGATGCATGCAAAATTTAAATAATTTGACTTCTTTGTGGTGCATTAATGCGCTTTATGAATATATAAATAGGATTCTTTGTTGCTGTTTATAGAAACAAAGAGATTTATTTTAAATGTGAGTAATTATATGATGCGTTTGTTTTTTTTTTGACAATGCCTTTGGCACAGAATGGGCGCAGTTATATTTTCTATGCATTTCCATAACCACATTCCTCGAATGTAAAAAAAACTTTTTTTTGAAACTTTGCCATTAAAAAACGAAACTCTGCAAAATGTGAAGAGACCCTTGAAAATCACAATAGCGCAGCCACTTGGTTTAGAAAAGAGCGTATTAATAAAACTTAGCAAAGTAAATCGATAAATTTGAAAGAAATCCCCCTAAAAAACTTCCCCTTGTTCTTAAATCTTCAGTGTTTCGTCATAGTGTTTTTTTCATTTTAGAAATACTATATTAAAAAAACAATAAAAAAGACAATTTTAATTTACTTTATAGTTGTGGCCCTACTTGGATCAATTTTTAAAGTTTTCATTAATTCTACATTATCTAAATTGTACAGGTAACGAAAAATCGAATACCACCGATTGGAATCCTTATGAAAATCATTTTCCTCGTTTTTACTATAGATTGACTATATTATGTAGGTTACAAATAATCTGTATTTTTCAATTTAAGTTTTTACCAGCGACTTACTTAGCAAAATTATCAAGTGACCCTCTAAAGCAAAGATCGCCGTTGTTATCACTGAAAAATACTACTTTAAAAAAAAACTTTTCGTTTTGAAAAAACTATTTTCAAAAGCATTACAGAGCACAACAGTTGTAAGACAAAGATCATAGGAAACAATTTGATATGTTTATGAACCAAGTTTTCCAATTACATTTTAAGTCCTACTATAATTAGATCATATAACAAAAATCAGATGAAAAACTACTGACGATACGTAATAACCTAAATCAAATTTGAATAAACAAGCGTAATCGATTATAATAAAGAAGCAAAAAACACAAAATGTACCAATCAATATACGATCATAACTTTTCTTGAATTTTCAAGTATACCGGTGTCACAATTTTTTTTCTATCGTATTAGCATAAAGAAAATTTGTTGGCTATGTTTTCCGTCGATTTCCATTTATCAGATCAGTTGCTTGTCCATAATTGTAACTTTTTTCCCAAGTCCTAATTTCTCTAATTCAAATGATTAAAATATGATTCGAGATACATTTTCTCATTTCAGAACATCTTACAATTTAATAAAAAAAAAAAACAAGCAAGAAACCTATTTTGCCGAGCTCCACAATTCCAGCAGTCAGATCAAAAATCAAAAAATGTCCCAATATATTTGACCAAATACTTCCTCTAATACTTTATTAATGTTTTAAAACTCAACTAAGTATTGTAGAATTAGTAGTTAATAAATAAAGATAACTACAAAAGTAGACGTGAAAGTCAAAAATGTCTTGCCATAAACGTCGTATTAAATCTGCAGTTGTAATACGTCAAAGACCAGTGGATAGCTGATTTGTCCTGCGCTCATCAGCAATGGAAATACCCTGATGAGTAGACTTGGGATAATTTGCTCATTTTTCGTTATAGATGAATATTTGGGGCGTTTTTATTATACATGCATAGTTGACCTATTTTTAAGGTTTTTGAAGCATTGTATGTAGTAGAAAAAATTATTCATTTTATAGCTTCCTGCGATATTATCTGTTATCTCATATCTTTCATAACTTTCTAATAATTTTGTTATTGAATAACAATAAGTTTCCTTGTCAAATCATTAACGCTCAATAAACGGCAAAATAAATTTCTCTTAAAAAATTTACTAGTTTTTTTTGGGCGAACATCAAATGTGATTTTTGAAATGTAGAAAAAAAAAGAAACTTTGCAAGTGCATTGTTTTGCACTATAACAGTTACTAAAAAATTTTAAGTGACCCAATATTTGCAAACTGAAACACCTCAAAACAACATAATTCGAAAAGGGAACGACAAACAACAGTAGATGTTTATCAACACGCTATCAAAATCTGGACCTATGCATTCAGCGTTTAACCTGGACTTGTGTGCAGCTTTTATTTCTGCTAATATAACTTTGGCCCATTTAAAATTTTTGTTGTAAAAATTACTAAACGAAAATACTGGACGAGTCAACATTGCCAAAAAGTAATGCAAATTTCTTATTTGGTGTGTTAGGTGTTGAAGAAGAAAGAGACAAATCGTATTTACTAACAATGTAGGTTGATTACTCTGCGTCAAATCGAAACAACTTTTTTCCCTCACCATCTCAGATTTTGAGGAAATTTGGTACATAGGTTACCTTTATGTAGACTAAGACAAATAACAAATTGCAGCCCAATATCTCAAACGGTTTTTAGAAGATAGCTATAAAAAGTTATCGAAAAACGTAAAATGTTGACCTGTTGCGTCATCTTTAAATTGAAATTGCAGCTCTTCTAGATAAGATAGAGAGTTAAAATTTGTGTTATTTTAAAGCTAATATCATATGACATGCAGCTCAAAACGGGTTAAGAGGAAAAGTTTTTTTTATCAAAATTTGAATTAAAATTTCAAATTTGAATTTCTCAAAAAGGCTAGTAAGCCTCTCAAAATATAGCCTGAAGAAACTATGTTATTTTAATAGCCATATTATGTGACTTTTACTTAATTTTTGTTATTAAGTTAATTTAGACCAAATCTAGTCAAGTATTATAAACAGATGCTAAGAATTCGATTAAACCGCAATACAAATTGCAACATTTACATGAATATAATGTGAACAACAAAATACAGTAGGTACTAATGAATTCATGTTAAAAAGAACAAACAGACCAGACTATTGGTTGCGGTGTATCTCAAGAGCTTCATTCTTCATTAAACATGTTGTAGACTCGCCCTGTCGTTGTAACTAGGTTCACTTTACCAAGAATGTTTGTGATACTGAGCCATCAAATGTTTGGTTTTCTTGAAAAGATAACTGATGGAGCAGGTTCAGCAGGGTGGAGAAATGTGAGTTTGACATCATCATCTTCTTTCTTTTGGCCATGACATATTCCAACCACCAACTATCTTCGTACAGTGCTGTGACGTACCTACTTATGCTAGCTGAAATTTTTCTGAAGCGTTCAACATCTCAAGCCTTGATTCAGATGAATTTAAAAATGGTTTGACTAATATTTTTGATGTGCTTGTTGATAGGAGGATAAAGGCATGCAGTTTCTGAGTCAGAGCATAACTAAAGCGTTTCTCCAAAAATCTTTCTGTTTCAATATGGTCTTCTTGAGTGGAAAATTTAAAGTTTACAGACTTGATGTTTTTAACTGCCCAGTCGAAAAGATCATTTGGGGATAGGATTTGATTTTCAAAAGGTTTCTGCAAACTTGCCTTAGTAGCTAACTTTTTGAGAATACCCCCACCCCATCGCAAGGCCCCTTACCATGCGAAATTCCGAAGAAGTGCTATTCGGCTTCAACATCAAAACCTTCCTTACAGTGGCATATATTTGAATTTTTTCTTGTATTGCCGTGCACGCCCGTTAGAAAAATAATATGATAGATTTTTTTGAAAAGATCAAATTTGTTGTTTAAGAACTGGATTAATTTCTTTTGAAAGCAATACACAGCTGCAGTTGTGTGTTCAAGGTAAACGGAAATGATAATCATCATCATTTTTATAACACTTATCAACACTACTATAATTTTCAATTTTTTTAAGTGCGCTTTTTCAGAAATTCAAATTTGAAATTTTAATTCAAATTTTCAAAAAACCTTTTCTTTTTAACCCCTATGCATGTCAGATCAAAGATTTTCAAATTAACTCTAAAATGACATAAATTTCCACTCTGTATCTAGAACAGCTGCAATTTCAATTTAAAGATGACGCGACAGTCAAAATTTTGCATTTTTCAAAAACTTTACATAGCTATATTTTGAAAACCGTTCGAGATATTGAGCTGAAATTTTCTATTTTTCTTAGTCTACATGAACGTAACCTATGTGACAAATTTCACCAAAACCTGAGATGGTGAGGGTTAGTCATTGTGTTGATTTGACATTTAATGATACCCTCAGTCTCTTGTGGCCGACAATAATTTACTACGAAAAAGTGTTGGTGTTGTATCATATACAAAACAATGAAAGGTTTACGAGTTCTATATTAAAAAAAATCTTTGCATAGAGTAGCTGCATTAGTGCGTTCGAAATATCCTAGTGTTAATGTATTGATATCTTTAGTAAAGAAACTGTTATGAAGGCACCATCTCGTGTGACCAAGCTTAGAGAAATTGCTGGTACTGAAGTTAGTTTGCCTCCGAAGCTGTTTCATATTACGCTTCTGAACGAGTTTTGAACTTATTGAGTGCGTTATATAACTTTAAGCCATCTTTTAGGCAGCAATAAAATTCCATCTCGGAAAAAGGTAACGTCTTTGGACACGATAAAGTCGTGAAGCCATTTTCGGATCTCATCCACGTATTGAAAGTGCATTTCGGACAAGGCGTGTTGCATCGACCGGAATAAGTGGTAATCGGATGGAGCAATATCTGGTGAATACGCTGGATGTGCAAAACGTCCCAGCGAAGACTCTTTATGGCGTCGTTTGTATTGTAACCAATGTGCGGTCTAGCGTTGCCAAGCAACAATTTCGACGTCCTCCTTTACCAGTGTACGGACTTTTTCGTTTCAATTCATGACTCAAGCAGATTAATTGGCATTGGTAGCAGTCCACAGTAACTGTTTCTCCGAGTTTTAACAACTCATAATAAAGCACGCCCTTGATACCCCACCAAATTCAGAAAAGAACCTTCTTTCCGGGTTTTTCGACCGTTTTTTAATGATTCGCCAGAATTTATTCATGACTGCGCGTTTCGGATTGTATCCATTTCGTACCGCGCTTAACGATTTTCCACAAAACAAGCTTTTGATGCTGCTTAATGAGAAGAGAAAGACACGTTGCCATTCGTTGATTATTGTTGGTTTCAGTGAGTTCCTGCGAAACCCATTTACCATTTTTCTGGATCTTTCTCCCGTCTTATGTAGGCGCTTGGAAATCATTTGCTGCGTTACTCCCAACTGTTCTGTAAATTTTTTTGCGTTTGTTTCGAATTCTTTGCGAGCAGTTGTTCAAAATCATCGTTGTCTCACTTCCGAATGCCTCCAGGGAGAGAATTAACACTTAAACCAAAATGCGCACACATAGTACGATACAACAGCTTCACCGAGAAAGCAACAAATCGATTCGCATGCTTTTTTTTCTTATTGGAATTCGTACAGAATGCAGGTGTCGGATATGCACCTTATCTGTTGCCATTTTTGACTGTACTGAACTGCCAAACTATATAAGTTAATTAAGTACTTAGTTATTATAAACAATTGTGTTAGAATTATATATTTAGCATGTAAATAAGCATTATGTGTGTGTAAAATCGTGTGCTAAATATGCATTGCACTGCATATTTTTAATGCTTTAACGCATAATCATCCGAAGCTTACTGATGAGTTTCCACAATTGTACCAACCAATATAAGTTTATTTTTAATTATTATAAATATAAAATAATATGAACTGTTCGAAACTTTCACCATCGCGTTATAACTTGCACAAAGTTAAAACGCGATAATGTTTATGGTTTCTTCCAAAAATATTGCATTTCAAACGCAATCATTTTCTGTTTTTTTATAATTGAATGATTTCATATGAAATGAACCAATTTAGTATTAGAACTTAACTTTTTAAATTCATTCATCTCAAATACAAGCTGTATTGTAACCCAAAAATATATACAGTGTGTCCGAAAAGTATGGAATATATTATACAGGTCGATAAATATGCACTTTACACGAAAAAGTTGTAAATAAAAGTTGTTTATCACTTAGTTATCTACCACCTGGGAGATATCAATTTAAATTTTTGCTGTAAACAAAATCGCAACGAATAACACTTACATTTTTTTAAATGGCAAGGCACGTCTTTATTATACTCATTTGATAGAGTCTTTTTTTCTCTTTTCAACCATATGAAACTTGAATACCTTTACATCAAAAATTTTCAAGAAAAACAAGGACATGTCTAACAAATTTATTTTACTGAGCAGTATTAATCAGGTACGTAATATGTAGTATTGAAACAATTGAATGCACTGTCACAATAGCAAATATTAAACTTTAAATATCTTTACATAAAATTGTTATAACAAAAAATGTATTTAAACTAAACTTACAATAAATGTTCAAAATGTAAACCATTCATAATTTGACAGTGGTAAATTCGATTTTTAAAACCATCGATTGCTTTTGAAATCATATCTCGAGTTATAGCTCTTATCTCAACTCTAATGCGATTTTTCAAATCTTCAACATTATCAGGTCTATTTACATAAATTTTGCTTTTAATATAGCCCCAAAGAAAAAAATCTAGTGGACTTAAATCCGGCGAGCGAGCAGGCTATTCTATTTTACCTCTTCTGCCTATCCATGTATTTTGAAAAGTATTATTAAGAAAGTGGCGGACATTAATTCCAAAATGTGGAGGTGCCCCGTCTTGTTGAAGCCATTTTCTGTTATGAGGTATATCTGGATCTACTTCATGTGGAAATAACTCGGCCAAAGCAGGAACTAACTCAAATCTTAAGAAATCGAGATAAATAGTCGCCGTTAAACTACCTTCAAAAAAATATGGCCCCAAAATTTGACTTCCAATCATTCCTACCCAGACGTTGACTTTCTGCTGGTATTGGGTGTGTCCTTCTAGATACCAGTGAGGATTTTGTGAAGACCAGTAACGTGTGTTTTGTTTGTTAATTGTGCCGTTTAAACAAAACGTGGCCTCATCAGTAAAAAGGATATTTTTATGAAAATGTGCATCTCGTTCAAGTTTGTTTGTTATTGTTTCACAAAACTCCAGCCTTCTGTCCAAATCGTCTTCAAATAATTCTTGAACTACACAAGCTTTATAAGGATGAAATTTTTTTTTTAAAACGTCATGTACAGCCGATTTATTCAAATTATGGTCTCTAGCAATTTGCCGAACAGAAATTTGTGGATTTTCCTCAACAGACAAGAACACATTTTCCCGTTCCACATTACTTAATGACAAAGGTCTACCAGTTCTACTCGCATCTTTCACCGAACCTGTCTCTTGAAATTTCCGCCAAATTTTGCTTACCGTGGACTGCGAAATGTTTAATTCTGGATGCAAGTTATTAAATAAATTACATACTTCGTCTTGGGTTCTTCTTCTATCTCCATATCCCAGAATCATTAAAATTTCAATTCTATGTTTCTCAGATAATTGAGCCATATTTCAAGCACTAACAAATAGCAAAGTGTGACAGTGTTCTAAAGTGCATTCAATTGTTTCAATGCTACATATTACGTACCTGATTAATACTGCTCAGTAAAATAAATTTGTTAGACATGTCCTTGTTTTTCTTGAAAATTTTTGATGTAAAGGTATTCAAGTTTCATATGGTTGAAAAGAGAAAAAAAGACTCTATCAAATGAGTATAATAAAGACGTGCCTTGCCATTTAAAAAAATGTAAGTGTTATTCGTTGCGATTTTGTTTACAGCAAAAATTTAAATTGATATCTCCCAGGTGGTAGATAACTAAGTGATAAACAACTTTTATTTACAACTTTTTCGGGTAAAGTGCATATTTATCGACCTGTATAATATATTCCATACTTTTCGGACACACTATATATATTTACTTATTTACACAATTTTCCGTTGAGGTCAATTCATCTACAACACATTTGTGTAAATATTAATTTCTTTGTTTCGCAGCTTACGCACTTCACAATAATTATTCAATTCATGTTTTTGAGTCAGTTTTGAAAGTAAGTCTGTGTGCCTTTAACCTGAAAAATATTTTCGCTTCGAGTATAAAAAATATGAGGTAAAATTACATGGACATGCAATATTAGTAACGCGAGAAAGAAACCAAAAGCTAAGTTATTAAATTCGAAGAATGCGTCAGAAGTGAGAAACGAACACGGAAGTTCATTCCCAATGGCTAAAAGAGTGATAAAAAACGACTTATCAATAGCACTTATAGCATAAAATAAGAATAGAAGTAGATTAGAAAATGAACAAAACATTTTGTTTTTAAAGTGTCGTTTCCCTCTAACGCTATTGAGAAAACAAAGACATTCTACTGAATTTGACCCATAAATATTACGTGAGTAAAACGAACACAGAAATGTAATAAAAGAAAAAAATCCACGCCGATGCTGACCTATTTAAATATAATAGACCTGGAAAGAACACTGTTATTGGTGCCATTTCAATACAACACCATAAATAAATAAAAATTATTGATACGTATTTTCGTTTCGAAAGATACGATGATGCATTGGTGCTAGGCACGTACTGCTCAGATAATTTTTATCCGCATAATCATTCATATCGTAAACGCTTAGATGTTATTGGGGCGTAGTATGGTGTAATTAAGTTTACAACACACACCTGTTAATTCCTATAAATTTTAACTACATTTACCCCGCCTTAATTAATTAAAATTCCAAAAATAGGATTGTGCGAAGACCGTGTTTAGACAATATTCAAATATCAGACTGTCGCAAATACTGATCACGGTTAGTAAGGATTCGTTGACAAACGCAAGAAAAGAAACCGTAGAAAATAATTTACACAGTTATTGATATTTTCCTGATCCAATTCAATGAGTAAATACAGCAAAGTTTTACTGTATATCTTAATTACTTTGATCAAGCTGCTTCGAGTAGTCTCTAGAGAAAAAGTATGCCCAAAATATAACGTTTCGAGCCTGATACTTTTCTGTTGAAAAAGTGTGGTATTGATTATTGATGAAAGTGATAAACATTTGTATTGTGGTATATTTAAATCGCCATTTCATTTGAACCGTGCAAAGTTGTACCTAGAAGGGATGCTGCGTCGTTTCTGTTCTACCCCTTCTTTCTGCACAAAAGCAATGAATGGTAGAGATTAACGAACGCCGGCTGCGAGCGTCCCTTCTATTACTTTGGGATGTATCCAGCTAACGACCGACGCCATGATATCATTTCCCAGTAAGTAATTTATAAACAGTTATGACGGGAAGATATCTCGCTAAATTCAGCGCTAAAATTTTAAACTACGGATTATTTGTTTTAATACTTCCTGATATCGAGATAGTGGTAGATACTAGTTTTCAATTAACATTGAATACGATACCGAGATAGAATACTTGGATTAACTTCCCATATTAGTATGTTTACTTGAGCATACGTTACGTATCTAAATTATGTATCGACCGTAGTATTATTCAGTGAATGAACTACATGTTAAATTTGACTTAATAGGCAATTAAAAACTAACGGAAGCCGTAAATTAGAAAACTCTCTGTATAGTTGACTTAGACCTAAAAGGTTAACTTTTCAAAACAAGGTTAAGTAATTGTATATGCAAAATTTAAAGGTATTGTTCAAAAATAACGCCGACTGCTGAAAAACTCGATGTCCCAAATTTTTACGCAAAAAAACGTTTCTAGCACAAATATAACAGTATTAAATTCGGAGTATTTATCAATGGGAGGCGTCGTTTTCTTTGATTGAATAAAAGTAATCTAAAACCCACTCAACAAATGTAACCGCTATGATTCAAATGTTATATTGCTGATAATCTTTTCCTACATTCTGCCAATAGACACAGTAAAAAATTTAAATCGACGTTTGAACAATTCAGTAATAAGCACGCTACGCTACGTTGCATATAGTACACATAATTTATATACCAACACAGCTGTAGATTTTTTCCCAAACGTTTTCTGGTGCACATGTGTTTATGACGTCACACCCCACTTTGTTAACGTATATGTGCTCCCACTTGAATATGCGCAACACCCCCTTGTTATTTATCAACGGTGTACTTAGCAGATAGATGGACATCGTAAAAACCAAATAAAACTTTTAATTTTACCAATTAGTCATGATTCTCTGTAGGAAAAACGTATTTAATATAGTAACTGCGCGTATTACTCATAAAGGCACTAACTATAACAATTGTTTGATAAAATTACTAACTGTTTATTCACAAGTTAGTTTTGTATACGTGTAGTGATATCATAGTCATAGGCAGACTTTTGTCATTATTCTTCCTTCAAGGATAAATTTTTCCAATGCAAAATATTTGCAAACGAGGTAGTGGTTTTATACACAAAACGCAATTTTTCTGTTTTCTGATTTGAAATTGTTACAAAAAATTTTTACATTATTGAAACATTCATAAAACATAATTTAAACAGCACGGCGCCCAAATTATTATTACTTTATTAATCTAAACAGTTTGAGAGGTTTACTACATTTTAAACTTTTTAATTTCTAAAAAGTTAATTAATTTTCTAAAGCACTTTAATGTTCGTAAAAAAAAACTTGAACACGAACAAGAATTTTAATAAGTAAATGACTAATTTTGGATCCGCTACTTAGCAAACAGGGTTTTGCAGTAATGTATGAAAAACTCAGTTTTTCGTATTGATTGATGTATGAGTCACTGTTAATCTACGATTATCCGAAATATAATGTGCTTGGAATCATAAGCAAAAATTTTTCATTTGCCAAATTCGCCTTTTAATTTAGTTCAAATTATTCGGCAACAACACACATTCCTTATCTTTGTAACAAAAACTTTTGGGAACATTATAATTATCGTTATCTTAACAAAGTAGGCTAATTTTAACGGTTCTTTCCTTTGTCCAAAACAATAAGCGTTAGTATAAAAATATATTACAGTATGAAAAAAGACAATAAAAATAAAATTTGAACTAATATGCTTGTAATTTAAAAAAATCGGAAACCCATTGGTGTATCCCAAAAACCTACTGCATCATATTAACCAAAGACAGAGAATCACCTCAGAATCGACAACAGACTATTTTTGGAAATGAAGGTAATAAACCCTCCAAGGTGAAAACCTTTATTTCAAATAATCTAAAACACTGTCAAGATTTTTGGAACAGCGTAATAGTATAGAGATTGTATGGAACCACAAGAAGCTAAATCTTGGCACAAATTTTGCATTTCAATTACTTTAACGATTAGTTTTTAGTCATTCATAGCAGTTTTTTTTAATCTCTTGCTAAAAGATCCGTTGAAAAACATCTTCCCTATTAGCCAAATCAATCGCTTTTCACATTATACGGAGGATTTGATGTCTATGGTGCCTTTTTGTTAAATGTGAGGTTGCTAGACAGTACAGCTAAAGTTTCTAGGATCCACTACCGTCAACTCTTGTAACCAATGTACTAAATGATTGTGGGAATAGAGGATCGATCTTATCCAACTGCATTATAAACATGTAGTCTCTGGAACGAATATTCGTTCCAGAGACTACATGTTTAGAATGCAGTTGGATAAGATCGATCCTCTACTTCCACAATCGTGTTTTCATATGCATTAATTAAAGATACTGGAATTCCGGGACATCCAAAACTCAGCTCTGTTATGCTCCTCTTTTGAATTTACGCTACCACATTCATAACCATTTTCGGTTTCAGTCTATACGTTTCTCCTATAATACTTCAATACACAGTAGAAGTTCTTACCGCCAAAATTGAAATTTCTTTAGGTTCTTAGGGTTCTACTTCTACTTCTTATAAAGGCCAACACTGTTATTGTTAGGATTTGTTCTACAAAGTTTGAAACAAGTCCCACATATCAAAATAGTGATATTATATGCAATCCACGTTTTTTGTTCTGCTACCCGTAAGAGAATGTCGACCACCAAGCTCTACGATAAGAACAACACTCAGTGGCGAATTTTCTTTAAGGTCCGGTGGGCAAAAAATACACCGATGAATAATAACAAGAAACGACCTGAAGAAAATAAAACATTCTGTGCTAAAAACGCTCACTAGTCCAGCGTGCAGTCCTGCAGATATTTTTCATACTAAAGAAAAAGACGATAAACACAATGATGTGATTGAAAAATGCGGAAATTAGACGATTTCTTTGGAAAAGAACGAATCAGGCATTAATATCAAGCCTTATCTTTCTTCGTCTATCTCTTATCTCTCCTACTTCTCATTTCTTTCTTCTTAGGCTTAAGGACTTTCTATGTGCCAACAATTCTTTTTGATCTTCTTTAAGGTTCACCTCTTGGGTGGTTAGTTGGACATAGAAATATCTAGTCTTATCTTTCTGGTCTCTTTTGCTTTTTCTTTTATCTTGGGTTGTTGCTTGAACACTATCTTTCTTTTTTTCTTTTTAGTAACTTCCTCCTTTAGTGTTCACTGCAACTGTGTTTCTTTTTTTTCTTTTCTTTCTCAGTTACTTCTCTCGCTTTATTGGGTTTAGTGGGTTTTTGTTTTATTGTGCTTGGGTTGAAGCTTGGGATAGACTGCAACGTCGCTTCTGGTACTCTGTACTTCCGCTTAGTCGGCATTTTTGATGTTGTCAGTCACCGTTAGGATATTTCTCTTCTTTGGGTTTCTTTTGCTCTTGGAATATTCTAATCCGTTCTTCGGCATTTACGTTCCAATGTGACATTCCAACACGACGAGCACTGACTCACGATGCTCAATTGGCAAGTGAAGTTTTCTGTTCTTTATTGACTCTTACTTCTTTTTCTTTTTTTTCTCTTTTGGTTTGGTTTTCAGTTTCGCGGTTTGGATCTCTTGGATTGGCACTCATTAAGTGTTAAGGTGACTTTGTTGTTGTGACTCTTGGATTACTGATTTTTTTCTCTGCCTTTTTAGGTAGTCCGACTTTTAATCAGAATCTTCTTTTTGCTTGAGATTTCTTCGTTGGTTTTCTTTGCTTAGATCTTTAGGGTCTGTTTGGTATTTTTGGTGCAAGAATCTCATATCGTCTGTTGGCGACTTTTTGGGCACAACTGCCTTAGTTTTTCTTTCTGACTTTTCTTCTAAATCCGCGCATCACAATTCAAAATCTGCTAGATATATGGGTTTTTTTTCACTTCTTGAGCTTTGGGGACTTATATTTAGGGTTGGAGTTGTATTCGTGGGTTGTAGTTTCAAGGGATTTTAGGGCGTTCTCTTTGACCGTGGTCTAAACTTCTTTCTTTCCTGTACTCTTGGTTTGCTTAGTATTATCCGTCAGTGAGGTCGATGGGACTTGTTCTCTTGCTTTATAGCGTAACGACTGATGTCGACTTTCAACGAGTACCTGTTCTGATACTTCTCTTCTGTTGGTTTTTTGTAGTATCATTCCGCTTCATGCAACTTTTGGACATATCTGGTTGGTGATGCTTAGCAAATTGGGAAAACCTCTTTTATCTACGTTTCTTCTTGGGTTGGGTGTTATTGTAGTTGGGTTGGTTTTGGCTTTCAGGGTTCTGTCCTTGGCGTATGCCTAAATTTCTATTCTTGACTTTAGCTAGTGTTCACTTCCCAGGTTTTTATGTTGCTGGGGGAGAATTTGTTATGTTAAAAATTAGTGGTTCAATTCGCGAGTATAAAAATTTCTCTTCAAGTATGAAATTTGTCCTTAGAATTACCTACACTTTCGTCGAAATTCTCAAATTTTAGACAGCATATTTAACGGTACTTCCTGTAAGACCATCCACGAGCTTTGTACTTTTACGCCTGAGGCAACCTTCACCTTTAGATCGTTTCACGCGAATATGCAATTACATTTGTAAGGTTGAATCGGGGAAAGTGGTGTAAATTTTTCTTTATTGGGGGTTTAATTTGACTCTGTGCTAATTGTCTGTAGCGGATTTTGGTACCCACCACATGTTTAGCGTTATCGATGAATAGCAGGTGGCATAGTTGAAAAACTTGCATGACGTCACAAAAACCTCAATTATTATACACCGTCAAGGGTTGGAGACCTTCAAGATTATCCTTCTTTGGTAGATGAACTTCTACAAAAATTTGGGGAACTTATTCTGTTAAGTCGTAGAGAAACGCTGCGCATTTGCGTTCTCAAATAATTCGATGCTAAAGGGTACTTTAACTTGCATTAACGCTATATGCTTGGTTGTGTTGGATTTAATATAACGTTTTAGGTAACTTTAGTACGGAATTAGCTAATCCCCTACTGGATAAAAACCTAACTGTGAGTATTGCTATTTAAATTTTTACGATTTGTACTTCGGTGGTCATGTCGATTATGACCGTACGTGCATGTTAGGTTAACACAATTAATAATAAGATCATTTTGTGCTTCACAAACTCATATGCAGTGCGCGTTGAGTCTCGAAGGCTTAAATTGTTTTGTTTGTCTACGATTTTAAAATTTGCGAATATAAATTCAGACGTTATGTTTATGTAAAAGTTTAGACCGACAGGGTCAGCTTATTGTACGGTGTGTTGCTCAGTATTCGGCGCAACTTATAATCGATTCGACCCACGTATAAATATTTGCGAAAACTTATATTTATGTACATTCTTCATCTTCTGTGATAATTAAATATATATATTCTGCGTTATTACTTCTGTGGTGTTATTTATTCTTTTCCAGCTACGGGTAGAGTTAGACGGTATCTCCCTAACTTAATCTTTCATCGTCTTGGCGCTTTTTTTTAGATTTACGTTATAATTTCGCATAACAAAGCCTGCGATCCCTCTCCGAAGAAGCTGTGCTAGCCGTTGCTTTGTTTTGTTACAAGAAGACCAGCGTAACAATTTATTCTTGGCTGCTCAACTCGAGGAACCTGATTTTCTCGTAACGCTATCTACTGATACTAAATATCACGCTATCAAAGACACGACGTTCCAAGTGATAGTGGTGTTACGTCAACTGATGTTTCTTCGGTATCTTCAATCGTAAGTACTTAGGAAGAAATCCCACCAGTGTCAGGAATGCAGCCCAATCCGGCTGTGCAAAATCAGCGACGATCAAATCTTATTCAAACGTCAGCTTCTAAATCGCGAAAAAGTTCGCGAAAGTGGCCAATTTATTTCAAAAATACTGGATCAGTTCGACAAAAAGGAAGATGAGAATTCGCCTATTCACATATCATTTGTCCTGCACGTGAACATAGAAGCAACTCCTTTGGTCGCGTTGACCACGCGTTAACAATGCAATTAGATGAAGAAATAAATTACTAACAAAACATTTTGAAAAGAGTAGTTGCATGTGTGAATGCGCTTGCATCAAGTGGTTTACCGTTCAGAGGACACGACGAGAAAATAGGTTCATTACATAAGAGAAATTATTTGATGTCCTTAGAGCTTATCGCTGAGTTCGATCAATTTTTCTGCACGTTATAGGAATCCCGGCTCAGGATATACGAGTTATCTCTCTTCAACGACATGTGAAGAATTCATTCGGCTTATGGGAGATAAGGTTTTGAAGACAATTGTAACGAAAATATTAACAGCTAATATTTTTCCGTGATCATTGAGTCGACGCATGATGTATCACACGTAGACCAGCTCACTTATGTAATCAGATATCTCTTGCCTATGAAATCACCTGTAGTACGTTTCCTAAAGTTTATACCAAACACAGGTCATAAATCACAACAAATTACAAATGCTGTTACTTCAACTTTAACCGAATTTGGAATTGACATTTCAAACTGCCGGGGCCAATCTTACGACAACGCAGTCAACAATTCAAGCATATACAGGATACAATAAAGGAAATATCTCCACTTGCCGAGTATGTCCCTTGTTCAGCTGACTTGCTCAATTTGGTAGGCGAATGTGCAGCTGAAAATAGCCAAAAAGCTTTCTCGTTCTTTTCTGTACTGCAAGAGTTATACAATTTCTTTGCAGCGTCAACTCGTCAGCGCTGGGAACTCCTTCAAGCTCATTTTACTCCCAAAAGTCTAGCAACGACAAGTTGATCAGCTCGTGCAGATGCATGCAAAAGTTTACGCGAATTGCAGCATGAAATCCATTAAACGTTTGTCTCCATCGAAACTGACACACAACAGAAGAGAACCGTTATATGCGAAGCAAGAGGTATCGTTTGAAACTTGACCATATTGGAACGGCCTTCATGACTGTTTTTTGAAGATTTTTATAAGATCGCATAACCGCTATAAGTAAGAAACTTCAAAGTGTGGAATTGACATTATCATTGTCATAGAACTGTATAATGTACTAACATTTTATTGGCGCAACACGAGATAACTTCGATGATTTCCAAAACAAGGCCAAAAAACTGTTTTTTGTACAGGAATATAAAAGAGATTTTCGACGTAAGGCGGGTGAAGAGATGCAACAAAATAATGGTCGAGAAAACCTCAGAATCACTACTTTTTTGGTGATAAATGATACATTGCCAGGAGAATCCCAACAATGACGGGATGCTTATAGAGAACTTAATAATAAACTTTACTTTATTACTAACCTGACGAAGACCAAAGCATTACAAATGGTTTATTCTACTGACTTAGAAGGCAGTATTAAAACTAAGGATCGGCAGAGAGGTCAGTTTGTTGGCATGGTTACGAACTGAAGGTCTTCAAACCATTTACCCAAAGTGAACATCGCTCTCCGTATGTGCGTGTGTACTCCTGTCAGTAACTGTTGAGAAGTTCTTAGTTAGATTTCGGTTGCTTGTGTGAGTTTTGCGATTTATCTCACGCCCTGATGAAGCCCCTTACGAAAGTGGACGAAACGTTGGCAACTTCGGTTACAACAACAATGACACGGTCCAAACCCGGAAAACATTCTTATCTTAGTATAGAAGCGAATTATTTAAGAAAATTGGGTTGCAAAGATTTAATTAGGAAAACCTAGTTTCCTTATTTTAAATATTTTCACGTATTTGTATGGAATAACATTTCGGTAAAATTTGGCAGGAAAGTAAATTTATATGTAATACCTAAATGATGGTAGCTGAGAAAAGGACGACTGGTGCTACATGGCCTAGGGCCGCCAAGACTGCAAATCCGCCAGTGACAACACCTCGCCTTGCGGATATTCTTAAATTAAATTATGTTACAAATTATAGTAACCAAACATAGACTAAGTACACACCGCCTAAGTGAAGGTTGTTCATACCAACCAGAAAATATAACGCGTACGCCACCAATTGTGTTTGAAATCGGTTAGACAATCAAATTTGATGTTAAGATACTTTCTATTAGATCGAAACAGTAGACTAGAAGAGAAAAAAATAGTTGTCCAAAAATCACACCAGAGATACGCAAGTAATTTCAGAACAGCTTAAACTATCTACAAATAAAAACTCAAACACACAAATATATCAAGTTGACAAAGTTGAGAACAAAAAAAAAGAGTAATGTAACTAAATACTATTAACAAAAAAAAAGAACTAGAGCGCATTCTAACATGTTAATCTACCCATGCGTTTTTTTTTTCAATGCAGCGTCCCACAGTTTGTACTAACCTACAAATTTCATTCATCATTAACGAAGACCTATTTTTCGGTTACGTCAATTAATATATCGCGCAATGACGCATACACGATGTTTCTCATATAAAACAATTACTCAATACTTTGATTTAAAATTAACGAAATGATTGCGTTTTTCGTAAACAGTAAATTTTGCAATTTCAAAAGTCTTAAAGAAACAAACACACTTACAACTTTCAAAAACTATGTTCCAGTAGACAAAGCAAAGCTCCCAGTGCTATTTCACAGACCTAGTTCCACGACAAGGTTATGTGTTACTTTAAAAAAATTTGATAAAAAGGATACATTTCTTGGAAGAAGTCTAAATGTGGTGGTTGTAAAATGTCTAAGGCTGACAATACCTAAAAAAATCCAATCGGCTTAGAAAAATTGATGCAACAAGAAATCACTTACGTTTTCGTGCTTGAAGAAACACAGCATCTTTAATTCTCTAAACACTCTCTTCGATGACACCAGTGATTGGAAAACATTTGGTAACTTTTTTAGGGCGACTCTTCTACCATCTCGTGGATCCGTTACGGCCCTGTAAAAAAACAAAAATCGTGAATGATGTTTCTGAATTAAATAAAGTCGGTCATTAGAACTAAGTGCGGGAGAAAGTTACTGATTTTTACATAACATCCACCTACAATAACCTACAAAATCGTACCTTATTATAAGCGGACTTTTAGTAGATACGTACACTATAACTCTGTCATTAAAGTGTAACACAAAATCGATTTAACGTCACACCTTGTACCAAATACGCATTACATTTTCTTCGTTTTTATTTTATTAAATATTTTCTGTACACAATTGAGTCGTACAAAAGAAACGAGTTATGGATTCGAAGGTTAATTAAAATCGCATTGAACACATACATATGTATACACAATGTGAGGTTAAACGACTGGTAATGTAAATGAAAAAAAGGTCCAATGATAAATACTTTCGTTTCATCATTTTTATTATTTCGCCGCTTTCATTCAATTTATAAGTATTATATTTTTAGGATAAAATAGTTGATGCCACCACGAGGATGTTGAACTTGATTAATCCCAAGGTAGATCAAAACGAGGTTGGTTCAAGGTCTTTTTTGAATTTCTTTGTTCTACAATGAATATCCTATCAAAAATTTGTGCGTCACTTCCGTACTTTTGGGAACATCGGGTGCTTTTAGTTCAAACATGGATGACACACTCATTTAGAATTTTTCTCATAGATGGGACAGGAAAGAGCATGTTAAACATAAATCGAAGCAAAGTTTCCCGAAACGTGTAACTTTTGAATTGATTATATAAATAATAATTTCTGACATTGATCAATTATTTGATTATAAAAACTAACGATTGATTACGTAGAAACGCAAAAAATTCGTAGATAAGGATTTTTATTTGATTTACGCACGAAAACGTAATTTGTTTACAAAATAGTTTCACCACCGTCACCCTAGGAAACTGGCACATACTTGAAGCTTGTCCTTGAAATAAACGGTAAAATTCTTTTTCAAAATAATTTCCTTTGTCTTTTAATGCGGCTAACAAATTTATGTTACCTTCGACATAAAGATTATTCTATTCTTATCAACAACCTTATAGGTTAGTGCAATTAAGTGCAACACAATAGGCTATTAAATTTCAAAAACAGCTTTCAATATTTAATAACGTATGACAAATTTGAGGACGTAACAATTGTCCCAATTATTAAATTATTCTTAATTGAAACAAAAAATCTTAAAACGAAGGTGTTGAGTTAACATGAAAGAACATTTTTGATAAGCCTCGCTTAAATTTTCAACCCTTAGCATTTACTCGTATTAAAGATGTCTGATAAATAACAAGTACAAGGGAGATGAAAGAGCTTTAAGGCACGTTTTGCTATGAGGATTAAATCCTTACTATCTAAAACGTGAAGTTGTCATATGCACTAAATTCGTTGTTAGCAATTAATTAAGCAAATGAATATTCGTTAGCTCAGAAAACACATTAGACAAAAGCGTGTAGAAGAAAATTGCACTGTGTACAAAGCAAGTTGGTAACCTAAACCGAAAACCATACATAGCAGATAATGACATAAACATTATTCATAATTGGATACCAATATTGATTAAGTTTCAAATTCCAGGTGGTCTTATCTGGACATTGATATAAATACTATTATCCACGGTCTATACATTACTTTTTATGAAACCAAAGTAACGCTATTATAACGAAAAGTACATTAAATATAAAAGCTTTCTCCTACCTAGATGTCAGGAGAGCAAAAACACAAAGGAATGTACCAAGAACTAAAAAAAAAGTAGCAGACAAAAACTACCAGGTATATTTTGTTTGTTGCAAAAATCTGAATGAAAAGACAGTTTGAACAACAATAACACAATTCAATAAAGCCAGTGAATAACTGGAACACCTGCATTAGAAGCTTTCTCTGACGAAAATAATTATTTTTAAACCAAAATGCGAAAAAACAAAATTGTTTTATTTCGTTACACGTGCCTACGTATTATAACCCGTTGTTAAAACACATCACGGTCTTTCATTAACGCATCCGCGTCTGGTTCGATGGCCGGGTAAAGTATCTTCTAAGTCTTCTCCTACGTTATTTTATAACAGTAATCACCCAATGAATAATAAGTTTAATTTTACTACGTTAGGTAACGACTTTATTAAGAAAAAGTGTTTTAAACAATTTAACGCAAATAATTGAATGTACGTTTATTGTTCTTTATCAACTACCCGACGAGGGGAGTTTAGTAACGATCATCGGACATGTCTTTGTTAAAGTACTGGGGAACTATGGCTACAAATCTAGAATCAATGGTTCTCAGTTTGACGCAGAGCGTAATGGATGCAGGGGGCTAAAATCACATAATTTAATCTTAGAATGTAGTTTGTCGTATTTTTAGATATTAAACTAAATTATTACAGTAAAAATACTGCGTTGAATACAAAAAAATAGTGAACGAATTTAATTAATTTTTTTACACTTGTAAGTCTCCATTCTCTCATAACGAATAGCACTGAGAAAAACACAAATTTTCGAAGAAATATAAATAGTAAAAAAATCAACACGTAAATCTTGTTTACTAAAGATACATTTCATTCGCACATTATTCTTTCAAACAATCATTTTCAAAAATAAACAATCCGCTAACGTAACATCATACATAAAAACTACGAAAAATTGTAGTGGCTAAATCATTCTAACTGGATAAAAAAAACACATCAAGAAAATAAGATAAGTAAGAAAAATAGTCTTGTTTTCAACTTAAATCTTTCTATAAAATTATCCAATTCTATAAGAATTCAGAACGTTAGTAAAACTAATTAAAAATAAACACAATTATAACAATAAAATAAATTAATCGTTTTTTAGATATTACCACGAATGGTACGCGTACCAAAAAACTGATGACAAGCCAAAATCTAGCAAAAACGTGATAATAAAAAATGTTTTGGAAAATAAATCGTTGAGCGGCACATTAAACCTAAGGTTTTTAAATCTGACTTTAAACTTAGACTTAAATAAACCTCGTTTAATGTTAAAATCCCATCAAACATTTTTCGGCTTTTTTATTGTTTTGTTCTGATAGTCGGTATATTTCCAATTGATTAAGATATTAAAAAAATCATTTTTTGGCTTTCAAGGTCTTGGATATTAAGGCCTCAGCAAACGCTGGCAATGAACTAGAACTAGATGGCACTAAGAAAAATCAGAACCAGGATAAGAACAAAAAGAAAAAAGTAGCAAAAAAAAACATTGTCACTATGGAACGAATCGAAAAACGGTTAATACCATACCAAACACTGAAGAAAACCAAATGAATGAGAAAGATGATGCAAATAAAAGCTGGGAAAAAATACAAAAAAATATAGAATCGGCGGCACATGAGGCAATAGGAACACGTCAAGTAGTGGTAAATAACAACAAAACTGTAAAAAAAAACAAGGAGCAAAGAAACGAAAAGAAATATCAAAGCTTATTCAAACCAATATAGTCTATAAAAAACAAAAAACCCGCTGGGCACAATTGAACAGCAAATGATTTACTGTTAAGTTCTATCAGTGGAACTACCTAAACAACTGTATCTGAATGCAAAATACCAGATTCTTCAAGATGATTCATTAAGCCGGTCGATGTTTAATATAGAGATGGACAAAATCAATAAAAAAAAGCACGTTTGAGTAGAGGCTATAAAATGAGAAAGAAAAAGATTGATGATGAGGCTCTTAATTAAGGTAATCGGAGAATGAAGACCACCTTCAGAGACTAACACATACCTTCAGTACAATAGCAAAAATATATAGTGAGCTAGTAAAGTATGGAATAAATTCATGATAAAGTTTGAGGAAATTTCCTCGGACACGTTGATTTTGTTTGTTTAAATTTCACTTTTTTTCAGCCATTGACATTTTTCACTCATGTTGTACTTCCGAGTTACGTCATCGACTTTTTTTTAAATGGTAAACCATATTTTTTTCAACAGGGTTCGATAGTCAAAAAAATGTTACCTTGAAGGGAAAAGTTTTTCTAGAGAACCTTACCAAGAGTATCGCATGGAATTGCCCGCATTTCGTTAGGAATTCTGCCTTGTCGCTGGTATTTTGTCTATTGAGAGACTTCGCTTTTTAAATACCCGCATAAGAAGTAGTCGAGAAGGATAATCAGGAGATCTAAAAGATCATTCAATAAATCCCCTACGACCGATTCATTGGTTAACAAATCTTCTTCTTAAAGTGCCGTATTCATTATTAAATATTGGCAACAATCGTGGCAAGTTTTGTTCTATCTTAAGCAGTTCTGATCAACTTATGTGTATTCTTATGGGTCCAATCTCTACTGTTTTTAAACCAGGACCATTTTCTACGACCACGTCTACCGTCAACTTTTCCTTGCATAACGAGCTGCAATGTATGGTATTTGTCATTCCGATATTAATGTCCAAAAAAAAGATCTCATTTCTTCTATTCATTTGTCTCAGGACTTCTTCGTTTGTAATATGTTCCGTCCACGATATACCGTAGCATTCTTTTGAACACCCAGTACTCAAAAACTCGAATTTTCTTTTCTGTATTAGCCGTATAAAAGGTGTTAGCAAATACTTGGCTTCGCAAACTCGCAAATGATATGGCGCACGATCATGTTGGTACCGTATCGTGTTATTGAGCAGATCTGGATCTTCTTCACTTGGGTAAAGTACTGCATGAGCAAGGACTAATTGGTCTATTAAAAATTCAAGATATATGTCACCTGTCAACTTGCCAAAGAAACATGAACCCAAGATACGGTTACCTACAATGCCAGCCCAAATGTTACCTTTTTGTGGAAACTGACTATGCATTTCCATTTTCCAGTGTTGATTTCCAAGAGACCCATATCTATAGTTTTATCGATTTATTGTGCCGCCGAGATAAAAGATTCGGTAAGAATTTCTAGTCATGAATGCGTTGAAACATGGTTTGGCAAAACTAGAATCTGCAGTTAAGATCATTTTCATTTAGTTTTTGGACCAAAACCACTATACGGATGTTATTTTTCCTACCTCAAATATTTTAAGACGAAACTTGGAACTATTTCGTTGTCTGCTGCCACAAACTCAAGTGGAACGTTTAATGTAACATTTTCGTAGACTGTTGGCCGACCCATTTTAGGACGAACTTCAACTTGCATGCGAACTGTGTCTCTATAATCGATCATCATCAAAATTCCTATTCTTTCCTTTTCACTTAAATAGTAGACTATTACCAAATAGTTGAAGAAAGAAAAATGAAATTGAAATACTATTAAGCAATGGATGATTAGCAAAATACAACATAAACTTTAAAATCGTTTGTTTTTTGCAAGTGCAACCTTGATAATTGGTCTTATTGCATAACTTTTACTTGTATTTTTGAAACTTTAGAACCGAATATCTCAAAAATGTTTCTTTTTTGTTGTAGACAACCGAAATGAAAATATTAAGACTGATTTCTGGAAAGACATTGACAGATAGAGTAAGAAACGAAGACATTCGAGAATCGTGCAGTGTAGAAAACATCAATGTATACAGAAAAAAAGAGCGAGATAAATTACCTGCCGAGAGACGTAGTCGACCAAGAAAAACGTGGAGCGATGGCATTGTACAAAGTTAAGAATACCGTAAAATCAAATACATTAGGTAACGTTTCGTATTAGGAGTCAGTTTTAGTGCGTCACGTTATCCAGTATACTGATTTGTTGGTGCAATTGTAAAATACATCAAAATGTGTCCCAGTGCTGCTGAGTTGCGAAAGAGCAAAACGACCAAACAGTGGTTATACAAATTTATAACGAATGTGTTAGTTTTAGAGAATCAATTTAATCTGCGGGGCACGACCAAGCGCCAGTCTTCGGCAAAACTCTCAAAAAGTCAGTCCCTGATCATAGTTTATATAATAATTAAACATTAATACAAAACATGGGTTCCAATCGGACAAGTATTTTTCAATGTGCCCAAAAAGTTTTTGATTATTTAATGTTCTGCTAATTATTTGATGACAGAACACAAACAAATAAAATTCGAAATGGCAAACTTAACCACCGTTATTCTTTTGTGCGAAAAGTTTTCTAGAGAGTCATCGATTCTTTTAATTGCAATCAATATTTCTTATAATTGACTATTTGGTTTAATAGAAGAACAGTATAAAGCACAATTCAAAATTACCAACCCTTGTTTTGACTAGCCCCGAGTCGATTTTACACTAAGTTGTTTTGAAAGATTCATGTGTCGTCTCTATTAATTTTTTTTCTAAATATCGGTCATTCCATGCCAAAAATATTAGCAAATTACCCGTAGCTACAACTGATGGGTCCTGAGAACATCGTATTTTTAAATATGGTGTATTTTTTATGTTGGATACTCCCCGTCTAACTGCTCTTTCGCAATACCATGCGCATGATTCCGAAGACATAGTTTCGCACTTCAGTGTTGTTTGTGTCGGAGAGGTGCGAAGCTTGTGTTGAACTGGGTCCTGAGAACCCATCAGTAGTGAATACGCGACCATTTAATAATTGCTTACTGGTTTTTACAGTCTTTCAGTAATTGCGAAACAATGGAGTCTAGTTCCAAGAAATTAATAAAAAATGAGATAAAAAATATTTTGGAATCTGATGCCTTTTGGAAAGACTCAAACGAAAATGACTCTAGCAAGAGAAGTTCGTCCGTGTACCAGATAGAGAAACTATGATAGAGGAACTAGAAAGATTGGTTGAAGAGAGACAATTCCAAAACAGAACAAGAAAATTCCGAGTCGAGTCGGAGGAAGAAGAATTGCCGATCAGAAACAGTTGGTATGAAAAATATAATAACAAAAGGTCAAAAACAGCAACTATTAGAGGTGAGACCCCCCTACTCATAATTTGGTTGCTGTAATAATTCCCCAAGTGAGGCCGTAAATGCTTGGAATTTATTGATTACCAATGAGATAACATAAAAGATAATGGATAATACCGATTTGAAGATCATTTCCACCAGCCAAAATTATAAAAAGGTCAAAAGGTTCTATCAGTCACAAAATAAACCTTGGCCTTCTTTTACTGAACACATCCATATGTCTGAAATGAAAGCGTTCGTCGGGCTGTTGTATTTGCAATCTATCTTCAAATCTGGCCATCAAGACATCCGTTGTATGTGGGCAACATATGGGACAGGAAAACCTATCTTTTTTGCCACTATGAGTCTTATCAAGATTTTCGTTTTTATTGAGCTGCCTTAGATCTGACAATGGCGAAACCCGAAAAAAAAGTAAAAACTAATAACATCAACGAAACAACCAAAACGCGGGAAAAAATTCATTTTTATAATGAATCAAAATCCGGAGTTGACGCTTTAAATGCAAATGTGCGTTATATTCGGTATCCAGAAGAACCAACCGTTGGTCAATGGCTATTTTTTGTTGTATTGAATATTGCAGGTGTAAATTCTCGAGTATTGTACCAATTTGCACCAAACGGCCAAGTAATAAAACGATATTCATTTATTCAAACTCTGAATGGCTAAGAATAAGGTGCCCTCAAAACTACGAATTAGGAATTGGGAATCGCGAATCTTCTTTCTGAGCAACCTCAAGCACCCCCTAAAAAAAGCAAGACTAAAAGGTGTGCCATATGCTCCACCAACACGGATAGAAAAACTATTAAATGTGGCATATGTAAATCGCCCATTTGCAAAAAATTGTGCCCTAAGTGTTTTAAAAAATGATTTTATTTTTTTTATTCGATTTATGTACTGTAATATACTCAACTAAATTTAAATTTTTAGCCGCTCGCATTTTATGAAACTTTTGAACTAACTTTTGCTAAATTCTGTGAAATTCTCTTAAACATGGCTATAAATCTGGCACGTAATTAAGATATAGTTCATGTAGTGACCGTTTCCTGGTGGCATTCATATGTTGTTCTGAGCAATCAAGCAAATGTTCTTATTTTCTAGTAACAAGTCTTAATTAGATGGAATAAGCACCCCAGTTAAAATTAATTGTTTCCGTGTAAAAGTCAATTAAACGAGTTCAATCTCAAACTAAAGGTATTTTCGTCGACATTATCCGTGAATCTTTTTTTAAGTTTATGAAAATAGATCCAAAGTTAGCATTGTATTAATGTTCTTAATTGTACGTATTTGCTTCGAATAAATTCTTAAAATGCATGTTAAGAATCGCCCTAAACCATTTCAAGTTGTAATAAATAAAGCACTTTTGAAAAACATCTGGTATACGAACGTGAGCATTAAAATAAAAAATTAAAACCACATTACCGGCTTAAAACAAGCCCGGTCGCTTTGGTCTTTCCTGACCTTTAACTATTTTGAACTTAATCATAATATTACAGTTTTAAAACGTTAGATCTCATGTGGGTTTAAAGCCAAACCGATTTTCCATAAAATGTTTCATAAATTGAAAATTCAGCCAAAGGAAATTTGTAGCAAACAAATGACATTGGTAAATGAAACTAGCAGACCTTGAAATAAACCTATAACTTTCACATATATCGTATTAACTTCATTGTCAATACAAATGCGAATTTGATTACCTCTTTTATTGATTTAGATGACTACTTAACCACACGTTGAAGTTTCTTTTTTTTTAAATTTATAATCAACCGCTTATAACTAAGTTAGCACATTTAAAATTGAAAAAAGTGCGTCACGGCGTGTATCATAAATAAACTAGAAGGAAACTCCAATGAATGTGTAAACTTGCTAAAAATATTTATTCTAATTTCCCCACAACGTCTGGTAACACTTAAGTCACACAATTACGGATTACTTTGCGTCCTTTATTCGGTGTTACCTAACTTTCAGCAACACGAAACAGCATCATCAAATACTTTAGCGAACAGTAACCCGAGATTAGAGCAGGTAAAAAGTAGTTTTAAGAAGTTTAACATATGGCAATGGTATTTTTGAAAACGTTAGGGGCGGATTTATAACCTTGAAAACTGTGAGAACTGCCGGTAAGAGGATAAAAACTTCAACCAAGAAGTTTAGGTACCCTCTCCGAAATAATCAATATTTAATAACATTAGAAATAATAAATTAGGTAGATCACGTGTATGGATGCAAGTGTGAACTTCAAAAGTGGTTAAAATTCAGGTCCTCTATCAATAAGATCACCCAGTTATTCTTGTTTGTAAAGAAAGCTGGTTTGGCAACGGTACCACCTTCCAAATTCAGGACAAAGGGAACAATGTCACGAACATACATAGTCCACTTTTTTTGTCATCTTACGTTGTCATTCAACATTTTTGCTTATGGCAATGACACAGACATTTTTCAGCACCGTTTCTGTTAATTAAGCGTAAAAGATTCGTTCAAAAATTATACAACGGTAACAATTAGTGTCTTTATGTTTACACCATTACATGTATCAATAAGAAGAAACTACTCCACTCCTATAATAATCTTTGCATATTCAAATTTCAACTACCTGTGGTTTTTCGCTGATCACTTTTCTAAGAAATAATGCAACTATTTTAATTGCATTTTTTAAAACACACCGCTTCCGAGAAGTTTAAAGTTATCACTTCTTCTTTTGTTTCTTCTAGCGAATACATTACACGTTTAACTGGAAGGAATAATACTCTTAAAATTAATATAGCAATCGCAGAAACCATTACGTTTACAAGAAAAAACATCAGATGCTTCCTTGCGGTGAATCACAATCATAAGGACATTCTAGTGTATCATGGTTTCAAGGAAGAAATTAAAAGCACTTGAATAAAACAAAATTAAATCTAGCAATTGATCATTATTAAACCTCTAAAAAAAACTACGTTAAATTATTCAATAAACAGGTAGATGATAGTACACAGAAAACTGCTGTTTAAACCATCAAAAATGTGAAATGTTCTAGCGGAAGTTGTTCTAAAGAGTATCGAATTTACAAAAAAAAAAAAACTCTTCCCGCCTAACAAAAGCTTCAGCGAATTGAATTATTTGGTTATAAAATCGAAAACTGCGTTTTTATAAGCAGACATAAAATCTATGAGAATTCACTTTATTAGCACTTATAATCCTAAGAAAAAAGTACCACATCTAATAACGTGACACGAATAGAGGTCACACATTTCAATATGTGAAGGTAGTAGGTAGCTCTCCAATATCGGAGACTTGCATCTGCTTTTTCATCAAGGAAATTAAACTTTTGAATTTGATCCTAAGCAAACAACTTCTGTATCCGTACATTTTATAATTAACTGCAAAAACTATTGTAAATATTGGCAACTTTTGTCAATTTTCGTTTTATCCTGGAAACACTTAAGGGGCGGAGGTCGGTGTATACTAATTCAAACAATTGTGCATATATAACAAGGTTTCCATGTCATCTATCAATCACCAAGAGGACTGAACTAAATGGTTTATAGAAAAGAGAGTCCTTCCGTAATATTGACAATAAGCTATCAAAGACATTTAAATATTAAAGCTTCTCTTCAATTACTGAATTGTATTTCATTACTTTAAAATGTTTTTCATCAGGGGCGGACAAGGTTGGTGGGTACGATGCACCGATGTGGGGTAAATGATGATCGGTAGCCGAACTGGTCTAGACGGTCGCGGCTGTAGGTCGCCTTGAGCAGACAAAGACCCTTTCGACTTCCCCTGTGTAGTGCAGTGGCGTGCGTACCACTAGGATCAATAGCACCATATTCTCTTTATAGTTTCTGTCTGCTTGCATGCATTTATCGTCAAAATACTTCGAGATAATTTTTGCAGACTTAACAGTAACACGTAAACTGATCGTTCACCCCGATTTCGTAATCCTCTCTGCATGCACAAAACATTAGTATGTCATTTTAAAACCTACTAATAAAAAACCAAAAGACTTGTTATATTGCAGGTCGATCAACTTCTTGAAGGATAATGAGATTCTCGGATATGCGTGTACACATGAGGTTACGACTGTTTTCGGTCAATGAATTAAAGACCAAATTTAAATTCAGTTTCAAATTTGAAATTAGACAGACCTACACCGTAATTACAAATTTAAATAAGTTAGTCTCGTTATTTGAAGAAACATTAATTTTACAGAAAATTAGAGCAATCCAGAACGAACAAAAAATTTATTAGCGTTGACAAAAAAAAGTTATAAACACGTGTCATCAGAAATTCTAGTTACTCAGAGGTAATACATTAAATTAAAAAAAAAAAATTGCTATGAAAATGCGATAAAAAAATGAAAAGTGTTAATTATTCATAACTATTTATATAAGAAATTTTAGTTAGTTCCGGAAAAAACGCAAAAAAAAATAGATTAGTTTCGTAGCTAAAGGCCAAACCCTTGGTTTTTATCAAAAACGTCAAAATGAAAACTACGCCTGACGCAAGTACACACACGTGAATCATGAGACAGAAGATAAAGAAAACATTTTTATAGTTCAAGTTCATAAGAGAAATGGTACGCCACAATACCACAAGGATGAAGCGAAACTGATTTGTGGTTGGGAAAACTAGAAGTGAAGGTCTGTAACCTGAAATACTTATTTGGCACAAGCATAATTTGGCAGAAATTCAATTATTGAAAATTCGTCGAATTTTTAATACCTCGACAAAGAAATTGGGATTCGAAAACCAATGTCGTTTATTTTAAAAACGCGCCGATACCGCGAAACCTTCAATAAAAAATAAAAGCGTAGAAGTTCCCATAATTGATTATAAGAAAATTTAAAAAAATAACGTCAATGTCGATTGTGATGATAACGTATAAAATACCCACGAGTTTGATTAATTTAATAAAATGATGCAGTATTTTCAATTCCTTACTGAATGGTGTACATAATTTAGGGGTACGCAGGCTGTCAGGGTTCGATACCCTGGAGTTGCTATATCGAGCGGGTAACGCGCCCTCTCTCGTAATGTTCCCGAAATAAGTTTAGGGAATGTACAAAATTAAACTTAGGCTCAAATAGATGCAAATTTATTTTGCGCATATTTCACAAGTCATAACTGCAAGTGCAACAGTTCGATGCCTTCTTAAAGGACGATATTTTTAACACGGAATTAGATGAATTACTCGAGACGCAAAATGCACGTGTATATTTGAATCTAAACATATTGTGACTTGTTTTAAGATGAAACGATCAAAATAGATGTCTATACATTTAATTAAATCGAATCGATTGAAGAAAACTGTACAGACGAATAAATTAACAATGATAAAGAAACAATTACAGAAATCCGAAGTTTTTTGCTTGCTCAGACAAATGATTCTCGCAATTAACGTTACTAATTATAACTGTTGTAAAAGATAAAACAATCGAGAAAAAAATCCTGTATTAAATCGTAATAAAAAAATTGAGAACAAAACCGCAAATGTCTTAATTAAACAAAACGCAAAAAAAGCGCACCATGAAAAACTGGGTATCAGATACTACAAATTATTATAGATATTTGAATATTATGATTTTAAATCATTTTTAAAGTTAGATTATAATTTTCAACATTTTTTTTTTGAATAAATGAAAATAAAGAACCTGTTTGTTTACTTATAAAAAATCAATGTCAATTAAGCTTCAACAGTTTGGTCATGTGATTGATTTAAATTTCTGTCGCAAACAACAGTTTCTTCAAAATCCGTTAATAATTTAAAAAAAAATTAAAGCAACGCTTAATAAAACGTTAGACTTTTTATTCCAGACGTAATCTAAGAATTTTCAGGTTACAAACCTGCTTGAAGAAAAAAACTATCTAATTCCTGGTCACTAATTAATTTTTTTTTAGATCTTTGTTAACACAAAAAATTAAAGAAATAATGTAACGTTGGGAAAACTGAAAATGTGATCAAATACTTTCCATATTTTTTCAATTAAAGTAATAACAAATGCATATAGAAATTGCTACATTTTTGAATGTAACTAAAAATAATAACTGCTTCAAGAATTTAATTCAGATTCAGAAAACTGCCTAAATGATCGCGTTATCCAAAAATTGATATAAAAAAGTTGATCCGCGTATCGACTTGAAACTTTTTGCACAAAAACCGTTCAAAAGAACCGCTTCTGCATAAAATCAAATAATTCCAATTAAAGTGAGCAGGGCCGGGCCCAGGATGAACTTTTTCACGTAACGGTCCTGCGTGAAATTTTAATTAGTCCTTTCTCGATTGTCAAATAAAATATTTTACGATTCAACCTCGAAAAGAACTATTTCAATTTTCCGCAAAATTGTTACGACTTCCGAAAACATACCCGTTCGTAATTTTTATTAACAGAAGAAGTTTATTATAAAAATTAAAGATACGGCGTCGGTTTGGTCGAGCAAACACGCCATCTTAGGTCGCTGAACGCGGTTAGTCTAATATACAATTACATTTTATTTGTAGCGCTGGTTTTGTGAAGCGAAAGGCTATATAGAACCAGTTTTAGTAAATATTTTTGTTTAGTTCTCCCATATAATTAGTTACAAAAATTTTGTAATACACATCTAATGTAATCACGAAAAGTTCAATGTCTTTGTCACTGTTAAGCTCGTATTTTTATTCTGCATTTCCATTTGATTTTTCATTTCGATTGTTGAAAACGTCCGCAGCACTGCATTGAAATAATAAAAAAAGTGGATTTAATGCCTCTTCTAAGTATAAAATATAGCGACATCAAGGTTGGGCGAGTTTTTCCCCTATAACAATCAAAAGAAAAAGTTTCGCAAAGAAGTGGCGATTCTTTTAAAACGAGAATTGTTTTTATTAGTATTTTCTATTAATTTTTCGTTTAGGAGCAACGCAAAAAATGCTTAATAAAATGTTTTTTGTACACTTCGAATTTAACTTTCCCTTTAATGTTCGCCCGCCCCTTAGTATTTTAAGGGCGTCGCACCCTCTAGTTTTACCGGTCTGGTTTCCCTTCCTCTCATTCTAGCCAGCATCCAGTCAGACAACTTAAACCCCACGGCCTAACATCAAATATAAAACTAAATTTCCTCTTCGTTCTATAACCTATCAGAAAATAAGCAGTGAATTCACATCGCTAACATTTGTCTCCAATATTTGTCGCCCCCCTGTTGATTTTATAAATAGGGTAAAAGATTATTCTCACAGCTATTGCCATTTTTCCATTTGAGACTACAGTTAGACCGTAAATTTTGTAAAATACAATGATGATTACGCTACCGATTCTTTGTACCTCCTTCTGCTTAGCTACTGAAAGCGCAGACCAACTGAGCAAGATTTTAATTTCAAATTTCTGTCGTTTGAAATTTGCATGAAAATAACAATAATGGTTGTGCAAAGAAAACACAATTTTCTCCAACACCTACTAATATAAATTTACAAATATTATTTTTTGTATTAGTGGTCATAGTTTAATAGTTGTACATTTGTGTTTATCCTGTGAAATAAAAATGCTTGTCCTTTTTCCGCTTATTTATAGTGTCAGATTCAGTATTTTAGTGAACCTTTCACTGATGGTAACGTAACGTCGAAGTGTTTTATTGCAGTATTCAATAAATGTGTATACTATTTCTTATGCGCTCAAAACACCGGTAGCGTCAAGATTTATTACCACGTCACATCGTTACGGTGTCTTCAGCTTTCAGAATTTTCCAAATTATTCCCTTATAATGAAGAAAAATCGTGATAATCAAACCGTAAAAAAACCATTAACGAAACGAAAGAAGAATAGCATTTATTCGTTACTAAATACTTAACTTGGAGAGAACATCAAAGAAAAGTATTTTTTCTCTTTATTATGTAACAATTCCCTTCGATTTTATACAAGCATACGAATGTAAACACATAAGCTTACAAAAGATTAGAGAAAACATATTGTAAATATGTATAATAAAATCAAGCAAATACTATACAAATAATTACATTAATATTTATTGTAAGAGAAATTAATTAAAAATGCAGGTGATCGAAGAAAAGTAAGAGTGATTTTTAAGAAATAATAGCAATTTAATAACAGGTGAACCACGCATTATACGAGAATGTAAAAAATGATTGAATCTGTACACTTCCTGATGGTAAACGAGTCCAGGTGGACCTGCCAGTTCTTTGTACTCGTTTCTTTGCCTGCATATTGTCCGTTCGTGCACATACAGGTGCAGAATTTCCTTCACTAGTAAGTGTGTAAAAACAAAACAAAAAACAGATTTGATCGATAAAAAAATGTTGCCATAATTGCAACCATAAATGACATTCGAAATGCCGTTTATATAGAACAGACAGGTGGGTGCTTAAAATCAGCACCTGCATAGGACGTTAATCTGTACAACGGTTTTTTTTGATTTAACTTAAATTAATAAATTAACGAAATTAGCAGAAATAAGTTAAGAAAAAACAATAATATCGGTGCCAAATGCATATTTAAATTGGCATTGTATTTTAACCTGAAAACTCAGTTTACTGTAACCGTGTGAAAGTCTAAACATAGCAATAAAGCAAGCAGTGGTAAGCATTCAACGATTATCCACGCTGACATAAGTCGAACGGTGTTACTAGGTCAAACATCTTCCTGAGAAATTATTTAAGAAAAAGGTCCTTTTACGACTCGATTACAATAAAATGATCATTTGGATTATTAGAAATGGGGAGGACAAAATTGATTGCGTTGGAGTAACGACTCCATGCCAAGAATTGATGAACGTCTTTGTAAAATTTACCGGTATAGAAAGTAGAAAATTCAGTTGCTGCAAAACCTATTTATATAAATGCAAATGAAGTGAATATGAAAACTGTTACAAATCCGTGTCATCTCTGCTCTACTACTTCAAGCAAGTTTTTTTTTAAATTTAATTTTAAAGTAATTGCAAATAAAGTGAAAGTGCTAATATGTGTTACGTTGATTACAAAATAAACTAAAAATTAGGTTCACGACCTACTTTATTTCCGTTTACTAATCATCCTTTTCACTTACTTCCTTCATTACGATTTTTATTTTTCTTGCGTTAGATTAAGTAGTACTCTAATTATGACGACTTGAGCAATTTTATAATTTTATTGCTGAAGTTTTGCTATTGTTATAGCGTTGTTGCGTAATTTGGTGAAACAGTTACGGCAATTCATAATAAAAACAAAAAAAAACTTTGCGTAGGTAGACATAAGTTCTTTTTATGTAAAGGTTACACAAAGGGAAAATTCCTATTACGTTAATGGTCTCCCAATTCTAATCAGTGTTCTTATTGATTAACCAGTAATTCGAAGCGGTAAATAATTAGAAGCGAAAATTGCTTACGGTTTCTCAAGAAAAGCCCTAATAATTTTCCGGAACTGGAATGGAAAATGAGATACCGTTGGATTGTTACAACACATGATAGACGACGACTTTCCCTGTCTGTTGCAGAAAACAACTTTCAATAAAGACAGTTTTATTTCTAACTGGGTCTTGTCCTAGTTTTTACAAAAATTGTACGTTACGTGCGCTACAACGCTCAAATCGCATTGTTCAATTGGCCAATCAACAATTTCATATTCTCACCGAAGCGTAACCGTAAAAAACCATTATTGCGAACTTTGAATTAATCGTCACATTTTTCCAATTAATTTAGAGCAGCACCGACGCAAGTACTTTTACTTCAATGAAAATCTAGGAAATTAGACATCGTCTCGACAATTACGTCAACCACCGGCCTTTTTAACGCTTATGAAATCGTGTCAAGATCAATTTTTGCTGACACTTTAATTTAAAACTAAATATAGCCGCCAAAGGTGTTAAATTTTGCAGCGACAACGAGAAAATGGCACCTATTTTAGATAAACACAATTACGAGCGTGTCGAAAAGAAAGTGTCAATTTTTTTTAATTGCCCTTGTTAACACAACAATTAATTTTGGAGGTTATCGCGTAATTATAACTATAATGCAAACTCTAACAAAGCTCAAAGTCACGAGAAATTATTGAGCAACGCTAAACGACCCACATCTGAAAATATAATCAATCAATCTCAAATCCTTTACATAAACTTCTTTTGATTACGCACTAATTGAATTTATACGCAAACTCGCAAAATCAATAATTAAATTGACTTACAAACAAACTTGTCTTTCTGTAAAAAAAAATATTCCGTTATTAAACGTGTAATAATCTCACAAAAACTCTGGTCATTGCTGTTCACACGCTCGGATACTAAAAACTCGAGTACAGTTAAATAACTTTGTTTAGCGAAAAGGTACCAAATGAATTTTAATTAGTATAAATATGTAAGTTTTTTTTAAAGAAAATTAAACCGTTTTTATTATAATAATAATTATTGTAGTCACAACTCAACACCCCCTCGCCTTTGCAATTTGATATACACGCTTAGAATAATTTAGTTTTTTCAATCTTCAAAAACGCCGCCGAATCATTATAAGTTCAATAATCCCTTGATTGGCTATTTTCAATCCGGTAAAAGAGTTATGTGATCCATATTTTTAGTTCTATTTCACATGGGTTATAGTACCGTTTCTTTACTAGTGTTAATTAGCACCAAGTTTGAATGAAGTCGTGAATAAACTCATTACGGTAGGAAAAAATAATAAATGTGATTAGATACCAGGGTTACACAAAAATAGAATAATTATGGTAGAAGTAATAAAAAATTTAAAAGCGCGACCTTATGTAATCCTAAAATGTGTACGGTGATTTATTGCAATCTACTAATTTAAAAAAAAGGATATTGCGCCTTGTTTAAACATCTAGAAGTACATAGGTCATAATGATACTTTTGTGTTGGCATCGATATTGGTGTCACGGCTTTGACAAGCGAATATAATTACTACACAAAACTAGTCTTTCTGATTTCCACGTTTTTCCACTTTTTTTTAGTCATAAATCACTTTTCAAAATTTCATTGACCAGGAAAAGGAAATTATGACCAAATTCAGTACCTGAACAGACGAAATAAATTAAAAAAAATCTACTTTACTTTTCGGAACCAAATTGGCGAGTGAAAGAGTTCCAGTAAGCTTGCTTCTAAGTAAACATCTATGACTAAGCGTCTCTTCTTCTCAATTCTAAGTTTTGGTTTTCAATATTCTTAGAGGCGTTTAATAGTATCATCAAAAACATCGTCCTACAATTTATTTAAAAAAGTAGCAAAAATTCAAAGGAGTTCCGTTTACCATAACTGATAGCCTAATGATAACAGTGATAAAGTTTAAGTTAACTTGAATCGGCATGAATCACTAGTATTAAAAAATCTAAATGAAAACACATTTTTTTAATTTTTAAAAAGCACTCAAACCTGTTTCCTAAATAAAGTACAGTTAACTACGTAAGTTTGTTTATTATCAGCCAACATAGATCGTTTTTAAGAAAGATTATCTTTAAATAAGCTTGTCAATAAACAAACGCTAATATAAATTAGGTCTTAAGTGGAAATTTTACAAATCAGGTTTTGCAAAGTGAACGATGAACAAGAGTTGCGTGATACAATATAATAAAATAAACGATGACAATAAATGAGAACAGTTTTATTATTTTCACATAAAGAAACGAAGTCTCATAATTAGCTCAAAAATGTATGCGTCGGAAAATATAATCTGACTACTCTTTTAATTACGAGGAGCAAGGTAAGTTTTGCGAATGCATTATAGGATTAAACAACAATCGACATAACCTACACTAATCATCTTTGTAAACAACCTTATTAAGTTCAAACTTCGTTGAAAAATCATTTCCTAAAGAACTAAACTTGTAAGTTGTATAGTTTGTGAATATTGATTCAATATCTACTACTTTTGAATATCCTGTTGAACTGATTTTCTATATAGTGTAAACGTGTTATTCACTTCCGCTACTCCGAATTAAAAAACAAGGTAGAGCAACTAAATAAAAATCATATTTTACAGTAAGCATAATTGTTGATTCGTTAAATAAACCGCTTTGCCTGTTCCGGCTCGACTAATCATCTGTCTCGGAGTCTGGTGCCACGCCGTAATAAAGACGTGTATGTAATTCATAGATTTATTCATACATCCTCGTAACGCTTTTATTTGCGTCTGAATACTTCTATCGTAGCGTACATACGTTCTATGATTATATGGTTATTACACATTTAGTCGTATTTGTTAAAAAGCGATTAAAAAAAAATTATAAACAAGAACTAGCAGACTTCAGATTTATCTTTTACTGACGGTGTCTCGCAAATGTGCAAATTTGTCTTTGTGTGAATATGAAATGCGTAACATTAACAACTATAAAATAATGAATACAAATTCAATCGTTATTTCGAAAACTCAAGTAAAAATTCATATTATTGTTCTACTTTCAAATTATAACTAAAAATTCAATCTTTATCCGACTGATTTTAAGTGACAAATAACAATTAAACTGTGATTTGAATAGTTCGATAATAAAATAGTAATTATACCATTAATTATAAATATTTTCATTAATGCGCTTACAAATAACAAATAAAAGAAAATTCTAAATATGTTTTAATTAAATAAACAAGTAAAAAACTTGATCACTCAGAATCTATAACATTACAAATTAATTTTTAAAAAGCTAATGTACGCTGAACCAAGAATAAATTTTTATTATTTAATCAGAATTATTACAATAACGATTAAATTTTCATTAGTTAATCGAAGAATGAATAACGCCATCACTCAATTACTATTCTGTCAATCAACTGAATTGGTTAATCGCAAATCCTAAACAAAAAATATTGGCAACCTAGGTTTGTTCTATCTCTACGGGTTTAGTCAATTCTGCGCGACTTTCATTCACGATAAAGCAATAAAGAAAGTTTCTCAATGCAACGTTAAATAATTTTATGTAGATACCGTGCGATTAAGAAATATAATTTTAGGTGCCACAAACCTTTAAAAAAGAACTAAGATAATATTTAAAACGAATCACATTAGTAAATGCAGATGATAAAACTCCCAAAAACCCAGATCTAACCCAGAGTAATTTATATATTCTTTAATCGCTTGCAGTAAATCATGAAGCAACATGAGCACAAACCTAGGCTAGCAACCTTGCTTTAAGCCGAGCATACTTAATTCTCTGCTAGCGTGTGAGATTAGGAAGTCTTATAAAAATAGAAAAATCCAAAACATTAAAAAAATGTACATTCCGTAGTAATAGGCTTTAGAGCAGACTATAAACTCAGTATACTCTATTTTTTTATTAGCAGAAACGGAAGCAAATATCCCGTTTATACTACATGCCTATATAGAAAACATTAAAGTTGTTTAAGGAGCAAATTAAAAATGTTTATTGAATTAAAAGTACTAGTAGTAGGCGTTGAAACTATGCCATTTACAAGTATTGTTTTGATAAAAACCAAATTTTTCATCAAGTCCAGACAATAAAACACGAAAGCAAAATAAAATTATTTACAAACGCGATTAGCGCAGATATTATCTACTATTTCCTGTGTAAATTTGGTTTGTGCACAGCCAATCATAATCAAGTATAATAATCGTTTAACCGATTGTACAAAGATCGATTTTTAAACGAATTCGAGTCGAAGTCGAATCAATCGATTCAGAAAAACTCAAGTCTAGAAAATCGATTTCTCAAATATCGATCTATCTTTTTGAACTTTTATATAAAAAGAAGACACTAACCCAAAACAAAGAAATTTACTCTGATATAACCATTTTTATTTTATTGTCGAATCATAATTTTTTTAATTAATAATAAAAAGTGCTTTTTGGTGTAACTCATTAAAACCTGATACATACAACCTAATCCTAACTTCACATGAAAATGAAGTATAGATTTAATTATATTATTAATGGTAGTGTAATGAGTACTACTAACAAGTACTCTAAATCAGCTTCGTCAAGTTAGTTTCCTACTTTCATTTTTTTAATAATATTCCAATGTAATGAATTGTAGTCGTTTTGTGCTAATATTATTTTTAACCGGTTTTTTTAAATTTTTTTTGGTTATTTAATTGTGCTTGTTTTGTGCTCAATTGTTTCGTTATTTTTAACTGTGCTTAATTTTAAATTGTTAATAGTGAAACGTTCGAGAAGTTATCTGCAAATTCAAGAGCCTTCTGGAAGTTGTTATCCATCTGCTAGAAGATATACCGAAAGATAAGGAACACTCGAGAAGGATTTCCAAATGTGTATAAATACCGAAGAAGCAAATCGTAGGTCAGTTATTGCCGTAATGCGAAGACAGCAGTGTTAAGAAGATTATTCAAGTCTAAATAAATAAGTCGTTAGCGCGTGTGTGTAGATAAATATACGGAGAATAATCTTGTACGTGACTTTAGTGTAAACAAGTGTGTGAAGCTACCCGCGGACTTTATCTTATCTTCGTGTAAGTGATATAAAGTAGTGTAAGTGTTTTTATAAAATATTATTAGATTTAATTAATTCGGTTAATTTAAAAGTGTACATATTTTTAGTATAAGTAAAAATATTTTTAGTAGTTTAAATAAATTAGTTTTAATAATAAAATTCGTTACAATTGAATTAAAACAAATCCGGAGACTAACTTAACCATCAGCCCTCCGTTTTTGTGATAAATTGTGCTGATATTATTTTTAACTGAGCTTAATCTTAAATTGTCAATAAAATTAAAATAAATTTGGTAGCTAACTTTACCATCAGTCTCTAATTTTCTATTTAATTTTTTTGTACAATATTTCGTTTATTATTATTCAATGACGTTATTCATAAATATTATAAAAAAGTTACCCCACACGTTAGTTTTAATTTTATTACCAAATTAGACTTATATATATGTAAAGTTTTATTTATTTGTTTGATTGTTACTATAAAACGGCTACAAAAATAACCAACAACAGATTACTAAACCAGAATAACAAAATTCTCGATTTCGCCATAAAATCACTAATTTATTAAGACTGATTAGATTGCACGAGTTTATCTCAAAAATCTTTGTAAATAAAACTCGATTTTTACAAACTTGAAAAAAGTTTATTTTAATTTAACATTAACATAATTTCGCACAAAACGAGTACAATTACACATGGTAAATACATTAAAATGAAAACGGGTAGTTGATAGTTAACTTAGTTCTCAGATTTGTTTTAAATGTTTTTAGCAATTTAAAAATAAGTTCAGGAAATAATAATAATAATAATGGAGAAATTTAAGCGAGTACAATTAGATAAGCCAAAAATATTGTAAAAAATTAAATAACAAACAGGGGCTGATGGTTAAGTTAGCCCCCGGATTTGTTTTAACTTTATTTTCAATTTAAAATTGAACACAACAAAATTGTAACTAAATGAAAAAACGGAAGCTAACGGTTAAATTATCCCCAGACTTTGTTTTTATTTTTTTTTATCAATTTAAAATTACGCACAAATAAAAATTGTTAGCGCCCCGAATACGTTTTAATTTTTTTTTTGATTTAGAGTTACGAACAATTAAAAATAATATAAACACAATTCATTATAATGGAATATTATTTAAAAAGTGAAAGTGAGGGGCTAATTTGTCCGAGCTAACTAAATCTATAGATAGCGTTAGCATTATCGAAGCTAACTATAAAATCAGTACGCCATCTATTGAGTAAACCAGAAAAAATCTTGATTTTTTAATCCACTATTTAACATCGACACTGGCGATCTGATTAATCAGACAATCGATTTTTTACGCCAAAAAATCGATTGCGTGATTAATCGATCTCAGATCGCCAATGTATGTGAAATTTGCACGACGTTCGATGAATTTAAAAAAAATACTAAGGATTCCAATATCATTATTTATAGTTCTACATGTCCTGATAAAAATTAACAAGTTCTAAGTTTTTTACCTTAATAAAATTAAATGTGCTAGCTTTGCAAATCTATCACGACACCCTCCTCCTCTCTAAAACAAGAGTTCTGGATAGTTCTATCTCAAGTTATGCGTATATATGTAATTAAAGATCGATATTTTAACCATTAACAATTTTTAATCAATATCTAATATTCACGCTCAGCACATTTAGTGAAAATGTGTCGTGCTGAATATTTTGATAATATTTTTTCAGTTCTACAAAGGTCTATGCTTTATAAACGTTTTAACGAAAAGTTCAAACTGTTTACTATTTTTTGAATAATTTTGAAAACTTACGTTTGCCACATTTTGTGAAAATCTGTCGTGCTGAAGATTTTCCGTCGCTTTAATAGTAACTTTTCACAATTTTGTAGGAGTTCTATGGTGTAAAGACATTTTAACTAAAAGTTCCAACTGTGTACTATTTTTTTCAACTATTTTCAAAAATTACGTCTGGCACGACATTTAGTGGAAAATGTGTCGTGCTGATGATTTTCCACATGTTTCATGGCAACTTTTCGTTAAAATATTTCTAAAGCATAGAATTCTTGTCAAACTGACATTACCATTAAAACTGCCTAAAATTATCAGCAGGTCACATTTTCACAAAATTTTGTGCCAGACGTAATTTTTGAAAATTGTTTAAAAAATAGTACAGTTGAAAGTTTTATTAAAATGTTTCTAAAGTATAGAACTCTTATAGAACAGTGAAAAATTACCATTAAAACTGCGTAAAATCATTAGCACGATACATTTTCACTAAATGTCATGCTGAGCGTGAATACTAAAAATTTATTCAACATTGTTAATTGTTAAAATATTGACCTGAAATTACACATAAAATCGATCCGGAATTACAGAACAGTAGTAATATTCAACGCGTTTTAGAACTTTACAGAAATGGTGTCGTGCTAGATATGCGAAGTTAGCACGACAGTTGTAAATTTCGTTTTTTTAACGTAAAAAATGCGAAATTTTTTTAAATTCTTATCAGAACTGTAGAACTATCAAAAAATTGCTATGGGAACCCTTAATATATTTTTTTAATTCACAGATCGCCCTCCCGTACAATGCCTACGAGCAAACAACTGAACTGAAATACGTTTAGTAGGACCAAAGCCAACATGGGTAAAAATAAGGTACTTAACATTCGATGGTAGGTAGCTCCCAGGCTGAAAGAGTGCAAATAAAACTGGGCAAGAACCATCTAAAATAAGTTCACAAAACACTACACATAAAATGTCTCACTTCTAAAAGCGTGAGTGACAACCCTAAGCGTAGGATTTGTAAATACTATGCCAATATCTCTCCCAAAATCCATCTACGTAGAACCAAACCTGTGAGTTGAAAACCTATAAAGCCATAATAAGTTTAAAGTATGAATTTAGCCTAAAGAAATAATTCTCAAAAATGTGCGAAAAACATTAAAACAAAATTTAGTGGTGAACAAGCAAAAGTGTCATAACGAGTGCAAAAAATATTATAACCGCCGCGTAACTTTAAGAGCCTCTCTATTTTGAAGAAAATAACTTGTAATCTCATGTCACCCAGGAGAAATCATCTACGAGTACGCTATAATAATACACAGTAAGCACTTAAATCGTGATAAATTATGATTAGTATCTTCAACGATTCGAAAACTAATTAAGCAAGTATGAAAACAAGCCTCAACATACGTTATAATTAGACACTATGCCATTAACTCCTACCATCAAAGCCGAGTACAAATCTTATTAATTCCGAACAAACAAAAGTCTTGTTAAAAAAAAATGACAGTGATAACGCTCCCATCTATCAACAATAATAGGTCAATCAAGAAATTCAACTTTTCAGACTTAATGAGCTTTACATTGAAATCGATGTCATCCGACTAAATTGGACTCATCAACGTTTAAGTTGCGCATAATCAAAACACAACAAAAACAATAATTGTCATAATTATGTAAAAATATAATTTTTTTGCAAATCTTTATTCTCGGTAACATTTTTTTTATAAACGCCCAGCATTCAGTATCATTGTGGACATATTCTGTGAATTCGTAATTGAGTAAAAGATTCGACGTCGAATGCGTCTACGCCCGCGAGGCATTTTGTTCGACACTAAACAAAATTTATATTTGTAAGAAAATTGTTTTTCAACTGTTGAATTTTTTTTGTTATGCAGTACATCGTACAGAGAGTTTCTAAGTACTCGACCGGTCGACGCCGGCATCGTTACGTCACTTCGAAGCAACGAGGGTGGCGCTGGATCAATGCGGACGTCGGGACGCGGGAGGAGCCCTACAGGATCTTTATGTTTATAATTCAATATGCGATCTAGAAAAATAACTAAAGTATTTAAATTGCGGATGCACTTTGGTAGTTTTTTAATTTTACACAAGGAAGCGTCATTCAAATAGCATCGTATAAATAAAAGGTCATTACGCCATTAAGTGCGTGTCTGTCTTCGATGCCGTATGTCGTGACATTCTCTTATCATTACTACTACAGTTTTATCACTTTCTTCTTATCTAGTTTAAAACACGTGGTGTTTTCATCGGTTATTTTAAAATTGATTTTTTTCCGCCAAAATCGTAATGAGCACGCGAGTCGCGAAATATCGATAAAAAATTGGTAATATAAATTCTAAACAAGAAAAACTACCTACAGGGAGTAAATGGTTAATGACTCCTTCCAGACCAGCCAAGTGGCAGATGTGAAACCACCTGCTTGTAATAACAGCTGGTTAGGCCCGCGCCCTCAAAACGTATTTTTTTATATTCAACCAAAGAGCTCTTTTTAATTTTTTAACTGGACGTTCAACTCGAGCTTGTCCTTAAGAAGTCAAAGTCCCTACCACAACGGAAATATCACATAACATTAAGCAGCTGAATTGAATTTAAAACTAGATAAAACGGCCTTAGGTAACGGGGGCATTGCCAGAATACTAAATTTCGTTCCAATACGAAAGCAATTAAAATTTTTGATCCTTGCTGGTATATGCTTAATTGGAATCGTCTTCACGCAAGCCAAAAGGCGAAGACTTCCTCATTTGCATATAAAAAAGTAAGGTCACCAAAGCCACCTTTCCTTTTTAAACACACGTTTTGTTGTTTTTAATTTGCTGTTGAACAAAGTGATAAATATAAATCGAAGACTATAAAAATTATATCAAAACTTGAACATTATTATTAGAAGATACGCAAACAATAACAACGCGTTGTCTCTTTACTTCAATAAATATTTAAGGAAATCGAGGGAAGATTTTCGATTTTGCACTATCACAAATATTAATGCTCTTCTCTACAAATATATAAATACCGATTGAAGTTATCGAATAAACGGTTCTGACAAATATTTGTAAAGGTTAAATTCCAAATTCTGATAGTCTTTGAGGTTCTCAGATACTCCTAAAAGATTACTTTGCAAATTAGTACGTCTGATACCACTGATTACCAGATAACCACAAAAAAGTTTCATCGATTTTGCTATACTATCTGTTAACCAAACCGTAAATAATAAACATATCAACAATCAGTACAATTAAAGATGTTCAAGTGTAGAATAATTATATATACATAAGATAAGCTATGCCTTTCAGTGAAAATTGAAGCTGTTCCTGAGAACTCGTCTGTCTTCGTTGTTTTTGGTCACTACCTGTGGTCTCGGTATGTTTTTGTTTTCACGGACTACTTTCCTCCATTCTATTTTGTTATATAACATTTTCTTCCAATTCATTATTCTCATTTTCTTAATGTCTTCTTCTACCTGTTCTTTCCACCTTAGTTTCGGTAGTACTTTTGGTTTTGTAGTAACTGGTGTTCATTTTGTAATTACTGTTGTATAATTGTTTTATCCTCTCTGCGTATATGTTCAATCCATCACATTCTATGCGCTTTGCATAGACTCACTTTGTTTTCTCCTTTTTGCATTTTGTCAATATCATAACTCATTAATTGACTTATTAGGTCAATTTGGTCTATCTTGGGTCTCATGATTATTCTGATAATTTGCCTTTCGAAAATTCTTATCTGTTCTTTTTTTTATTCTCGTTGTATCTATGGACATATAATGTTTTGTATATTTGTAATCTGTATTTCTGCTCAGTGTCTTTCCTTTTAATATTTTTTAGTTTGCGTATATCTCTCCCTTTTTCCAGTTTCTATTACAGTGGATATATTTTGTCTTAGTTTCATTTATTTCTAATCCTTTGTATTTTGATATTTTACTTACTAAGTTAAATGTTATGACAAACCCCAATGTCGACAATGCCTGTCTTACTCCTTTACTTCAAAAACTTCTGTTGATTCTTGGCTGAAAAGTATCTCTGTTTTTGATTCTGACATTGTCATCTGACTAGTTGTATTAGTTTTCTGCAAGTTTTCGATTCCTTTAAATCTTCTATTTTGTTCTAATTAATCTATGTTATATTCGTAACGTTCTTCAATGATTTTTAAGTGTACGTATAGCGTCTATAATTGATTCGTTTTTTCTATATCCTAGGTTCATTTCTGTGCGCTTTATGTGTCTACTCTTTGTTATCACAGTTAAAACTTCGTATGTAATGTTTAGTTATTGCTTTGGACAGATTTTATTTTGGCATTAGCACTATCAAGCCTATCTTCCGTTCTGTCGGTATTTCTTCCTTTCTCAATATATTTTGTATAAGTCTACGCATTCTTAGGTTTCCCTCCATACTTTATCAGTTCGCCAGTTATCCGCTCACTCCCTGCTGCTTTTTTGTTTTTCATCTTGGGCATGAATGTTCTTCTACTTTTTCAATTTCTGGTATTTTTCTAAGCCTTCAAATTGTTTTCTCATCTTGTTCTCTGTTTGTCCTAAGCGATTTATTTCTTATTTTATCGTAATTTTTATTTTTCATCACATTCTTTAACAAACCAGTAATTTTTCATTATTTTTCGTCTGAATCCAATAAATAACTTCCACCGACGTCATCAAGATGGCGTTCAAGCAGCTATTCTGAAGTAAAACAACTAAGTTTACTAATGTTTCTAGTCTGGATTTTGTGCATTTGTTGTAATAGTGATGGTTAATTAGTGTATAAATATGAATAATTACCTTGAATACTTTTATGAACAAAAACAACTATTTATAGACAATTTTACTAATCTACTCATCTAAAAACAAGAACATATAAGTGAATATTTATTATTTATGCAAGTCAATTCGCCCAAATGAAATAGGTGTATACAAAAGTTTAAATGCCATTACACACGTTGTGTGAAAGTGAATCTATAAACTTGTTCGATTACTCTGCCTCTATTATCTTTTCCTCATAGAATTTAGAAATATTTCTTTCTCGTTTGCTATTTTTTTAATTTTTACATCAGTTAGCGCAGACCAATGTTAAAAATTACTAGTAGTAAATAGATAACATCGAAGATTTTAATTATTTCAATATTCCGCATCGATAGAAATGAACAGCAAAAAGTCATGCTTTAAAAGCTTAAAGTTGAAAATAGATCAGCGAATGTCTCTGGAGATGGTTAGAAATTAGTCAAAATTGAGATGTACATCAGTTATAAAATTCCTAAGCATAGTTCCCCATTAGAAACAGTACTACATCAAAAGCATTTTTCAGATTGTTACAAATTTTACACAAATGTTTCTAGTTTCACAAAAAACACATTTGGCAATGTTGTAAAACAAACTTTCCATTCTAATGCGATTTCAACAGATTTCAATCGTAAGCATCACCTGTCAAATTTTGACATTTATGTATCCAATTCGACTTTCTTGTTTCATTTTTGTATATTCTTTGCTTGTTTCGGGATTTTTTGTGTATTTTTGATAAGTTCTTGTGGTTTTGTGTTTTTTTGAGCTGTTTGTTGTTGTTTTGTTCACTTATAATGGCTTTTACATTCAGTGAATATGTACCTGAAGTACGTTTTCTGTAATGGAAATACTAACCTGACCGCAAACGGGTATGGCATACCTTTTCCAAACCGAAAACAATCTAGAGCAATTCGATTCAAGAAGATGGCGACTTTTTCCAGCGCATTCTTTGGAGCGAATAATCTATGCTTACCAGATATGGTGTATATAATACTCATAATCTTCACCATTAAGCAGATGAAAATCCGCATGAATTTATAGAATATGGTCAAAAGGTTTTCCATTAACTTTGGCTGGGCATATCAAATTGTCTTAATGCCAATGGGTACCTTTGTGTATTTGGAATAAGTTATTGACGAGATGCCGTTAAACATACGCCATAACGTGATTTACATGCACCATAGAGCTCCTGCTCACTTTGCTCGCAATGTGAGAGAGTGGTTGGATGAACACTTTCTGAATAGATGAATTGGTCGCGGTGGTCCCATCCTATGGCCTGCGAGATCTCCCGATAACAATCCTCTAGACTTTTTTGTTTGAGGTTTCATTAAAGAGAGTGTTGCATCCTCCTCAAGACGCTAACTCAGTTACAGAAAGAATTAACGCAGCGGTAATAAAAATTATACCAGAAAGACTGGAACGAGTAATCCAGACGATACTTCGAAGGTTGCGACTATGCGTAGAAACAGATGGATTTCAATATCTGAAAATAAATAAATTGAAGAGCGAATCATATCTTATGTAATGTGTAGAATTTAAAAACGTGCTACCAATGACGAGTAAAATGTTTTTGGAGATTAAAAGAAAGAAAATAGCAACGGCAGGTATTACAGTCGTATACTAGCTTACAGTGTTGCCAAATGTATATTTCATTTAAGTAGTTCCTGAAGGCATACAAAGCATAATACAATAATTTAACATTAGGATTTTCGATTCAGAATTGAACGAAGAATGTCGCAGCATGTTGCTTTTTAACGTGAATTTATACACAACCTGTATATCTGTACAGACTTTTGTACGAATCTAATATAAAATCAACAATGTCAAGTCAGAATAATAACAAAAACTTGTAATTTGCAAAATAATTATTTCCATTTAACAGTAGTAGTTATATTAGTCGTATAAAAGAAAATCGATAATTTAAAAACAAACGTAAATAATGACCTAAAATGCCCATAAAAATGTTATCCAAGTGCAATTAATCCCAAGAACAGTTGCAAATTTTCTCAGTGAGGTATTATATTCGTTGCACACATAAAATTTCCAAGACACATCCTTGTAAAATCTTACATAATTGACGAAAAAGAAAACTACATAACCGACGGTACCGTTAAGATCAAAGATTATCCGATTACTCAAGAAAATAAAAATTTACTAATGAAAAAATTAACTTCCAAATCACGTATATCTTGTCTAGACACACCAAAAACAGAAACAGTGAGCCGGAATTGTACAAACAAAAGCAAGGTAGATATGGTCCCATAACTCAACTAATATATTATCAATTACTCTCAAAGAATTCACTTAAATAGAAAGAAGTAAAAGCGTGTCCAAAAAAAGAAAGTGTTTTAAAAGTCACACAGTTGCACACACGTTTTGTCACAATTATACAATGACGTCAAAGAATAAAATTCCTGAAACAGCATAATCGAATGTTTCCATAATGTTATTGATTTCATTTAAAAAAATTACAAAAAATATGAAAGACGTCATCACTCGATCGTAAAAATGCACGTGTATACGGCGTGTTAGAAATGCCAACAGAAATAGATACCATCGACAATATTTATAAAAAAAATGTCAAGGTACATTAAAACACTATTAACAATTAACGTAAAAACATATATAGTTAAAGGTCTCCTTTTCATCTCTATTTTTCGCATTTAAAAACATCTACTTTCCATCGTATAATTCATACGGAAAAAATCAAGGTTATGTAGAACGTGTAAATTTGCAGTTTGCATTAATATATACTAGGAAGTAAAATATCAGATAGTTAACATTCTTTGTAACGAATGCATTAATGTAGCCTTTTTACTATTTAACCTGCAAGATCTAAATAGACACTGATTTAGGTACCTGAAAAAGACCATGATAGTAAGGTTCATTATAAGCTTTCATAAGTTATCGGCAAATACGTATACAAGAGATAATTCAACAATTGCGAAAGATTTAACAATACCGTTGGTTATCCTGTATAAATAAAAATATTAATTAAAAAAAATAACCGATAAGGTTCCGCGATATCATTTAGTTTATCAAAGAAACTTGAACTGCATGTCGATCGAATCAAGTGTTCAGACGTGTTTGTATTTAGCAACTACTGTATACTCCAAAATATTTTAAAGATGGAAATTACGACCTTTCATATGATCGGAAACATGGAAAGAAGCAATTTATGTTCTACCATAAAATCATAAACCTATTGTGGAACCACAAAATATTCTACAGAACAATATCTCAAAAGCTTAAGATTGAGACAATTTTCTAATTTCTTTGTAAATCGTGTAACGAATAATGTAAGAGCAACTAGTTGAGCCAAATAATTAAATTTCGATGTCATTACAAGCATTTAAGGTAACGTGATATAATCGATTTCTTCACGTCATAATGTGCGTGCGTATAAAAAACGTAATGATAAAATAGTGACGGGAATCACCATTGTCTCAGGGGAGTAAAATACACCCCCGCAGTAAATCAAATTCTTACATAAATCGAGTTTATTTTTGGAAAAAAGATATTATGTCACCAGTTTCTAGATTTCCGATTTAAGAAATCGAGATTTCAAGCTATACATTTTGACTTGGACAATGGTTTTAACAGACAGAGCTTTGTTAAACTGACGTTTTTTTTTCAGGGATTTATCATAATGCTTGGAATTTTATGTTTGGTTCAATCCTCGCTGTGAACTGGAAGTTTAACTCGGACGATTTTCAATAAAGTCGATGTAAAAAAAATAAATATAATAAACTCAAGATCTATATTTTGATTATTTTCTATTGACTCACTCGCTATTTACTTTTAGATAAATCGCGTCCACATTTGGCACACTGTAAGTGTATATTAAGGTGGTTCTGATTTTTGCCACCGATAACCACGTGGTGTGATTCATTACGCTCCTTACATGCATTCTGGTTCCTAAAGTGGTCCCTATGGAGCCCCAAGGTCTCCGGGATCATTCAGGGGGTCCCTGGAAAATTAATATTGATTTGGGGGTCCCTGAACGTCTGGGGGTCAACGCAAAATAAAAAAATTGTGACAGATTTTTATTTATATGGAAGTTAAAATAAATAACAATGAATAAATTATTAGATATTTTTACGTCCTAAATAAAATATAAATATAGACAGGTATATAAAATACAAGTAATAACAAGGAACGCAATAGAGCCGTTATCTGCACCGGCCAGTCGTGCATTTAACCAACAATTTAGTTGTGTTATGCGTGATGTGAAGTGCATACAAGAAATTTTCCTAGTCTTTGACAAAAAGAAGTATAATTTTTTGTATTGTTACGCAAATTATATATCACAGTTATGAGTACAGTAATTCCTTAACATTCATTAAAGATTTCTTTTTTATTAAAAACTTAAGAAGGGATTATAAGTTTTTCTAATACGAATGTGTTTCTAAAGAATATATTATTAATGATTCTGTAAAAGAAGTTAGACATTTTTGGGTTTATAGTTTAATATAATGCACCCTAAAAGTTATAACTTACCATTTTATATTTTTATTATTTTTGAAATATTTATTTTTCTTGAAAAATTAATTGGTACTCAATGAGTAACTACACAATATGTGACATTTATATGAAATTCTATCCTTACATTTCAATTAATGAATTCAAGAGAGCGTTACATTGCAGCATTCCATTAAAAAAAAAATATAATTAACACTAGCAAAACTGGTGGACACCGCCACCTACGTAGATAAAAGAGCCACTAATAGTTAATTATTATATAGAGAACTATGAGAATGTAGTTCGTATTTTGAATTCAAACCACACAATTTAAAACTATTGTTTGAATAATAGCGGGAAATTAAATTCACTAACATACACGAAAAGTGTAAAAATTTTGTTTGTGTAACTGCGGAAACCATCAAAGACTAGTGGACAGCTGTTTCGTCCTATTGATAGTGCTGAGGAGTCCGAATGGGACGAAACAGCTGTCCACTAGTTTCTGATGATGGTTCCGCAATTACACAAACAAATTTTTTACACTTTTCCTTTATGTTAGTGAATTTAATTTCCCGCTATTATTCAAACAATGTTTTAAATTCAAAATGCTAACTACATCCTCATAGGTTTCTATATAATAATTAACAGTGATTTGTTGCAAACAATTTTTTTTCCAGATAACAGTATGAGTGAGCCGAAAAAAAAATGCAGACAATACAGTGTTGAATATATGAAATATGGCTTTATTCCGTCACCAGGAAATAGTACTTTACCTATGTGTCTTCTATGTAATAAAACGATGTCAAACGATTCAATGAAACCTTCTAAGCTTAAGGAACATTTAATAAAAATCCATAGTGACAAAAAATAAGGATTTAACGTTTTTTCAAACAAAGAGAAATTTTTTAAAACACCGACATTGCAAGAACTCATAGGGACAACATAAAAGAGAGATGACGATGGAATGCGTGTTTCTTATATTATTTCTTTAATGCTTGCGAAGTCCGGATAGCCGCACACTATTGGCGAAGAACTTATTCTACCAGCTGTGAGTGAGGTAATACGCACCGTGTTGCACAAACCAGCTTTCGGTATTATAAAAAGAATTCCCAAAACATTTCAATTCTCTATACAGCTTGAGGAGTCAACATTACCAAGAAACAAAACTTTACTTTTAGCTTATGTGAGGTTTTTAAAGAAAAAAAAATCTCTAAGAAATATAATTTTTTGAATTTTTAGAAACTGATACGAAACCTTATTTACTGAATTAAAAAGATTTTTCGATGTTAAAACCTATACCCTTGACTAAACTAAATTTACCAATCGCGGTAACGTCATATTTACTAAATATTCACCAAATATTTACTAAATTTACCAATCGAGGTAACGCCATATTTACTAGGTGATCAACCCCTCGATTCAGACCTTAACCAAAGATTTGAAGACATTCTTCACATAGATATTCCCGACTGGGTGTTGAACCCTTTAGAGAGTGGTCAAACTCAGATCACAAATACAAATACAGATAAATACATACGAATACAGGAGCAACGTATTGAATTATCCAAGAATGAGGAGCTGAAACCAATGTTTAAACACGGACACGACAACTTCTGGTTGCAAAAACAGATCCCAATTTTATATCCAGCATTATGGGTTATTATACAGAAGCTGTTGATTGCTTTTCCGTCTTCCTATTTGGTAGAACGTGGATTCGGTATCGTTATGAGCTTCATCACAAAAACAAAAGAAACAGACTAGAAATTAGTATACGTGCGGATTTGCGATTGCGACTCACATACACTGAGTCAAATATAAATACACTGATAGCATCCCATCAGGTTCATCCAAGTCATTACAATTTTTTTTTGTATTTTAAAACAAAAGTTATAATTTCAATAAACATTTCTTCAACAAAATTTCTATTTATATTTTATTTTTCCGTTACCATTTACCATTCAAGAAATCAAAGTTAAATTTGTAATTTTTATATTATGCATTTATGTAGTTCTTTTCACTCAAGGGTCCGTGTGCAAGTTTTGACTATGACCGTGAGCCAAAAGAGTCTAGTAACCACTGTTTTAGACAATTAAACAAACGTTGCACGGCATATGGTGTGTAATGTTACTATTTCGCGACAATGATTTTACTGATAGTTCAAAGTACTTGAAAAACTTTTTGACAACAGTGTTTCTAGGTCGGAACTAAAAACTGTTACTGTTCATTTGGCGTCTATATTAAGCGAGGTGCAAAGAACGCGCTGAAAGGATGTTTGGTTTGAGAAGGAATGCAAGAATTATTAGAGACATGGGTTTAATTAATGATTTTCAGGAGAGAAAATCTTGGATCAATGTCATAGCTGTTCACAAAAATTTTCGCACTATGATTCGACTAGAGGATGTGAACGAACTAAATACTGAGTGCAACTAAAATGAGTTTTGTTTACAATTTGCACTGCGCCTTCACTCTGAACGAATCATCCAGTCGGGGAACGACTTATTCATCAAAAGTTGGTAAATATGTTTCATACTTCTTATCTTTAGTGGACAATTTAGACTAAAAAAATAAAAATGAAAAGTATTTTACACTTATCGCTTGATGATTCCTCCAAGATGAACATTCAACGTGATAAACATAAATGAGCCTCAATGTGTAACGTGTATTTTCGGAGCTGATGAAGGCTACAAAACAAAGTCAGAGGGAGTTAGAAGACAATGTAGAGCTCGATACAAATTTTTACCAGTTGATTATAAAGAATTATTTGCAGAATTGTATACTGTTTTCTTAGGAGACTTTCCAAAAGCACAATGTCACTAATCACAAACGTCTTAGTTATGTAGGAATGTATAAAAACTGAACGCATTTAAAAATGTTTCAGAAAAACATCTAAACAATTTGTGCTGTTGGCGTTTTCTTTTTTTAGTGGCATATCTGAAATATTCAGGAATAGAAAACAATATCGATGTGGAACTGAACCAGTTTTGTTATCTACGAAAATATTTTTCACCTGATTTGATATAAATGCATTTTATTTGGACAAACCACTATCAAAAATGGACCAAAAATATCAGCAAGGAAAAGCTATGTTAAGACGGTTTAAGTGAAATGAATGACACCGTAGAATGATGAGTCAGATTGGGTTAAGAGTGTATTAAGAAGCTAAGAATCGAAACACGGGTTAAAATGAGTAGTGGCAATGAAATTTTACCAAATAATCTATTGTTAATTAATAAATTAACCGGTTTTTCATACTTCTAAAAACGGGTTTGTCGGGTCGGTTTAAATATCGTTTTATCAAATCGGTTTGATAACCCGTTTTACTGAGGAACCGATTAATCTGTTTTTTGGTAAATTGATTAACCAGTTTTTGCCACGATGACAATGAACGGTCTAAGGTGTAGCACTACAAAACTTTTAAAAGCATTTTTGTTAATATAAGTACATATAATAAAGACCACCTTAGCGCAATCAACAAAATTAGATGAAACACTGATTCAATGTCAGATTCACCAACAAAACGAATTAGATACCAGTTCCTTTGCCATTTGCAGTATATTTTCGTGTCTGATGATCTCGGACACAAAAAACAATTGTTAATAAATGATAAAATTGTTACTAAATGTTTTATATTTAACTGTTTGTCCCATGAGATAAAGTCATTTATCCTATGAAACATATAAATCAGATAAGAAAACAAAACATTTACCAAAAAAGACAATCTCCCAGAGTAAACTACATATGTGGATTTTCCAACAAAAAATCTGAGAACTCTACTTTCAAATTAATCATTCATCGCTTTGTTATTACTATTTATAGTACGATTAACTTTCTTGATAAACACATAAAGACAAAGGTCTTCAAACAATGCCACAAAGAAAAACCATTTTAGTCATAACCTCCACTAAAATACAAAACTTGTTAGGAGTTACCGATCCATACCCAGCATTTTGAAAACAATACGGGATAAGGATATCATTAAACTACACCACATATTCCTTGAAATTATTATCTAATCGTTTCAAATAAATATACAAACAATTTAATCTCCATTAGGGATTTTTTCTAAACGCAAATTATTTAATGGGAAAATAAATTGACCGGGCCAAAAGGAAGCTAAACATTTGATTTTGTGCTTGGAAATTTCCGGATACAAATTATCTAATCTTAAAATACAAACGAAACAACACTTCTGACCTTCCGTGGTCTATACCAATTATAATCTTATCAATCCTTACGAGAACCCACAAATGATAATTTGGAAATTGTGTTTACTGAGAGAACAACTTCGGTAGTTGGTGTGATCTGTACTTTTGGGTAATTACTAAATGTTTACAAATTTTGCGAAAAGAGAAAAGTAACGGCGATTATCGTTAAGTATGAAATTTGAAATTAATTATTTCAAAGGTTTAATTAATTAGCTGTAATTTCTTTTACATTAACGATCATATAAAAGTACTTAAATATTATTGCAAAAAAAAGTTGATAATTAATGGCTTTCACTAAATCACTCTATACGGCGGTTTGATAAAAAGACCTTACACGCGTGTATTACCATTACAGAAACAAACCTTGAATTGCTATCGAAAATGGTTTAGGTACCGGTTTCGATTAATAATTTTAGCTTATGTTTTCATTTTTTAAATTAGAAAAGATTGGTGTAGTCGCTTATGAAAACAAAAACACAAGCTCCTAACAGAATTGTAAAAGTGAGATTAAAAACAATGCTTTTTTGAATTCGCAAACGAAAAAAATCGATAATTGTAACAGTACTAATTGAAAAAAAGGTTTTCCACGACCTTCCCCAATAGCATTTTTCAATTATTAGTAGGTAGTTACTACATTATAAACCTTGGTTTTATTAATTCATAACGTATGTACTTTGTAGTGCACGGATCCTCTAGTACCAGCATCTACACGTTTCAAAAATTGCCAGTATTTACTAGATAAATGACTTGATTCTCGGAAATCATGTGAGGTTTAATGGCATAGTAACTATACAGTAGATAAAAAAATACCTGTATGTAATGCATATTTAAGATAAATTATAAATTCGGTTATTAAATACACTATAATTGTTTAAAAGCAAAACAAAACTAGTTTTCCATTTTTAATCAAAGTCCAAGAAAATAATAAAAATAGACAACAGATAAAAACAAAAACGCCATGAGAAGTATTCAAAATTGAAGCATGAAAATACAAAATAACGAGGATAGGGTCAATGTAGGTCCTACAGAAAAAAGTATTTCGATAACAAAACCGTTTCCCACAAACAGGAAATTGAAATTTAACACACATCCTACTAGTTCTCTTCATCAACTAATCATTGACAAGTTTCACACGCACAAAAAGCGAGATAAGAGAGATAACATAAGTGACACGCAAGTTTAGTAAATTACAACAAGTCGATTAGAGAATGGTAGCACCTTGACACATGCCGAAATTAAAAACGCAATTTTTCATAAAGTTATTAAAAAACAAAGCGTAGTACAAGGTTTTATCCTTTGTATAGTAGTATATGCGTCTATTAAATATATAAATAGTCTTCTTTGTTGTTATTTGTAGGGCCAGACTCATTTTAAACGCGTAACCGTACAAACTACGTCTACATTATGTACTATAACAATTGTTTTGGTTAATTTGAAAACATTCTTTGGTCATTTCCCCAAAAAAAAAATGTTTGGAGTATGTTGATCGAGTGTGCATTCAGACCTCGATATGCCCAAAAGAAAATTGAGCAGAGAAAAGATTAATGGTGTTTGTTAAAGATGATCAAGACTAGGAAGTATTTTTAATTAATTTTTTACTGGTATTGTGGTTCGTTCTTATTTAAATAAGTGATTCATTTTAAATCCCAAGTCTGAATCAGCAATTACTGTAAATTTTTTTATTACAAGATGTTCGTAATACGTGGTCGTTTTTTGTAAGCGCACATTACAGGAAGACTTATAATTAGAAGTAAATTTAACCCGAGCAGGAGCAAGTCGAGTATATTGCCCTTCCTGTCCATACTCACAAAGCGTATCGTTTGTTGTAACCATATCCCACTTCTTTATTTTGCAAAACCTGCTTCGAAATTGTTCTTTGTTGAAATCACATCACGTCTTCGATAATGAAAAATAATAAAACACTCGTCAAAAACTAATTTCCAAACAAGTTTTGCGTAACGGCCAAAATTCTTTGTTAGAAATAATTTGAAAGATTAGAGCGGGCAACCAGATTTTTTCGTTTTGTAAGGAATCTTACCAAACAACTCCAAAAGCACCATAACCAATGGGCCTATCTGGTTGTACTTGTTCTTGGGTATGTGCTGGGGCAGCAGCGTGTTGAGGATGATAATAAGGTTGGGCCGCATGGAGGCCACCCTGTTGTCCTCCAGCGGTGGGGCCCGCAGCTCCCTGCATGAGGCTCATGGACACAGACATGGAGACCCTAGAGTGGCGGCTTGGGCCGACCACAGCCATCAAATATTGCACCAGTTCGCTAGATTGATTCCAAATGTTCACAATTTAATCGCGCACTCATTTGTTTTTGTCTTCGACAAAGTTCATTCACCACTTGTGGTTGACGCACTTCAGATTTTTACGTGATAATATTTAATGCCAGACAGACCAACGGACAAACTCGTAATTTTAATTTCCTTAACGATACACTTTTTTTTAATAAATTTAATACATTTATTTAAAATTTTCTAAATATTTGTAATTTCTTCTTAACACCTAATTTCGTGCAATACACACAACTTTTATTGAATAACGTATTAATTTAAAGACGTTAAGTTTAAATGACCTTAATTTCGAGATACACGTTCAGAAAAAAATTCGATTGGTTCTTTATTATTTTTAGTTAAAATTGCACAAAGGAAAACTTTTGGATAGTTCGACACTATTGCGGATTATTGTGTTACAAATTAAAGGAAGATAGGAAAAAAATGTAAATAAAATACAAAGGTTGTAAAAATTAGTACAGTTCGTTACAACCTCTTCCACGAGTAAAAACCAACTGAAGTCGAGTTTGTCCGACAACAAATTTTGCAACCGACAAAAGCGCTCGCCTGCGCAATGGCTCTTTAATAACAGCTGACTTCAGCTCAATACATAACGCATCTATTCACCCCCAACAGAGCAAAACTGTTCCTTGTACAGATGCATTTGCTTATGGAATTTTATTGTTCGATCATTTTCTTTGTTACGAAAACTTGAAATAATCCCGTCTTTGTTATAAATCTTGAAAACGTATCTTTATTTATTTTGTATACGCAATATTTTCAAACGTTAATATTAAAGATTAATTAATAATAATAATCTAGGAGCAGGCAACAATCAATACATATCAATTATTGCCAATTTTCTAACTCAACATGCTTTGTTTAACGTCTTTTCTCCCTATTTTAGGGATTGAGGCGTAGACTTTGAAATAAATCAACTTTAAAATAAAGGACATTAAAGCTGTAGAGTCACCGAAAATCGTCAGTGGACAAGTCGACAAATATTCTTTTGTAAAAGTAAATTTCTTTTATGGAAAAAATGCCGGGTTTCTCAATTTGAGTTTATAAACGTTTGTTTTATTTTGCAAGAAACGCATATCAGTCATGCAATAAAGTAAAATAACACTTGTTTCAATATTTATCAGTCAAATAAATAAAATAAATTTGATTCTTTTATGTAATTGTTACTTAAAATTATTTGTCTGTATTGTTAGTTGCCTAAAAATCAGTCATAGAAAAAAAAATCATGGGTTTAGTACGTGGTTTAGTTACAAGATACTAATTACAAATTTCTGTATAAAAACCCAAAAATGAATCATACTGTAACGTTTATTACTAAAAATAATTTATTTGAACTAAAAATATGTACACGTATATAACTAACTGAAATAATTAAAATCTAAGGATATTTTTATACAAACACTTACGCTAATTTTATATAGTACACTCACCGAAAGATAAGTCCGCGTATAACTTCTATTTATCTAAATCCTTACACTTGTTTACATTAAAGTCACGTACAAGATTACACTTCGTATTTCTCCATTTCGGCAACTTCTTTAACGATAAAAATCAATGGACTTTTCCTGACCCGATATTCTTCTTGGTTGGTAACTACAGACCAACACTTGAACGTCTGTTCGTCGAAAGACGACCTCCAACATGTTTCCAACTGTCCTCCAATTCAATTGATCTAAGCCACAACCAAGCTTGGGTACTGCCAATTTCTTAACATGGTGGAACTCCATTTCTCTCTTGAGATTCTATAATGTTCGCCACAGATTTTCGTATAACGGCTTGGTACGTGAATATTTCTTGGTGACCAGATAGAAAACGAAGCGTCTGTCACCACGTAGTTTCCGACTATCCGTTGCTGTCTTCGTAGTTCATCTAGCTGTCCAAACTTCTTTTTAAATACAACTGCAACCCCTCTGAATATGTCAAGATCCTCACTCACGCAATGTGCGATGGCGTAATCTTTTTGTGTTTGGAACAGGTCTTGTTGTTCCTGGGTGGTAACTCTATATCTAGCTTTTCCAGAACCTCCGTATAAGCTCATAAACTTATCGAACTCCATTCCTTCAATTTGATTTCTGGTTCTACTAGTTATTATTCTGGTTAGTACCTGAACTTGCGTATTGTGGTTATCGCCAGCAAACGGGGCTAGACAATCGACGTGGACCAAAACTTTTGGCTTGCCTCTGGGGGGGTTTTGGATGCGATATATAACGTCATTAATACGCTGCACGACTTCATAAAGGCCCTCTCTTTGCCTTTGCAGTTCGGCGTCAAACTGCGTCTCTTTTGGGGATTATACAAACATACCATGTCGCCAGGTTAAAACCCACCATTTTGTGCCTTGACGTCATATCTAGTCTTCATTCTGTCCTTGTCAATTTGCGTGTTTTTACGAACCTCCTCATGTACTTTGTCTAGCCTCTTGGTCAGCTTGCTGACGTAGTCTTCACCAGCAACTTATTCTTCCGCTCTTCGTCCAAATTGGAGGTCGGATGGCAGTTGTATTTCGCGATCGAGCATCACACAGGATGGTGTTTGGCCTGTGCTTTCGTGAACGGATGATCGGTATGCCATTAGGAAAAGCTGCAAATACTGATCTCAGTCTCTTTAGTGTTCGGACACTACTTTGGCTAAGTATTATTCCATTGTTCATTCATCCGCTTAACCATGCCATCAGATTGAGGATGGAGAGGCGTCATCCTAGTTATCTTAATTTCCAATAGTCGGCAAACTTCTTGAAACAGCCCAGACCCAAAGTTGCGGCTTTGATCGGAGTGTAATTCGAACGGAACTCCAAACCGGCAAAAATTACCAATACGTCTGCAACTGTAGCTGCTTCTTGATTGGGTATGGCGTAAGCCTCCGTCCATTTCGTGAAATAATCCATCGCCACCAGGATGTATTTATTTCCCGAATCGAATTCTGGGAACGGCCCTGCGATATCAATCGCTACTCTTTCCAAAAGGCTTCCTACGATGTATTGCTTAATTGGTGCTTTGCGCTTTCTCGTTGGACCATTTCCTGATGGGCAGACCGTGCACTTACGGAACCATTTCATGACGTCCTCTTTGCAGTTTACTCAGTAGAATCGTTCTCGAACTTTCCTCAATGTTTTCTTAATGCCATAGTGTCCTCTTGATGTACCATCTTGGAGATGCTTCAACACTTCTGAAACCCGGCTCTTTAGCACTACCAACGGTAGTCTGTTTCCCGTGCTCTCGACGCTCTTTAGGAGTCGCTTAAGAAAACCGTTTTCTACTATCAAAGAGTCTAACTGCGCCCAGTATTCTTTGATGTTTCTGCCCAAAACACTCACTTCTTCCCAGGTTGGTCATCGAACGTTTTTTTTTAATCTTATTTCAGAATCGTTTTCTTGTTCGCGATTTTTTCTTTAAGTCGCGAACAATGACTGTAGCCCGCTGGACATGGTCTTCTGGACAAGGCATCAGCGTTCCGATAACTGCTTCTAGCACGGTGCTCTGTGTCATAGTCATATTCTTGCAGTATCTCGATCCATCTTGCCACTTGTCCTTCTGGGTTACGCAACTGCAATAGCCATTTTAAAGCGGCGTGGTCCATTCTTAGTAAAAATTTTCGCCCATACAAATATTTGTAGAAATGTTCTATGGACTTGACAACTGCTAACAGCTCCCTCCTAGTCACGCAATAATTCCTTTCTGGCTTGGATGAAACCTTGCTAAAATACGAGATAACTTTTTCTTGTCCATCTTGAACCTGCGACAGGACCGCGCCTATGGCTAGATTGCTTGCGTCCGTATCCAAAACAAATTTTTAATCTTTTCTTGGATAACTCAAAATCGGCGAAGTGACTAGAGTCTGTTTTAGTTGATGGAAAGCATTTTCGCGGTCTTCACTCCATCTAAATTCGGTCAATTTTGTCAAAGATTTGGCAATATTGGCAAATCCAGTACAAATGGTCTATAATAGATGCATAATCCAAGAAAACTTCGTACCTGATGTTTGTCGATTGGTCTTGGCCATGCTTGCACTGCTCGGATTTTTTCTGGGTCAACCTTTACTCCATCTCTAGATACGACGTGGCCAAAAGGTACTGTACTTCTTTCTTAAATACGTGACACTTCTTTAGGCTTAGTTTGAGGTTTTCCCCCGTAGTCACTGAAACACTTCTTTCAAATTGTTCAAGTGTTCTGCAAACGATCTTTCAACCACGATCACGTCGTCTAAGTAAACCAAGCATCGTCTTCCAAGACAGTCCGCGCAAGATGGTCTCCATCAAATGCTCGAACGTTGCAGGAGCGTGACACAGGCCGAAGGGCATCACAGTAAACTGCGACAAACCAGTTCCAATCGTAAAGCTGTTTTTCACGATCCTTGGGTTCCAATTCTACCTGCCAGCAACCACCCTTTAAGTCTAACGTGGAAAACAATTGAGATCCTGACAGGGTGTCTAACGTATCGTCAATTCTGGGTAAAAGGTGGGTGTCCTTTTTCGTTTAACTGTCTGTAGTCCACGCAAAACCTCGTTGATCTATCCTTCTTCTTTACGAGTACCACTGCGGATGCCCATGGGCTACTTGAAGGTTCAATCTTGCCTTCTCTCTCCATATCCGTAATTATTTGTTTGGCTTCTTTCCTTTTCGCGAAAGGAAGTGGATGTTGTCGTATCGGCCAAGCGGCGCCGGTATTAATTTTATGTTTCACCACCATAGTTCTTCTTTTGGAACCACGCTTCCAGCGCAAACAGATCTTGATATTGTTGAATCAACACTTTAGTTTTAGCCAGCTGGTCTTGACTGAGATTTTGGCATTTGGTGCTAAGAATGTCCAATAGATGTTGTGGACACTTCTTCGGCGACGTATCTTTATTAGACTTCACGCATCTCACAATTTGAGATACTGGTGTGCATTGGTCTACCACGGTCTTCTACAGCACAGCAAAGTTCATGACCGTCTCGTTGCGATGCTTGTTTTGCTGCTTCAAACTCCAAAGCATGCACCAAAGCGTCATTCAACGTCTTTGGACGAGCTAACCGGAGAGTCTGCTGCGTTTCGTTGTCTCGGAGACTGCCTACAAAGGATTGAATAGCCAGCTGCTCTAAGAAGGTATCTGGTGCTGTAGGATACGCAAGCCGTGTTAGTCTGGCGATGTCAGCCTCAAACTCTTGAAGACTTTCGGCAGCTTTCTGACCCGACTTTTAATTTGAGCCTAGTACGCTTGTTGAAGATCAGGATCTCTATATCTCGTGGAATTAAAAGTTCATGTAATTTTCTTGTAGGTTGTCAGGAACAGTTTGCAAGATCCAAGAGCTTCTCCACGTAAAGACACAATTAAAGACGTCGCTTTCTGCTTGTTGCTCCAACCATTAGCTGTAGCTGCGGCTTCAAACTACTTGTAATAGGTTGACCATGGAACTTTATTAAATCTTTACTTGTGGCGCTTCCTTCGCCGTGAAAATTGGTTCGATTTATTTTTCTTCAAGCAGTTTGATTCTGTCTCTAATTTTTACTCTAGTTTATCTTCTATAGTTCTTGAATTTTCTTTTAACTTAAGTTCTAATTTGTCTTCTACTTCTTCTATTTTTGTCTTCTACAGCTTTTCTTAAATTTAAAATACCGCTTTGCATTTCTTCTTGAACAGTCTTAATCTGGTTTTCTACACTAATTTGTATTTGTTCTTCTATAGTTTTATTTAACTTCAAATACTAGCATGCATTTCTTCCATTTTCTGAGAATATTCGGATATGTTTCTATTATTTTCTTCCATATTTTTATTCATCGATTCGAGAATTTCAAATATTTTAGAAACCATTTTAACTGTTTGCAAACGCATCACCGGCATAAATTTAATAACGAATAATATTAAAAAAGTTTAATAACACTAAATTTTAATAAAGACTGACACTAGTTTAACGAAATAGAACAGCTAAAATTAAACGCTTTAAACAAACACGCGAACTAAAGTTTTATTTATTTACGCAATCAATGTTTTTATTACGGGAGTGATATTAAATTACTTAATGGTATTCACTAAAAATCACGAACGGTTTATTCTATTCGATACCTCACACCTGACACCACTGTTACGTTTATTATTAAAACTAATTTATTTATACTAAAAATATGTACACGTTTATAACTAATCGAACTAATTAAATCTAAGGATATTTAATAAAAACACTTACACTAATTTATATATAGCGCTATCACTGACACCAATGCTGACACGAAGATAAGATAAAGTCCGCGGATAACTTCACACACTTGTTTAAGACTAATTGCTTACGTTAAAGTCATGTACTAGGTTATTTATCTCATACGCGTTAATCACTTATTTATTCAAACTTGAATAATCTTCTTAACACTGCCGTCTTAGAATTATGGAAATAACTGCCCTATGATTTGTTTGCACCGCATTTATACGTTTTGGCGAAACGTTCTGGTAATGTACAAAAACCTCGCGAAAGTCCTCGGACTTTAAAATAATTTCTCATACGTTTCAATATAGTTCTCGTTGTGTCGGTTTACTCTTGACTCGGTACGGCTTCACTGAAGAGATCGTCTTTTATGCCATTTTCTATAATCGCATCGTATTTTACATACTTTTGCATAAGAAAACACAAGAAGACAATCTCATTTATTCTTTTAAATTTATTAATCATAATATTCTCAAGTTGCGTTGATTTATTCTCGATTCCGTACGGTTTTTCTCAAGCTCCACTAAAGAGAACGCTTTTATTTCAGTTTTTCATAGAAAACATAAAACCAGAAGGCCGACTCATCAACTTTTTCAAATTAACAATCAGATAATTTTTGTTGTCTCGGTTTACTCTTATTGACTCCGTACGACTTCTGTTGAAACTTCACTAAAAGATCGCCTTTATGTAACTTTCTATAATCGCAACGTATTTTACACATACTGTTTTATAGGAAAACACAATAAGAAGACAGTCCTCTATTTTTTAAATTAAATAATCATATTCTCGTTGCGTGGATTTATTCTGGACTTTCTCCAACTTTACTAAAATTTCGCCTTTAAATGTCACTTTTTAAATCGATTCGTATTTTACACACATTTTACATATTATATTTTACATATCGTATTCTATACACGTTTTGCATATTAAAACACAAAAATTTGAAAGCAATCCTTCTATTTACATCACTTAACTCTTGACTTGATAGTGTTTTTTACTAAAGGAATCGCCTTTTAAGTCACTTTTGATAATCTCATCGTATCCCAACCACATTTTTGCAAAGAAAACAAAAACTAGAAGGCAGTCCTTTCTATTTTTCAAATTAGATAAATTGTATTCGTTGATCGCTTTACTTTCGACTACTTACGATTTTTACAAATCTCACTAGATCGCCATTTATTTGGGCTTCATATTCTACACATAGGACAGCGCAAAAACTAGAATGTAGTAAATACTTAAAATAAAAATAAAAAAGTTTGAATATTAAAAAGTTTATTATAATTGTCATAGTCATAGCGTTTATTCTTGAGTATGAGACGTTCATATAAAACAGCTATCAACATTGCACCTTAATGAAGAAATCTAGCACACACGTTTATAACATTCCAACAGATAATTCAATTTACAATATAAAAATACAAAATGATATGATACATTATAAACATTCAATTCCATTTAGTTTTAATATTTAAGTTTGAATATTAATATTAAATTTACGACAATTCAAATCCAGTATTACAACTAATCGCATATCTCATTTTCTCCCTTAACGTGCTTTTCTTTTGGTAATTTGGAAGTTTTAGAAGATTGAAGCACGTAGATGATGTAGGTAACCGATTCTGAGGATCTTTTTCTTATTGTAAAAATCCTCTGATGACGCTACCTGAATTACAAAAAATTGATGTGATTTGTAATTGGTTTACTTATATAATTTTACCTATTGTATCACCAGTGTCTTCATCATCACCTACTTCCACACAACGAATAGAAAACGGAGGTTCTAAATGTGCAAAACCAAGTAGCGGCGGTTTAGAACAACTTGTTACAAACTAGAACAAATTTATAAATTTTTACCATTTAAAAAAAAAATCAAAATACTTTTAAAAACATTCCTTTCTCAGCTTCCGTAAAATCCCTTTCGAGAATATCCCATAACCAACTAACGACACGGTGTGAATCGTGAAATCCTCCGTAGTATTGTGTATGTTTTCGTAAATCTTTTAAATCTAATGGTACGTTATCGCCAGAAATCAATCGTTGTAACTGAAACATTACTTTTAATATTGCAAAAAAAAATTTCGAAGTTTTACCTCGAGCGTTGAAAATAGTGACAACCATTCTGGACTTATTATTGAACGAAATCCTCGAATAAAAGCTGCTGTTTGGTCCTTAATTTGTACGTGCATTCGAAAATGCGCCATTAAGTGTATGTAATTTATTCTGTAATGGTATTTTTAAGAAAGGAGAAAGGTTCAAAAAATTTTGTAAATTAGCATACCTATTGTCATTAGTTACAGAAACAGCTTTTCCTCCTGGAACCAACTCGTGTGTGATAAGTCTCCCCAAACAATCCTCATCAATACTGAACGTAAGGTCTAATTCCGAAACGTCGCCTTCATAGTGTTTTACATAATTCAAGCTTCTGTACAATTCTTCATCTAAAGAAGGCAATTCGTCAACACAACTATATAAGGCTTGTGCCGTTTGTCCTAATACTTGACTTAAAAGAATGACGCGAAAGGTACGTCAACAACAATGCCTTCGTACACAGCTTTTCCCAACATTCGACCAACGAATTCAAACAATTGCAAATGGTTCTCTTGCAAAGTACGAAGTTGGAGATGGAAACAGACGTTCTTCGCTCGTAACTTTAAATAGATTCAAAGCCGGATCGAATATTCGTTTAATGCTTTCTTCGAGAAACTCTTTAAAAACACCATCTTGATCAATACCGGCTTCGTCGAGACCTTGTTCGTTTATGAATCGTACCCGAATCACACCTTTCAAACTTTGAGGTGGGAGAAGAGCCAGTTGACGATAGCCATCCTCTACGATTCGTGACCTAAAAAATCAGTTCTACTAAGATTTTTACAAATTAAAATAGTGTCAAGTCGAAAAGTGACAGATTCTGGACTGGTAGAGTACAATCATTTTCCCTTGACGATGGACCCTGAAGGCGCAGAAAGTGTCGGTACTATTATGTTGTAACGTTTAAAACAAAAATATTTAAGAACCAACTGTATGGATGTCTTTTGGTTGCACTTTTCTTTTCATCAGGGTCAGTCGGCTTAAGAAAAACATTTTTGTCTGTTTGATTCTAACAGGAAATTTAAATTAAATATATCTTTCACCGCTAGAATCGTAAAATCATATGTGACTCACAACATCGAGACTATTCTCTACGTGTCTTCTATTGTACTTTAAGAAAATAAATTGACCTGTGCACAGTGATTAAAGTAGATTGAGGGAGAAGCACATGCCGACTCGGTTAGTCCTAGAACAGTTTTCTCGTTCATTATGTATTTTCAGAAACAACGCACTCTATCTTCGTGCGGAATGATATGCTGGTATAGTTTGGAGTAACAACTGTGGTTTCTTACGTCCTTTATCCAAATCCGTCATAAAAGTTAGATACTCAGACATCTTTTATCAACCAATGATCAGTAGGCGTATAATTCCGTCTACAATCTCGTTTATACAAAACCATCAACAAAGTGTGGAACGATTGGAAAAAGCAAATTTGTCTGTATGGTCTTTAAATCTGAAAACCAAACATAAATCGCTAAAAGTACTAAAGCATCACTGTTACCAAATAAGTTTCCCGAAACGCCGCTGTACAAAAACATGTTTAAAAAATTCGATATAGCGACAAAATCGCTCAATTTAAAAAGGATTTTGTTGTTCGTACATTTCCATGTCATCTAAAATTCTAAAAAAAAGATTTAGATTACAAAATACAACACGGATTAAATTATTATTACGTTACGTAATGAGTCATACAATCTGCAAACAGTTGTAGCATGTGAAATTCGGGTGCTGAGCATTTCGTGTTTATAGCAAAGTGGTCTAAAAAGGTTTTTAAACCACAATTTGGTCCTAAGGAGCACAGAAACAACCATAAATCGTATAGAATTCTGTCACGATAACAAAGCCCTAAAAATGATTATGATTAATGAATAATAAAATTGTTTCTTTAGATTCTAATAAAATAATTATACTATTGTTAAAAAAGGCGATGTTTCTAAAAAATAGGCGCCGTTGCTTCGTAGCCGAAAAAGAAATGAAAATTTAAGCAACGCTCTTATGCGCCGTTGCACGTAAAACAAAAGCAAATAGTTGCTGATACGTCTCTAGAGAAAGCACAGCCAAATAAAAAAACTAATGATAACGAGAGTGTTACAATTGCGCGGATTGTCTTGAAAGACGCGCTTGGTATATCTAAACGACGTGATCGTGAAGAACATTTGAACAACTTGAAAGAAGTGTTCTAACGACTACGTGAGACAAATCTATAACTGAGTCCAAAAAAGTGCCACGTATTTGAGAGGGAAATACAATACCTTGGCCACGTCGTATCTAGAGATAGAGTAAAGGTTCACCCAGACCAACTCCAAGCAGTACAAGCATGGCCAATCGACAAGCATCAAATTTGCAAATGTCTTGGGTTGTGCAACTATTATCGACGATTTGTACCTGTACGCTTTTCATCAACTAAAACAGGCCCTAGTCACTTCGCCGATTTTAAGTTAAGTTTTGTCCAGACCGGAAAGAAATTATTGCGTGACTAGGAGAGAGCTGCAGTCGTCAAGTATATAGAACACTTCTACAAATATTTGTGTAGATGAAAATTTTTACTAAAGACAGACCACGCCGCTTTGAAATGGCCTTTGCAGATTCGTAATCTGGAAAGACAAGTAGCAAGATGAATCGAGAAACTGCAAGAGTATAACTATGACACAGAACACCATGCCAAAAGCATGACAAATGAGAACCTAAGCAGTTGCGTCGCAAACAAGAAAACGATCCCGATATAAAAGTATTCTTAAACTGGAAAGCAAACGACCGACGACCAACTTGGGAAGAAGTGAGTGCTTTGGGCAGAAACATCAAAGCATACTAAGTGCAGTGAGACTCTTTGTCAGTGGAAGATGGTCTTCTTAAGCGATACCTCGAAAATGTAAAGTTTACAAAAAAACAAACTGCAGTTGGTAACGCCAAAAAGCCAAGTATCACAGATGCTGCAGCATCTGCAGAATGCTAAATTAAGAAGACACTTTGGCGATCTACAGAAAGTGTCGAGGGCACGAAAAACAGACTGCAGTTGGTAGTGCCAAAAAGCCGAATGTCACAAGAGGACACTTTAGAGTGAAAAAAATATTAGGAAATGTTCTAGAAAGATTCTACTGAGTGAACTGTAAAGAGGACGCCATAGAATGGTGCTGTCAGTGGACGTTCTGCGTATCAGGAAATGGTCCAGCGAAAAAGCGCAAAACATCAATAAAACAAGTATAACGTGAGAAGCCCTTTAGAGAAAGTAGCGATTGACACCGCAGGGCCGTTCCCAGAATCTGATTCGGGACACAAATACATCCTGGTAGCGATGGACACTAAATCGACGGAGGCTTACTACACCATACCCAATCAAAAAGCAGTTACAGTCGCAGACGTTTTAGTGAAAGAGTTTTTCTGCTGATTTGGAGTTCCGTTGGAATTACATTCCGACCAAGGGCGCGACTTTGAGTCTGCGTCGTTTCAAGAATTTTGCCGGCTGTTGGGAATTAAGAAAACTAGAACGACCTCAATCTTATGACATCGTCAAGCGGATGAATGGAACAATAGGAAAGTACTTAGCCTAAATAAAGTCTGAACATCAATGCCACGTCAGCTTGATAAAGAGGTTAGACGAAGTGCATGAAGCGGTCTGTAAAAACACAGAAATTGTCAGCGACAGAATGAAGACCAGATCAAGGCACAAAACAGTGAGTTTCAACCGGCTACATAGTGTGGTTCTATAATCCCCAAAGAAGACGTGGTTTGTCGCCGAAGCTGCAAGATGGCCCGTATGAAGTTGTGTATCTTATTAATGAAGTAATATATTGCATCCGAAAAACCACCCAGACGCAAGCTAAAAGTGGTCTACATCGATCGATTGTGCAAATAGAGAGAGAACTACCGCTATCGCCACGACCTTTTCCACCGGTGCTGCAACCAGTTTCATGTACTGGGACAGAACAGTCTTAAGAAAAGGACAGAGAAGCGTTCTGAAGTATTTCGAAACTTTGAAACGCTGTTCGAAAAGAATAGAATGTCTGGATCCCAATAACGGATGATAAAAAGTGTTCGAAAAAAGAAGAGTTAGTTTTCGAATCAAATTGGAAGGGTTAAGAAGACTACTTTGTCGGTTTAAATAAATAAAATGTTTAACGCGTGAGCTAAGATAAATAAAAGTGCATCAAGTGAAAAAAATACAAGTGTAGATAAACAAAAAGTGAAACATATCGACGACGGTATTTGTAAATATCGTTACGTTTTATTGGTGTTAGTTAAAAATAATTATATTGATCATATCTAAATTAAATCGTGTAAATAAATTCTTAACAATACGTTTAACTGTGTGATACTTCGTTATAGTCTTCTTACCTGTTAAAATGTCCAATCTTAATTGAGTCAGTGTATTTAAAGCTGTGTGTAGTATAAAGAACACAATAAAACAATTTGATGAACTTCCTGAGCTGCCTAAAGTTCTATAAGACCTTTGAACGTTAGTCCTATTTACGCGAGATTCGATGGCACGTTTAAAAAAATTATGAGTACGATTATGTGAGGTTGTGGCAACTGCGGGTGGTTCTACATCTTTGACTAAGTCAGATAACGTTTTCCTTAAAAATAATTATTTAAAAAATGTAACAAAACCGTTCGATGAGTACCTATTAAAATAGATATCACTTGTGCATTCCAAAGTAAATGCAATTGGATTTTAACGTGTGGTATGGCTGGAGTGTAAGGCAGGATCGAGTGGTTGAGCAAACCAACCCTAAAATTGGATGCCAGTGGGTTAAATTTGATTGCTTACTAACTACGTAATGTTGACAACTTTCTAATAGATTCGTAACCACGATCTGAAAATAAAAAAATATTGAAACACTAAACTAAAAGTAGAACTCGCCGCATTAAACAATGAAGTCGTCTTTACTAAATTATAAAGGAATTAAATTTCACAATTTTAGCGTCGTCGTAGCTACATCTTACTTTACCATGTGTCAAGATTTTCTAGTTTTCCTAAGTGGAGATTTTACAACTGTTCTAATCTTGCACCAGCCTATGTGTTTATAATTCTATTATTTTTTATAAAAACCCAAAATAATCCTCACATTTACTTCTGTCACTATTACTAACAAAGCTGTGCACTATTTCCACCTCACTCATAAATTCTTTTATATTGTCGAATATCTCAGCGGATTTGATCTATCTTGAATACAGTCAACAGACGCAAATAAGTGATGTGAAAAAGCGTGGCTACAGTCGTTTCCGTTATAATAGTACATTCTATACGCGATTAGGCGAACGTTTAACTACCTAAATTTTTTATTAGATTACTAATTTTAGGCGCCACTTATTTCCTTCTGAACACTGTAGCAATACGACTCACTCGTTGGTAGAACATAAAACAATAGTAGTTTATTTAACGAGTTCCTGTGTAAATAAGACGTTTTTTTTCCCAAGAGGGCATTTTTAAACCCGAGTGAAACGAGGGTTTAAAAAGTCCTCGAGGGAAAAAAGCGTCCCATTTAGGCAGGAACGAGTTGCATACAACAAAGTCTCAAAATCTTTCAAAAATAATTTGACGTCTATGTTGACAAGTGTACCAAAACTGTCAAAGACAGTTTACAATCACAAAAAATTAAAATTTATGACAGTTAAGAACAATAAATAAGTTTAATTTTTTTCATCAAATCGATTGTCATCTATCGCTTTTAGACATCATTCTTACACCTTAACATAAACAATATAGATTATGTAAAGTACTCACCGTAAACGTCAGAAAGGCCAATTCTTTTAGAACAGTTTCTCGTTCTATGTACCCCAATTGTACCAAATTGGCCAGAAGGCATAAACCATAATTACCTTCTAATGTATTAAATACTATTCTCATCGATTGTTGGCTAGACAATAATTCTAAAGCTTTGGCAAATATAGTATGGTTGATTAATACAGATATACACTAAAACACATTTGTCATAATCGTAACGCGCAATATATTTCAAACCAACGTCAGGTGTTATGTTCTCAAGATGCTGCACCAGCGCTGGCACCGAAAATATGTGAATTAGGAACATGCTCATGAACTTGTCGGAAAAATCTGCGGCAATTAATGGTCGCAACGACAAGTCAAAATTGCAGATAAAGACGCATGCTTGAAGGCTACCTTTAGTCTTCCGAGTCCTTTCACCAGCAAATTCTAGAAAAAAATGAAGGATGATAATGTATGTAAGAAAAAAGAACCTTTGTATAGTGAATTTAATTAATTCTTAAGTAAGGACCGCTTATCAACTACAGGCACTGATGGCATAAGAGTTAATCAAAATAGACAACAAAGAAAGTGAAGAGGATTAAGTCTAGAAGATAAATTTATTGGAAAAATACTCTAGTCTATAGTTTTGATCTTATTTTGGATCAATCCATGTCAAGTGGAGATAGAGAGGAAATACAAAAACTTTACGCCAATGTCTTCGAAAAAAGATTCAACGCCTACAAGAAAATTAAAGGCAATAGATCTTTCCACAAACGCAAAAATACAGTTTTTTGCTTAAATTAAACATTAAAAAAATACTTCCAACTGAATCTCAAAGTTGAAATTCATACTAAAATTACATATCATAAAAAAACTTTGTGTGTGCAATTTTCAGATTTTTGCTTGTTCTCCCAACAGACCGGCCGGTTAAAAATTATAAAAACCCAAAATTATATTTTTAAAAAAGCTGTTACTTGATATAAAGTAACAGTACAATATAGTGTAACAGCACAAAAAAGATAAAGGCCAAGAAGATGTCCCTTCTTAGAGAAATTACTTTTAAGATTATTATATATTATATGCATTAAGAAATACATGTAGCTAGGTAATTATGAATGATGATCTATAGGGGATCCACCGACTGCATATCAAATTTTTCTGAGATGGGAAAGCAACCATTGCTGGACTACTTGGATGGATTGATTAGGTTTAAAAGAATAAGAGAGGTTGGTGCAAAAACGCAATAAATAATGTTTTTTTTATGAACGTTCCCTTTCTGTTAACGTGGAACCCTAATTTCGAGAATTCTATAATTAGTTGGAGAGGATGAGAATTGGTTAGATAATTTATTTAGAACTTCGCAATCCGATACTGAAGTGGTTTTGAAAGTTTAAAAAAGTTAAAATGTGCATTTAGAAACCTTAACTGTGTGAATGTGAAAGAGTACAAAACAGAAACTACCAAACTGAATAATTATAAGTAAACTAAAGTGATTGCGAAAATTTTTACTCACGGTTGGGACTAAAAGTGGCATTATGGTCATAATTAAAGAACGATTTTTCTATAGTTTTAGTATCGAGATAGAAGAACACGGGAAACTGCACTTGGATTTTAAAAAATTAAATTACCAGTACGGGCACTATCACTTAATCCGTGACAACAGGCATTACGGAATTATTTTGGTTAGGAAAGATCAATTTCAGACAAAGACAGCGGTAAGTGGTTTTGTATTGCGATACAACCCTTGATAGAAGTGTACAGACAACTTAAGGTGGTTTCAACTTTCTCACAATTTGATGTTGAGTTAATAAAAACTGGAAAACAGGAATTTAAGGAAGTAAAGACAATCTCTATTTTAAGGAAGAGGAAAAAATACAATACGAAGAAGGAAGTAACGGAAATGATAAGAGAAATAATGAAGAAAAGCAAAAATACAGTATAAATAGAAAAGCAATTAAAACAGAAAAGAATAAACAAGAAAGGAAGAGCGTAAGAACAGATTAAAAAAATGTATGTACAGTATAGAGGTATATTAAAGAAAAGGGCAGCTAAAGAAGGAATATAGTACGACCTCTTTAATCCGGAACATCCAGTAATCCAGACACTGCGTGCACAGACTTGTCAACTCCACGCTGTCGCCACAACAAAGAATCGCTGTCACTTGGAGTTCGGTAGTTCGGCGAGCCATTATGATTGTCGACTTCACAAAGACAATCCAATAAGAAACGTCAAAAAGAGAGCTCACAACTCTAAATTTAAAAAAAAAGGCTAAAATACTAAACCTTATTCAATCAGGATTCGCTCCAATGCCGACAGCTATGGTGTTGGGAAATCAACGGTCGCAAATATCAAGAAAAATAAAACTAAAATATTAGAACATGTTGCCGCTTCGTATTCAACCACAGGAATGAGAAAAACTCTGAAACTAAGTACATATTCAAAAATGAAGAAGTTATTTTATACCTGGTTTCTTCAGGAGAGAGCTAAAGGTAGAATACTGAACATTTTATAAACAAATAATTTTATTTTTTCAGAGACTCCGTTGTCTGCAATAAGGCCATTTTTTTAACAGCCAATTAGCTCAAACTAGTGATTTTAAAGCAAGCTCTAGATGGCTTCAAAAATTTAAAAACAGATTCGGAATTAGACAGTTAAGTACTTCTGGAAAAAAACTTTCCAGTAATACTGATGCGGTAGAAGCCTTTGAAGAAGAACTATCAGTGAAAATAAGAGAAATAAACCTTCAATTGATCAGGTTTACAATTCTGAGACTTTACCAAAGAAAAACATTGGTGCATCGTTGTGAGAGGTCTGCTCCCTGTAGAAAAATCAGTAAAGAAAGGATGACTTTTAGGCTATGTGCTAATGTTACAAACTCGGACCCCTTGTACTAAGAAAAGCAGCCAAACCAATTACAAATTATTTTATTCAGATTGTTATAAGTCAGAAAAAGTTGGATTGCCAAAGATATGTATCTTCCGTAAATAGTTTCACACCGAGTTTGTACCATCAGTGAGGCAAAAACTAAAGCAATTAAATTTGCCTCAGAGAACACTTTTACTATTGAACAAAGCTCCAGGTCCATACGAAAATTTAGTCAGCGAGGATGGTGAAGTTGCCATAATGTACGTGCCTCCTAAATGTACACCGTTATTACAGCCAATGAACCAACATGTCATTCAAACTGTTAAGCTGTTTTAGCTTACAAGAATTATACATTCTGACTCAGAATCAGAAAATCAACTTGAAACATGTGGTATAATTTCTAGATGAAGCATGGAAACGTCTAAGTAATGAATTGATCAAAAGTTATGGAAACCTTCAGCAACAATCTTCTAATGATGATGATAACATTCCGTTGTCACTTCTGGCCAACAAACTTGTAAAAGAAAAAGAAGTTTAAATGTTCCAAGATGAGATGAATGAGCTAAGAGATTTGAGTGATAAAATCATAGAAGATACTAAACTTACAATCAAGAAAATTGATAAATTAGTTAACGAAGATAATGAAACCGAAGTTTTCTTGACAGATGACGATATCATTAAGGAAATGACTGGTTCTGAATCATCTGGTTCTTGAAGTGATGATGAAATTTCAGATTCCATCATGCACAGAGAAGCTGTTAGTACCTCCAATGTAAGCCTCAGAAAATGACATAACATCACATTAAGTGCTTTTGTTGCAGGACCTTCGCAACAAAGCGCTCAGAGTAGGAATAGGTAAAGAAACAACAAAACCACCAATTTTTTTCCTGCGTTGTGATTTAGAATACGTTTCATTGCTACATATGTAGTAGGTATTCAGAGTTGTAGAGGTACATATGCATTTACATATTTACATAGACACCTATGTACACATATTATTTTAACAACTTGAATAAAATATGATAGGTTTGAGATAAAATATTTGTGTTTATTAATCCACATACCCTGTGCTTTAATTCTCCGGATTAACGAAGTTGTATTGTAATATAATGATCAAAAATTGGCAAGAAAGTTCAAAGATAATTTAGAAGTGGATACAAAATAAGATAATGGTAATTAACATGGGAAAAAGTAATGCGATTGTAGTAGCGAAAAAGAAAAAGAATAGACTAAAGACACAAGGATTTATATAAATAACGACCTAAAAAGAGGACAAAGATCAAACAAACTACAGAAACATAGCCAGAGATAAAAGAGTAAAGAGAAAGAGAGAGAAGAGCGAAAATTGGGACGAAAAAAAAGCGTAGTTTAGATAAAATAAGGAGATATACATAACAAAAACTAGAAAAAGAAAATTAATCACAAAATTGGTAAAAATTTTACCAACACGACTAAAACATAATTAGAAATAAGTAAGAGTGGAAAGATACCATAGGTGTGTTCTTGATGTACGAAAATTGTCAAAACAGAAATGTCAAGAAAAACATATATAATTAGAAAACTAAAAACATAGTACCTAACCAAAAGAAACCGGAAAAATTCCGAGAATAGTTATTTGAAAAGACTAAAAAAATGGTTATTATATCAAATAATGCAAAATAGAGGAACGATGACGTAAAAATTTTTGGAAATTTGCAGAAAGAGGGAGTGAATAAGTACTGGATAAAAGGCGAGGATTACAATTTCATAATGTGCAAGATAGATAGGTAAACTTACATTTACTAAACCACTAGAAAGACTTGAAGGATGAACAAGGAAGAAGAGCTGTAATTGACAGAACGGGAATTGGAACGGAATAGATAAAACAGGTGCAGAGTAGAAGGAAACATATATGCAAACATGTACATATGTATAGTAAAATGTAATGTAATTTTCTTAAAAACTCGTCAGCGTACGGCATTTACTAATGATCAATTAAATTAAAAACCAACAAGAGGATTAAATGTACAAAAGGAGACAAAACCACACATATCACAAGGACATTCCATGGATGTCCACAGGAAATACGTTAACTGTACTTAGTTCATTCGGTGGACGTCCATTACTGAACCTGTCAAGTCCTATAGTCGCAAGATGTCCTTTGTTAAAGAAATGGTTATCTGGACACTGCGTAGCGACATCCGCTGGGTGTCCTTCCCACATGGCATAAAAACATTCTATGCAATTCGCGCACGTTGTACGACAAACGATCGTTATATTATTAACGTGTGTTGCCTGTGAACGTGTAAAGGACATCCACCAGATGTGATTTAACGGTAATCCATTAGACGACACATAAATGGTCGTCCACAAGATGTCCATATTACGTACATGAACGAGTAGACATATGTTGGACTAAAATCAGACATCCTTTAGATATGTGCTACTGCGTTGGCAACATGGGAAGAACCAGGTAATAATTTGATAACTTAAATAGTTGCAAAGTAATCACCTTAAGAAATTCAAAGATTTATGAATTAAGAGAAAGATTGAAGAAAGTTTTTGTCATAAAAACAAACATCATTGAAACAAAAGGTTAATGAAATTTTGGGTCTAAAACCCACTTAGTGCTATATACATCATTATCAAATAAAATCATTGTTTTAGTGCTTTTAGTACCTGTGAATAGAATCTCTACCTTCAACATTAAGTAAAAACCTTTATGAAAAAGTTGTCCCATAATGTCCCTATTCAAGCAGACACAACTTCTATTCATACCTAATTTTAACACACTCCATATTCTTGCATTTTTGCTATACTAACCCACATGCTTTAGTGCTCGTAAATGCTTAAACCAACACATGTAAATATAATAGCCTACGCTTTTCATATCATTTGGCATATTCTGGCCTTAATTCTTCTAAATAATCACAGCATTTCCAAATTGTTACATCATTAATATGAGAGATCCAAATTTGCATCACATGTTCTTTATTCAAAGCTTATATAACTTACCTGGTAAGCTTAATATTAGGAGAATCTAAGACTCCAATAGAAACTACCAGAGCATCTACATAACTTATCAAACCTGCTTACTCTCTTGTCGCGTTCTCTTATTAAATGTGTATCAATAATAATCGCTTGATTTGGTTGTATACATCAATAGCAGGGATTAAGACACTTTTTACCATCAGTTTCTGGAATTTAGAGGTACCAATTCATCAAGACTCTTCTCACTAAAAGAATAACCAAATAAGTTCGGGTACTGACTTGAAGCAGTGGAGACACTTACAAAATGTTCAGGAAGAACAGACACCTTTGTACGAGTTGGTAGTAAATCGCCTTATATTCGATTGTATGATAATAGCTGCAGTTTCCTTTTCTGTTTTTCGAGTGCCCGTTCCTTCTCGTGCAAAGCTTTGGTTTGTTCCAAAAAGAGTCAATTTTGGTATCTTCGGCTTTGTTGAACATATTCTTGCTGTATGAATATTTATAGTTGTAATACTGTTAGTACAGAATGTGAATCAGCTTGGCTCATTAATTTTGGTTTAAAAGGAAGAATTTTTAAAGTTAACTTTCTACCGTAAATTTTATCACAGAATTGTTTTTAATTAACCAAAAGGCTTTTATTTTTAAGGGTATTAGTTTGACAGATGTAAACATATGACCACACAGTGGTACTGAATTTAGAGGCTATTTTTAGATTAATAAAATATACCAAGGTTGTTTAGGGCGTTTTTTATTAACACTGTTACAAATCAAAAAAGTTAAAAACTAGATGGGTAGTCTGTAGTCTGTGAGGTCTGTGAGATCCCAGAGGCAAACCCAGAAAATGTATTTGTAGACTGATGTATGTACTTGATAAAACTTCTTGGATTTTTTAAAAATCTTCTTTCTTGGCAGTTAAGTATGTTCTGTTAGAAATCTCTTGAGATGAATTTTAACAAACTGCAGTTATTAGTGTATATGAAGACTTTTAAGAGGTTTTGGAGTCAAACAGTTCAGATGGTTCTTTTACGATAGTTTAGCTTCTTTTTATTTCCTCATCCTTGTGGTCTTGCACATTTAAAGAGAATTATACAAGTTCTGTATTTTTCCACACGCAGACTCTAGGTTTACAAAATTTTCCAACACTGAAATTTCTAAATAAATTTAGAAATAAGTATGTTTGAGATGACTTGGAATGGAAAATATTTTGAGAAAAGAGTTATGAGTAAGTTATCACTTTCTCTGTGAAGTTCTTTACTAGATGACCTTGAAGATACACACCGCAAAATACTCTGTCAGTGAACAAAAACTTCTATGCTTAATCCCTAAATTTGAATAAATGCTTACATAAACATCTCTTTTGCATCTTAAAAACAAAAAAACTGTGGCATTACAATACACTTGTTCATTTGCATTAATTGTATTATTACCTTCTTAATAATATTCACCAATGGAAAGACTAAGGAAATAAAAATCACACTTAAAGATTATGTAAATTTAATTTTGAATATAAATTAATCCCGATTTAATTAGATAATCAATTAACAACGCACGAATCTGCTCTATTCTTCTGTGATAAACAGCTAAAAACTTGCTTCCATTATTTATCTAGACACTTTCTGCAGATCCCTCTTCACTGCTTGCATATAATTTTTCATTATAGGATCAGACACCTAAACAATAATTTGGTTAATTTAGAATTAAAACCAGAATTCTACTGAAAAATACCAATTGATCTGCTCTAAGATCTCAATTACGTTGAAACAGTGGATGATCATCAAAATGCTGTAACCATCCAATCATGTAAAATCTTTTACATCTGTTATTGTATATACTATACTACCTACACCTCAAAACATATGCATATTCGCTAATAAGCAGAAGTATTGCCAAATAATCCTCCATTTGTAGTTTTGCTTTTTTAAAGTGTGTGGATCTGGGTATAGAAAAATATTTTTTTCAGCTAAAAGATTAAGAAATTATTACGAAAGCCTCCCTACTTATGTAAATAAACTACTTGGCCTTTTGTAAAATAATTAGGGTAATGATATTTCATAGCTTATTCGTCCTCTAGAAACAAGTGGCAACGTATTTTGATATTGTCCTGTGTATTGCTGTCTTAATGCAGCTATTCTATCCATAACATAATCAGAAATCTTTAACTCAATTTCCACTGCCTAAGATTAACGTCGATGGAAACATTGGTGATAGTGTCACTAGAAGACCTGAGCTCACAGCATTCTTACATCCAATATCAGCAAACTCAACTGAAGAGATTTTTTAAACTTCTCTTGGTGTAATTCACTTGACAAGTCCATTTCATCCAGTTTTTGAGGACTAAAAACTTAGGTTAGCTATATTTTTATGTTTACGTGTTTTAAGTAAACGTTACTATAAATCAATGCAATGAGTCAAGCTATTGGGTTTGAATGAGCCCTTTGTCTATATATATTTATACTTTGTACGAGTAAAAGATTTTTGTTGGATTCAAATTGTGGCAAGAAAACGTTATTTAAATAAGCTGTAGTTATGTATGTTGTGTACAAGAAGGTGATCTAAAGTGACACTTTTTTTCATCTACTCATATACTGTGATTCAAATATTTTACTTTAAAGTACTTATAATTATTTATTTTTAAAGAAACTTGACATTAACACTTTATTGCTTTCAATATATAAACTAACCTTTAACATTATTTATAACATTTAAAATATGTAATTATAGATAACGATTTTTTAAACTACTCGTACGTGAGTTAATAATGAAAAAATGGTATTTCATAAAATTCCATCTTTTGGTCTCACCTGATTTATATAATTTTATAATGATTTTTAAAAATTTTGGAATATAGAATAATTTGGATGTCCCACACTCGAGGGCAGTTAATTCGTTAATATTGAAAGCTGCGATTCGTGAAGCATCGCTGCGGCTCATTATCAGACAGTAGTACTTTCGGAGTATCGTATTTATGAACACGACCTGTTCTTTAAGGCTTTTACGGTATTTACGTCGCTGGTTGCAGTGCAAAGTGGCTTAAGTTTTGATTTAGCTCTGGTAAATCTATTCTAAAGATTAACAGATGACAAAGTGTGTCTTTTTCCTTTGACCAGGAAGTAGTGGCCGGATCAAGTCGCTACTGACACTAACCCGTTTCAAGGTTTATAGTTTGGGAAGAAAATGGCATTTTTTGCAGCAGGTATCCGGCTCTTTGCTTTATACACGCATCGCAGGTCTGGCATATCCTGATGCTTTATTTTGCACCTCGCATGCAATCCCGGAGGCCAGTTAGAATTTTGAAAAATTCGTTGGCAGGGTTCCTGGTCCCAAAACATACCAGGGATGAGTTGTGGCTTTAGGAACGCACCCAATTTCCACTTCTGGCATGAAACTTTTGCTGGTCTCTGGGTTGGTTAGAAGGAAGCTCTTATACAAGATGTCCTTGTCGGATCCGGTATTCTGGCGTTCTTGCAGGTTGTTTCTTTTAATAGGTAACGTACAAACGATCCCGAGCCGGGTTCTTTCGTTACGGCACTAACGGCGGGAAGTTCTTTTTCAGGTTTGTGCAGCCGGGATGAACGTATCCTGGCTTAAACGAAGGCAGGGGATTTGACCTCTTTCAAAACTGCAGGTGTTCTCTAACCGCTTGAAACGGTAGTCTTTCGAGATAATCAATTTAAGTTTCCGTATAGCCCAAACGACAACAAAGACTTCGAACTCGACATAATCGAGTAATTCTTTCCTCGGCAGCTGTGAGCGTTAAATCTAAGGAATATTTAAGAACAACACTGTTTACATTAATTTGTGTATTATTATTATCATTTGCCCGTGCTTTTTAATTTTATCTAAAGCTGATACTTTGTTTATGTTAACACGTACGCGACGTATTTATGTTTCCACTAGCACCGGCACTTTATTTTTATCTCAACACACACGTTAATCACTTATTTCTTTTTAACTCTGACAAAATCTCTCTTCTCGATTCAATCTGAAAACTGAACTTCAGCTCTTTTGAGTACTTTTTATGTATTTCTGTTATTTTTGTATCGAGAATTTTCTAAATCCTTCTGTAAACGTTCTCGAAGTTGATTATAAATGTGTTCAATATCATTATGATTTTAAAGAATTAATCAATTTGCTGTTTGAATCAATAATCCACATATGGTTCTCGCAGCTTTAATTGCTTCAACAATCGTACACATTTTGTCTTTATATGTTTTATTAGATAACGAGCGACAGATTGAGTCATAAATATTTCATCAGCGGCTAAAAATTTTTTAAAGTTGCTAAAAGTTAAAGTGCTAGGGTTTAGTAACAAAGATCAAAATTCTATATTGTCGTTCAGATTTCGAGGCTTGGTATTTAGTACATATTTATACATTTTTTAAACCAAGCAAGAACGTGACCTGTCGACATTTGCATGGTAATGTCTCAATGCAAAGCTTGTAGTTAATAATTGGTATTAAAAAATACAGAAAGATTGGGAAATAATAGTGAACTTCCAAAAATTGTTTTCTTAAAGCAATTTTCTAGAAACATTTTGACGCTCTTTGTGATGTAATCCACCTTCACGTTTGAAAATTAAAACCCATGGGCAAATCGAAAAAAATAGGACATTTTGCATGTGAAGCATTGTGACTGTCAAGCTACCTCCCGTTCCTATGCTGTTCATTATACAAGCTTATTCTCGATACGCAGTAGGGAAGGGCTGTAATAGTTTTCAAATAAAGCACATAGCCATAAGTAAAGTATCTGATTTTTATTTTACTTAACTCGTACAATTTTACCCAAAACTTTTTGCCCAGTTTGGAACCCCTAGTAGGAGAGAAAGAACAGGCAGAAGTAAAACCTCCATCTACAGTCCTCTAACTGAATGTAAATGTAAGTATCATTACATAATTTATTTGTATTAAGCAATTACTTTACAATCAAAGATATAAATAAACATCGGAAAGTTAGGACATTTCAAATTCAAAGTCCGTTTCAACGAATACACGGATATGATAACAACAAGTTTAAATCTAAACACATATAAACACGTGCACAAAAATTATTATAACAAAAAGAGTTAGTTAACTGACAGTCTGTTAGTGGGTACTTTGAGGTTCCTATTTGACAGAAGCTTAACCCAGATATTACCTTGAATGGTCAATGGGACAAAACAAAGAAGAGCCAAAACCACACATGTATAATAAATATCAATGTGGTAAAATGTAGCACAACACACAAATAATATATAACACAAAAGGGCATTACAAAAAGTTGTATGGGCGTATATATCAAGAATCTACCTACCGCGATTTTAATACACATAAAATAGTGTAATTTATCTATAAATAGATAGGAAGTTGCAGTATTACAAGCACATAAAGTATAAGCAGGGTTTGGGGTTAATCAGGAAGCAACTTGCGATCTCAAGATGCTTTGCCCTCACGGTAAATAAACCATTAGATTACTTTTGCAAGACAATGTTAATACACTGTTTCGTTATTAAATCCATTCTAATCACATCAATAGGTAAATATGTCGATCGAAAACATGTGTTAACACTTTTTAACCAACTTCTTTATGTCATCAAATTATAAAACGTGTACAAAAAACAATAAATCATTAGGCATCATTTAGGAATTGAAGTTAACTTTGCGTTACCGTTACTTTGACTGGACTTCGTTGTGTTAATCGGAGCAAGAGTTTGTGTCGTTTCCAAGAAATGGTTGATCTTTGTCTTTGCACTCCCAACGCTAATGATATAAATACCGTCACTTACACTTTTTCTTTCACTGACATTTACCACTCGGAAGATGCAGAGCTGCACATGTCTTCACAGAGAACGTCAGTCATTGATTTGAATTGAATTCACGAACGACAATCTTGTTTTGGCTCTTACAGGTGTGGTCTAAGCTTAAAGTAACTTATAGTATTCGTAACCAAAGTAACCGCGAAAGCTTAAGATTTTATAGAATATCACGAATCTAAATTACATTTCAAGCAATTCTTTAAAAAACATGTCGATTTAGTAATTTTAGCGTTTAATTAATAATTTGTGAATAACATCGCTTATAATAATTCCACATAAATTTGATTTTGAAATGCATCAGAGCAAAATAAAACAATTCAATCGACAAAATTGAAATGGTTGCCAATGAATTCATTTTACTGTCGTAAAGGAAACATGTAGTGTTTCTATAACGCCGAATTTTAATATAAAGTGTTTACAAATTTGAGTAAATTTTTTATCAACTCTTTACGTTAGCTAACTAATACCTTTACTTCTATCTTCACGTAAAAATTTCACTAAAACACAAAGAAAAACCAAACATTTACAAATTTTATATTATCGGAACCCTTCATGCCTCGACGTTCAGAATCCTTATGCGTAAGTAACTGTTTTTTAAAGCCTTAATAGTCTGCATGTGCTTTGTAAATATACATATTTATGTGTAATCAAATTTAATTATTACTTGCTGTATGGTGTTTTTGAAATATGGGTCGCACTCCAGTAGCTTTGGTCACTCTTTGACGTTTTGCTTTTTTACTGAGTTTACTTTAGTCCTCAGCGTCAGTAAGTACATATAAAGCCAATAGTGTGCTCACAATGCAGACGTAAATTTCTTATTGGTACACCTAATTGTGTTCAATGGATAAACTGTATTTTCCATTCTTTTATTTACAAACTGTGAAAATACAAAGAAAAAAACGTGCGGATCCACTCTGATAAAAGATTGTCTATCAACTTTTCAGAGAACCTTTTGGGCTAAAAATGTGAGACTTTTAGCTTTAGGAAATTAGGATGTTACTTAAATTTCGCGGAATATCGCTTAAAAACTCGAAAAATCATACCACGCATGCATGCCTTAAGCACTTTAAAACACAGGTCATGCGCATTTTTCAGTAAGTTATCTTTCTTTCCGGACAGACGACGATGCGATTAGGATTACGTAATTTGGCGCGTTTTTAAATGAATTTAATTTTACTGTATTAGAAATTTTCCTTTATACGAACAATCTATTATATCAAACTAAAGAAATTTACTCTCATAAAGTTCTTTTTCAAATGTAAGAAATAAAACAATAAAATGTATAATTAAATTTTCTATTTTTTGTATGTTGTGACTATAAGTAAGACTGTAACATTACATTTGACTAATATTTTAAACACAATTGATTTTCTTAGCTCTTGGTTACTCTAAAAAAAGTTATATTAGAAACACAATGTAATACTGAAATCTTTCTACGATTAGAATCTATATATGAGAAATAGTAATGTCTCTCAGTATTATTTTATTATATGATTTATGACACTTTTATTACACGAGACTAGAAAAGTAACCACTGAAAAATCATCATTTAAATCCGCTGTCAAAATTAAAAGTTTTTAAAATGTTTTTGGATTCTGGACTAAAGTCGCGATCTTAAGATTTTACACTGGTAGAAACGAGTTTTCTATATGCATAGGCGGTACACCAGGCAAGTGCAATCAATAGCTTCAATAAGTATACTTCCCCATCTTGTAACATTCTTGTTTGATCATTAAAAAGACAACAAGATTTTACCACTACAATTAACGAAGACAACATATAACTCAAGTTACTGTTAAAAGTTGAAAACTACATATAAAAGTTTTTGGGTTGCGATTTACCATAAGTCAATGGTGTACACTTCCTCCGGATTTTAAGGCTAGTGTAAATCCAGTGTTTATTTTCTTTAATAATGCACGCGAAAAATGAACGGGGTAATTGTAGAGAAACGAATCAGAAAAGAAAGCAGTTTAAATTTTTGTCAAACGCAACAAAAATAACTTCTCTAATGTTGTTGGTGGTAATATTTTTCCAAATATTTCTAAGTTATAACTGAGACGCCTGGTAATGTTGACCCGTAACGAATTGGGAGGATGAGTTCAAACCCTTTTTTGCAAATTTCACCTCCAAACCAGAAGCTGTCACTGCTCATTGCGCCCGACAAAACCATCGGCATAGAATTTTGATCGCAACAATTTACCAGTAACCAGTCTGGCAATTTTAAGTAATTCAATGGTGACTTCTTCTCCAAAGATGCCACCAATTCATTTTCTTATCTTTGTTTGGTAGAGACGTAGCTAGAATTTTTAGCGTAGGGGTGGACCGTCAGTGGGCCAAGATATTATTGGGAAGGTTCTAAATCCGATGGTTTTTTATGACATTCAAAAATATTTTGAATTAAAGAATTGAAACAACTTTCCGACCGATTGCTTCAGGGTCCAAACTTTTTGCCAACACGTTTTCAATGCTTCTGAGATAGCTATGTGCTTCCGTCTTTTAAAGTCACTCATTTTATTACGAAGAAACGTTTTGAAACGTCTTAAAGCAGAAAATATGTACGCTCACAGCCCTCACTAGAAATAGGAATAGAGCAGTGATAGCTATCTCACTGTTAGATTTATAAGTTTCACTAAACACGATTTTTATAAGTGTTAAGTAGCTCAATTAGTTTGCACTCATATTAGTAATATTTACATTATTTTATAGTAGTTCATATTGGGAGTTGTTTTAGAGTTATATTTTCACTAGTTCGGCTTTCAATGTTTTCACTATCAAGCTTTTTAATGGATCTACTAACGCTTTCGCAAAACAATCATAATCTAAGAAATTTTTATTTCCTGGATGAAGACCACTGATCGCATTATCAATGTTCCATGTTGTCTACTGGCTTAAAACGGTCACGTTCAAAATCTAAATCCAAAGTAGGATAAAATATTACTATTTTAAATTGATTTTCTTCGGATATTATTTACTTTTCTAAGAATTACAGTCATCACAACTAAAATTATCTAGTCCTTTGGGCATTTTCTTCTTGTCTTGTTTCCGATTTTTGCTTTTCGGTATTACAATATTATTTCTCTCACTAATTTTGACGGCTTTCAGAATATATATTCCAACATACATGTATGGCTCAGATCTCATTTCCATAAAAACATCTATCAAAGATTTTATTAAAATAATAGTAGCTTCACTGCCAAATTATATGACACTTTTGAAAAATAAGTCAGTGGCTGCACTAAATAATTTCAAAACTTTGCAGTACATAAGTAAAGAAAACACAGGAGTTTAAAATGATTTAGTGTAATATGCTGAACAGCTATCCTGTGCAAAATCCTGCTTCCCTTCCTTTGATAATCAAGTATTTAAACACTAAAATTTATGTGAATTTTACATCTAATTGCCATACAAGCAAACAGCTTGAGCTACTCACCTTGACTGTAGTAAATTTTCTTTAGAAATTCAACTTAGATTTTTGAAGAATACAATTGTCGCTGAACCTCTATAAATTTTTAGGAGCCAGACACAAACACATATAATGTTTCTAAAAGATCAAAAAAATATTTTCCTGTGACAAATTTTGCAAAATATCAATCACAATCAAGTTTAGTCTATGGATTATAACAGTGTATATAAATCGCTCGAGGAACAATGTTTGAACACCTTGAACATTCACTCATTACGATTCAGCCATCATACTTGACGTGCAATGCATTTATGTATATCGATTTTACACTCATTAAACAGGTTTCTTAACATATGAAAGCAATGCTTAAGCATTTAATTATTTTGCAGCTCTGATATCCAATAAATCTCTCATAAATTGTGCCTTGTAAGTAATAACGAATTACTACCGCTATTTTCAGTTTTTGCCATGTTCTTTAGTTTCAGCATAAATTACCGCAAAACATACTGGGCAGACTGTTGATTTCCAAGCACAATGACTGATTTAGTACCATTCCAGAGCAAATGAACAAAATCGTTTTGTATTTGGGGGCTGTTATATTTTGCGTTCCTTGACACTTCATCCACTAATTTTTAATCGGAGGAATATGTTTAGCGAAAAAGATGTAACATCTCAATAAAATTCCCTCTGTTATAATTGTCCTGGCTTTTATTACATCCCCTTTGTAAAATGTTTTGTGTTGCAGTAAAGAATAAAAATATCAATAACCACACGTAAATAGTTTTTATTTTCTTCCATAAACGCTTCAAATGTGCTTCCTTGATTTGACTTTCGACTGATAGTTGATCTTTACCTTTTTACTTTATAACTGATCATACCACCTAATGTAACATTTTTAAGTTCACTGCTACGTGATCATGTTGATTAAAACCTGACTCTTTTTCTAAGGCTCTCTGCCAATTTTTAAAACCAACAGTGACAAACACATCACTGATGTCCCAATTTATCGAAAAGTGTCTGCAAACAACAAAACAAAATGCGGCGTGGATTCTACCATGGACATGTAATATTTTTTAGAAGTAGAAGCCGCGTTATCAGGAAGCCGACGATGATAAAATTTGCAGATTCCTCTATTTCGTTTAACTTTTTTTGAAGAACCAAAGATAGTTCACTAAAGTTTTTTGCCACTGCCACTCATAGAAATTATTATAAATTACAAATACTTTAAAAATTAATAATCAACACATAAGAAGACTGCACATCGATATGGTTACGGTACAAATCTGAAGAGACCAACTGAACAGAATAAAATAATAAACGACTTGTTATCAAAAAACTAAAGAAATAATTTAAAGCACAAAGATAATAAATTTTAAGAAATTTGATCTTTTGTTTTTGTTTGTATGTCTGCATAAGCTGAAAAAATCCTAACGTTTAAGATAAAAATTGGTAATGCCGTATTTCGTAAGAAAAACGAAACTGCACCTATAATATTAATATAACCATTATTTATCATCTCTGGGCACACTGATAACGATCATGATGATAAGCTGTGATATTTAAATTACTTAATAAAATTCTCAGTTACTTTTTTTTTTTTTCACTTATTTATCTCCGCAGGTCTTTGATAAAATGTTGTTGGTATGTCCACTTATCCCTTCAAGGCAAGCAACATGTGGTGATCCAAAATATAGGGTGGATCCTATCCACCCAGGCCCACCTCTAACTGAACGTACTAACTGTTCTTTGCCTGCTTTATAGTCTCCGTTTGCATCATCTTTTTAAATCTATTAGCCCAATCTTTTCCAAATTCTCTTCATCTAAACAGACATATGAACAACACACACAGAGTTCTATCACTTTTGTATACCGACATTTCTTTCTTCATTCATTTCTTTCTTAATTTTTGTGACTGGATTGACTGTGCTCAAAACCCTGCTGATGTTATTGGCTTGGGAAGTACCTGCAAATGATAATAATTTCAAATAACTCTGACACTTGCTAAAAATGTTCAGTTCAGTAAATTACTATCGTTTTTTGTAGTCAACATTTCGCCCATTTTGTGCTTGAATCGTGCTTTCTTTCTTAGACTCACGTCTTCCCTCTGGTTTGACTAAAGGTTCTTGCACTTTACACTTAACTTATAGATCACAATTTTTTTAAATCCAGTAAGAAAACTGAAGGATCTTTAGTTTCCCTTTTATGTATATAATCTAACATACAGTGATGACCATCTGCAGTATTCAGGACTCATTTCCACGACCATCTCTTGACGGTACAATCCTAGGGAAAGTTCTAAGTGATCGTAGAGTCTGATAAGCGTTCATCTGATCCGAGAAATCGACAGACGACTTCTTTCTGCGTTATATGCTTTAAAGACTCTGATTTTATTATAATGCTTTGTGTACCAATTTGTTTTTAGCAGTGGTTAAGTTGTATTTGTGTGTTTCTGTAGAACGCACTAAAAGATAACGTTTATTTCTCCAGGAAATTTATCGGTGACACTATTTCCGTTTTCCATAATAGCAGCTATTTTACCTGATTTAATTTTTTGTTAACAAGTCTCTTTTAAAAGACCCCGTCAGTTTTTATCGCAATGTCCTGGCTTAAGTGTGTTTGCTCTATCTCTCAATTTGTTTGCAAACTCTACACTCATTGTAAACTAATGATATGTTACTATGGAGTTTCGTCCTGAATTTAATATGAACTCAAAAATTTCATAATCTCACAGACATAGGAATAAAGTAAATGAGTAAAATTTTTAGCGTAAATCTGAGAATTTGTAGATTTGACCTTTTGCGTCGCTTGTTTTTAATGTATTGCCACATTATCAATCTACGCTTTAAATAGAATAAGCGACTCATCAATGCAACACGTTTTAGAAGGTTAGATGATATATACTGGACTTACAGAAAAAATTGCAACACCTAGAAGTTCTTGAACGATTTTATTGAAATTTTCAGGAAACGTCAAATCTTCATAAAACAAAGTGATTGATTAAAATTTAATAACAAAAGAACAAAGGTGTTAAAAAGCTTTTTCAATAATTGAGTTGCTCTACCAACGATTTGTAATCCACTCATTTAGACGTCTGTGACATGCTAAATAATCAAGTGATCTATAGCTGCTTGTGGTATATTGTCCAAGCTTGAATCTGTAGCTGGAAATCGTGTAAGTTATCTGGAGGTTGTGGTAAATTACCCAGAATCTGCTCTACCAATCATATCTCATACATGAAATTCAACGGGCGACAATAAGGCGACCGAGCAGCTGCTGGAGACGGCAATGTTACAGCTGCTTCAAAATCTTTGTGTTGTAACAAATTCTTGCCGTATGAAGCGCATTATCTGCAGGAAAAATGGGATTTTGCAGCACCTTTTGAAGATATAGAAGTCCCAACTGGTTGTAGCATCGTTGCGACAACAATGTAACCAGCTAGCGTTTAGGTTGCCGTCAATAAAGACTGGCAAGGGTGATCTGGGTTAACCATAACATACAGCTTGCATTCTGCCATATCATAACTTTGTGAGTGAGGGCTGTACTGCGTTCCATGCAAAAAATGTTGAGATTTTACGTTCTCCACGCATCCGTCTGACCCTCCTACAGACCATCGTGGGCTCATTGAAACAAAATCAGGACGTCGTCACTAAACACAATTTGATGCCATTATTGCGTCGTAATTGACCCCTTTCGCTGGTCTCACTCTAGTCTGCGTAGACGGTGAAAGTCGTGTAAGGGATGACATATGGGGAAAATGGACAACATGGAACGCAACGGCTGGCACAAGATTCTTATCCGACGATAAACAGATGACATTGACAATCTGAGTCCTATACTTCTCATCCAATCATTTTGCAATTAATCGTGAGTTGTTAAAAATCTGCTCTCTTGTGGGCCAAAACTCTTAAGCGACATTCTTCGCGATTTGTAGTCTTCAAAGCGACGTCCAGACGTCCACAAAAGGCGACGATGTTGAACCCCTTCCTCGGACCATTTGATCAACATCTCTCAATACCGATGAAACATTTCATTTTTATACGACGAGCAACTACTCTTAGCGAAAGTCCGGCTTTTCTCATACCAATAATACACGCCACGTTTAAAATCACTTAATTGGACGTAAAGATGCTGATGTTGACGTACTCTCCGCATTTGCTTTATCAAGTTCATCGTTACCAAACTTAAGAAAATTACTAAATGGTCTACTTACTTCAAATTTATTGTTACTATATGTTACTATGGAAACAACAGGAAAAAACAAAAAAACTACTGGCT